>CM028359.1:41388994-42048958 GCA_016618105.1 Dendrobium huoshanense
TATATTAGAAGGGTTTTAGATGAGCAAGATAAAGAGTGTGTTACGTTGCTTTGAAAGGTAAGAATGCAAGAAATTGTAGAATATTTTAGGAAAGGACGTTCAGAATAGAAAAGTGTTTGGTTTTGGACGAAAAGTAGAGGCTTGTGTGAGTTTGGAATAATAGAAATTGTGTATTTTGGAAAAAGAAAAGTAAAGTGTGTATGTTGGTGAAAAGTAAAAATTAAGTGAAGTTGTATTTGAATTTGTAAAAGTAGAGTATTTAAATTTGTGTTATTTGGAAAAGTGAAAAAGTTTCAAAAGCAAATTGACCTAGCCAATGCTCAAGCTCGAAGAAAGGTACGCATTTACTTTAGTAAATTTCAATTATTTCATTATTATTTATTAAATGAACTTTCTAATCCCTGTTTTTCTTTCTTTATTTGCATGAACTACGAGGAACGATACTGATCGAGTGGACAAAAGTACATGGAGCTAAAGGCGTCAGTCGCCTCTATCCAACCGGGTAGAGGTGCTACGGGCGAAACCACCGGGTCGTAGCCCCCGGTGACTGTAAGTATTTCTAAAACTTAGAAAACCTTTAGGGGCCCCTTGATGTGGTGTGCGTTAACCCTTCCCTTTTAGGTCCCTGTAGTAACTTTAATTTTATTAGGTTTTATTTTTTTTGCTCTTAGATCCCTTAAACCCCTTTTACATATACGCAAAGTTCTAAGGGTTAGTAATAACAAATTTTTTTATCCCATATAACAGAAGTGACACTTAAGGATAAAAATTAAGGACCGAGTCTTAGAAAATCTAGACTTAGGATGCATGCACACTTTAGGATAGAAACTTATAACATAGAAAATTTAGTGACATCTCACTTTAGAATTAGTAAATATCTTTAAATTAGAATTCAATCAATTAGAAAGCTTTAGCCAATAATTGACTTAGGACATTTCAAAAACTCACAGCCTACTGCACACACTTAGATTTGTTTGTTAGGACAACCGACTCTAGTTTTAGGTTAGGCCGGTGTTTATTTCCTTACTGCACTGTGACGGGCTTTTTCTCGAGTTTTATTGCATGCTGGTTGTAAAATGTTGGTGTGTTTGTTTATTTATTTTTACTGCACTCTGTGTTGGTTTTGATTGACGATTAGATTACCCATAGGCTAGGAGCGATCTGGATTGTTAATATGATTTTCTGCAGGTGGCCACACTCATGCAGGGCAGAAAAATAGGGGCTAATTAATTAATAATAAATAAATGCTACAGGTGCTTCAGATGCTTAGCCCCCAAATGAAGAAGAGTGTGGTCAAGTGTGGCTTAATAATTTAAATTCAATTGCATATATATATAACTGCGTGGGATGATTTTTATTATAAATTGCTTAGGATAACCTTGCAGGTGGACTAGATTTTCCTTCCCTTTCTGTGAAATGAAATGTAATGTAAATATAATATATCAAGAGTCAATAAATGTGAAAGTGATTTTTTGAAAGTGGGATATTACATCCAATTTGGAATCCAAGAAAGGAGAATATACCTTAAAGGATTATTCTCTTTTATTTGGAAAGTCAAATTAGGATGATTCAATATCCGAATTGAAAAGAAAATACCCCTCTTAGGGATGAGTTTCTTTTCATTTGGATATCCAGAACACGACGGACCCGAGAAGTTCGTAGAAGAAGAAAAGACAGAACAAGAAGATTGAAGAAAGAAGAGGAAGAAATGAAGATTTAAGGAACAATATATCCTATTTCAAAAATCACTTGCGTCATTCTTAGGATTAGAATCCGGGTTTATTGTCAGTGGTGCCTGGCCACTTTACTTTTCTGCAAATTTTGGGTGTAATATGGACATTGGACATTGGACATTATATTTGGATTATTAAAATTGATTGTTTATATTATTTGTGCAGTAGATTTTTTTAGGACCTTGCATGTCGTGTTTTGTTTTAGCTTGGATTCGAAACGGAGAGATTTTTTTCGCAAGTGTACGCTTAAATTTTTTTTTTGCTTGTAATTTTAAATAAAAATTTTTAGGCTCACATAGTAACTCTAACGATCTAAGAAGTAAGCTCGGGACCGCCGAGAGTCAGCATAAGCATATTAATACTTTCTCTTCCTTGTTAGGCACCTCCCCGCCTGCGGGTTCTGGCAGACCACTTGACCTATGAGGGTGCAGTTCTGTCAAGGGGAAGTTGTGCAATCTCTAGGGAAAAATCTATTTTCTAAACCTAAATTTTTAAACTGCTTCATTATCATTTTATGCATTCGAGTCAATTAGCATGCATTGCATTAGATACAAATTAAAAAGAGTCTAAAATATTAATTGCATTTCTAGACATTTATCACCCTACATAAGTTGAGGGGCTAATTAGGAATTGTCTTAGATGTCAGCCCCAATTCCTTAAAACTTAAACAACATCCCTACCCATCTTTCATAAGAGACTGGACACATGGTTTTAAAGCGCCTAGGTGGTTAGCTGGCTTCCCAATCCAGGCCAGGGTAAGTCCAGATTTGCACTTCATTAGTTAGGTTCGGGTCGCTACTTTGTAGTACCCAAATTAGATTTAAGTTCTGAGGCAGATTCTTTTAGATCTTAAGTCCTCGCCCTCCGGGAATATAATCCCAATTTTCTAATAAAATATCAACTTAAACATAAAACTTTCTCCTAAAATGTAAAGCCCAACATAGGATAGACTGACATTGTCTCTGAGCTTCTCAGAATCCGACACCTCCTACTTTTCCTCCATTGACTCGCTAATAAATGTTTAACATTGAGCTTTCACCTTGGAAAATTTCTACTTTTGTTTCTTGCCTTTTACTTTTTAGTCAAAGAGTATGAAATCACTGCTTTAATCGAGAGTTTTCTTTGGAGCATTCCTCCTAGGATGTAATTAACTATAGGAGCTTGCTCCTATAGGGATTTGAGGACCCCAGACTAAAATAAACCTTGTTTTATTCGTATAAAATAAGGGAAGAATCTTTGGGAACGTAGATATTTTTAAAACCTTATTTTTAATTTTGAATAGACTTGTAGAATATTATTATTATCTTTTCAGATAATATAATATTATACTTGTTATATTCAACTTTAGAAATAATGAATTTTATAAAACTCATTCTCGCTTTTGGATATCTTGAAGAATATTATGTTTGTCTTTTAAGATAATATAATATTCTTCTTGCCATATCTAAATAAAAGAATGAATAAACTTTTTTCAAAAAAAAAAACATATTTCTATCTTTAAACATATTCTATAGAATTTTATGTTCATCTTTTGAGATGATATGTTATTCTTTGAACTGTTTGATTATAGAAATATCAATTTTCAAAACCCTATTATGATATTGAATTTATTGTAGAATATTGTGTCAGTCTCTCGAGACTGTACTTTATTCTCAATGCAGTATTCAATTACAAAATAGGAGAAATCAAAATCTGCGTGGTGACACAATTTTTTTTCCACCAGATGCCACTAGGGATGCTTACTCCTAACTCCAAAGATGTCAATAGGATGCCGTAGGAGGACTTATACCTAAAGACGGATTTAAGATTTAACATTTAATGAAGAGAAGATGCCGCTAGGGATGCTTATACTTCTCCTCGGAATGAAGATTAGGATGCCACTAGGGATGCTTACTCCTAACTCCAAAGATGTCAATAGGATGCCGTAGGAGGACTAATACCTAAAGACGGATTTAAGATTTAACATTTAATGAAGAGAAGATGCCGCTAGGGATGCTTATACTTCTCCTCGGGACGAAGATTAGGATGCCACTAGGGATGCTTACTCCTAACTCCAAAGATGTCAATAGGATACCGTAGGAGGACTTATACCTAAAAACGGATTTAAGATTTAACATTTAATGAAGAGAAGATGCCGCTAGAGATGCTTATACTTCTCCTCGGAATGAAGATTAGGATGCCACTAGGGATGCTTACTCCTAACTTCAAAGATGTCAATAGGATGCCGTAGGAGGACTTATACCTAAAGACGGATTTAAACAGGATGGCTGCCGTAAGAGCGGACTTAAGCCAGAATTTAGATGTATAGTTGATTTCTTTAAAGCCATGGATCATTTCCCTTTCATCACAAATGATATTAACAAATTGCAAATATTCTATTAGAGATTATAACATTTGTATATGTCATTTTCTAAAAGGGAAAGAAAAACGTTTGGAAGAATAAAATTTTGAAATTCATTGAATTGAAAACTTTGTTCCTTTTTTTAATATAGATGATCCTTATAACATACAAATATTTCACTAGGAATTTTGTTTTTTATATTGGATCATCATATGTGAAAAAGGGAAATGGGAGTAGTTTGATCATCTTTGATAAGTAAAGACTTAACAAAGCATCTCGACCACCAAAAGAGAAATGCGAGATTTTGTTTAAAGATTGATTCTATGATTGAATTTGTTTCGATTAACTCAAAGAAAATCATATGAATTTTCTAGAGTCCTCATTTGCATGTTCTAGGAGAACTAAATGCAACATGATAAAATTTTCCTTAAAAAATTTTTAACTTTTGTATGAGTTGTTGAAGAACAAGGAGAATATTTGAGCATCATTTATAGTGAAAGCACTAAGGAATATCAAATTCTCATAATGATTGAGAAAAGTTTGATTTTCATCAAAAAGTAAAAGCTTTATTTTTCATTTGATAATTTTCTTATAATATTTGACTGTGCTCGCTTAAGCTTTAATCTTCTTAAGTCAATCAAAATGATATTGGAAAAGATTCAAAAACTTAATGAAGGATAGGTTGACTCCCTCTGAATTAAATAATTTGAATATGACCAAATTGAGTTTTAATCAAATAATCAAAACTTAACAACTTTCTTTAAAGAAAATTGTAGTTTCAAATATTTTGAATTTCAATGCTAACAGGAATAGAGTTATTTAGACTCTAACATCTGATTCTAGTTTATGATAAAGATATACCTTGAATTGAATTTCATATCTTTTTGACGAAATTGCCATAGACTTTATCAGGAATAGAATCCCTCCAATTCTAACATCCAAGATTAGTCAATTATGGACTTAGTCAAATTGTAGCTTGATTTTGTTTTGAAGTTTGACAAAGATTCAAACAAAGGTATCATCGACATCACTAAGGATAGAACCCCTCATGTTCTAACATCCTAGTTCAGTCAATAATAGATTTAAATTTGGAAGTTACAGTTATTCAATAGTGAATGAGAATATTAGACAATCATCTCAGAACTAACTAAGGTATGTCCCTTAGTTTAGTTTCAAAAATTTGAATCTAAAGAAAGTGATTTTTATATCAATAAATATCACTATAGATCATCCAGTATCAGGATCCTGTCTAGAATCTCATTCAAATTGAAAGATGTCCAAAAGAGAGTTAAAGATTTTTGGATAATGGTTTGTTTATGCATCTCAATTAGGTTAGATGTGTGAAACCCAATAATGCACAACCAGCACCATTATAATTCTATTTAGATTGATCATCTATGTGATTTTTCTTGAAAATGATTTGAATATATGAACTGACCTACTCAAGTTGCTAACTAGAGAGGTCTCAAGATTTAAATTTTATTAACCCAGATCAAAGCTCCCTATAAGCAAAACTGGAGTTTCCTTCTTTATGTTTTCATTGAAATAAGAATTATATCAAAAGAGAATCAAATTGGAGGTAGAAAATTAATATTTCCAAATCTTGTAGATGATATTTATATTTTACATCTAATAGAACATCAATGCTTGATGATGAATAAAAATTTTGAATTCTCAAAATCAAGTGTTAAAAATACTAAAGGATAAATAGGTCCTTTGATATTTAAGATTTAGAAAGGGAAGCCACTTTTTTCTTTTTCTTTTTTTTTCTTTTTTTATTTTTTTTATTTTTTTTTTGCTACACATTTAATGAATGTCTCTCTTTTTTTTTCTTTTCTTTTCTTTTCCATCTTCACTTTCACTTTTTTTTTTTTTTTTAAGAGGCTTCCTTTACTTAAATCTTGTAATTATTATTTCAGTTGTAAAATCATCTTCCAAGTATATGAGTAAAAAAATTAACACTCTTATACAAGGAAGATTGATTTACAAATTGGACCCGATCCTATAGTATGAATAGACAACTTAGTTGAGATAATTATAAAATAAATTCATCAACTCGCAAGATGCTTATGAGATGTATAATGATAAAAAGATGAATAAAACTTCCACCTCCTCCAATTTCAATTTGACATAAATCTTAATTTAAAAGAAGTTATTTATGGACATCATAATGGGTGAACCCAAATGTGATAATTTTTTTTTATCACTACTGAAAAAGGAAACCATTAAAGATGTAATAAAGTTGACTAACTTAGTTGAAAGTTCGATGGGGATGTTAAGCCCTATGAACTTAGTCCCAAACTAACCAAGTGGGGGGTGAATTGGTATTTTAAAAACTTCTTTTTAAACAAAGAAATAAAATCACATAAACCAAATCACACCACAAAAAAGTGCGGAATTTAAAAGTGCGGAAGCAAGAAAAAGAACACAGAAATTTATAGTGGTTCGGTCGACTCGACCTACATCCACTCCTTGGAGGCACCCTCCAAGTATTGCACTATAAAAAAGTGACTCTCCTTTAGCCCCCACGGCTAGGTGGAGAAACCCTCACAAGAACCTCCTTTTTGCCACCCCGGCAAGGCAGAGAACCTATCTCCTTTTGCTTCCTCCTGAAGCTGGCAGAGAACCAGAACCAAAAGCAAAACTCCTTACCTCTACCGACCCTTCCACGGACGAGAAACTCTAGACGAAGACGACCCAGAGAGATCCTTGAAGCAACCCTTGTGAAACCCCTCACAAGCTCCCCCTCACAAGATCCTCTCTCTCTCCTCTCTCTCTCTTTCTCTCCTCAAGGTCTTCTCAGGTCAAGGCAGCAGCCAAAGGTTTTTAAAAACGTTGAAAAAGAGCTCTTAAATAGAAGAGCTTCAAAAGAGCTCATTAATTGCAAGTTGCCGACAATATCGTCCAGGCCGATATGGACATCGGCCTGGCGGATCAGTACAAATCAATGAAGATCGGCCAGAGCATAGCCCTAGATGGAAAACAGGACGATTGAAAATTGGCTTGATCGTCCGGGCCGATCTTACGATCGTCCTGGCCGATCAGTTCAAATTAGAGGAAAATCATCCTGACAATAGCCCTAGATACGGGCTGGCCGATATTGATCGTCCTGAAGTAACTTAAGGTTTTTGACTAGATCGTCCTGGCCGATCCTGCGATCGTCTAAGACGATCTGATCGTATCAATCATCCTTAATTACTCCCTTGATTTCCTGAACAATTATGGCATAATTTGTGAATATCGTCCAGGCCGATCCGAGAATCGTCCCGGCCGATAATTTAAAGATACAATATACCATACTTGACTATGGCGGCTACTTTTTTATGTTTTGAGCTTATCGTCCTGGCCGATACACGTATCGTCCAGGACGATCTGTTAATGTCGGCTGCCTTAATTAAGAATCCTTAATTAGACTTTCTGTTTTAAGCTGATCGTCCAGGCAGATCAAAGAAATCGTCCTGGCCGATATGAGTAAAAACAGAAATTCTAAGTCTCTCAAGTGTGTGTGTGAAGGGTTACATAGCATCAGTCTCTTTGACTATTCAAAAGGTAAAAAACAAAAGTACATACTGACTCAACCCTAAACCTACGCATTCCTGAACTTGGCTCCTTTTTGATTGTCCGATCTTCGATTCCTGAAAAGTTAGAAGCAACAAGCTGTCCAAGAGAAACCATGTTTGTCAATCATCAAAACATAAGACATGAAAAATAGATTTGCAACATTAGTATCAATTCAAGAAATGTCAATCTATTTTGATGGAAAATCACATGATAGAGGGAATATTAACCATATCATGGATTAACTATAATAAAGAACCTTGAATCGTCCTAAGTTTTTGACCAAACAAAAATTTAAGATGATCAATCTTAACAAGATTTGCTCATGAGTTTTCTCAAATGGAGTAATAAAGCCAAGAGTAAACTTAGCTAATATTTGATTTATAAAATATCACCATAAGAGAAAACAACATATGATGAACAAAAGCTTTTATATAACTTGCCTATTTATCTTCATCGCATACCTTAAGATCCACATTCTATCAGAGTTAAACCACAAGATAGAGGACAAATCGTCGTATCCATGTAGTACCCTTAAGAAATAGGATTTAAAAGCATCTTAAATTCTAACCTACAAGAAGGCTTAAAGATAAGGGAATTCAAAATATTTTAAAACTTCAATATATCAACCAATAATTATTCATTCCTAAGATTAGAGAAATCATAATATGGTTGAATATGATATTTGAAAAAATATTTGAATTTAATTCAGACGATTGCTAGGAACTTAGCAAAATTAGCTTAACTTTTATGCTTTGAGGTTTCAAAAGGAAATGAGATTAAATATATCTTCATCTAAAGCGTTAATCCACTCAAGTGGAGGGAGGGAGGGAACACACTTTTCATTTTAGCATTGATAACCATTGGTCTTATTCTTTAAATGTTTAGAGGAGTCAACCACAATGAAGTTTTAATTATAATTTAAAGAAGATAGAGGTAAATTTCTTTTTAAAAGAAATTAACCTGCTATTTTCTCTAGAAAAATTATTTTTATAAGCTTAACTACTATTCGAACCTTCAAACTTTTCTCAATGTAAATCGAATTTAATCTTGAAAATCTTGCATATATCACATTCTAGACCCTGTCCTAGAAAATATATTAAGCTACAAAGGACATGTAACTACAATATATTATTAGGACAAGCATAAAAATTTATTTGAAGGTTTGAGCTTTTGGACCATATCCTACCACACATATTAAGCTATAAAAATATATAATTATAATATGTTAGTTTAGATAAGGAAAAAACTTTGATTTAAAAGCTCAAATTTTCTTGAGATTTGTCCAACCACATATTGAGTTATAAAAATATATAACTGCAACATATTAGCTAGGACACAGAAATTTAAAATTTTTGAAGACTTAAAGTTATTTGGACCCAATCCAAATAATACATTAAATTACTAAAAGAAGTAACTATACATATTACTAAAGATTGGGTAAATTAATTTTGAACCCAGTGCTAACTCAAACATCAAGCTACAAAAAAAATGTAACTGCAACATTCGAATTAGCACGGGGATTTACTTTACAAAAAGGTCGTATAAAGGAGCTTCCCATTAGTTTTTTAATGGGGTCCAAAATAAGACCTCTAAAATTTATTTAGATACCGGCCAAGTTATTCAAGAATGAAATGAATAAAAGAATCGGCGGAAGAAAGGTAATTACAACTTATGGAAAGAACAAGTATACTACCGATTAAAGGGTATAAAATACAGCTAAAGATGGAGAGAAGATTGATCCCCAGCAGAGTCGCCAGAAAAACCTTGGTAAGAAAAAAAATTGTGTCACCACGCAGATTTTGATTTCTTCTATTTTGTAATCGAATACTACATTGAGAGTACAGTCTCGAGAGAATGACACAATATTCTACAATGGATTCTATATAAAAATAAGGTTTTGAAAATTGATATTTCTATAATCAAACACAGTTCAAAGAATAACATATCTTCTTAAAAGATGAACATAAAATTCTATAGAATATGTTTAAAGATAGAAATACGGTTTTTTGAAAAAAGTTTATTCATTCTTTTATTTAGATATGGCAAGAAGAATATTATATCATCTTAAAAGATGAACATAATATTCTTCAAGATATCTAAAAGTGAGAATGAGTTTTATAAAATTCATTATTTCTAAAGTTGAATATAACAAATATAATATTATATTATCTAAAAAGATAATAATAACATTCTACAAGTCTATTCAAAATTAAAAATAATGTTTTAAAAATATCTATGTTCCCAAAGATTCTTCCCTTGTTTTATACGAATAAAACAAGGTTTATTTTAGTCTGGGGTTCTCAAATCCCTATAGAGGCAAGCCCCTATAGTTAATTACATCCTAGGAGGAGTGCTCCTAAGAAAACTCTCGATTAAAGTAGTGATTTCATACCCTTTTGACTACAAAGTAGAAGACAAGAAAATAGAAGTAAAAAATTTCTAAGGAGAAAGCTCAATGTTGAACATTTATTAGCAAGTCAAAGAATGAAAAGTAGGAGGTGTCGGATTCTGAGAAGCCCAGAGACAACCTCAATCTATCTTATGTTGGGCTTTATATTTTAGGAGAAAATTTTATATTTAAGTTGACATTTTATTAGAAATTTGGGATTATATTCCCGGAGGGTGAGGACTTAAGATCTAAAAAGAATCTGCCTCAGAACTTAAATCTAATTTGGGTACTACAAAGTAGTGACCCGAACCTAACTAATGAAATGCAAATCTGGACTTACCCCGGCCTGGATTGGGGAGCCAGCTAACCACCTAGGCGCTTTAAAACCATGTGTTCAGTCTCTTATGAAAGATGGGTAGGGATGTTGTTTAGGTTTTAATGAATTGGGGGCCGACATCTAAGACAGACCCTAATTAGCCCCTCAACTTATGTAGGGTGAAAAATGTATAAAAATGCTATTAATATTTTAGACTCTTTTTAATTTGTATCTAATGCAATGCATGCTAATTGACTCGAATGCAAAAAATAAATATGAAACAGTTTTAAAATTAGGCTTAGAAAATAGGTTTTTTCCTAGAGATAACACAACTTCCCCTTGACAGAACTGCACCCTCATAGGTCAAATGGTCTGCCAGAACCCGCAGGCGGGGAGGTGCCTAACAAGGAAGAGAAAGTATTAATATGCTTATGCTGACTCCCGGCGGTCCCGAGCTTACTTCTTAGATCGTTAGAGTTACTATGTGAGCCTAAAAAATTTTATTAGAATTTCAAGTAAAAGAATTTTGAGCGTACCCTTACGAAAAAATCTTACCGATTCGAATCCAGGCTAAAACAAAACACGGCATGCAAGGTCCTAAAAAAATCTACTGCACAAACAATGTAAACAAACAATTTTAATAATCCAAATATAATGTCCAATGTCCAATGTCCATATTACACCCAGAATTTGCATAAATGTAAAGGGGCCGGGCACCACTGACAACAAACCCGGATTCTAATCCTAAGAATGACGTAAGTGATTTTTGAAATGGGATATACTGTTCCTTAAATCTTCATTTCTTCATCTTCTTTCTTCAATCTTCTTGTTCTGTCTTTTCTTCTTCTACGAACTTCTCGGGTCCGTCGGGTTCTGGATATCCAAATGAAAAGAAACTCATCCCAAGGAGGGGTATTTTCTTTTCTATTTGGATATTGAATCATCCTAATTTGGCTTTCCAAATAAAAGAGAATAATCCTTTAAGCTATATTCTCCTTTCTTTGGATTCCAAATTAGATGTAATATCCCACTTTCAAAATCACTTTCACAATTTATAATATTTTTCAAACTCATTTACATTTACATTACATTTCACAGAAAGAAAGGAAAAATCTAAACCACCTACAGGGTTATCCTAAGCAATTTATAATAAAAATCATCCCACGCAGTTATATATATATATATATATATATATATATATATATATATATATATATATATATATATATATATATATATATATATATATATATATATATATATATATATATATATATATATATATATATGCAATTGAATTTAAATTATTAAGCCACACTTGGCCACACTCTTGTTCATTTGGGGGCTAAGCAGCTGAAGCACCTGTAGCATTTATTTATTATTAATTAATTAGCCCCCTTTTTTTGTCCTGCATGAGTGTGGCCACCTGCAGAAAATCATATTAGCAATCCAGATTGCTCCTAACCTATGGGTAATCGAATCGTTAATCAAACCAACATCATAGAGTGCAGTAAGAGTAAGTAAGCAAACACACCAATATTTTTACAACCAGCATGCAGTGAAAATTGAGAAAAAGCCCGTCACACAGCAGTAAGAAAATAAACATCGGCCTAACCTAAAACTAGAGTCGGTTGTCCAAACAAACAAATCTAAGTGTGTGCAGTAGGCTGTGAGGTTTTGAAATGTCCTAAGTCAACTATTGGCTAAAGTTTTCTAATTGATTGAATTCTAATTTAAAGATGTTTACTAATTCTAAAGTGAGATGTCACTAAATTTTTTATGTTATAAGTTTCTATCCTAAAGTGTGCATGCATCCTAAGTCTAGGTTTTCTAAGACTTAGTCCTTAATTATTGTCCTTAAATGTCACTACTATTATATGGGACAAAATTTTTGTTATTTACTAACCCTTGGGACTTTGTTATATGTAAAAGGGGTTTAGGGATCTAAGAGCAAATAAAAGTAAACCTAATAAAATTGAAGTTACTATAGGGACCTAAAGGAAGGGTTCACGCATACCACATCAAGGGGCCCCTAAAGGTTTTCTAAGTTTAGAAATACTCACAATCACCGGGGGCTACGACCCGGTGGTTCCGCCCGTAGCACCTCTACCCGGTTGGATAGAGGCGACTGACGCCATTAGCTCCTTGTACTTTTTGTCCCTCGATCATTTCTATTCCTCGCAATTTATGTCAATATAGAAAAGAAAACAAGGATTATAAAGCACTTTTAATAAATAATAATGAAATAATTAAAATTTTCTGAAAATAAAGATGTACCTTTCTTCGGGCTTGAACACTGACTTTGTTGCTTGCCTTTTAAAACTTTTACTTTTGAAAGTACACTTTGTAATCTTCTAACATGTATCTCGAGGTATGAGAAAGGGGAAGAAGAAGAAAAGAGAGAGAGAGGTAGAGAGAAAGAGAGCTTTTGATTTTCAACACTTTCATCTTCTACACATTTTAAAACATCATTTGATATACCAGACTTAATTTCTCACAATTCAACCCTTTCTTTTCATTTTCATACATTTCATCTTTTAAGGTAAATGTATACCTTACTTCTCATATGAACAATTTCACCTTTCTAAAACACAATTACAAGCCCCACTTATTATTTCTCACACATATCATCTTACTTCTCACATTGGCACACTTCATCATTCAAAGATCACATACTATACTTTTATATTTTCTAAAGTTACACAATTCACCTTTCAAGACATACTTTTTCACATAAAACACTTCTCAATATGATTACATTTCACCTTCTAAACTTTATACACCTTCTCTTCAATATACACTTCGTATATTTTCTAACACAAATACACCCTATAAGATTCATCTATTTTGTCCTCCTAAAAAATATCATACAATACTTTTCCACATTTTACTCAACTTCTCCAAAATACACACATTTCACTTTCCACCTTTCAAAACACAAGTTCTTTTAACACATATATATACACACATAAATCATTTCTTCTTACCAATCTAAACACTTTATCTTTCATTTTTCTCATACAAAACCCTTTCAACATATATATTTACCTTTAAATCCTACAATCTCCATTTTCCATCATTCACAAGCATCACCTTTCAAAAATTTTATACTTTATATTTCAAAATATACTTTACTTCAATATTCACACACATACTTCTCACTATTACACATTTCACACTATTTTGATTTCTAAAGAATACCTTTCTCACCTATCAATCCACACATTTATCAGTTTCTACAAAATCGTATATTTTACTTTCCACATACACATATTCTACTTTAATTATATACTTGACTCTTTTCAAAACATATGTTTCAACCTTTACATCACAAACTACAAAACATATAAATAAAACCCTTCCAATTTAATCAGAATATATCGAATGCTTGAATGAGGATACGAAATAAGGTTTCATTAATTCACTCCAATTTTATTAAAGAACTTGATACAGTTAAACTTAGAATTTCTTTTGAAATCAACTACAGATCCTCTTTTTTACGGAACAATATAATTATCTAAAGAGTTTGTAAGCTTTCAAAAGATGAAAGAAATCAAATAAAATTCTATAATTCTCTATTTTCCTCTCAAGAAAATAATAAGCATCCTCTTTCAATTGCATGAAAGATGCAGCCATTAATTTATTAAGAAGAATCACAAATATTTTATATCGTTCTCATGGATTTCCATTATTCTTCTATTTACCAAAAGTATTTCATTTAAAATTTGTTTTTTAGAAAAACAAGATTCAATTCTTTAACATTTGACTTAAATTAAACAAGAAAAAGAGAAGAAGAAGATGTAGAGGATGTAGAAGAAATTACCTAAATTTGAGAAGGTTGTTGTATTTGTTAATGTGTGATGAAAGAGAGTCTTGTGCAAACTCAAAATCTGATTCTACTTCAGTTCCTTGTTTACTTTTCTTTTCAAAGTCTGCAGAATGGTCAAGTCTTCCCACTACATTCTCTTTGGCATCCATTGCAGCACTATTACCAACTACAACAAGGGTACATTACATTCAAAGCTTTCCCCCTCTTCTCCTCGACGATCTCTTTCTCTCTCAGCCCATGAACTGCAGCAACGTTAGAGTGGAGGAGTTGTTCTATGTGCAGTTTGCGAAATTAGCCTGGGAAGAGGAGTTCCGAACTTCAGAGAAGGAGGGTCTTGCGAACTGCTCTAAGACAGAGTACGAGTTTCACGAACTGCTCTGTGCGAATTAAGAGGAAAAGGGCTATGGTTTTGTCCGAACAAGAAGTTTGCGAATGGCAGGGGATTCCGCCTAGAACCTCTTGAGAACAGAGAGAGGCGAGTGCAGTGGGGGTTTCGCGAACTGCTTGGGCGACATGGTTGGGGGCTCAGGAATTGAGAGCAGAGAGAGATGCTGCTGGGGTCGTGCGAAGTTAGGGAGATAGGCGAATATGGAGCTTTGCCTCTGGCTTCTCATGCGAGCGAGAGGGACGGTTTTTTTTGTATGTGCAAATGAGGGCCTGTGAGAGTGGGGAGGCCGTTCGTGAACTGCAGGAGGCGGTCGTTCCTATGTGCGAATGCCAGAGAGGGAGTGGGAGGGCAGTTCGCGAATCTGAGAGAGTGGGGCTGATCGTGGACCGTTCGTTGGACATTTTAAGGCCTTAATGATTTCGGAATTCGGTGATCTTCGGCTCATTGGATTCGTCTCGTCGAGCCGTTCGATTCGAGTATAATCTCGTCAAAATCGGATACCGTTTGGTCACTCAAATTGCGGTTTGAACCTTCCAACAGCAATTTGAGCCCTTGATTCGGATTCATTTGGGTTCGGATTGGGTTGATCTTGGTGTCGTTGGGTTTATATTCCTGAGACGCTCAGTTCGACTGTAAGTTTGCTGAAATCGGAGTTCGGATGGTCTCCGAATTAATTTTTGAAGTTTCCAAACTTGATTTTGCATCGAGATTTGTGCCCGATTAAGATAATTTTTGACGACGTATCAATTATTATTATATATATACTTGTGACGAGTCAAAACGGGTTAATCGGAGCCATTGAAATTGAATTCAATTTGAGTTAATTTGATTTGATTTCATTTCGATTGGTGTAGCAAATTTTGGTTTAAAAGAGTTGATTTGAGGTTGAATTAGAATTGGATTGAATTGATTTTGATTCGAGCTGAGTGGTAAGTTCGAGTCGATTCTATGTCATTAGGTGTCCACCTAAAGAAATCCTAAAGGCGACGTCTACACTAGGCTACGAATACCTAGGTGCTAGAATTGAATCCGGGGAAATTGACCTCGACTAATGAGGTCAACAAGTCACATACCTCTTCTTGATCTGATTGATCTATGCTATCTGCCATCAAGCAAAGATTGGTGACTTCTACTTCCTTTTAAATCTCTGATGAATCTGAGGCTGAGACCGCCCAAAATGTTCTTTGAAACTTCTTCTTGCCCTTCTTTATAATTGGTTTCTCCTCTGCCGTTTTCTTGCTAGCGTGGCTTTGAGTTTTGGGCAATCAGTCTTGATATGATCTGGTTTCCTGCATTCATAACAAATCACTTCATTAGAAACCTTGTCATTTCTGTTAAACTTACCTCTATTCCATTGCTGGCATCTCTTCTGCTTTCTTTTCAGAAAATTTCTGAATTGTCTAGTCATTAATGCAATATCTTCTTCATCCTCAGGTTGTGAGTGTTCACTCTCGGACTCTTCCACTTTTAGTGCTATATTCTTCTATTTTCGTGGTTCACCTACATCAATCTTTTTTTGACTAACCCCTTGCTCGTAAGCAATGAGTGAACCAAGAAGATTATCAATAGAATAAATGTTTAGATCTTTAGACTCTGTAATTGCAGTAATTTTAGCATCATAAGCAGTAGGTAAACAACGAAGAATCTTATTAACAATTTCAGCATTAGTTAATTCCAAACCAAGTGCATGCAAAGAAGTGATAATTTGTGTGAATCTTGTGTACATGTTAGAAATAGATTCGGTTTCATGCGAAATAACTCATAATCATGTAACAAGATATTAAGTCTTGATTGCTTAACCTCATTAGTCCCTTCATAAGTTATACAAAGTCTATCCCATATGTCCTTTCCACTTTTGCAAGTCGAAACCCGCATGTAGTCTTTAGATTTTAAAGTACAAAAGAAGCTATTTAAACATTTGGCATTTAGTTGAGCTAAGTCACGATCTTCTATAGTCCAATCTATAAAAGGTGTTTCTACCCTAACTCCATCAACTAATCTAGTTGGTTTTATATAACATTCCTAGACTAGGATCCACATACGATAATCAAGTGAATGTAAGAAAGTAGACATGCGTGTTTTTCAAAAATCAAAAGGTATATTGTCAAACAGTGGAGGTCTAGTAATAGAGTAACCCTCATGTGTATTTCAGTTTCCAAAAGTAGCCATCTACGTTAATTAAAAAGTAGTTTAAACTTATGATTTTGAAATGAAGCTCTGATACCACTTGTTGAGTCTAGTGAATAGGTTGTTAAACTTAAGTTAATGTCCCAAGGCTACCAAGAGGGGGGGGTGAATTGGTAGTTTTAAAACTTAACCCTCTTTTAAATTTTAGTTGAATCGAAATTAAACTTTTAATGAAATTTTTATAGAAAAGTTCTTCAACCACAATATTTTTTAAAACAAAAGAAAAATGCGGAAAATAAAAAGTAGTAAAGTAGACGACACAAGATTTATAGTGGTTTGGTCTAAACCAGACCTACATCCACTCCCCAGAGGCACCCTCTGAGTATTGCACTAATACCAATAGTGTCTCTCCTATTGCACCCACAGCAAGGCGGAGAAGCCTTTACAAACACTCTTTTCACCACAACCCGGTGCGGTAGAGAACCGTCGTCCTTTTAAACAATCCACAGTGTTGGCAGAGAACCGTCCGTCCTTTCACACTCTCCTAGTGTAGGTAGAGAACCCTTCGTCTTTTCACACTCTCCTAGTATGGGCAGAGAACCCTTCGTCTTTTCACACTCTCCTAGTGTCGGCAGAGAACCGGATCTCCTTGACAGATCTTCTCACAAGAAATCTAGAAAGTAGGAAGAAAAGAGTGAAGTAATCCCAATTCACAAGTAGAGATTCTTACCTTTAAACACCAAGTGAAGCCTTCACACTCCAGTGGTAGGAATCCTCCTTTGAATGCTCTCTCACACTCTCTCCTTAACTTTTCTTACAATAGGCACGAAGATCAAATGGCAAAAAGATTGGGTGGCAGTCTAATTTGGACTATATATACAAAAGACAAGAAAAACCGCCCAAAAACTGCAAGTTTTCAATTATGTACGCAGTGGATCGTCCCTTACGATCGTGGATCATCCTGGACAATTTTACTTAAAGTACTGGAAACGAACCTAATGTAAATTGGTATGAACTATGTTCGTACACGCTCATCGTCCCGTACAAACTATGTTCGTCAGGTACGAAATAGTTATTTTATAGGTCGGTTTCCAAAAATTCTTCAGGATGTAACCAACTGACTTAAGTCGGTTCAGTTCATCCTGGGACAAACAGGTTTCGTCTTGGGACGATTTTAAATAGAGAGTTTCGTCCTGGTACGAAAATTAATTTCGTCCTGTACGAACTCTTACAGAGAGTTTCATCCCGGTATGAAAATTAATTTCGTCCTGTACGAACTCATACAGAGAGTTTCGTCCCGGTACGAACCTTATTTTTTGTCTGGACGAACATTGCGAGTGAGAATCACGAGAGTTTCGTCCCGGGACGAATATTAAATTTGTTCTGGACGAATAGGACTTAGAAAATTTTCTCCTCGTATGTTCAGTCCATTGCTTTTCTAAGGGGCTAATTAACATGATCATCCCATACGAACATAGTTCGTCCCGTACGAACATAGTTCGTCTCGTACGATCAATTTCACAAAAAATTATCCCCTAAGAGTGTGTGTTGTGATTTTTTTACTCAATTACAATCACTCCCTTTCATGTAAAAAATATGATTTACAAATGAATAGTTTGAAGTCTTCATTGCTTGAAGTTGATTTTCCTAAATTGTTAGTACACACTAGAGCAAAAAATAAAACTTCCAAAAAGTGTTAGGAGATATATAAAAACAATAATATTTAAAATCATCAAAATAATACAAGTTGCAAGAATATGAAATATGCAAATAGCAACTCTCTCTACATGACCTATCTAAGGTTATATATCAGAGCCCTCATCAATTATATTAACTATGTAGATGAGGTCAAATTAAATCCCCCTAGGATTAATTTTTCCATGATTGGGAGGCGGCGAACGCCACATGTATCCCAAATCAAATATAAAAAAGGTTCCATCTTTATATTGTTACTACCTTTTTGAAGTTGAGATTAAAACCTTGACAAGGAGTAGATGTCCAATAAGGGATTGTATAAAGCTTATATATGATATGAAGTACCCTTGTATTTGTTGGAATATTTTGTAAAATATCATTTTGATGTTGAAAGAAATGGAGGGATCTTCTTGAACACAGTTGGAGTCAAAGTTGCCCCCAAATTCATATCTAATTTCCATAAAATTGATGCAACAATAGCTGAAGTCAGGAATTTCACATGAATGACCTTTTGAGGTTGGAGCAAAAATTCTCCCCTAATTGGGAACTTGGTTCCTATAGACGGCGCCAAACTGTTGCATCCTAGAGTATTCGTGACAGTAGAGAAATATATAGTTTGACATCTTAGCATTATGTACGAAGAACAAGTACACAAATAGGTAAAAGAGAGTGTAGCGTTCATTAGAGACACTAGAGGTTTTTTATGGAAAACCCTAAAAAGGAGAAAAAACCCATGGGGCCTGGCATATTTTGAATGAATCCGCTAGTATTTGCAGTAGATTATAAATGAGGACCTTTTTAGGGGGAAGGCCTTAGCATGATGTCATAAATGTACATCATATAGAGTGTATTACATGTTAGGAGTTACAATAATCAATATAAACATATTTGTTTGGTTGATAGGACCATAATTGATAGGATATAGGTTAGAAAGATCGTAGTAGGTGACGGAGGTTGGAAGGATCATACTCGACAGAAGACAGGGGTTCAAAAGACCATAGTTAGCTGGAGATCGGAGTCAGAAAGACTGTTCTAGTTGGGCAGTACTCTATTAGAAGTCTGGGCCTCACGTGTTGGTCCATAAGAAGTATGGGCCTCAAGTGGTGGTTTGGTGGAAGTCCATGCATCAGGTGGTGGTCCGGCAAAAGTACGAGCCTCAAGTGGTGGTACGACAAAAAGTTTGGGCCTCAGGTGAAGGTCCGTCATATATTCAGCCATCAAGTAGTGTACTTGTGGAGCACAAGGCCTCTGGTGGTGGTCCGGCGGAGCAACGACGTTAGGCGGTGGTCCGACGGAACTCTGGTGATGGTCGAGGAGGAGCGACAAGGCAAGAGCGATCTCCGATCTCTCTCTTCATCTCTTGCTTGGAGCTTCCCTTTCAAGAGGGAGGAGGAGTCAATTTATAGATTGCTAGAGTGGCATCGCCTATAAATATGTGGGAGATCAAGGGCAAATAGGGAGTGATTTGGATGGACGGCCGATATTGAAACCCTTGATCGTGGACCATTTGTCAGACATTTGAAGGTCTTCATGATGTCAAAATTCAGCAATCTTTGGCTCGTTGGATTTGTCTCGTCGAACCATTCGATTCGACTATAAGCTCATAATGTTTAAAAATCATTTGGTAATCCAATTGTGGTTCGAATCCTCCAACAGCGCTTCAAACCCTTGATTTAGACTCATTTGGGCTTGGATTGAGCCAAATTTGGTGTCGATGGGTTTGTATTTCCATGACGTTTATTTTGAATGTAAGTTTGCTGAAGTCGGAGTTCGTATGGTCCCAATTTTAATTTCGAAAGTTTCTAACTTGATTTTGTCTCGAGATTTCGGCCCAATCAAGATAATTTTTTAAGGATATATCAAGGCTAAAACTAAATATGATTTTAAATTTTTTTAGTTAAGATTTTATTTTGAAATTTAGCCGTAATAATAAAATAAATCTGTTTTATTAGTTATGTTATAATAGTCATATATAATAATCAAGGAAAATTAAAAAAAAAAATTGATTAATTCAATTAATCAGTTAATTATGTAAATCAAGAGCTAATTTTTTTTATTTAGAAATCCTATTGTATTAATATTCATTAAAATATGTATAAATGTATTATTCTAATAAATGTACTATAAAATAATTTAATTGTTTATGAAGTTAAAAATAAATAAGTTATAGAAAAAACCACAAACACGACAATCTTATAAAAAAATTAATAAAATATAACTTTTTTATTTTTAATAAAGAGTGGAAATTAATGTTTGTTCCTTCAATATTTATAGGTTATCAAATGACCTCTTAGTTTATAAGTAATTTTGTTGAAGTATCCCACCTAATGGCTATTAAGGGCAATTTGGTTGCAAGTTAGATCTACGTAGAGCTATATGTAGTAAATCTTGTAAATCCAAATTTAAGACATCGTGTGGGTTAAATCTTAAAACATTATTGGTGCTTAAGCCAGTTAAATGAAATTGAACTTTTTAATTACTTATTTTTACATTTTACAATTTCAATTTTTGGGATATCATATTTTAATTAATTTCTTTATATCAATCTAAAATAGAATAATGAAACTATATGTAATCTGATTTCAACATAGAATATCAGAATAACATCCAAATTAAAAATAATATAACTTATATTAAGATAGTATAATTTAATTAATTGTATTTAATTATCAAGATTAATGTAATTCTTTGATTAATTCAAAGATATAATTTATTTTATTGAATATTAATAATGTTAATTATTGAAACATTTAATCATATCATATTTAATTAAATTAATAAGTTTAACATAACTTAATAGCATAATAAAAAATAAGTAGTTATTAAAATAAGTTATTAAACATGGTAAATTCTGTTTATCAAAGTAAATCACGAATAGTATTAATTTATTGAAAATTATCTATTTTTAATTATCATTAACTACTATGATTTTTTAATTTTTTTTTAAATTAGTTTTTATTAAAAAAAATTTAATAAAAATCTAATAAATACTTAGTAATTTATTTCTTAAAAATAAGAAAATTATGCATGTGAATGAAATATCTTAAAAATATTATCAATTATAAACAAAATAATATTGAACTATTATACTAAATTAATTTGTTAAATTGTCCATTTAATTCAATAACTGAGCAAATGAAGAGAGAGTGAACGAGAACAAGATAGATGACAAAAAGTCTCCATTTAGTTCAACAACATGCACGTATATCATAACTTAGGACTTCTAGCTAGTTAGTACAATTATTGTTTAGAAATATAGAACATTAATATGTAGTCTTATACATAAAATGTTTATAAGAAAATTTTGAATCGCAGTTAAATATCCAAGTTAGTAGATTTATTAAATAATTAATTAAAGTTTTATTAAGATATTCTAAAGTTTGTTCAAGTTAGTAGATTTATTAAAGAATTAATTAACGTTCAATAATTAATACAAAATAAAATTTACATTATTTATTTAAGATATCTTAAGGTTTTTTGGGAATGTAAAAATAATAATAAATAAATAAATAAATTCTTCTTATAATTTGTTTATTTTACAAACAAATTTGTTAAAATAATTTCTTTATATATCATCATATAGCATTTTTGTAGTTTGCGAATTTTGGCGTTCTCTCCACAGTAGCGGCAGATAAGGCTATATCATAACTTAGAATTTTGGCATTGAAGGAGATATGTGAAAGTAGTTTTCAGTACCAAGATCATTTTTTGCTTAATAATGTAATAAGGCTATGGATTTTATTTAAGAAGGAGCATGATGTTTAATTAAATTAGGAATAGGAACAAAATAATAAATAAAATTTAAAAAAAAAAGTAAATTAGCCAAACATAATAAAAAAGAAAGCCATGCAGAATGGTGCATTCCATTGGATATGCCAAACTGTTTGGCGCATTGCTACAGTTTAATTCGGTCGGCTATGCTTTCTTTAGAATGTGTCATTCTGCTTGGCTAGTTTGTTTCTTTTTTAAAAAATTTGAACACATGATCCTATTGTTAATTTAAATTAAACATTATGTTCCTATTTATAATATTCCGTAAAATGATAGCTTGTAGAATAGGATGGGATGAGATAATTTTGGTTTAATTTCTTTTAGGTAAAACGCATTGATTATGCTCTCAAACTGTATCTTTACTTTCTTATCTCCAGCACTTTGTTACTTGTTGACACTGACTATGGCCTCTATGCAAGGTATTAAAATTAGATTGGATTCCGGTTCAACCAGTTGAATCGTGAACTAGCCGGCCGACCAGTAAAGTTCAAAAATGAAATTGGATTTGCGAATAATCTTCCAAGAACCGCTCGAACCGGTGGTAGAGGTGGTGAACCGGAGAGCAGGCTCCGATTTTCCAGCACCATGTGATTAAGCCCTTAGATTTTGATCAAGTAGTCAACAAAATTGGAAAAACACTAAATTGATCAAATTCCAATTCTGTTACTTCCGGCCCATAAGACCTCATTTCTTTATTAGCACGAAGGTCGTTGCTCCCGTTCCTTCCTCTTTGGTCGGCATTCCCTCTTTATTTTCGAGCTCTACAAGCGGTTAGAAGCCTCTAACCAGCGAAGCTCCTCCCAGCACAAGCAATGTTCCTCTTCATGTACTACTCCCTCCTCTCAGCTCGGCATCCTCTTCATAAGATTTTTGTAAATCAAATTTTTATGTCTTTTTTTTTTCTAAATGAATCTATGTTGTAGATCTTGAAAGAGTTACTACTGTTATGGAGCATTTGTGGATAATTTGCATTCTTTATAGTATTGCATGTTTAGTTAGATCTCTAATATTTAAATCTTTTGTCAGATGTTCATTCCCACTTTCTTTTTAGTTAGATGTGGCTGCCTTAAGGTAGTTTGTAGATTGTGAATGTGTTGCTTGTTAGAAATTTGTAGATTGTGAATGCATGCGTTACTTATCCTTTATTAGAGGTTGATAAATGCTAATTTTATCATATACAAATTATTTTCTTTTTGTATTAGTGGTTGTAAAAACCTAAGTTTATTAATTATTAATAATATTATTATTTCTTATGTCATTCATTTCGACTTAATCTAACTGATCGAATTATAAGACTCTCGTTCTTTTGGTTCATTATCTTATCTGGTTTAACGACCTTGTCTCAATGTCAATTTCTTACCTTCAATGCTTATTCCCATTACAATTCTTCGGTTTTTTTTTTTTTCCTACATTTGGCTTCTAAACTTTGCACACAAGGCCCAAAGCTAATTCCACATTCTTAAGCATTGCTATAACATGTAAGAGATTCACAAAACTTTTTTATATATACACATAACAACATATTTGGGGGAATTTTTAACTTAATGATGATTACAATGTAATTAAATGATTAAGCACTTTTCACAAAAAAAAATTGAAGTAGGCAACGGGCGGCTAATCCTATTTTAGCTTTTTTTCTTAAGACGATCGAGAACCCTAATCCCTAACTACAGCCGTTGGATTTTGATCTAGTGGTCCAAATCAAAATTAAAAAAAAAAAACCTAAATTGATCATATTCCAACCCCATTCTTCCAAAAGCCCTCATTTCTTAGTTCTCACGAAGGTCGTTGCGCCCGTTTCTTCCTCTTCGGTCAATATCCACTCTTTGTTCACGAGCTCGACGAGTGGCTACAGGCCTCAAACTGGCGAAGCTCCTCCCAGCACAAACATTATTCCTTTTCCTCTTCCATTCCTTCCTCTTTTTTTGGCATCCTCTTCGTAAGATTTTTACAAACCATATTTTAATGTCTTGTTTTTTTATCTAAATGATTCTTTATTGTAAATCTTGAAAGTCTAACTACCGTCATTTGCAGCAATTGTGGATAATTTGCATTGAGATTTCTGTAGTACTGCATGTTCATTTAGATCTCTAATATTTAAATCATTTGTTTGATGTTCAGGGGTGGAATCAGCCATAATTTTCAAGGGGGGGCAAACTTATAGTAAATGTTCACATATATGTCGGAGGTCCAAGGGGGCAGCACCACCTGGCAGGGTTCGACCTGCCCGGTCAGGTCGCGGGGTCAAGGGGCAGCGCTCCTGTGGGGGTTTCCGGGGGTAGCGCCCCCGGAACAAATTTTGATTTACTATTTCTCTTTGTATTTGGTTCATCATTCTCTAGCAATAACACATATACACAATATATTTAATTATATTGGTGGAATTACCTAAAGATCATAGTATTTTAACATTTTTAGCGGGGCCAGTTGCCTAAAAATCCTTATAATAAAGACTAAAAAATGCCTAATTAATAGTGTAATGAAAAAATAAATAAATAAATAAGTGGGGGGCTAATTGCCCCCCCCCCCCCCAAGCTATAATTGGGTTCCGCCCCTATCGTTGTTCATTCCAATTTCCTTTTAAGATAGATGTGGTGCCTTAGGGAAGATTGTAGATTGTGAATGCGTTGCTCGTTAAAATTTGTAGATTATGAATGTGTTGCTTATTCTTTATTAGAGTTTGTAAAATGCTTATTTCATCATATACAAATTATTTTGGCATTGTATTAGAGGTTGTGAAATTCTAATTTTAATATTTTAAAAAAATATTATTATTTATTACATCATTCGATTTGACCTCAGTTCAACTGATCAAATCATAAATGTCTCCTTTCGGTTTGTTGTCAAGTCCATTTGAACAACTTTGCCTCTATGTCAATCTCTTACCTACAATGCTTACTCAAATTATCTTTTTTTTTTCCGCATCTAGCTTCTAAACATTGCACACAAGTTCCTAAAGCTAATTCCACGTACTGAAACATTGTTATAACAGGTAAGAGATTGACATAATTTCCTTATATATACACATTACGACACATTTGGGGATATTTTTAACTTAACTACCATTAGTGACGTAATTAAGTGAGTAAGCACATTTATAAAAAAAACTTGAAATTAGGCATTGTCGAGCTTTAATGGGTGACTTACCCTAGTTCTTTTTTATATATAAAAAAAAAATCGGATGGAGGAACCTTATCGCCGACTGCAGCCGCTCATATTTGTCTATTGGGGATCGAGAAGCCATACCCTATATTAGCATTTTTTTAAAATAAGTGGAGTGCTTAATGTTGGATTTGTCTGTTGGGTTTTAATTTTTTGTATGACTTGTTTAATTTTATTTTCACTAATTTCTATATTTTTTATTTGATATATTTGGAAAATGTGGAGGCTTAAGTAGGCGTCGAGTAGTGAATAAGAAATTTATAATTACAAGTTAAAATATTATTTTGACTTGGTATGTTATGTTATGGCTTTTGTTAGTTCTTTTTTTTCTTTTTACTTAAATCATACAGAATGTAAGTTAGAACATTTTTAGTTAAGGTTGGTTTGGTCTTCAATTTTTTTTGATGTAGATGATAAAGTTTGTGAATCGTCATTTTTCAATATTTTATAAATATAGGTATTCATAATGAGTTGTCGACTACCATCTTTTACACTCCTATATGATGGAGAGTTATCTTCAGATGCGAAATTTTCGTCTACATATAATGGTGGTAATTGTCGAACATTGCAAGTCTTACTTTAGTCAAATTTATAGTAGCTTAAGGATAGGGTTTTTAGAGCGTTCAAGTGCGATTCTTCAAAGTTCATAGTAAACATGGTTGGTCAATTTCTAGTGAGGAACAAATTCATCGCTTCACAAATTGTGGATGATGATGTATGTGAATTTGCATTGTCATTGGTTGTTGCTTAGGTTATGATTTTGTATGTGCATGTTGAGCAAATTTTAGTATATAGTAATTATGAAAAAAATCTTTCCACTCAAATTTGTGATTTTGTCATATTGGAGCATAGAGTTGAGATGCAAGATACTTATGAGAGGCACTTACCAATGCCAAATTTACACGTAGGTATGTCTGGAATTAAAGAAAGAATTATTTTGGTCACTCGCACAACTTTTTTTTTTTTTAACTAAACAAACAGTAAGTATGATGCAGATCCATACGAAACTCGTATGAAATAGATTTATCTTATCCTTCAATGCATTCCCTACCAACTTTTATTTTCGAAGTCAATAATATTAGATAATCTACTTCTATAATCAATGAAGGGAATGAGATAATGAGCAGTTGTTTAAGTGATGATGGGAATGATAATTTTGATGATGTCGCTAATGATCAGAATGTTAGTAATAATGTTGAACATCAAAACATTAATGAGATTATTCGTGATTAATGTGTAAGGACTAGTAATACCGAGGAAGACATGATAGCAAATAATAGATATTTTGAGATTCCCAAGAGTACCCATCAGTGGAATGAGGAGGTTGCATCCGACAGTGCTACTCTATTTAAATTAACAAATGAGGAATTTATGATTTTAAATGAACTAGCATAACATATGTTCTTTTGAAGTAAATCAGAACTATAATTTGCGTTACAAGGGTGGCCCGTCTGAAATAATATTCAATTTGTGGTGGTTGCTTCAAACAAAAATAATTTTACAGTTATATGCATATTGTTGAGTCCAGTAATTAGGTTGTTAAGCCTAAGTAAATGTCCCAAGGCTACCAAGAGGGGGGTGAATTGGTAGTTTAAAATTTTTAAACCCTCTTTGAAGATTAAGTTGAACCGAAATAAAAATTTCTTTTAAGGTTTGTAGAAAAATATTTTTCAACCACAGAGTTGTTTAAACTGAAATTTAAAGTGCGGAAACGTAAAAACAATAAAGTAAATGACACAAGATTTATAGTGGTTTGGTCTATAATCAGACCTACATCCACTCCTCAGAGGCACCCTCTGAGTATTGCACTAAAACCAATATTGACTCTCCTTTAGCACCCACAGCAAGGCGGAGAAGCCTTTACAATACACTCTTTTCACCACTACCCGGTGCGGCAGAGAACCGTCGTCCTTTTACACAATCCACAGTGCTGGCAGAGAACCGTCGTCCTTTTACACTCTCCTAGTGTGGGCAGAGAACCCTACGGCTGTTCACACTCTCCAAGTGTAGGCAGAGAACCTTTCGGCTGTTCACACTTTTCAAGTGTAGGCAGAGAACCCTTCGGCTGTTCACACTCTCCAAGTGTCGGCAGAGAATCAGATCTCCTTGACTGATCTTCTCACAAGAATCTAGAAGGAAGAAGGAAAAGAGTGAAGTAATCCAAATTCACAAGTAGAGACTCTTACCTTTGAAATCCAAGTGAATCCTTCTCGCTCCAGTGGTAGGAATCCTCCTTTGAATGCTCTCTTCCACTCTCTCCTTGGCTATTCTCTCAAGAGGCACGAAGATCAAATGACAAAAAGATTGGGTGGCAGTCTAATTTGGACTATTTATATAAAAGACAAGAAAAACCGTCCAAAAACTGCAAGTTTTCAATTCTGTACGCAGTGGATCATCCTGTACGATCATGGATCGTCCTGGATGATTTTACTTAAACGATCTGAAACGACCCTATTTGAATATGTGTACGAAATGTCTTCGTACAGATGATCGTCCTGTACGAACTAGGTTCGTCTAGTACGAACGGTTATTACTAGGTCGGTTCTAGAAACTGCTGAAAACTGTTCTATTAATTGTTTGGACGAGAATATGTTCGTCTGGACGAAAATTTTCCAGAGACCCGATCGTCCTGGACGATTATTTACTTCGTCTGGACGAAAATATTTCAGAGGACCAATCGCCACGGACGATAATTTATTTTCGTCTGGACGAAAATTTTCCAGAGACCTTATCGTCCTGTACGATATTTAATTTCGTCTGGACGAAAATTTTCTAGAGGATCAGTCGCCTCGTACGATAATTAAATTCATCTGGACGAAAATTTTCCAGAGGATCGACAGTGCTACTCTATTTAAATTAACAAATGAGGAATTTATGATTTTAAATGAACTAGCATAACATATGTTCTTTTAAAGTAAATCAGAACTATAATTTGTGTTACAAGGGTGGCCCGTCTGAAATAATATTCAATTTGTGGTGGTTGCTTCAAACAAAAATAATTTTACAGTTATATGCATATTGTTGAGTCCAGTAATTAGGTTGTTAAGCCTAAGTAAATGTCCCAAGGCTACCAAGAGGGGGGTGAATTGGTAGTTTAAAATTTTTAAACCCTCTTTGAAGATTAAGTTGAACCGAAATAAAAATTTCTTTTAAGGTTTGTAGAAAAATATTTTTCAACCACAGAGTTGTTTAAACTAAAATTTAAAGTGCGGAAACGTAAAAACAATAAAGTAAATGACACAAGATTTATAGTGGTTTGGTCTATAACCAGACCTACATCCACTCCTCAGAGGCACCCTCTGGGTATTGCACTAAAACCAATATTGACTCTCCTTTAGCACCCACAGCAAGGCGGAGAAGCCTTTACAATACACTCTTTTCACCACTACCCGGTGCGGCAGAGAACCGTCGTCCTTTTACACAATCCACAGTGCTGGCAGAGAACCGTCGTCCTTTTACACTCTCCTAGTGTGGGCAGAGAACCCTACGGCTGTTCACACTCTCCAAGTGTAGGCAGAGAACCTTTCGGCTGTTCACACTTTCCAAGTGTAGGCAGAGAACCCTTCGGCTGTTCACACTCTCCAAGTGTCGGCAGAGAATCGGATCTCCTTGACTGATCTTCTCACAAGAATCTAGAAGGAAGAAGGAAAAGAGTAAAGTAATCCAAATTCACAAGTAGAGACTCTTACCTTTGAAATCCAAGTGAAGCCTTCTCGCTCTAGTGGTAGGAATCCTCCTTTGAATGCTCTCTTCCACTCTCTCCTTGGCTATTCTCTCAAGAGGCACGAAGATCAAATGACAAAAAGATTGGGTGGCAGTCTAATTTGGACTATTTATATAAAAGACAAGAAAAACCGTCCAAAAGCTGCAAGTTTTCAATTCTGTACGCAGTGGATCGTCCTGTACGATCATGGATCGTCCTGGATGATTTTACTTAAACGATCTGAAACGACCCTATTTGAATATGTGTACGAAATGTCTTCGTACAGATGATCGTCCTGTACGAACTAGGTTCGTCTAGTACGAACGGTTATTACTAGGTCGGTTCTAGAAACTGCTGAAAACTGTTCTAAGTCGGTTAATCGTTTGGACGAGAATATGTTCGTCTGGACGAAAATTTTCCAGAGACCCGATCGTCTTGGACGATTATTTACTTCATCTGGACGAAAATATTTCAGAGGACCAATCGCCACGGACGATAATTTATTTTTGTTTGGACAAAAATTTTCCAGAGACCTGATCGTCCTGTACGATATTTAATTTCGTCTGGACGAAAATTTTCTAGAGGATCAGTCGCCTCGTACAATAATAAAATTAATCTGGACGAAAATTTTACAGAGAACCAATCGTCTGGTACGATAATTAATTTCGTCCTGGACGAATAGGACTTAGAAAAAAAATTTCGAGCAAGTTCCTATTCGTTCCATGTGCCCTATAGGAGATAACTGTCTGATCTTCCCGTACGATAGGATATCGTCCAGTACGATCAGTATAAAATTTTATGATCTCCTTATGTGTGTGTGTATGTTTTTTATTCACTCAATTACAATCACTCCCTTTCAAAATTAATTCAAAGAAAAAATGCAAACTTCAAATTAACAAAGTATCTCATGTTGAATTTGATTTGAAGTTATCGTAGTCTGGAGTCTGATTTTCCTGAAATGTTAGTATACACAAGAGCAAATATAAATCTTCTAAAATTGTTAGGAGATAATTACACATTTGAACAATAATGTTTGAAATCATTAAAACTATTCAAAATGCAAAAAATGTAAAGGCATTCAAATAGCAACTATTCTAACACATATAATACAAGAATTTGACTGCCACATTTTATTGGCATTTACGTGCTAGCTTAAGTAAGAGATTAGGTGATGTGTGAAAAATATCTATCAACAAAAGGCAACATACATGCACTAACCCTATTCTACATGATGGTCATAGGCATAGTAACATGGTGCCGATCTTTATGTAACCTCATGAAAATGCATTCTGAGAAAGTGAGTACTAATAAGATATCGATTTTTCTAAAAAAAACATAGATTCTACATATTTCCATCATGTATCATTTAGAAAAATTTCATTTCTATTCCCATCTACCTTTATCACCTTCACATGTAAATACCAAAGAACAAGATCCATGTCTTCTCTCTGTACATGCATGCAACATCTGAATATCTCATTAGCCCTAGTTTGTTGCTCTAACGAATTGTCAGAGCATCTTGACAAACACTCAAGCATTCGTCTACTAGCGATGTCCACTAAATTCTTCGTCGATATACCGTGAGACTTTTCAATATCCGGCCAATGCATTATATGTTGAATCTTGATTAGGTTGTTAAGCCTAAGTTATGGTAATTTAAATTTTTCTTTTGGATTTAAAATTTGAAAGTCGTTGATTCTCGAAGCAAGTTAATTAAAGTTTCAAAATAACTTTTCAACCATAGAAAAATAACTTACAGTAAGTAAATGTGGAAATTTAAAAGGCATAAAGATTTATAGTAGTTCGGTCGAACACGACCATCATCCACTCCCTGAAGACTCCCTCTTCATGTATTGCACTATTACCAAATTGACTCTCCTTTTGCCCCCACAGCAAGGCGGAGAAACCTTTATAAAAAACTCTCTTCCATCAATTCTTGGTGCGGAAGAGAACCTTCGTCCTTTCATACTCTCCAAATGTCAGCAAAGAACCGTCGTCCTTTCATACCCTTCAAGTATAGGAAGAGAACCTTCATCCTTTCACACCCTCTAAGTATAGGCAGAAAACATTCGTTCTTTCACACCCTCCAAGTGTCGACAGAGAATCGGATCTTCTTTAAAGATCTTCACATGAGCAATCTAGAAAGACAAGCAGAAGAGTGATAACCAAAATTACAAAGAGATCCTTATATTTGAGCAACCTTGTGAACCATTCACACTCCACCTGCAAGAAATCTCTCTCAAGCACTCTCTCATACTCTCTCTTTCAATTTCCCAAGAAAAATTATGAAGACAAGACTTTTTCATGTCAATTTTAGTGGACCTTCTATATCAAAGACACGAAAATACGGCGAGAAAACTAAAATTTTCAATTTTGAGTATCCACGATTGTATAGTACGATCAAATTTCGTACATACAAATAGTTCAAAAGCTGTTGCGTACAAACCTATTATCAATTAGTATGAAATCAGTTCGTACATGATTATCATCCGGTATGAATCAAGTTCATCCAGTACGAATAAAGTTTGTCCGGTACGAATAGTTAGAAAATTTTTTGACTTCGTCCAGATGAAGAGGGACCCCATAATTTTGTACTTTGGATGGCGTATGTACGATGAAGTCATCTTATGGTACGATCAATTACAAAAATTTTCAAGTTTGTCAGGATGAAAAGGTACTCGTCTAATTTATACTGTTGATAACATACGTATGATGAAAACATCGTACGGTACAAACCATTTAGTAATTTTTCAAATTCATTTGGACAAAAAGGGACATGTCTAATTCATATGTTGGATGGCGTACATATGAATGGTATATCGTACAGTACGATCCATACTTAGAAAATTTTACTCCAATTAGTTTAAAAATTATGGATTTTAAACTCTCCCTTGGTGTGTGTTTGTGTGTGCTCAAATATTAAATTACAATCACACTCTCTCAGACTCAATAAAATGAAAAATACATACTTCATTTACAATAAACCCTAAACTGATCTTATTTGAAATCTTTAATAATTCAGAGTATGGTTTCCCTGAAATGTTATCACACGCAAGAGAAAAACAATTGATCCAAAATATATTAGGAGAAATAATAATCAAAATAATAATATTTGGAATAATCAACAACAAATAAGTTGTAAGAATAACAATAATCATGAACTAAGTATCAACTATCTCAACAATCTCACTCTTTTTTATGAAGACAAAATAATTATTATTTGAGTAAAATTGAATACCCTAAATTTATCTTTAACTCCCCCCTAAAAGAATAAACATGTGAATATTAGAGAGTTCCTTTAAGAATAGATAAAAAAAACTTTTTTAAATCTTTATAAATGACAAAACATAAAAACAAAAATAAAAAAACCTTATATAACTCCTAAACATTAAACATAACCAACAAACACAAACAACATTAACACACTAAATAATGAAACAAAAATAATACTTCTCTCCCTTTTGACAACAACAAAAAGGTAAAAGGAAGATTGAAATGAAAGAAGTCATATGAGAATCCTTAATAATTGATTTTGAAAGAGATTGAACTATAGTTGCAATAATAAGATTAATGTCTATTTAGATAAAAATAAAGATTCAAAATATTTAAATTAAAATATAACATAGATAAAAAAATAGATCAAGGTCATGAAACATTTTAGATAATTAGATAAGGAGAATTATTGTAAAAGTGACGAAATGAAAATTAGTTTAATTTAATTTTCAATATAAAATATAATTGAATATTAGATTGATTTAAGTTTGAAGATTAAATGATAGAGGAAAAAATATATTCAATTGGCGATATTGCGCATCTTTTTTATCTTTGTGGCATACTTTATGCATCTTTTTGTCTTTAGACTAATTTTAAGCCTCTTTTTAATTTACGAACCATTGCGCATTCTTTTAATTTTTGTACACGTGTAAATTTCTTTTTTATACTCTTTTTTTAATTGATCTTTCTAAAATAAATAATCTATAAACTCAATTTTCTCTAAGTACAAAGATAATTATATTAAAAAGGGAAATAAAAAATAATAAAATATCAAAATTATAATAATAATTTTTAAATTATGTATGCCTTAAAAGAATATGAGATTAATAGCCTTAACTTGATCAAGTTATAAATTAATTTAATTTTTTGAAAAATTAGATTTCATAATGAAATTTATTTTTGCATTGTAGTTTAATTTATAATACTTTTTAGATCAATTAAGATAGGATTAACATATAGGCAAACTAACATTTCAGACAACAAACAAAATCAACTAACGAAAATAAGACATATTTTATTAATATCAATTTACCAATAAAATATATTGAAGCATAATTGATATCAAATCATAATATAAATATAACAAAATATCAACACAAAAGCTAAATAAAGACAAGTATATAAAGCATCTAAAACATCACTAAGATCAATAGATCTCAAAGGACTAGAAAATATAATAAATAATAAGTACATCTAAAATTCTAAGGGGCCCTGGTCTGGAGGAGGAGGTTGGTTGAACACAGAGAAATAACTATTCATCTTAGCTATGTTGGTGTTCACCGAGTCAAATTGACCTCGAATCCAACCCATGCTCTATGGGTACTATGCATCCGACGAATTTAGATGAGTCTAAATTTGATCAAAATGTTAATCAAAATGACTCTCCATCCGGTCAAAATGTTGGATCATCTCCTGAAATTCAAGTCCATGAGCAGGTGTAGGTGCTCCCCCATCTTCCTCAATATCCTCACTAGAATTATCATTGTTCTCAAAGAGTGCTCAAAAAGAGGCATCGTTAAAGTAGATTGACATTTCAAGTGGATTTTTAGAGTGAACAAGATTGTACTTCTTCTCTAAGACATAGGTCACTAGATGTCCCAATGCAATATTCTTCTTCCTTCTATGAGAAACATGCCTAATTTCAGAAAGGCCGTGAATATAATCAAGAATAAGTTGGGCTTCATCTGTTGGTTATCCAGTAATGATAAGATAGGTAATAATGGATAGAAGAGGAGTAATGTTAATGTGATCACCGGCCTTAGGAATTATTGAAGTTCTAAGGACATGCTGAATGATCCTTGCATTTTGGTGTAAGGTATAGACTTTAGGCAAATGACCTACTTGTGCAACCCCCCAAGAACTTTATTTATTTTAGACCAGTCAAAATTAGATTTGGAAGTCATTGTATGTGCTATAATCCCTTGAGTTCTCTAATGCTAAAAGGTTCCCAAATCTTCCTAAGTGATTTCTACCCTTTTTTTAGGACATAAATCATATCCTACTCTTATCAGAACTAAAATACATATTTACCAAAAAATAGAAAAAAGTTTCTTTCTGGTAGGCATGAATCAAAGTCAGGATAAAGGCAAATTGAGTGGTGCCGAAAAGAGGCATTACTTGAAAGTGAATGTCTTCTTGGATCAAGAGTTTAGATGGAGTGATTTTAGTAGAGACAAACTTAAAGTAAGAATCCTCATTTTCTTTGGACAGAAAATTTTCATTAGCATCCCTTGAAGATGAACCCTTAGTGACTTTACCACGCTTGCTTGATTTGGCCATTGCTAAGAGAGAAAGATTGAAAGGGAATGTTGAAGTGAATGAAAATGAAATCTAAAGCTCTCCTATTTAAAGAAAAATAATCTTTTGTACGTACAAAAATGGGTTCATACAGTATGATAATTGTTTTGTACGTGACAAAAGTAATTTCGTATGTACGAACAAATGCGTTCAAAATGAAATGACTTTTTATAATCATGCAAGTTATGAAGCGTCCTTTCATACAGGCTTTTTGACTAGAAGATCGTACAGATGAATAGGTGTTCATCCAGGATGATCAGTTATTTAAGATGATCATTTTAATGACAGTTATGATTGCCCTCCACATTGAATGACATGTGGTTCCTATGTATGATCAGTTATAATAACTGATTATACCAGTATAACTATCTACATGTGTACAAATGAATGAATACAAATCATTCGGGATGATATAAATATCGTACAATATGATATGTATTGGAAAAATAAAACTTTATGCATTCAATCCAAGAAAATGATCGATATGTACAGAATTCGTATAGTATAAAAATAATTTCTTACATTACAAATAAAACACTTAGAAAATTCAGCATGAACGATTAAAAATAGGAATTTCTATTTTTGAAAACATATCAAAAACACACAAAACATAAAACAAAACAAAAACTAAAAAAATACTCACACAAACAAACACATTGAAAGCAAAATAGAAAACACATAAAGACATATATCAAGTTTGTAAAAAAAAAAAAATTAAGCATTAAGATTGATCACACCAAGCATTGTTCTTAATTTGCTAAAAGTATCAAAGGCTAGTGGTTTTGTAAAAATATCTATAAGTTAATTTTCAATAGAAACATGGTTCAAATTAATTTCTCCTTTGGATATATGATCCCTAATGAAATGATGCCTTATGTCTTAAAGTTTGGTTCTAGAATGTTTAATAGGACTTTTTGAAATGCAAATGGCACTAGTGTTATCATAATAAATTGGAATTATGCATATTAAAAATCTTAAATATATCAACTGTTATTTCAACCAAAGAACTTATACAATACAACTTCCTAAGACAATATATTCAGCTTCAGTAGTAGATAGGGCTACGGAATTATGTTTTCTACTGGACCAAGAAAATAAAGAATTTCTTATAAATTGATAAGTTTAAGATGTAATTGTACTCTTTCTATTAACCCTACAAACTACAAAGTCCAAATTTGAATATCCAATTATTTCATATGAAGAGCTAAACTTAGGATATAAAATCCATAAGTTTTGAGTTCCTAAGAGATATCACAAAATCCTTTTTTACTGCAGTTAAATGCGATTCTTTTAGATCTTATTGAAATCTTGCACATAAATAAACACTAAATATAATATCGTATATGCTAGTAGTCAAGTAAAATTAAGATCCAATTATTCCCCTAATTTTTTTTAATTAATAGATTTTCCCTTTGGGTTCTTATCCAACTGAACTGAGGAACTCATAGGTGTACTAACTAATTTAGCATTGTTTATTTCATACTTGTTGAGGATATCCTTAACATACTTCGACTGCCTAAGAAATGTTTCCTCCTTAATTAGCTTAATGTTAAAACCTAGAAAGCAACTTAAATCTTCCATTAGGCTCATCTCAAATTCACTACTCATTATTTTAGAAAACTAATCACAAAAATTTTTATTTGAAGATCCAAAAATGATTTCATCAACATAAATTTGAACAATGAGTATATTCTCAACATAAATTTGAACAATGAGTATATCCTCTTCCAATTTCTTTGAAAAAGAGTGAAATCCAATATTCGTTTTCAAAAGATCCCTCAAGTAGGAAAATGCTTAACTTCTTATACTAAGCCCTAGGTGCCTGTTTCAATTCATATAATATCTTTTTCAATTTAAAAATATGATTTTGGTATTTTGAATTTTCAAAACTTAGAGGCTGTTTAATGTAAAAATCCTCTTGTATCACCCCTAAATTTTCTTCAAAATTAATCTTCTCAATCCTTTGGGAGTTATTTTCTAAATAATCTTCTTCCAAAATTGGCTCTCCTAAAATTTCAGATTCATCAAATATAACATGTGTGGTCTCCTCAACTACTAAAGTTTTTTTGTTAAATACTCTATAATATTTTCTAATATTAGAATATCTAAGAAAACAATTTTCATCTGATTTTGGTTTAATTTTTTCTAAAGAAGATTTTCCATTATTCTGTATGAACACCTTACAACTAAAAACATATAAATGAGATAAATTTGGTGTTCTCCCCTTAAGAAGTTTGTAGGGTATTTTATTTAATCTAGATCTTATGTTCACCCTGTTCAAAATATAAAATACAATGCTAATTGCTTCATCCCAAAAATATTTAAGAAGTGAATATTCAGTCAACATGGCTCTAGTGGCTTCAATTAATGTTTTGTTCATTCTTTTAACTACCCCATTATGCTGAGGGGTTCTAGGAGCAGAAAAATTATGATCAATCCCTTTTTCTTTACAAAAATTCTCAAAGTAGGATTTGTAAAATCTTCAAGAGTTCGAGGTTTCCCAATTTTCTCGAGAGCTTTTACTTTCAACTTAAGAAATATGTTTATATCTTTAAACATATTAATATCATATTTTAAATAATGCTCTCTATTCTTTGATTCATCATTAAAATTTTTAAACTCTTTTTCTAATTGATTATAGGATGATTTTAAAAGATCATTCTTTTTGTTCAAGTCATCAAATTAATCAAGTAAGCTCATGTTGTTGTTTTCTATCAATGCATGATCTTTCCTAAGAATTTCATACACTCTTTGTAGTTCTAGCATTTCTAAATTTAAACTAGCATGCATTTTCTTAAGTTTTCTATATGCATTATGAATTCTTTTAGAAACTTCTAACATATCATTATAGGTCAAATCACATATCTCTACTTGATCTAACTGATCAAGAGTATCGATCATTAAGTACAAGTTGGTGACTTCCTCCTCCTTTTATGTTTTTGATAAATCTGAAGCTGAGTCCGCCAAAAAAGTCCTTTGAAATCTCTTTTTCTCTTCTTCATATTTACTTTCTCTTCTACCTTCTCCTTGCTAGGAGTGGCTTTGAGATTGGGGCAGTCAAATTTTATATGTCTAGGTTTCCTGCATTCATATTAAATCATATCATTAGAAACCTTAATATATTTATTAAACTTACCTCTGTTTCATTACTGGCATCTCCTCTACTTCCTTTTAGGAAAGCTCCTGAATTGCCTAGTCATCAAGGTAATGTCATCCTCATCCTCAGGTTCTGTCTGATCACTCTCTAAGTCCTCCACTTTCAGTGCTATATTCTTCTCCTTTTGTTGTTCTTGTGCATCAATCTTTCTTTGACTCACTCATTATTCGTAAGAAATTAGTAATCCAAGTAAATTTTTTATAGAGTAGATCGATATTTAAATCTTTAGACTTTATATTCATAATTATTTTAGCATCATAAGTAGTAGACAAACAACAAAATATTTTATTAACCAATTCAGCATTTATTAATTCCTACCTGATGTATGCAAAGAAGTGGCTATCTAGTGAATATTGTGTACATTTTAGAAATAGATTCATTTGATTTCATGGGAAATAATTCATAGTCATGTAACAAGATATTTAATTTATATTGCTTTACTTCATTAGTCCCTTCATAAGTAATATAAAGTCTATCTCATATGTCATTTCCACTTTTACAAGTGGAAACTCACATGTAATCTTCTGACTTAAGTATACAAAATAAACTATTTAAATTTTTAGCATTTAACTGTGCTAAGTCACGTTGTTCTACAATCTAGTCAGCAAAAGATGTTTCAGTTATAATGCCATTAATCATTCTAGTTGGTTTTGTATATCATTCTTGAATTAAAATCCACATGCGATAATCAAGTTATTATAGAAAAGTAGACATGCATGTTTTCCAAAAATTAAAAGAAATATTGTCAAATAATGAAGGTCTAGTGATTGAATACCCTTTAGGTGTGTTTCGGTTTCTAAAAGTAACCATTCTCATTTTTTTGAAAAGTAGTATAAACTTATGATTTTGAAATAAAGCTCTGATATAATTTATTGAATCTTGATTAGTTTTTTAAGCATTAGTTATTATCCCAAGGCTAACCAAGATTGGTAATTTAAAATTTTCTCTTTGATTTAAAATTTAAAAGTTGTTGATTCTCGATGCAAGTTAATTAAAATTTCAAAAAAACTTTCCAACCACAGAAAAATAACTTGCAGTAAGTAAATGCGTAAATTAAAAAGACATAAAGATTTCTAGTGGTTCGGTAAAACATTACCTACATCCACTTCCTGAAGATTCCATCTTCAGGTATTACACTATTACTAAAGTGACTCTCTTTTTTCCCCCATAGTAAGGTGGAGAAGCCTTTATAAATACTACTTTTCCATCAATTCTTGGTGCGGTAGAGAATCATCATCCTTTCACACTCTCTAAGTGTTGGCAGAGAATCATAGTCCTTTCACACCCTCCAAGTTTAGGAAAAAAAACATTCATCCTTTCACACCCTCTAAGTGCAGGCAGAGAACCTTCATCCTTTCACATCCTCCAAGTGTAGATAGAGAATCGGATCTTCTTCAAAGATCTTCACATGAGCAATCTAGAAAGATAAGAGGAAGAGTGATAACCAAAATTACAAGGAGATCCTTACCTTTGAGTAACCTTGTGAACCCTTCACACTCCACTTACAAGAAATCTCTCTCAAACACTCTCTCATACTCTTTCTTTTAATTGCCCTACAAAAATTATGAAGACAAGATTTTTTCACGCCAATTTTAGTGGACCTTTTATATCAAAGACATAAAAAACTATCCAAAAAATTAAAATTTTTAATTTTGAGTGTCCCTGATCATATAATACGATCGGATTTTGCACGTACAAACCTATTATGAATTGATATAATATCATTTTAGATACAATCACCGTCTAGTATGATTCAAGTTCGTTCGATACGAATAGTTAAAAAAAATTTTGACTTCATTGGGATGAAAAGGGACCCCACAATTTCATACTCTGGATGGCGTATATATGATGACAACATTGTATGGTTTGGTCAGTTACGAAAATTTTCAAGTTCGCCGGGATGAAAAGGGGCCCATCGAATTCATACTCTGGATGGTGTATGTACGATGATGACATCGTACGGTATAAACCATTCAATAAATTTTCAAATTTGTTTAGATGAAAAGGGACCCATCAAATTCGTACGATGGACGGTGTACGCACGAATGATATATCGTACAGTACAATGCATAATTAAAAAAATTTTCTCCAATATGTTCGTTTAATTTCTCGACGGGAAAATAACTGATCAGATCGTCCCGTACGAAAAGTATTTGTATAGTACAATCAGTTTAAACATTATGGATTTTAAACTCTCCCCTGGTGTGTACGTGGTTAGTTACTCAATTTCAATCATACTTTCTTAGACTCAGTAAAATGAAAAATATTGACTTCATTTATAATAAATCTTAAACTAATCTGATTTGAAGTCTTCAACAATCTGGAATATGATTTTCCTGAAATGTTAGTACACACAAGAGCAAAATAATTCTTTCAAAATATGTTAGGAGAAATAATAATCAAAGCATTAATATTTGGAATCATCAATAACAAACAAGTTGCAAGAATATCAACAATCATGAACTAAGTAGTAATTATCTCAATATTATGTAGAACAAAAGACAAGGTAGAATTCATTTTTTTTGCAACCCCTCCACCCGAATGGATTAAAGTTAATATTGATGCAACTTTGCTGAGTTCTAATGAAGCTAGAGTAGGTGGTATGTTTAGAGATCATAGAGGGAGATTTCTTTTTACTTTTAGATTCAGAAGTATATATTGGGACAATGGTTTTATGGAATTATTGGCTTTCTGTTCACTGAAGAAGATAATCAAAGAATGGATGATTGACTCGAAAGGTATCATTATTGATGGTGATAATTATAATGTTATGAAGTGCTTATAGGCTTTAGTTGTTAAAGCTATTTATCCTCTTCAGAATGGCAAATTTGAAGACTTGTCCTTCCTTAAAGATTTTGAGAATTTTTTATTTTATTGTGTTAATAGAGAATGTATTAAGTTACCTGATTTGTGTTCTAACTTGGCCTTCGTGGGTGCTTTTTTGTGGGATGATCTAATTAGTAATAAGGTTCCTCCTATTTTCTTTTCCTTGTTAAAGGAGGATTGTGATAGATTTTTTATCACTTAGTAGTTTGTATTAGGTTTTTCTCTTTAATGTAATTTGCAGTTTAAAAAAAAAACAATATTATTACTAATGCACAAAAATTGTTGAATAATAACACTAACAGTTAAACTCAGATGTAATCAATTCTATTGTACATTTGTTTAATTAATATTGAATTATAAAATTTAATGTCTAAAAAGAATAAAATTTGGTGTAAGTCATGAACATGTAACTTATATTATCTTTATTTTTTCCATCAACGACTATCTTCTCTTTATGTTTTTCTTTTTTAAATATGGTGAAATAGTGATAGTCGTCCGTCCATCCATAGCCAATAGTCCATTCAATGGGCAACTATGCTTAAATTTATTTTTTTAATGTGCTTAATCACTAAATTAGATCACAAACAATGATTTAAGTTAAAAATTTCACAACATTTGTTTGCATGTATGCTAATTCCACGTTACTAATCATTACTTTATCTCTATACAATACATTTCTTTAAGAATAGAATTGATTGATTTTATATATACACATAATGACAAATTTTTTAAAGCAACTGTTTTCTATTTTTCCAACAACCACAAATAATAATATATTTTTATGATTTCAAATTAAAGAGGTAAGAGCATCTCCAATGGAACAACAAATAACTGTTTGTCATTCTTCCATCACTTCAACCGAGCGGCAATTTGTTGTTATTTCAACGCAAGTGAAGAGTGCGATGCCAATATTGGCGTCGCATTATTCACCGGCTAAATTTTTATGTATCTATGGGACTTGCCTGTGAAATGGAGAAAGATGGTTAGGAGATGATGAAACCACAAAATGGAGTTCCATTGGAGCAGAATTACGGCATTTTGGAGTTTTGATGTATTTTGCAGTGGAAAATGGGGTTTTCGGTTGGAGATGCCCTAAGAGATTGACCTAAGTAGGTGTCAGCAAGCAATTTTTGTTTTTTATTTTTTGTTTTTTTAAGAAATATTTAAAAAATATGTTTTTATGTGTAAATATAAGGTCAATCAAATAGATTATTAAAGCATAGCATGTAAAACTTTCAGGTTGAAAAAGTGCAATCGCAAATTTTGGAACAAAATCAAAATCGGCATTATACTCTAATGTCAAAAAAGGCATCCATTTAAGAATGCACATCTAACAATTATTAACAAAATAAGCTCTTTTTTTAAAAACCCTATTGAAATCTAAGTCATTAGAGAGATGAATTGCAACATGTCGAGAATGCAACAAACCTATAAAGTAAAATCAAGACAAATTAAGGCTACCAAAAAACTATTGAATCATATCAAGATTTGGGCAATGTAAACCAAATTTACCCACAATCATAAATTGAAAAGGACAAGCTAGTTTAAGAACATCTTCATAAGACAGAAGCACAACTGGCACACCATTGAAAACCGATTGGGATAAAATTTGAAGAACATCACCTGCCGAAGCATTACCAGAGAGAACGTCTTTGAAGGATCGAGATCGGGAAGGAGAACTCCCATTAACCTCCTTGCTAAAAAACCCTTCATTATTTTCCCGTTCTGGGCCTAATGCTTTCCCCCATAGAGTGGAAGATGAGGCACACGCCATTAGAAACCAGCCCTAGCAGGGCACAACGAAGAGGCGACACCAAAACCATGATTAATAAGAGGAACTAAGGCAGGAGAAAAGAGGCATGGAAGGTGAGGAAAGAACGTGGAGAAGGAGGAACCTAAAATCACCAGAGATAGTGCATTAGGGTGCACGCAGAGCATGTAAAACCTTCGGGTTGACTAAGTGGAATTGAAAATTAGGCAATGAAATCTAAATCAGCACAATAGGAGATTACTCTCTAAAGTAAAAAGAGGGAGTCCATTTAAGAATACACATCTGATGAGTATTGATAAAATAAGATCTTCTCACAAAAATCCTACTGTAATTTAAGTCATTAGAGATCTTAATCGCAACATGTTAAGAATCCAACAAACCTACATATTAAAATCTAGAAAATTTAAGGCTACCAAAAAATTGTCTTTGAAGGACCGATCAAGCAACGACTTTTAAAACCCACCCTTTTGTGACTATGGTTCTAGTTGAGGTTGATATTACAAAAAAGCATGTGAAGAAAATTTTGGTTGGTTCCAAAGCATATAGTTATTTACAAAAAAATGAAGTTTTTGAAAAAAGTGCCATATTTTTGTTCTCATTATAAGATTAATGGCCATACTTCATGTTATTGATTTAAATTACATTCAAATTTAAAAAAAAAAAATTTCAAACCCTTCTGTAAGGAAGGCTGCTCCAAATTTGAAAGAGATTGTGTCAAACGGAAGTGATAATGATCAAACCCCATTAGATCATGTCGAGTAACCTTCCCCTAATGAAACTCATGGGAATGATGTTAATTCCAAATCAAATCTTCTGGAATATAGAGTTCTTGATTCAACCAAGAAAACTTCTTCTAGTGTGGATCTTCCCAAGGAGGGTGTGAAAATTCTTACCATTTATGTTTCAATTAACTCTATATTTCATAATATTGATAATCCTCATTTACCCCACTATCAATCATTGACAATTGCTAATAAAGATGTGGAAAATTCTAAGGGAGTTTTGCAAGTGGGGGATGTTTCTAATGAGGATTGTGAAGAAGGGGAATTTATTCCTAAATTTATACAGGATCCTTTGAGCGAGGATTATACAAATATCATTGGAAAAGTTGAATCAATGTCTTCTAATAATGTTGATAATGATTCTAAAACTATTGATGAAGATTGTTTTACTAAAGTAGTTAAAAAGAAAGGAAAAAATGTGAAAGTTTCATTACCCTATATACCGTGTTCTACTTTAGCTCAAACTTCTTCTAAATATTTCAATGGTTAAGGCTCTTTTATGAAATGTAAGGGGTAATGGGGGGGGGGGGGGGGGGGGAGGGGAGCTACTGACTCTAGGATTAGAGTTAGAAATTTGTGAAGAGTCCATAATATTCAGTTGTTGGTTTTAATTGAGCATTTTATATCTATTGTATAGCTTAATTTCACTGCTCTCATTTGGATTTTCTTATGAAGTATGCTAATTGTTCTAATAAAACTTGGATTATGTGGACTAGTGTTATCAATATGAATATTATTTCTGGTTTTCCACAAGTTGTCAATTTTAAAATTTCCTTCTTTAATTTCAAGTGTAATGCATCTTTTGTTTTTGCCATATTTATAGGTTGGGTAGGGTTCTCCTTTGGGAGAAATTAACTAATTTTTCTGTGAACATTAATGGTTTGTGATGTGTGGGTGGAGATTTTAATATTATTTTTAATGCTTTTAAGAGATTGGGGGGTAATCCCTCTAATCTTAATGCCATGGATAAGTTCAACTCCATGATTAATTATTGCAATCTATATGACATTGGTTTTCTTGTGATGCTTTTACTAGGAGTGGGCCGCTTTGTGGCAAAGATTGGATAGAATCATATTTAATAATGACTGTATTGTTGATCTTGTTATGATTGATGTGGAATATTTAAGTAGAACTATTTTTTATCTTGCTCCCTTACTTTTGATTATTAATGCTAATAGAACTCCTGTTCCCTTTGATTTTAGATTTTAAAATATGTGGTTATCTCATAATGATTTTATAAATGTAATTCAAATTAACTGGCATGCCCAAATTTTTTCTAATAACAATATTAATAGTAAGTCTAAAATTTGGTCCAAATTGAGTAGGTTGAAGCCGGTCCTAAGATGGTGGAATAAAAATATCTTTAAAAATATTTTTGCTAATATTAAGGAAGTTTAGAATAAGGTGGTTGAGTTGGATAAGGTGTATTTGTATAATCCTACTAGTGACAATCTTTATAGTCTTAATAATGCTAAAGTGAATCTCTTTCAATTGCAAAACCAAGAGATAATTTTTTGGAGGCAGAAATCTACTAAAAAAATTATTTTGGAGGAGGATAGGAATACCAAATATTTTCATGCTATGGATAATAATAAAAGGACCAGGAATCACATTTACAAAATTGTTAACAATGATGGGAGGGTTTTTAATACTGAGGACTTTATCCTCAATTCGAGTGTTGAGCATTTTAAAAACATTTTTAATTATAATGTTAACACTATTCCTATTATTAATCCTTACGTGATCCCTCACATTATTATTGATTATGAGAATTAATTACTTAATCAATCTCCTTCTGAGGCTAAAGTTTGGAATCCTATTAATAATATGAATGGGGATTCCACAGATCTTGATGGGTTCACTACAAAATTTTTTCTGAAACTTGGAATATAATTAAGTTGGATGTGTTTGACATGGTGAAAGACTTCTTTGTCGCTAATCCTTACCCTAAATGTTGTTTCTTCCACTAATATTATTTTAATGTCTAACAGGATGTAGTCAATAATTGGAATGATTTTATACCGATTAGTCTTTGCCCTTTTTCTAATAAACTTATTTCTAAAATCATTTTATGTAGATTAGTTAATATCTTGCCTAAAATTATTTCATATAATCAAACGAGTTTTGTGAAAAGGTAGGAGCCTTTTTGATAATGTGTCCTTACCCAAGAGATCACTCATGATATTAATGCTAAAGTGAAAGGGATCTTTTTTAAACTTGATATCACTAAAACTTATGATAATGTAAATTAGAAATATTTATATACTATTTTATCTTTAATTGGGTTTAGTCACTCCTTTATTCTACTTATTAAGGACAGTATTGAGAATTGTTACTTTTCTCTTATTATTAATGGTAGGAATCACGAGTTTTCTAAATCTTCTCAAGGTTTAAGGCAAGGTGACCCTTTGTCTCCTGTTCTCTTTATTATCATTATGAAATATCTTTCCAGGGGTCTTGAGGAATTGCATTAAAGGTATCTGAAACTTCTCTTTCGTACTATTGATGGTTTACCGATCACTCATCTTAGTTTTGTTGATGATTTTATTATTTCTTTGAATGACTTTATTAATAATATTAAATTTTTAGTCAAATTTCTTTGTATGTTTTAAAAAATAAGTGGTTTGGCTATCAATAAGAAAAAAAGTAGTTTTATTGTGGCTAAGTTGGTTAATCGTGAAAGAATTAGTGCTATCAAAAGGGTTTGTGGCTTTAATTACAATTTATTGCCTATTAAGTATTTGGGTACTCCTCTATTCAAAGGTAGAAAAAGGACTCAACTTTTTGATGATGTTATCATTGCTTTTCAAATGAAACTTTTGAATTGGTATTATAATTTTTTTCTTTCTTTTGGTGGTAGGCTTGTGCTGATTAAAAAAGTGTTGAATTTTATTCCTATTTTTATTCTTCATACTTTGCAATCCACCTTATTAATTTGCCTTAGATTGGAGAGATTGCTTAATAAGTTCTTTTGAGGTTCAAAGTATAATAGTTCTTGCATTTAATAGGCTTCGTGGAAGAATGTTTATGGGGTTCTTAATGAAGGGGGTTTAGCTTAGAAGAATATGTTAGATATTGTTTAGGAGTTTTCTCATAAATTATGATTTTTTTTTTTTCGTTCTAACTTCAATTTGTGGGCTCAATTTATGAATGTTAGATATTGCAAAGAGCATCATCCCATGGTTTGTAGTTATAAAAGCTCTAAATCTTTGATTTGGAAAAGGCTTTGCCATATCAAATGGCAGGCGGAACAATTTATTCAATGGGGTTTGGGAGAAGGAAATGTTTCTTTCTTGCAAGATAATTGGTTTGGCCTTGATTCAATTGACATCTTTCCTAACATGCATAATCTTCAGAATATTAAGGTTCATAGTTTTATAGATAATGGCTCTTTGAATGTTAATAAACTTTTGGAGATGATAACTTATGTTTTAATTGATAATATTTTGAATAATCATTTACAATTACAATGCAAAGATAAAATTCTCTTTAATATATCCTCATCTTATAAGTTTAATCTGAAAAATGCATGGGATACTATTAGAGTTAATTATGAGATGTCTCACATATATTAAATGATTTGGAACAACAACTTTCCCTTATCTTATTCCATTCTTACTTGGAGATGTATTAAGAGCTTTCTTCTTATTCATACTTTATTGTGGAGAAAAGGGTTTAATTTTTCGTCTAAATGTCAAAGTTATTTTAATATTGAAAATATTAACTATGTTTTCATTAATGGTGACATTGCTAATAAATTTTGGAACTATTTTTTTGAGTTGGCCAACAAAGATATTCTTTATTATAATAGTGATGTCTTGACTATTTTAAAGTGTTGATAGATCAATTCTAAAGGCTGTGTCTAAAATTTAATGTCAATCCTTATTATTTGGTATCTTTTGAAGGTTAGAAATGAATCCAAACATAATGAGATTAAGATGGATGCTAATCAAATAATTACTAATGTTAAAAATAAGATTTTATAATTTTATTTAGTTAAGCTTATTGTAGCTAAAAATTTAAAAAATTGCTTAGAGTTGGCTTTACAGTTGGGAATTTCCTTTGAGGGTGGGTTGTTGGATAAAATTGAGAGGATTGTGAGGTGGATTAAACCCTCCACTCCTTATGTTAAGCTTAATTCTGATGGGACTATTGGGGCCTCTTTTGTGGCTGTGGGTGGCATTCTTCATAATCAACTTGGTGGTGTTATAGCTGCTTATGTTGGTTTGTTAAATCCTTGTAAGAACATTATAGCTAAGTTGTTGGGTTTATATCATGGTTTGGATATTTACCGTATAATGGAGATTATGAATGTGTATATTGAGGTTGATGTTATGCTATTAATTCAGATCCTTTAAAATGGGATACCTAGTAATCCTCAAAATTTCTACATTATTAGAAGAATCAAGCATTCCCTACCTCTAATTATTATATTTCTCATATTTATTGAGAGGGAAACTCTTGTGTTGATTGGTTGGCCAAATTTGGTTGTCATCTTGATGGTTTCAGGAGCTTGATGCCACGAGTTTACCTTGTTTGGTCAGAGGTTTGGTTAATATGGACAAAATTGGTTTACCTTATATCCATATAGGTTGATGGTTTTTGGCTTATTTTATGCTTTTGTTGCTCTTTGGGGCTGGTGTTTCTCTGCTTCCTTCTCTTTTGTTTTGGGCGTCTATCATGTGTTCTTGTAGGCTTTTTATTGACACATCAACTTTCTGTATCTTTTTTAATGGTTGGGTAGCCTAAGTTCATTGTCATTAGTATTTACTAGATGTTGGTTGGTGCTAATTGCTGGCTCGGTTTCACTGGTTGTGGTGGTTGTGTTTATTGGGTTTTCAATTCGGTATTGTGATTGTTTTGGGTTCTCTTGTAGGATTTATTCTAGTGTTATTTTGCTATGCTTTCCGATTTTTTGATGGGTGGTGCTTTAACTTGGATGTTAGTTCGATGGAGCCCTGTTACTTTGTTTTGGGGGTCTATTGGCTGTTTTGGGTTTGTGGATCATTTAGATATTGGTTTCTCTATGTTTCTATGTTTCTCTGCTTATTTATTTATTTGGTTAGGCCTCATTTTTTGGAGTGTTTGTTTGGTTTGGGCTAGTGATAGTTGCAAGAGTGGTTGCACTTGTTATGATTGTTGCGAGCTTGGGGGTTTGAGGTCTTTGGTGTTCTGATAGGGTTTCTCGGGGTGTCTAATTATCTAAGTTATTTTGTGTTTCCATTGGGTGTGTTGCTGGGTGATGCCTTTGCCTAGGTGTGGGGTGGTAGTTATGCTCTTCATGATCCTTACATTTGGAGTTTTGGTCCTTTCTATTTGGATGGAATTCATGTGAATCACTATACTGATATTTCTATTTATGAGTGGCATTTGGTGGCTGGTGTTCAATTTTTTTATGGTTATCTATTGGATTTGGTACTCATCAGATGGATTAATCATGGATTTCTGAGCAATAGTGTCATTTAGGGCGTTGATGTTCTTTGCTACATTTGCACTAGCTTAATTATCTGACTACATTAACTATTATTGTTTAAATTTATTTTATTATCTATTTTATTGCCAATCTTTTTGTTGTATTATCATTTTGAGTTGGAGTTTTGTCTTCTTACAGGTCTAGAGGTTCGAGAATTTAGCTGATGTGGTTGATTCTATTTGTAGAAAGATTGTGATGATTGATTACTTTTGGATATTTCTTTTTTGGGCATTGGCTTTTTGCCGCCCTAGATTATATGAAGGCAATTTTGTATTTTGGTTGTAGGGTATTTTTAGCTCTTAGGTTTTTTGTTCTTTTTGTAATTTGTAGCTCTTCAAGTATTAGTGAGCTGAAGGTCCCCCATTCGATCTTATATTTTCTCTTTTACATTAATGTGTATGCCCCTTCGAGGGTCCCCAAAAAATAAAATAAAATAAAATAAATCTATTTTTAATGCAATGTCCTGCAAAGAGATATAGCAATGTTCAGTAACATGGAATTAGCTTGCCTGCAGAGAAATATGTCGTTGTGTATACATAAAGCTATTATGTTAATCGCTTACCTGCTATAGCAATGCTTAAGAACTGGGAATTAGGTTTAGGACCTTGTGTGCAAAGTTTAGAAGCCAGATGCTGGAGAAAATAAAAATAATAATGGGACAAAGCATTGTAGGTAAAAGATTGACATAAGTAGGTGTCAGCAAGTAACAAAGCGCAGAAGATAAGAAGGAAAAGATACAGCTTGAGAGCATACTCAAAGCGTTAAACCAAAAAGAAATTAAACCAAAATTATCTCATCCCAGCATATTCCTTTAGCTATAGTTTTATTACATTACTAATCAAATAAAAATGTTACTAATGATAATTATATATCTCTTCTTCAATCCCAGCAAGTGACAGGCAATTAAATTAATAAATACTATATTCTAACTATAAATGTAAAATGGCAGCGACTAATTCCAATAACCCTATTGAATTTTATTAATATTTTAAAAAAATATATAATTTAAAATTATATATTTGAAAAACTTTGCAGCCACTTAGTTTCAAATAAAAAATTTTAAGAGTTTTTTTTTTTTTTTAATTGCGAAGTAAAATTAATATTTGAAATACGGTGATGGTGAGTACAGTGGTGGGCTGACTATGGTCATGGTGATAATTACAAAGGTCAATTGTGATGATAACAACGATGGCGATGATCACAACGATGGCGATGACCAACAATAACGTTGGTGGTGGTGTTTGTTCGTAATTGGGAGTAAGGCTTCACATTTAATAAATATAAAGTTCATCAAATCATACAAATCAAAATATATTGAAATGATTAATGATTACAAGTATAAGGTACATATTATTTCTTTTTTAATATCATTATTTTATTTATTTATATCTATATAATATTAATATCATTCTTTTGTATAAAATATCCCCCTTCAACATTTATTTGATTTTATCCATCCATACAACACATTTACTCCTATAAAAATTATAAAAAATAATAGATTACATATTTAAATTTATTTAAAATGAGTTTTCACCCATAAAATTTATTTAAAATAATAAATAAATACTTCATAAGTCAAACAATTATCAGGTTGTTGACAATATTCTCATTCAAAATTTTTGAGCCCAAGTTTTTCTAATATGAATATGCTCGATTAATTATGTATACTTGCTTATGTTTTCTTAGGTGCTAAGCAGTTATCTAATAAATCCCAAGGAGAGAACTCTAATGAAGACTTGTTTTAAATTGATTCTCAAAAATACACCTTGAGTTTTTGCAAGTCCCTCGAGATTTGAAGGATACTCCTCACCTAATGAAAGCATGCTTTCAAAACAGCTTGTTGTCACCTTGAGTGATCAGTTATCAATAGAATTCATCTATTAAAAAAATCGACTCCAACTGATTCTACCTTCGTTTGTGTTTGTTTGAGCCTAGCTCATTTAGGCTCTACCTAAATTTATTGAGTTTAAAATATTAAATTTTTTAATAGTACGTATTTTTTTTATTAAATTATTTTAAAAATCTTTTAAACCGCTTAGGATCAATATCAAATTTATTGAGCTATGTTGAATCTGCTTGCCTCTTCTTTGAAAAGAAATTTGAAAAGATTTAATAAAACTTTAAATATTCTGTTGTCATAATGAATATTTTAGTGTGTTCATCCTGTCAATTGCATATTGCTTACACTCTTTTCTCTTTCTAAATTTTCCTTCCTTTGTCTAATTTTGACGAATTTGTACTAGGGGACATAAGGTGACGTAAGGGTAGGAGAGCAATAGCGACAAATCTTTCAGTTTCCTCACCTTAGCGACTAAAGGTAAGGGTAAGAGAGCAAAGCGATTTGAGGGGACCTCTTAGGATGGGAGATTTAGAAAGAGAAAAGAGTGTAATTGACAGGATAATCACACTAAAATATTTGACAACTAAATATTTATTAATTTTTTAAATCTTTTCAAAATTCTTTTAAAAGAAGAGGCAAGCAGATTATACATAGCTCTATAAATTTGATATTGATCGCAGTAGCAACGGAGATCGCTAATGACATGACCGCGATGTAGGGCCTAGCATTGCTCTTCACTCTACAAAACCAGTTGTTTGCCACATGTTAACCCTGCTCTCTCTCTCTCTCTCTCTCTCTCTGCAGCTGTGCCCCTAGTGCGTGCCCTCAGCCTCCGTGGCTCCGTCGGTGTCTTCTCCTCTCCCAAGCTCATCCCACATCCTCTTATCTCTACGACCAACCTAACTCTCTACCCTTTAATCTCAGCCACCTACTTCAACATCTTGACGATGGACTGCCGAATGCTTTGATCCCTCCCCTCCTCTTACCTATCCTAGATCTCCAACAACCTCCTCACCGAGCCTTCCTACACCTCCGATCATCTATCGGCCGACTCGACGTCCAGCCTGTAGCTCAATACCGACCAGCTACTATTCCAGCAACCGCCATCGCCGATCACCACCGCACACCCACACTTCTACCGAAACTTCCTCTCTCTCAAACCACAAACCCAGCTGGGGGCCGTCCTCATCCCTCCTCGCCTATCCATAAATTGAGCAAGTGCTCGTGCAAAGGTTGCCTTCATCTGCTAAATCGTGCACACTCCACGATGATTTACTCCATCGCCATCATTATCACCACCCCCTGCTTTATCGCTATCATAACCTACATCTTCTACTTAGTCTGAAATTACTTGGTTGTTGTCCCTCCCCTTCGGCCCGGACACAATGTCGAGACTGGGATCGACAACACTAGGCTCAGGAGCTGGCCTACACTAACATACGTTGAAGCCAAGAGTCAAGATCCACGAGTGATCAACGCCAGTTGTTGTTCTATATGTCTTGCCAACTATGAGGAGGAGGATAACGAATTGAGGCTTTTGCCCGAGTGTGGGCATTTATTTCACGCAACTTGTGTGGATCCTTGGCTACGGCGGCAACAAAATTGTCCGGTGTGCAGGTCTTTGGTGGTAAATTGGGCCATTCAGCCACCTTCATTGGAGGTGATTCTAATAGAGATTGAACTGACTTAGATATATACCAAGATGATCTATCTTTATAATTTATGATAGTAGAATAGTATCATCTCGGTTTGTATAAAATATGTTAATATAGGTTGGTTATTAGTCTTTTAATTAATTAGCATGTTACATTGTGTGCTTGATAAAGCTTCAAAATTATATATATATATATATATATATATATATATATATATATATATATATATATATATATATATATATATATATATATATATATATATATATATATATATATATATATATGCTGAAATGTATAAATTAATAGACATTATTGTTGCTCTATAACTGTACCCATCTTGTACTTATTGGGTTGGTCTTTTTCATATAAGTATATGCTGTGATTTTCTTTAATATTTCTACTTTCTGTATGCTACTAAGGAGTTGAATATTTTGGATTTCATGAGCCAATTGCTTCTCAATGATTTGAAGGTAGAGATATTATTTGATGAGATTGATCATATTCATAATCGTAGCTCCCACATGATAAAAATAAGTAGTATAATTTTGATTTGTATTTTGAATATAAATCATCATACATTTGAGACTTCTTTATTTGATGGGATTAAAGAACTTTTGATCGAGTTAAAGAATCCTATATCAATTATATATATATACAACATAAAAAATGCAAGGTAGAAAACTATGTCAAATAAAAAACTACATGGTAGAAAACCGCAAGCAAAGCTTTCTTTTTCAACTTACTGCAAAAATTCTCAAACAAGTAGAACTCTCGGCCGGGATTCATCCACCTTCAGATACCTTTCTCATTCCCCCATATGGCCATATAAATAGCAGAAGAAAAGAGAGATGAAAAATAAGTAAATAACCGAAGAAACACAGAGATCGAAGGGAAAAAGATAAAAATAATAGATCGGTTAAGTGCAATGGGCATCATTCAGCTCACGAGGCTCACATTCGCATTCCCACTTCCTCACAAAGCCTAATCATTCCATTCGGCACCAGCTTGAAAGCTGTTTCGCGCCATTTTAACTTAATCCACAACCGAGCACACTTAAAGGCCACTGCTTTCCCATTGATTTCTTCTACAGAGGCTGGAATCGGTCTAGGGTTCTAATGTCTCCCTTGCAGTAACAAACGGATTGGTGTAGCCATGGCGTCGACACTGTTAGCTTTGCACGCCGTCGGAGAAGAAGTGGTTGAAGGCTTCGAATGAGTTTTTTTTTTTTCCCTCTGTTGAAGCTCGAAGCCGAAGAGTCGAGCAGACGTCGACGTGTTTTTTTTCCTCTCCGCGTATAAGCTTTCCGGCCGGTTATAAAAAACCGGGACCGGTTCGGCAGTTCGGCGGTCGTCGAACCGCGCGCCGGTTCGAATGGGTTTATCCCGGTTTTCTGGAAAACAGGTTTTCATTTGAATCGTAACCGGCCGGCTAGCCGGTTCGCGGTTCAACCGGTTGAACCGGCCGGTCCAGTCCGATTTTAAAAGCCATGTATGTATATATATATATATATATATATATATATATATATATATATATATGTTTATGCTACTTTTCCTCACGCTGCATTGCGGTTATTGCCTGATGATGCTTACTGTAGTTCCTGCTGCTTTTTACTGTAATTGATTTCTTATGCTTTTTTTACGGTTTTCTTGTTGTTGAAATCAATAAAAAATGGCATAAAAGAAAGCCTGCATACAACAAATGAAATACTAAACAAATAAGAAGGTTTCCAAATCAAGAAACTTCTTTTTTTGTGTATGGGAAGTTAGTTGCATAGCAAAATTGTATATAAATGGGAAAATATTTAAAAGGATCTCAGAAGTGGGTATATAGATTAGTGCAGAAGCTCCAAAACAAGAAGCTCAACTACAAAATCAAAATATCTTTTTAACTCAACAAAAAGATGAATAGTGAAAAAAATAAAAAAACACCACGTAATAAAAGATAGAAGAGAAATACAAGATTTTCATATTTCTTATGGGAAAATTTGAGATACATCACCCTTGCTATTGATATCAAAATTTTGTTAGAGAGATTGTTTCACATCATGGATCAAATTAAAATAAATTGAAGAAGTCAAAATATATATCACCCACATATAAGGCTGAGAAAATTATTTTATTCCCACAAATCTTATGATATATGTGTTGATTTATTCATAAAACAAAATGAAATGAAAAATTATGAAACTTTAAATAGCATTGGTGTAATACTTGCTTTTATCTTATGCATATAAAGATCTTTTAAATTTGAAACCAAAATGATTATTCACTTTACATGAACTATTTTAGTTGTTCATATAAGCCTCTTTATCTAAATTTCTATGGATAAAAGTTATTTTCATATTCATTTGATGTAACTCCATAACAAAAATGACCTGCCTATGCCATGATTTTAAAGAGTCCTCTTCATAAAGGTTGGAGGGAATGCATCATTCTAACTGATCTCTGCTTGTTGAGTGATTCCCTTAGCAGTAAGTCTTGTTTGATATCATTTAATATTATTTGAAAAACCTTTTTTTAGTTTTGAATAACCATTTATTCCCAATGGACTTTGTTACTTGAGCTAATTCAATAATATCCCAAATTTAATTACTAGCCGTTGAATTCATTGAAAGATTAAGAAAAAATCATATACCTACTTGAAATGAAATACCAACCCTTGAGTCCATCTACTCTCCTTGATTTAGTCTCTCTCGTCGATTGCGAACTTTCATTCATAAACCGTGAGTCCTCATATCCCTCTATTCTAGTCTCCTTAGTCTACCTCTAATCAAATATATTTTAACTCATTGTTAACCTACTTCCTTTTTTGTCACATATACTGATATACATAATTTTTTTATTTGCAAACAATAAAATAATATTTATATAAAATCATTGTTAATAGTTTATTAAATTTGTTAAAATGAATATATGAAGCGTCGAACCTTATATGATATGTAGATCTAAATAAAAAGCTTATCATAGCTTATTTATTGAGAGTTTAGACTTCCAACTAAGATGTTTAGGATTCGAGTCTTTCTGTATGCGATGTGTGTGTGAATTTGCCTTAAATGACCTAAATATCCAAAAAAAAAAAAGTTATTTAAGTTTATATTCCTTTCTCCCCTTCATCTTTTCAAAAGCTTTGAATTCCTTGACCAACCAAATTTCCCAAAATATAAATATGCATGGGGACCAATAAAAAAATTATAAGGAAATAAACTAATGAAAAAAATGCAATATAGTCAGATGGCTACTTTCATACTAAATAATATTAACTTATTTTAATAATTATTAAATAAAATAAGTAATTTAATATTAATATTACTTAATCATTTCCTAGCACATTAACCATAGGAAAGTAAATTATTTAATCCTAGAAAAAAGAACCATTCAGTCATTTAATTTAGCAGATGCAACCAACTAGCAGATTTAATTAAACCTGCAACGAACATGAGCTCCTAGTTTAATTAATTAACATGAGCTCCTAGTTTAATTAACATGATCTTTGCCGGCGTCGAAGGCTCAGAGCTGTTGTTGGAGGCTTACAGATAGATAAGGAGTGATGAAAACGGCCAACAGACGTGTTGGTGGTTTTAGAGGGAGATAGTTAAGGAAGAAGTGAGTGTGCGGTAGCTAAGCAGATGATGATGACATTTGCTGGAATAGGACTAGATCAGGGTTGAGTTGCAAGTTGGACGTCACGTTGGCTGATTAATGGTGGGTAAATTATTAGGTCCGGTTACCGGAATTAAAAATAGGTCCGGACATCCAATTAAAACTTACCACGTTGTCTGCGTTTTTAATGCGCTTTAATTGCGCTTTATGTGCGCTTTACTTGCCCTTTGACTGCATTTTTTTTTACAGCGCTTTGATTGCACTTTCTCAATGCTTTTAACGTGCTTAATTTAAAATAATATTTTATTAGTTTCCGGACCTATCTCTAAGTCTGATGACCACACCTAATAATTTGCCCTGATGGTGGGAGTTGGAAATTCAACAGGCGGCAGTGGTTGAAAGAAGGGTTTCACTTGCACTGTTAAGAGAAGCTATGTGAGTGAGAGCTCAGAGCAACAGCGGAGCCATGGTAGGGCACGGGAGGAATTTTTTTATTTTTTTATTTGTTAGTATAAAGAAATAAATACTTACAAACAAACTCCAGCTTTTGAGCTTGGCCCCTCTGTTTGAGCGGATCAACCTTGTCGATAGTGAGCCCCTCTCCCTCTCTTGTAATCTCTCTCTTTATCGCTCTTGAAGAAATCTTCATAGAATCTATAAGTAAGAAATAAATAGCTAGATTGGTATGATGTAACTTGATGAAGTGAGCAAGCATTCACAGTAACAATAAACTAATAATTAAGCTTCCTTCTCGAAAGATAAATATATATAAATGATAAGTTGAGTCATGACTTATCTTGACTCATCACTTCATCACATTTGTGGGAACATAGAAGCATTAACAACAGAACTGAAAGAGCCTCAGAGAAATAACATAAAAAATAGTTCTATTTTTTTTTTTTATTTTTTTTTTTTTGAATCTGGTTTTGTCGATCAATATAGTTGTACAATTTCCTCGGATCTCAACTATGTTTATCGGGGGCGGGGGAGGTCTTCCCGCGGCTTGCGTTTGGGTTCTTATTAGGGGTGTCAATATTTGACACGACAAGAAAATCCGACCCGGAAAATCCGGGTTGAACCCGACCCGATTTCAAAACGGGTCGGGTTCGGGTTCCAGAAATCGACCCGTTTAAAAAACGGGTCAGGTTCGGGTTGACCCGGCGGGTTGCCGGGTCAACCCGCCAACCCGTTTAATTCGAAAAATTTCGAATCCCGCCTTTGCCCGCTGCCCGCCCGTGCTGCCCGCCGCGCGCCTACCCGTGCAGCCCGCGTGCCCAGCGTACCCGCGTGCCCGCGCCCGACCGCGCCTGCCGCGCGCCCGCGTGCTCAGCGCTGCCCAGCACGCCAGCGTGCCCGCGCCCGACCTCGCCCGCGTGCCCGCGCCTGACCGCGCCCGCCGCGCGCCCGCGTGCCCAGCGCGCCCGCGCCCGACCGCGCCCTGCGCTGTCTCGCTCGAGTCCGCCCGCCGCGCTCGCGTCCCCCGCTGTCCGCCTCAGCCGTTCCGGCGCCGGCCACCCAAACCGGGTCGGGTCGTGTCAACCCGGCAACCCGCCGGGTCGGGTCCGGGTTCGGTTTTCCGACCCGTTTGTCTACCCGGGTCGGGTTAGGGTTGACCCGTTTGAACCCGGGTCAGTTCCTGGTTCGACCCGAACCCGACCCGTGACCCGAAATTGACACCCCTAGTTCTTATGAACATTTTCTTAATGGTGTTATATTACCCTTTTTTTTCTTTTGTTCAATGCCCCGAAGTTTCATATCCTAGCGTCACAGTGCTGCATAGCTTGCTTGGAGAAAAGATAGAGAGCAAAGTGTTACGATGCTCCAGAACTGGACACTATAAGGTATATTAAAGACAGATTGGTTAGCGCCATGCACAGTGCTCAAACTTAGCGCTGTGAGACCGGATGGGCATTTTTTCTCTCTTTTTTTCTTTAGGGTGGCATGCCTTGGTAGTTGTGGATGCATCTATTTGTTTGTTCTTGCATAAGAATGATGTAAGAGAGAAGGAAAACAATGAGAGTGCGATCGAAAAGATAGATCTATAATAATTCTCCCATATTTTCATAGTACATTTCTTTGAGTGATGTGGCTCTATGATTTTTTTTTTTTCTTGTTTCGGGTTTCTCCATATTTAATCCTGGAGTTCTTTATTTCTGTTGCTTTTATTTTCTTGTTTGTTTTGTTGTGCGTTTACTTCCACCCCTACACTTTTCATTTATATGAAAAGTTATTTGATTTTTTAAAGAAAATATAATAATAATATGATTACAATTTTCTTAAGAAAATTATTTTACTCATAATAAATTTATAATAATTTTTATAAAATACTATAGTCGTCTTAAACAGTCTCTTATTTATGTGGTTCCTAACTTTTTACAATGGCGCGTATTATTTCTTGCATCTAGAAAACATGCATTTATTTGACAAGATCAAAAACTTACTGAATATTTATACTTGCTTTACATATATTTTTATTGGTCATGAATATTAGCAGTGTAGCTTACGATAGCAGATATTTCATAATCATCTTCAGTTTATATAATTTTAGGTTAAAGAGATTGACTTTATCCAAGAGGGATTTATCGCTAAACTCGAGTTTAGTTTGCTATTTTAGTCACGACCAATAAAACTTTGTGTATCAAGTAGACTTATTTTTATATTTAGTATATATGTTAGTATATATATATATACAATTGTTGATCTTGTCAAGAAGATTTAAAAAATACTTTGTAATGTGCCATTATGTAAAGTTGGGAAGAAAAGAAATAAGTGCCTTTAGACGGCTGAAGCTAAACTTGTTTTTTCTAAATTACATGTTTCCAACACGCCACCTGCCGAAGCAGTCTATCCCTTAGAACTAACCGATCAAGGTTTAAAACCAATAGCAAATCCTGCCAAAAAAATTTTTAGCGTTCAGTCAATACAGACTAGTGGAAATTCCAGAAATTCCACGGCTATGCTCTGTCAATTTTTTTGGTCAGAATGGCTTTTATTTATTGTAGTAATATAATTTATAAAAGGCTAAATATTTATTTCATTGCTGTCATACTTATACAAATTTACCAATATAAAGGACAAAAAAAGCAATATAGGAAATATATAAAATAGAATATTCTTAATAATGAAAATAATATTACATGAATAAATACTATATATTCTTACTATAAATATACTATATGACAACAACTAAAATTTAATAACTCTATTTGATTGGAGGAATTTAAAATTATGAGTGCTTTAAAATTATATAATCTAAAATCATTTTTATGAAAAACTTTGTCGTTGTTAGCCCCTTGTAAAAGAAGTTTATGAGTTTAATATTTATATTTATATATTTGGTTACTTTCAAAGTAAAACTAATAGTTGAAATACGACCATGGTTGACGATGGTGGTGGTGCCAACTACAACGATAGATGAATATTGTGGATAAATAAATGATGACCATTGAATCAATTTAATGTTTCTTTACTCAAATCCACATAGCCTATATTATACTACCTCAAGAGATAGACCAATGATTCACTATCAACTTGAAAAAAAAAATGAATTTATTTTCATAATCAAATTTAGTATAGAAAATATTTAATTTATCCCAAAGGATAAAAGAAATATTCACCTACCATTTTGAAAATAAAACTAACAAAGGATATGCTATAGTTTGTGTCCAAAAGATTTTCCTCAACCTTAGAAAATAACTAAGATAAGGTTTATTTTAATTTGGATTCTAGACCTCTATAGAGGCAAGCCTTTATAGGTAATTATATATTTGAAGAGAAAACACATGATTAATGTGAGGAATAGACTTTTCAAATGTATAAAGGTTTGAGTTTATCAATCTACCAACTAGGAGAAGATATAGTTTTAAATTTAGTTTGAATATAGTATTTAATTAACCCTCCTAAATATGTGATAATGAGGTGTGCACAACTTGGTTTATGCTTGCTTAGAATGAGCTGCTAGCTAACTTCCTAAAAAAATTAAGACATGATGATTCTATTCATATGAAATCAAGAATTTTTTATTCAGAAGCTTTATTCATGACTTTAATATGCAAATACATCAAAGTAGCCTAATGTAATGATGTATTAAAGTAATGTATAAATAAATAAATAAATTATTTATTTAATTGAAATGGAAATACAACCGTGGGTCAATATAAAAGTATGGTGGTCATGTTCCAACACAAGATGTGCTTAAACTTGTACTCCTATAAAGATAAGTTTAAATGCACTTGTTTATTATCCTTTGGCTCCATATCTCCTATATGATTTCAAAAGATAATGATCCTAAAAAAAATAGAAAGCATTTCCTTTTGGAGTCCTATGTGTACAAACAACTACCTTTAACTTTTACAACTATTTATACACGATCTAAATATTTAATCTAGACCTTTACATGGACATTTGACTTTTGCATTTACATTTGTACATAGATACATTCTACATTGAATCTTGCATTGAAGTAAAGATGTCATATCAATATGTAAATGCAATACATATATGGGTGCGATGGAAGTGTATATAATTTAATTAATTTAAGGTGCACCAACAAAAAAATTATGAATGATAAGACATCCATAATACAGAAAATAAATATACACTACAAGAAAATAGCGCATTTCCAATGAAAAATTCTGAATTTTACAGTGGATTTTTGGCAAAAAAATTTTGACGATAAATCACGCGTCGGAAAACCTTTTTGTTAAAAAAAAAACACCATAATTTTTTTCGGTGGAATTATTTTACCAGAAAACTTTTCCGGCGGCTGTCTGACAGAAAAACTCCGTCGGAATAAGAAAAAAAAAAGATTTTAAAATTTTAATTCCTGTCCCAGCCCACTGGAGCATCGTGCCAGCTGATCATGTCCACCCGCAAGTGCGCCTAGGCCCGTTTGCGCTAGCTACCTCTGGCCGCGGTGCATATGCTCGCCTGCGCTTACTACCTTGTCCCAAGCCTAGCCCGCCCACGGTGTGTCTGCGCCAAGCCCACCATGCCCAGCTCGCCTGCACTTGCTATCTCTGCCCTTTCCCACCCGAAGTGAGTATTTGTCCGGCTTGCCTACACACAACACCCTTACCTCTCCGCGCGGAGATTCAAACCCAGGACCTCTTCATTTTAAGAGTGTCAACCACTCAATTGTGATGTAAAATATGTTAAAATAATAAATATTTTATATTTAAATAAATTAATCCATAAATAAATTTTAACAAAAATTAAAATATTAAATAATTTAAATAAGTTATTAATATTAATATTAATTTTTTTAATAAATAATAAGTTAAAATTATAAATAAAGAAGATAAGGTTATTAATAATAATTTTATTATTAAAGTTCTTGATAAAATACTAATTTAAAGTTATTAATATAAATATTAAATTTATTAGTAGAATAATAAGTTAATGTTATTAATAATTAATTAAATTAATTATTACATCAAAAACTAAATTTTAATTATTTAAAGTTATATTAAAGTTATTAAATTAGTAATGAATTAAAATAGACTATAAAATTATTAATAAATGATTTTACAAATATACAATATTTTTTAGAAATTATTAAAATCCGTGAGAAAATTCGGCGAAAATTTCATCGGAAACAAATTTGTCTGTAATCCGCGATAAAATATTTCTAAAAATTTGTTTGAAATTTTTCATCATTATTCGTGGGAAAGCCACCGAAATATAATCCACTGGAAATTCATTAGAAAGTTCTTGAGTAATGGACGATTTGCCTATAATGAGGCATATAAAGGGTACCCTTAGGGCAAAAGTATGCCAAAAGCATCCACATGACACAGAAATAACCATTGGTCTAGCCAAAGTTATAGACATTTGTCCTGGCAAACCATCTATAATGTGTGAAGAAGGTTGTGTAAGTTTGATATATCCAAACAGTTTTTATTGTTCGAGTTGTTTGGATTTGAAGTTGTTTGTTCACTAAAGGCCAAAGGATGTTTTTTTAATTTTAAATCAAGTATTAATGATTTAGTATTTTATTATTTAAAATTTAAAATGTTTGAGTTTGATTATTTAATTTTAAAGAATCATGAAAGCTAATGATTCCAAAGTATAGAAGCTACTAACCTATAAGTCTTTAGGCTCATAAATGTAATATACATCCATTTCCCCATAAATGATAGATTGGTTGCATAGAGACATAGAGTTCATGAAATTTATTTTTAGTGTTTTAATTGATGATTTTAAAGAAATTAATTTGAGTTTTGATTAATCAAATGAACTTAAATATTCAAGAGATTGATACCAATTGTAATAAATATCTCTTGGATCAATTCCTAAAAATTTGAGATTAATTATAATAATATTAATTTTTATTATAAATTTAATTAATTAATTATTAAATAAAATTTGTTTTATGTTAATTATAATTATGGTGTGATTTTACATTTTCTTAATTATATGGTTGATATAGAGTCGTTTAATATTTATTTTATATTTTATATTTTTATTTAATTATTCATGAATTTTAAAAAATTCAACCCCAAAATAGATCGAGCTTGAAATTAAGATTTGTTAATTAGCTAACCTAATAATTTCTAAATAAGTTGAAATTGGTTCTAAGGTTCATTATGTCACTAAGTGTGCTAGTTTTTAGTTTTATCCATATTAGTTGTCAAGATAATTTCTAGAATTATTTTAAGTTGTCTAGATATGCCCGTAAGATGATTTATGTAGGTGTTTACCTAGATCTAACCCCCGCACTGAAATAAACATTTAATATAAAAAATGGTTCCTTAATGCTCTGCAGATTAATATGAATAAATTTCTAAGGTTTTAGGTCAAAGAATGGACCATAATTTTTTAAATATAATTATAAAGCTTAGGGTAATCACAAAGACTAGAAAATATTGGGGTAGGTGAGTAAGATACCCTAGTTTAACCTTTCTAATGATGGACCCTAGATTACCATTGATTATGGAGTAAAAATTTAAATATAGTTGATGTTTAAACATTAAATACTCCCTTTATAGGGGTCATTTTACTTTAAAAATAATCTTAAAATAAATTTTATTGTTCTAGTTCTAAAGAGCCTAAGATCATAAAAAATAATTGAGAAATGAATTTACAATGATTTTTTAAAGTTTTGCCTAATTTTTAATTAAAAATGTATTTCTTTTAACTATAGAAGCACACTGATTAGTGGTTGTTCAATCATTGATGGTGGTGCTCAAACACGTGTTGCATGCAAGAGCACCACTTAAACACATTAGATTGAAGAGCTGGCTGGGCAAAGCCCAGGTACCGAGTTAGAATCCCTTGGCAATTCGTGACAGCCTTAAGTGTCGGCCCGTGCAAATGGTGTGATTTGCATGCTAGGTCGACCAGGTCATCCCCTAATCGAGATGATATGTTATACATATATATATATATATATATATATATATATATATATATATATATATATATATTAGATTGAGTACAGGCCTTCCAATCCATGTGGTTTGGATAGGATGGCACTAATTTTGGCAGATGAGATCTCATGCATGAAATAAGATAAATCAGATGATCTGTTAGTCATAATATTTATTGTTCGCACAAAATAGATGGTCTGAATCAAGCCTTTTCATTATGCTTCTTAAAGGGTATTTAATGGCTCTTCTTCTTCCTTATGTCCTCTATCACGAGTTTGAAGAAGCGGTCAAGGCCTGAGGAAGCCTGGATTGTAAGTAAAGTGGCTTTGATGAATTTGAGCTTGGGTGGCGAGTAGCTCTCAATCAGTGGCCTTTAACCGATTTTTTTTTTCTTGGGGATTATAGAAGACACTACAGGAAAACCCGTTATTACCGGCGGATATAATCTGCCGGTAATGTGTAAAATCCGACATAAATCATGAGTTTCTGATGCATTTACGGTGGATTGTGAGCGCCAGTTTGAATCATGTCGAAAAATTCTTTACGACGTTTAAAATACGCCAGAAAATTTTCTGGCGCACGTTACGGCGCAAAAAATGCTGCCAAGCAATCAATTTTCAACTGGATATTCTGGCGACATCTGCACCGGTAACTTGCGACGTATCAATACTATGGTAATTACTGGCGGATAAAATACCGTATATTCGCTGTAAGCAAGCTATGACTTGATTCCGGCGAATAATGGGTGTTGAAAAACACCGGCGGAATAGATGACAGAAAGGGCGCCGATAATTTCCGGCGGACAAAAAACGCCGACATGTTTGCGCCAATTTCGTTGTATCGTCGTTCCGTCAAATTTGCGACGAAAAATCCGCAGGAAACCTGTAGCATTGACAAAAAAAATTTGCCTTCCCAGCCAATAATTAAATTTTCACACCTGCAAATCTATACAAATATATATCCACAATAGTTTCACAACATAAAATTCTTCAATAGATGTGCAAAAACATAAATGTCCATTAAAAGAAATTGTTCAATAGCAACAACTAACTAAAAACATCACATATTATTCAATATTACATATTTAAAGAAATAATCAAGTTCATATGGCTAAAGTAAACTACTCTGAATCCGTGGATCCTCCACAGCTGGAGCTACCTCTTTTCCACTCATCTACTCCCTCATTTTGCCCATTTCATCCAACAACTGATTGTGTTACTCGTGTATTTGCATTTGAACCTGTGATTGCAACTGAGCTTGCCAATCAGCTTGTGATTTCCTTACTTGTTCTAGCTCTGCTTGAAAGGTACTTATTTGTTGAGCATGTAAGGACACATATGAACTAGATGCGAAGCTAGATGCAATAGAGGAGGTCATCCCCTTGTATGCCTGAGCTTGCGAACCTAAACCATAAACTCTGCCATGTTGTATTCTTCCGACGGCCTGTAACCAGATGCGATACTCAGAAAACTCCACAGAGCCCCTAGAAGAGCCCTCACCTGATGCGGCCTGACTCTCTCGAAGCCGTGTATATTCCTCCTGTGAAAGTAGAATATAAACATATATAATAAAAATAAAAAATAGAAATTATTAAATACATATATATACTTACATGGGTTTTTCTTGCTCTCTCATCAATCCATTGTTGATCCTTCTATCGCTTATGAGTGTGACTATGCAATTCCACAGGAGTCGGTTCTCTACCCAGCATCTCTCTCTGTTAAAATTGAGAGATTTCTATTAATATTTATATTAAAGAAAATTTTTAAAAAATATTTAAAATTCATTGCCAAATATCGTCTGTGCTCAGTATAGGGAACGAAGCTTCCAATATGAAGGGAACTACCCAAGCCCCCAACATCAGATGCTCTATTCTATCGATTTTGATCCCTCTTACTATACTCTGTGCTACCCCAAGGAGTATTCAACTCAGCCCATATAGTCTCTCCAATCCACAATGTTCGCTTGCCAGACTTTCTAATATCTGTGAACATATCGCGCATTCGATTGGACCCACGCTTCTCAAAATTCTTTCTAATCTTATCATTGTGCTGGGCTAGCCAACAAAAATCTTTCTACATTCAAATACATATAATATATAATATATATGATTTTTATCTTAAGTAAAAAAGAATAAATAATTTAACATAAAAATTAATATCCAAAAATACCTCAAACTCTCTAAACCACATTTCCCGGACTTCTTTTGTGATTTTCTTCCAATATACATAAGGAGCATCGTAGCTGCTCCATATGATGTCCCATATTTTATGTGTCCGTTGATTTGATGGGTAGAACTTACAAAATATGGTTATCTAAAACAAATATATAATATAAAATAAAAATGTTCGTTAGCTTAAATAAAATAGAATGTACGTACGTGTCACCCTTAGGTGCTATCAACATCCGACCATCTGTCGTCTGCTTTGGTGCAGCTGGTGTGAAGGTCCAGCTGTAGGAGGCTGATGGGGTGGTGGGAGATAGTATGGTGGATTATTATTTATTTAAGGAAAGAAGGTATATAATACAAAAATTGAAGGCCCAAATGGACTCAAATTGAGCTTTTTTAAGATGGGTTTTATCTTTAGTTTGTTAATCATTGAGCTTTTTTTTACATTGTTTTTATAATTTTTAAATTTCTTGGAGTATTTTAAGGGATAGTTTTAGGGTTTAGAAATTGAAGGGCCAAATGAACTCAAATTCTTATGGATCGGAGATGAACTCACAAACCCACTAGAGTTTTAGGAAGTTTCCATAAAAAATTAAGTCCATTTAGAAGTTTCTATGATTTTGTATAACTTATACTTGGAAAATTTCCCTAAGACAATATATGGGTTGAATTGAAGTAAAGTCAAAGGCTATATAACCTTACATATATACATTCAATTAACAAAAAATTCATATGTTAATTCTTTATGGATTCTTATTTATCAAAATTTGAATTTATAGGTTAAAAACATATCTTATAAAGTTCAAATTACACCAAGACTAGATGGGATATAAAATTAACTTAAGAAAAAAATAGAGATAATATGTATAAACACAAAATGTCTCATTAGGGATTGGATTCCATAGAAGATCTAAACACCAAATTTGGTCCAATCAATCATTAGGGCACATCCTCTTGCAAATGTCTCATAAGAACATCCATTACTAAAACAAAAAGATATGGGCTATGATCCTTGATGTAATCCAACGGAAATAGAAAATATTTGGTCAAAGCACATTGTGTTTAAACACAACATATGTAGATCCTCCTTACTCTCTCTATATTTGTCCATCAAACCTTTCAAAAAATGTATAGCTTCCATAATAGACAAACTCAGCATGAATCCAAACAAATTAAATGAAAAAAAAACCTTATAATCAATGGGTAATCGACGGGAGGTGGACGACGAAAACTTGCGGTCAGAACTAGACCTCCAGTGACGGTCGGCGAGGAATGCTATGACCGTCAGCTCATTTCTTTCATTCCTTTCTCTCACATCGACGTTTTTTCCCTCATTGCCCTCCATCGTTTGCCGTAGATCGAGGTCGACGATGGACATCAGACGTTTCGCCCGTGGATTTTCTGGCATCCAAGACGCCGAAAAAGATTCTGGCATAGAATGCGCTGGTCTTAAGTCGTTGAGTTTAAAAACACTGGTGCATTATCCACCGGTAATTTTACAGGCTATTTTCCACCGTAAAGTGCTCCGAAACTAGTTAAATGCTGGTTTATTCTGACGTATTTATCGGTGCATATGACGTCGAAAAAATTCCAGCATCATATGCGCCAAAAAATCTATCGTAAATGTTCCGTTGCCTTATGCGCCATTGCAGGCGCAGTTTTTACCGATGCAAATTTATCTGCCAGAAAATTTGACAATAATTACGTGTTTTTCTGTAGTGGGAGGCTGTGGGAAGGTGAAATGAAAAGTGGTTTTGGCTTGGGATGCTCGGTGTAGGGAATAAACTTAGAATGAAGGGTTTTAATTCTTTTCCCTATTCCATTCCAAATCAAGGGTTGGGATTCATCAGGGAGGTTCATTAGATGCTTACCACATGTGTCATATGGTTAAGGATGCATGAGTTTTGACAGGATAGGGTATCATGACGTGCAAATGGATTTTTTTAACTTGGGTATAGGAGAACCATTTTGGTTAAAGAAGGGTTTAAAGGATAATTATGGGGTATTTAGGAAGTTTACATAATTATTTTGAATAGGATACATAGGCTGGAGTGGTGGGAATTTGTCAATTTATTAGGTTTGACCCATTTGAAAAAAAATAATTTTCTTTTTTAATTTTGACCAATCAACAGGCTAGCCACCTAAGATGGACCCTAAGGAACCAATAGAAGCTACTTTCATGTGGTTTGGTAGGTTTTGTTCAATAAATATGAATTTTGTATTCAGGAAGTGTGTATATATGGGTTTTGACCAATTTAGGTGAGTTGACTTTGGTCAAATTACCATAGGTTGACTCATATATGATATAGACCCACTTGAGGCTCGAAATATAATGAGATTGAGTGATTGGAGGGCTTGGTTTGATTGTATTCAGTGGTTTGTTCCAAACTAACCTATTTTTACTAGTTTTCAGTAGAGTTGACAAAGTCAATAGCTGACTAGGCTAAGTTAACCGATAATGTCCAATCCATAAGGAACTAAGTTTAGAGTGGTTTGGTAAAGTTAAAGTATAAATTAGAGTATTATAATAAGTGAATCATTTGTTTGATTGATTAAGCTAGCTTGAGCTAGCTCAATTTTGTTAGTGATTGTGTCAAGGAACATGTATTAATAAATATAATATATGAAGCTAGAGATGGTGAAATTTGAATAATGATTAAAGTTAACGAGTCAGTACAGTATAGTGAGTAATATGTCGTGCAAGTTGATTCATGTTTAGGGTTTCAAGGTTTAAAAGATCTTAGATAGAAATGAGGTTAACAAATGGACTCCCAATAGGTGTGATGAACCTAGAAAGTTAATCACAAGTGTTGGCATTAACCGAAGCAATCAACTAAATCTAGAAGATTATTTAATATTAAAAATTGAGTGTGGGTTGATTTAAAATTTAATTAAGTTTGAATTTAAATAAGTACTTGAGTAAGTAATGATCCCACAAAAGCATATTTGAGTGGTTAGATCTGTGAGATAATTGGAAATCATATCTTCGATCAATCAGAATTTAGGAGAATGGATATTGCTGGGAGAGCTTATACCAATCTTAAGAACACAATGTTTGATTTTGAATGGGTGATGTATAATAAATAAGGAGGTTTTGGATGTTTAGACCAGGACAACTACTCGAACAACCAGAATTTAGAAAAAAGCATAATCAAATAAAGACTATGGTAATCTTTAAGAATAAACTTTAGATTGCAACTTGGGTGGTATCACGAGAGATGTTATCCACACCACTTTGTTGATATGATCTAAACTAGAATGGTGCCATGAGGGGCTTGCTCCAACTCTAGCAGATGATCATAAGAAAAGGAAGCATAGGGACTCACACCTAACCTTAGAGGATCAAGGTTTTAATTCAAACTAGGATGGTGCCATGAGGGGCTTACTTCACCACTAGAAGATTCAAACTTGAGTGGAAGATCTAACTCAAACAAGAAGATTTAGGGGACAATGGAGCTTACAGGATACCATGAAAATGAGTTTGTACATAATAATAAATTTTGCTGACAATGAAGCATATAGGATACCATGAGAATGGGTTTTCATCTAATAACTATTTTTTTGTTAGATCATATAGGACACCATATTGATGAATATTTTACTCCAAATGATATATGGAGCCTCCATAGAGCATATAGGTTGCTATGAACATGGGCTTAAACCTAATAACTATTTTTGTTAGAGCATATAAGAAACCTTATTGAAGATGGGTTTACTCTTAATAGTTATTTTTAGGGTCTATATGGAGTATATAAGATGCTATCAAAATGTTCTTAGACCTAAAATCTATTTTGTTAGAGTATACAAGAAAGCATGTTGAATATGGGTTTACTTCTAGTGACTATTTTTGGGGTATCTTAGAATGATACTTGAAAATCTTATCCCTGATCAACTGGAATTAAAAAGAAGAGGTAAAATCAAAAGACCACAATAATTCTAACAAACTGTCAAACTATCTAAAATGAGCATTGGGAGTTTCAAGATTCACTAGTTTTAGTGTAATTCTATAAACCAATTTGTGTCAGTTTGACGTAGTTTCTTTATGTATCTTTAATAGCATTGATAATTTAAACCTCAAGATTTCTTATATTGAATATTTCTTTTAGTAAATCAACCATTATAATACTTCTTATGGTATCATCCATTTATAGGTAACATACGAAGATATCCTTTAAAATTGACCATCTTATAAGAACCTCATTAATTGATTTTCTCCACCATGAATAAACCTTCCCACATTAGTTCATATTTATTGTTTATCTTTTGATTGGCCAAGATGGGTCTTCATAAAACTAGGACCTAGTTTCTAACTTGGAATGTTCACAAACAGACTAATTTTCATGAGCATAGATCATTTTAGCTTTATTTAATATTAGGCTTATTTTATCTTGCAGTCGATTCTCTTTAAAAATTTCAAGCTCTTCTAATTAGAGTTTAGTGTTTTATTCTGAAGATATATTGTAGTTTATTGTAATTCTAAGTGAGGTTAATTATACCTCTAAAGGTATAACATCTTCTACACCAAAGATTAAAGCATTTGGTGTAGATTAAGTTTGAGTTCTATATGTGGTTTGGTATGCCCACAAAGCTTTAATAGACTTCTGTTTTCCATCGATGCTTATTATAATCTAAGATTTTCTTTAAAATATTAACCATAGTTTTATTGAATGCCTCGACCAATCCATTTACTTGAGGTTAATAGATTGTTGATTATCTCAAATAAATATTATGACATCTAGAAAAATAATTTATTTTAGTAATTTTGAATGAAGGACCATTATCTGATCTGATCTAATTAGGAAAACCAAATTGATATATTATATGGTCCTCAAAAAAGTTTAGAACATTATGAGAATTAACTTCTCCTAGTGTAATGGATTTTATCCACTTTGAGAAGTAATCTATAATAGTTAATATGAATCTATATCCTCTATAAAATGGAAAATTAATAGACGAATGATATCCATACCCTATCTTTCGAAATGCTATGATGTAATTTTTTGATATAAAATATTAGGTGGTTAATATAAAACTACATGATATAGGTGACATTAATTAATGATAAGATAATGCAACATTCATGGATGTACTTACTTTACTAGAACCATTTCTGATTAATTTTCTAATTTGTGCTATAATGTCGGGACATAGCCTGGGCATTTCTTCATAACTCTATAAGTATTAGTCTTTGAAATCTATAAGTAAGTCAATTGTTTTATTTTATTCATGCTCATTCAATAATGAACTTATGAAAATCGGATGAGAGTCTTCATCATTGCTTATATTTTTGTTTTAAATCATCTATTGTAGATCTAATCTACTCTTCAAGTTTGAGGTGTATCACTAACTTGAGAGTCATCTAGATTTTTTGAAGTCTCTAAAAAGAGTTAATTAAAGGATTTCACATTAGCTAAAAAGAGACTATAAGATTATAAATTATTTGATATGACTAATAAATATTCATCATCATCATATAGACATAGTGTTGAATCCGACCCCTAGTCTCATGCATATTTGTGGTACTTCGTATTCCACTGGTGTTTAAAATGTCGGGCTTCATCTCAATACTAATTTGATGGTGCTAAACCTATTGACATTATTTTTATATAAGGTGAAGAACATCAAATAAAATTCATTCCCAATACAAATCCAAATTAGAAGTCTAATTCAAAATCCATAATCTAATGCTGAAATCAAAATCCAAATCCCCTTAGTCCAAAACCAATTTTTTGGGAAAATTTAAGTCCTTCAAAACCCTATCAAATGATCGTAGATTCATGATCTATCAATTGTATCTTAATTAAGCATATACCTAGGCTTAATCATATCAATGTGGAAGCATTCCAAGCCTCCTAACCCTAAAAATTTATTTCATGCAAAATCTTTAAATATTTACACCATATGCCACTAGATCTTGCATCTAGTGGAAAATTAACTTGAAAATCACCCCAAAACTCTTGATAAAATTTATAATCATTTTTATGATGTAGTGAATTAATTTTGAACCCTTGGTGGTCCGTGGTTGACCCCAAAGCCCTTAAAAATCAAAATTTTCTAAAATTAGAATTTTTCATGGACTTTAGTATGGCATGTTGAAATCAAAGCATGAAATCTTTTCCAACAAGTTTGAAATATCTTTTGGAATGAGTTGGATTGAAACCCAAACCTTGATCAAGCTTAGTTTACCAAGTCAACTAAATATGACCAAATCACCACAAATAATCCAAACTTGATTTTAAAACCAAAATTTCCTCCCCAATACATAAAACTTGTTGTAACAAACTCAAAGTGCCATTTTTAATTAATTGGACACCCCATTAGCTACTAGTCAAATATGGTTTACCAAGTCAACTCTTGAGTATACCAAAACACATATAATTACCTTTAAAAAAACCATTTTTTTTTTTATTTTGATCAAATTAATGAACCAAACTTATAAGGATAGTCCATGGGGTCACCATGAGTCTCTTATAAAAATTCTAGCCCATGGGCTCACCTGGTTTAGCTAAATTGGTTGAATTAAGTTGACCCAAAGTGGTTTTCTTAAGCCAAATTTAAAAGTTCATGAAAGTTGTTAAATCTTTAAGAACAAGCCTGAGGCTAACTAAGAGGGCTCGGGGGGTGAATATATAATTTAAAAATCCTTTAACAAAAATAAATTCTTTTTATCAAAACTTTAACACCTTATATTAAAATGAATAATTTTAGTATCCTAGATTTCAACAACGTAGTTATAACAAAAATAATTGTAAAAATATATGGTGCAAAAAATTATAAGAAAGAACACAAGAATTTATAGTTGTTTGGTTAACCTAAACTACGTCCACTCCCTAAAACCTCACATTGTAGGTATATAACTAACCTTTAGTGCTCTGCTTTATCCCACATAGTTAAGTGAAGAAGCCCTTATAAAATTACTGCTACCTACTCCGTTTCTGCATAGTAGCCAAGTCTTTTGACACAAAAGAGATCTTCTTCTTCCCAAAACTTCCCTCAAGTAAAACCTTAACTATGATGGTATAAAGGTGCATGCTTGCCGAAGCAACCATGTGAAACACCTCCACTTTCCCTTGAACCACACAAGGATTTTCTCCCTCTCAAACTCAGCCTTTCCTCTCTCCCTTTCAAAGCTCTATCTTCATATTTTTTTAGAAGAAAAATGACTCAATGCATTTTAAAAACACTTAATAAGTCTTTAGAGAAAGATTAAATAGAGAGCTTCAAGAAACTCTAATTTTTAAGAATTAAGTATTCTCTTTGTACAGTACGATACACGTATCATACCTTACGATCAATATAGTTTAGACTCATCCAACAAAATGTGTAGACGGACTATTTAACCTTTATAACGCTTCATGTAATATGATCTAAAGTTAGTGTGGTATGAACTATAAAAATTCCTTCTATTCATTTTGGATGACTCCTAGGACTGCTAACTTTATACACTATTGATCATTCGGTAATGTGGGCATTGTACAATATGATTAGTACAAAAATCATGTATTTTATTTTGAACGATCTCTCAGATGACCAATTTTATTCATTATAAATCATATTTTATGAATTTTATCGTATAGTATGATCAGTGATAATAATTGTCCATGATTTGATTGCTTGATATCGAGGGGTTAATTAAGAAAAAAATTTATTAGGGCATATAGTACGAACCAAATCTTATTGTATGATCAGTACATAATTAGTAACTTTTATAACCTCTAGTGGCTAAGGTTTTGGCAAAACACAAAAGATCTTACATTACAAATTAAAGTCGTACAGTACAAAATAAAGTTGGATGGTATAAAGTCAAGATCATAAAGTATGAAGTCAAGATCGTAATCTACTATTTACAAAACAAACTCTCTCTCTCTCTCTATCTCTCTCTCACACAAAATAGGTTTCTCTCTCCCACTTTTTGTGCAAGGTTACTTAGAAAACATAAAATATTAATGGATTTTAACACAAGAAATAAAAAAATACATCAAAGAATATTATAGACTCTTTCGCATGACCTATTCTACCCAATCTTGAGCCTTGTGTCTTAGTTGGATGATGCATAGTATTCTTGAAGTAGTAATACATACACAAATAAATATATATTGCAAATACTAAGAGACATAAAAATGTAAGCCACAATATTTGTTATCATCAAAAATATAAACATGTATGCTAAAGTTGCAACAATCTCTTCCTTTTTGATGATGATAAATATTACTGGTTTAATTTACAAACTAAAAATTATTTTTCTTCTAAACTCCCCCTCACTAAGATAATTGTATTTAAAAAAATAGGGGAAACTAAAATATTTTTTTATTTTAATTTAATAAAAAAAATAAGAAACTATATAACAGATAAATTAATATAAATACAAGATAAACATATGCAACTTAAACACAAATACAACCAGTATAGTCTTCCCCTTTGATATTAGAAAAAAGAAGAGAAACATAAAAAAAAAAAACAAAATGAAACACACATAAAAACTAAAGATCATATGAACCTTGATTACGAGTATGTGGTGGTGTTGTTTAAGAAGAATCAATTAATTTTAGCAAATTTTATTGGAATGAGAAAGTTACCTCTTGATTTGATTCAAAAGCATCGTAAGAAATGCATTGGCAATGCTTAAACAAGAAAGGTTATATATTCGAGTTCTATTCACTCTAACCCAATCTCCTTATAGGTAAAAATCTTTTAAACAAAAATGTAATTCAAAAATTAAATTAGAGAAAGAATTTTAATCTTCTTATATAATATAAATCTAAGAGAATATTAATGCAAAATTGATGAATCAAGAATCATGATTTTCAAACTCAAGTGTTGAAGATAACAATTGGCATATGAATTTTTCTAAGATTTAAAGATTTTAAAGAAAGGAAAGCTAACTCATTGTGTGCTCATTTTTTGACTCTTTTTTAAATTTTGGTGCACTTTATGCATCTTTTTAATTTTGATACAATTTATTCATCTTTTTCTTTTGGTGTATTTGCACATTTTTTTTTATTTTGGGCTCATTTTGTGCCTCTTTTGATTTTTGCAAATGTTTTCCTTTGTAAATCTTTAAGAAGCTTAGTTATGAGATTATCTGTCAAATACAAGAGAAGAAGAAATCACTCTTATATAAATAAGAGTAAACAACAAAGCAAAAATTAATCAATATGATATAAATACCAAACTTGATTAAGAAAATTTAAAGTAGATTCATTGACTTGCAAAAATATTCATGTGAGATAAATAAATGTTGGATGATGAAGTAGATATTTATTTCTAGGTCAAAATTTTTAATTCGAAATAAATTTTTATTCAAAAAGAAGTTTAAACACTAAAGGAGTTAGAGGAAGAGGGATAATCATCAATTTTTCTTCCTTTAACTTTTTAGAGAAGTCAATTATCACTTAACAAAAATTTTAAGTAAGAGGAAGGTAAATTTTTTATTTTTAGAAAAAAATGTGATTAAAGTGAAGTAATTGTTTCTCTTATGAAAATATGATGTGAGATGTGATTTGTCTGTGATGATCAGAGAGTGTTCTCAAAAACATACATGGAAAATAAAATAAAAGATTATAAACATAAATATCTTACTATAAAATAAAACACTAAAATAACATAAAAAATAAAAACAGTCATGATGAACAAAAATAAAATAAAGAACATACATGCATGCATTACTTATAACAATGATGAACACATAAACAGAACATTATACCTCATCATCTTGCTTCTAGTCTGATGATTTAGAAGATGTCTGCCTAGGAGATCTTTTACATTTTATCAATTACCTTTATTTCAATTTACATATTTTTTAATTTTCATTCGCATGAAGAGTTTTTATATTTGGATACTAATTTTTCATATGTCTGAGTTTTCTACACAAAGGAAATAACATGAAAGAATATTTTAGCATTCTTACCATTTTTATCTTTATTCTACTTGTGTTGATGTGGATGCTTTTGCTTGAGTAGATTTTCAAATTTGCTTGTTATTGATGATATTTTTGTATTCTCATTATCTACTAAGTCGCTTTTATCCTTGTCTTTAGGTTCTAGCACAATAGTTTCACCTGCATCTAAAAGTTTTTTACTCACAATTTGCTTGTGGGTAATGAGTGAAATAATTAGATTATAAAAAGAATAATAGTGTAAGACTTTTGAGAAGTGACTTTAGCATGAAATTTATCAGGTAGACAATGTAGAGTTTTACTGACCGTTTAAAGTTTGATAGTTTTTTAACTAAAGCATGTAGTTTTTTTTTTAGTTTAAACCCTCGGAGGAGCTTACACGTTAATATATAAAAAAAATTAGTACAAGGTCTATAAAGGGCCCTTTAGGTTCCCTACTGCTCAAAAGAGCTACAAAAAAAAACCAAAAAAGCCTACGAGGTCGAGGTCTCTACTAACAAAAGAATAATGTAACCTATATACATGCTATGGTGCATTAGAATGGGCACCCATAAAAGATCAGAGATCCAAAAAATAATGACCTAACCCAAATTCCCTTCCAAGATGTGTTCAATATACTCACCTACAAAAGAAGATATAGAAAGAAAGGGATATATCCAAAATAGAAACAAATATGGATAATACAATAGGTGATATTGCATAGAAAATTCCATAAGTCCAACCAGCTAGGATACCAAGTAATACAAGAAACAAGCCAACAACACTAATCTGCATACAAATAGCCACAAAAAGAAGAACATAAATAGTAATGAAAAAAACCAACCTGATCACCAAGGAGGCAAACTAAAATCGGAAGGCTAAGCCTGTAGCAATGGTGGAGGAGGCAACCTGAATCCACAAAATACCCCCATACAAAAGGGTACCCAAGGACAAAATGCAACCTTGAAAGAGAATAATCATAATAACAACAATACAAGAAGCAGCTACCAAAGCCACTATAAGCAGAGTATAACATAATAAGGTAATTAAAACACAAAAAAATCTACCAAACCAGAAAGACCAGACCACTGAGAAGCCCCCACCTTGCCAAACATGAGAAAACACCCCACAAGCTACAACAAAACCCTCCAATTACACCTAAGCCAACAATAGATAATAACACCAAAAAATATGAACCCAACAAAAGGACCCCAAGAAACAATAAGAGGCAAACCAAAGAAACAACCAGACCTCCACCTTAGACGAATAACAAGACCACAAGAAAACCAACCATGATAATATAGGGAAAAGAAAACTCAGAAACCTAACAAGAAGAAGCATAAACTAGACCAAACGGCTCAACAAGCTGACCACCAAGAGGAGCCATCAACCAGATCTTCTCCCTCTCAAACTCCACCCTTTCCTCTCTCCCTTTCAAGCTCTCTCTCCAAGTTTCCCCCACAAGAACGAAGCTACAATGGCTGCCAAAGACACTTACAAAGTGTCATGCCAAGCTTAAATAGAAGCTCTCAAAATGAGCTCATTAATGCAAGTTGTCGACATTATCGTCTAGGACGATAGGCATATCGTCCTGGACGATTAGTTCAAATTCAGCTCAACGAATTGGGACTATTTGGGACAATCAGAAGAAAATTGGTTATATCGTCCTGGTCGATCTCACGATCGTCCCGGACGATTAGTTTAAAACAGATTTTAATCATCCTGATCATCGCCCTGATTTGGTTCTGGCCGAAGTCAATCATCCAAGACATCATCCTAGCCGATCATAAGATCATTCCAGCTGATGTGATCGTATCAATCAACCATTAATGCTTTCCAAAGATACCAGATTAATTTAGGTATAATTGAGTTAGATCGGCCTGGACTATATAAATATCATCCCGGCCGATTTCCTAAAACAAAGAATTTCTAAACTGATTATGACGGTTAATTCTTTTTGAATTAAGACAATCGTCCTGGCCGATACATATACCGTTCAGGCTGATCTCAATGACGACTGCCTTAATGAGGATACCCTAATTAGGGTTTCTGATTTTGGACATATCGTCCAGAACGATATAAATATCGTCCCGGCCAATATTACCAAAAATAAAAATCTTATAGGAAACAACAAGAAATCTTTCAAGTTATAAATCAACAGATCCCACACCATATACAACAGAATCAAGAAAGGAAAAAGATTATAAATTGACACAGACCTAGTCTACCTAATCTTGTGCTGGTCCCAAATTGCAGTCTGATCGTATGGACCTGAAACGTTAGCACATAAGGAAATCATAGAGAAATAAGAAATGTTTGCTATCATCAAAATCATAAACCATAGATCCGCAATAATCTCCCCCTTTTTGATGATTGCAAACAATTTCAATTTGAATTTTTAAAAAGAACAATTTTTCCTAATCTCCCCCTCACTAGAATAACACTTTTTTAAAAAATAGGGGAGATGAAAATATTTTTGTATTTTTAAATTTTTTTTGAAAAGAAAAAAGGTACAAATTCAATATTACGTTCTCCCCCTTTGACATTATCAAAAAGAGAAGAGGAACGAAAAGCAAAACACAGAAAAAATATTTCCTGATCTAGTGAAAAAATAAAATATTCTTAAAATGATAAAGTTACCTCTTGGTTTTAATCAAAATCATAGTAGAATCAGATTTGACAACGCATAGCCCAGAAAAGGTTAGAAACTCAAAGATTGATAATCCAAACTTATGTTCTTTAAAAAGAAAAAAAACTTTTTAATTCAAGATCTAAATCAAGAAATAAATTAGAGAAAGAAATAATAATTTTTCAAAAACAGCTTCCATAAAATATATCTAATAGAAGATCAATGCATAACTTTTTGAATCAAGAATCACGATTTTCAAACTCAAGTATCGAAAGTATTAAGGGTTTTCTTAAGCTTTTTAAGAAGAACAAGAATGGTAAGCATTAATTTTGTGGTCTCATTTTATGCCTCTTGACAATTGGTTGGCGCACTGTGCATCTTTTGATACACTTTGTGTATTCTATATTTTCAATTTGGCGTCTTTGCACATCTTTTATTTTTGGCATCATTGGCCAATTTTTTGAATATGCTTCCTTTCTTAATTCTTAAAAAACAAAGGAAAACCCATCTTAGTGACAAAGCGAATTGCTTGATTAAGAAAATTATGAGTTAGATTCAAAAACTTGCAAAAGATTCCTATGCGATAAATAAAACGTAGGGAGATAAAAAATTTGTTTCAAAAACTAATTTAAAGGATGAAAAAGATTTTAAATCAAAAAGTAGGATAACCTTTTTTAAAAAATAGAGATTGAGAGTTAAGAATAAATTAGTTTCCTTCCTTTGACTGTTTTAGAGAGGTCAAACACAACTTACCAAAGATTTCAAGAAAAATCGGGAAGTATATTTTTCATTTTTAGAAAAGTGAATGTGTGTGTTGATGAGAGAAAAAGTTTCACAGAAATAAAAAAGAATAAACAAAAATGAAGAAGCACAAAATAAAAATGAAAAACATAAAAATAAAAACACAACAAAAAAACACGAAAGGCTTTTAACCATTATTTCTCTCCTGGTCCGATGCTTCAGAAACCAGAACTGCCCATGAGTTTTTTTGCCTTTCATTATTTGCCCAGTTCAAAGTTTGTTTCGCCTTGCCCTTTTCTTTCGTAGGAAGAATTTTTAAATTAGGGCACTGATTTTTTATATATCCAGGTTTCCTAAATCGAAAGCAAATAATGTCAGACGGAATATACACATCCTTACAATTTTTACCTTTTTTCCACTTTTGCTTATGCTTTGGTGAGCTTTGTGATTTGTTTGACACGTCATTGCCTTCGTCACCAACTAGGCTATCTCTTTCTGTATCTTCAGCTTTTAGAACAATAATTTCACCTGTAACCAAAAGTCTTTGACCCAAATCTTGCTCGTAAGTGAGCCAATCAAATTATCAATAGAATACTCATTCAAATTTTTTGATTCAAAAATATTAAGTATTTTAGCATCAAACTTATCCAGTAGACAACGAAGAATTTTGTTAACTTTTTTAAAATTTGAAAAATCTTTTCCTAAAGAATGCAATGAGTTTATAATTTTAATGAATATGGTATACATGTCTAAGATCGTTTCAAAAGGTTTCATGGAAAATAATTCAAAATCATGCATTAACAAATTCAACTTGGATTGCTTGATTTCACTAGTGCCTTCGTATATGGTGTGCAATTTATCCCAAACTTCCTTACCGGTAGTGCACGTGGATACTAACATAAAATCATCAAAATTTAAAGCACAGAAAAAGCATTTTAAAGATTTTGCATTCAATTGAGCATTTACTTGTTCTTCCCTATTCCATTGATTAAAAGGAATATCAATTTTAACTCCATTAACAATACGTGATGGTGATGAATAACCAGTTAAAATCATATGCCATATGCAAAAATCAATCGATTGCAAGAAAATAGACATGTGAGTTTTCCAAAAATCAAATTACATATTTTCAAATAAAGGTGGTCTGGTGATTGAATAACCTTCCGCAACATTACGATTTGAAAAATTAGACATGGATAAAAAATTCAAAAGCTTTCAAAAACTTATTTTATGAATACGGCTCTGATACTACTTGAAAGTTTGTTAGGGATGTTAGGCCCTATAGAACTTGTCCCAAGCTAATTAAAAGAGAGAGGTGAATTGGAAAACTTTAAAACCAAAGATAAAACTCCAATAAAAAATCACCACAAACAAAGTGCGGAAGAAAAATAAATACAAAAGTGATAATAAGAAAAGAACACACCAGATTTATAGTGGTTTGGTCAAACCTTGACCTACGTCCACTTTTTGGAGGCCCCCTCCAAGTATTGCACTAAAATCGTGACTCTCCTTTAGCCCCCATAGCTAGGCGGAGAAGTCCTTACAAAATCACATCCACCTTCCCCGGTGCGGCGGAGTCGCCGGGTCCTTTGACACCAAGGAAATCTTCTTCTTTGGTGAACTTACCTCGAGACAAGCCTTGAATTCGATGGTACTAAGGTGCGAGTTCGCCGGAGCAACCATGTGGATCCCCCACCACACTCCCTTGAGTTCCTCCCCCTCAAAGGATCTTCTCCCTCTCAAACTCCACCCTTTCCTCTCTCCCTTTCAAGCTCTCTCTTCAAGTTTTCCCCATAAGAACGAAGCTACAATGGTTGCCAAAGACACTTACAAAGTGTCATGCCAAGCTTAAATAGAAGCTCTCAAAATGAGCTCATTAATGAAAGTTGCCGACATTATCATCTAGGATGATACACATATCATCCTGGCCGGTTAGTTCAAATTAAGCTCAACGTCCTGGGACAATTTTGGATGATCAGAAGAAAATTAGTTATATCATCCTGTCCGATCTCACGATCGTCCCGGACGATTAGTTTAAAATTGATTTTAATCGTCCTGATCATCGCCCTGATTTAGTGTTGGCCAAAGTCAATCGTCCAAGACATCGTCCTGGCCGATCATAAGATCGTCCCGGCCGATGTGATCGTATCAATCAACCATTAATGCTTTCCAAAGATACCAGATCAATTTAGGCATAATTGAGTTAGATCGGCCAGAACTATATAAATATCATCCTGGCCGATTTCCTAAAATAAAGAATTCCTAAACTGATTATGGTGGTTGATTCTTTCTGAATTAAGACAATCGTCCTGGCCGATACATGTATCACCAGGCCGATCTCAATGACGGCTTACTTAATGAGGATGCCCTAATTAGGGTTTCTGATTTTGGACATATCGTCCAGGATGATATAAAATATCGTCCCGGTCGATATTACCAAAAATAGAAATCTTATAGGGAACAACAGGAAATCTTCCAAGTTACAAATCAACAGATCCCACACCAAATACAACAGACTCAAGAAGGAAAAAGATTACAAACTGACACAGACCTAGTCTACCCAATCTTGAGCTGGTCCCAAATTGCAGTCTGATCATGTGGACCTGAAATGTTAGCACATAAGACAATTGTAGAGAAATAAGAAATATTTACTATCATCAAAATCATAAACCATAGATCCGCAACACCTCTAATATTAAGAGGATGGCTAAGAACACTGAAATCCTCCAAAGTATCCAAATCACAACCCACTTGGAAATACTAAGAGAACAAGCATTCCCCTCATGCTTGATAACAGAAAAGGTACAATTGAACATACTTAACTACTTCTTAGTATTCATTCTAAATAAAACACTGTAAAAGAATAATTAGTTTCCTTGGGCATAGAAGAAACTTGATAATAGTGCTGAAAGCCAAACTCAAGCACATTATTCTTGATATCAAGAGAAAAACAAAATTTTAAACCATAAATGATTGTATAGATAATAGCCTCATTCACATCACTGTTGTAAAAGGGACCAGTAAAGCCCACCATGGCTTTGCCATTAGCATCTCTGAGGCTACCACCGTAACCCACTCTAGTGCTAATGCTAACAGCTTTCATATTATGTTTAATAAAATTAATCGGAGGCTTCATCGAAGAGGTAAAATTAGGACCTTTGGTGGAAACAACCCCCACCAAAGAAATACCCAATTCCACCGCAGCAAAAGCAGAATTCTTAAAATTTTTAGGCATCAAAATATTAGCATAAAACATGGCTACTAGCTTATCTTTAATTCTTTGAATAATCTTAAACTAAAGCTTATAGTAATGTCAAAAATTGAGTAAGCCTAGTATACATGTCTAAGATCATCTCATAAGATTTTATAAAAAATAGTTTAGAATCGTACATTAGAATATTTTCTTTAGATTACTTGACTTGACTAGTACATTCATATATAGTGTAAAATCTATCCCAAATATCCTTGCTCGCAGTATATGTAGAGATTCTAATTTAATCTTCAAAATTCAAAGTATAGAAAAAATAGTTCAAACATTTAGTATTTAATTGAGCATAAGTTTATTCTACTCTAGTATATTCAGTAAATAAAATATAAATTTTAAATCCATCTATAATATATGATGGTACAAATTAGCCAGTATGAATCATATACCACATTCGACAATCTAATATTATAATAAATTAGACATTCAAAATTTCCAAAAATCAAAAGAAATATTTTCAAATAAAGGTGATCGCATGATTGAGTAGCCTTCCGCAATATTGTGAATTCCAAAGTTAGTTATTAATAATTTTTTGAAAGTTATTTAAAACTATATTTTTAAATCCAACTCTGATACCACTTATAAGTTTGTGAAGGTTATTAAACATTTAAGAATAAGCCCGAGGCTAACAAAGAGGAGGGGGGGGGGGGGGGGGTGGGCGGGAGGTGAATTGGTAATTTAAAAATCCATTAACAAAAATGAAAATTTTTTTATCAAAACTTAATCACCTTATATGAAAATGAATAATTTTGGTAACAATAATAAAAATTCTAGATTTCAAACATGCAGTTAATTACAACAAAAATAAATATGGAAAATAAAGCGTGACAAGTTATAAGAATGAACACACTTAAATTTATAGTGGTTCGGTCAACCTCCACTCTCTAGAACCTGACCAACGTCCACTCTCTAGAACCTCCTGTTCCAGCTATTGCACCAAGCCTCCAGTTCTAGGCGGAGAAACATGTATAAAATCTCTTCCACCTCCCCCATTGTAGTAGAGTAGCCAAGTTTTTTGACCCTAAAGATATATTCTTCTTCCCAAAACTTTCCTCAAGATAAACCTTAATTATATAGGTACTATGGTGCAAGCTTGTCAAAGTAACCATGTGAAACCCCCTCCACACTTCCTTATATCCCACAAGGATCTTCTCCCTCTCAAACTCCACCCTTTCCCTCTCACATTGATGGCTCTCTCTTCAAGTTTTCTCTAAAGGAAAATGACCCAAGGCATACCAAAGAAACTTACTTAGTATTTAGAGAAAGCTTAAATAAAGGGCTTCAAGAAACCCTAATTTTTAAGAATTTCATCTTCTATTCATATAGTACGATGCATGTATCATACCATCAATCAGTGTAATTTATACTCATCCAACAAGTCATGTAGAAGATCAGTTCAGCCTTTATAAGACTTCGTATAGTATGATCTAAAGATCATATGGTATGAAATATGGAAATTCTTTTTGTTTGTTTGGGATGACTCCTTAGCTGGGCTACTTCGTACACTGTCGATCATACAACAATGTGGACATCATACAATATGATCAGTACCAAAATCATGGATTTAATTTGGTATGATCTCTAAGATGACCAAGTTTATACACTGTCAATCATATTGTATGAATTGTAACGTACAATATGACCAGTGACAATAATTGTCCATGATTTGATTTCTTGATATTGAGGGATTAGTTATGAAATATTTTAATTATGGTGTATAGTATGAACCAAATCGTATTATATGACCAACATATAATTAGTATCTTTTTTAACCTCTAGTGGCTAGGATTTTGATAGAGCATAATAGATCATACATTAAAAATTAAAGTCATACAATATAAAATAAAGTAAAATAGTTTGGAGTGAAGATCGTACACTATGATTTACAATGCAAGGTTTCAGCAAACATAAACCTTTATAGGACTTTGACTCAAGAAATGAAAAAAATACATAAATGAATATTAGAAACTCTTTACAGCATGAACTATTATACCTAACCTTGAGCCCTGTGTCTTCATTGGATGGTGCATAATATTTTTGAAATATTACTACACACAAATAAATATATACTTCAACTACTAAGAGTCATAAAGATGTAAGCCACATTATTTAATATCATTAAAAACATAAACTTGTAAGCATGAGTTGTAATAAAATCCCCATTCCTATGAAGTTAAATCACACCAATGGTTGAAGTAGGTGTCCATTGACCTATTACATCAAACCTAACAAATCCAACCTATGGGTTGACTTGGGTAAACTATTTGGGCTAGCCTAAACCTCCAAAAGTAGAAATTCTATGGCCCAAAACCAACCTAACCCAAATTAGAAAAGTATCCCTTTTAGATAGTTTCTAGAAGCTCCTTTCCACTTATTATAAATAACCCCTTGGTTTCATTTGCCTTATTGTGCACAAAATTCCAAAAATCTCTCTTTTTACATCATTATCCTTGCATTATCCTTCACATAGAGAAAAGGACTTAGTTGTAATAACATAACAATATGGAAATCATCTAGGAAATCTCCAAACCAATATAGACTCTTATTTAATACCCCATGACTTGAATTCAAGTAAAAGGCCAAAATCCTCATCATTACAATACTCTTCATTCAAAACCTCAAGTCCGAAATTATTTTCCTCAAAACTTAAAACATCTTACGAAGTCTCTACATACCTTCTCCCACCTCCCCTAGCTCCATAAATCATTAATTAAGAAGAGAGATAGAGAGAGAGAGGAGATAAGTTAGAGAGAGAAAAGAATACTTCATTAATAACTTTCATTCGAGTGGAAATCAAGGCTTGGAGACTTCAAAGAAGTTATAGAGGACATTAGTAGGATTCGGTAGAGTAAAAAATAAATTTTTTTTCTAGTTATATTGATGCGGATTGGAAGGAAACGGTTGTGGTACTCATTCTTAAAGTAAAGAATCCTTTGACTGATGCTAATTTTAGGCCAATAAGTTTGTCTAAATCAATCTATAAATTGGTGGCTAAGATTCTTTTGAGTAGGATGTATGGTTTGCTTCCCAAACTCATTTCTATGGAACAAGTAGCTCTTTTGAAAGGGAGGTCTATATTAGAGCATATATTATTGGCACAAGAAATTTTTCATAGATTTATATTTTCTAAATCTAAAAAGGGGTTAGTTTCATTAAAGATTGATATGGTGCAAGCATATGATAGCATTGGTTGGTCTTCTTTGGAGCAAGTGTTGAGATATTTTGGTTTTCCATTGAAAATTTCAAAACTTATTATGGATTGCGTAGTGGATGCCAAATTATCTATTTTTATTAATGGAAAGTTTTCAAAGTGGATTAAAGCTGAAAGAGGGTTTCATTAAGGTTGTCCACTCTCTACATTCCTGTTTATTCTATGTTATCAGCTTTTATCTTCCTCTTTGATTCATAAAGGTGATCGGGTTGGTATTCAAATTCGTCCTAATTCTCCAATAATTTCTCATTTGCTTTATGCTGATGACATTGTCATTTTTTTATGCTAGTATTCAAATGATTAAGGATGTTAAAAACTCTCTATTGGACTTTTGTTATTGGTCGGGTCAATGTATTTAACTATCAAAAATAAGTGATTCTCTTTGGTAAAGTTGTAAGAAGAGGAAAAACAAAATAATAAGTCATTTGGTGGGTCTTAAACTAGTTAAGGAAATGACTTATTTGGGGGTTGAAAATTGCTTTGAGAAGATTGATTCATGCGAATTTCATTATTATCATTGATAAAGCTTTGGGGAAAATTAATTCTTGGCTGCTTAGGGAGTAAATATATCTCTTTGCAAGGGAGATTTGTCCTTCTTAAATCAATTTTTTTATTACTTCCTATATTTTAATGTACGCATTCACTTGATCCTAAAAGTATTCTTTGTGATATTGATAAGATGTGTAGAAGTTTTTTATGGCACAAACAAGATGGTAAAGTTGGTATTCATTATGTGAATTGCGATGTTTTGTGCAAACCAGTTGAGATGGGTGGACGCGGGCTTTTATCTAGTATTGACAAAGTTGGCCCTATTAGAGCTATGTTGGCATGGAATTTCATTAATGATAAGGATTCATTATTATATAAAACACTATCCAGCAAGTATGGTACAAGGAGTCCAAATTCTTATTTGCATAATTATTCTGCTACATTAAAAATAATAAAATATGACGCCAAAGCATTAAATCAAGTAATTAGGTGGAGAATAACAGATGGAAGATATGTTAATGTTCTCAATGATGTCGGGGTTCTGGATAAGTCTTTTTTGAGATGGACAACATTTATTTCAATACATGTGGAACCTGTATTGATGGTGGAGAAATTTATTTTATCAGTGTTTGGAATATATAGGAACTTCAAATTTATTTTGGTGAGGAGCTTGTTTTACTTATTTGTAAAACAAAATTTTATTTTGATACAAGTGAAGATCGAGTAGAGCTGATTCCCCAGATATCAGTTAAGACCATTTCTACGTTAGCCTTTGAGCGATGGTTGATATTAATCCTGATATAAATTACTAGAAATGGATTAAAAACTCAAGCTGAATCCTCATGTGAAGAATTTCTGGTGGAGAATTTTCCATAATGCCAACCCTACTTCTCAAATTCTGGATCATAGGAAATTTAAAGAGGATAATTCTTGTCCTAGAGGATGTGTTAAAACATAGGATTATTAATATTTGGTAGTTGGTTGTTAGAAACTTTTCCAGATTATTCAGATTTTAAACAAATGGGAATTTACTTTAGCTATTTTTCCTTCATTCCATGATTGCTGTGTTTGGATGGAATGTAATTGTTCTTATTATTATTATTTTTTTGAAAGATTATACTATACTATAGTCTTTTTATCATGGAAATTAAGATGTAAAGGAATTTTTAGTGGGACTCAAGATAGCTATTTGTTCCTTGATTCTAACCCTATGAATATTGCTTCTACTATTAGTCCGTCCAGTGGTAATAATTTTAAATTGGGCATCTGGGATGTTAATTAGCCTCATCAGCTGTTGAAGAAGTCTTGGAATCCTCCACCTCTCGATTGGATCAAAGTGAATGTTGATGTGTGTTTACTTTCCTCATACAAGGCTAGCATTGGAGGTATTTTTAGAGATTATAAATGGAGATTTTTATTTGCATTCGGTTTCAGTCAACTACATTGGGATATTGGTCAATTGGAGATGATTGTAGTTCAATCTGTGAGCTGTTACTTACAAGCTTGGATTTTAGAATATAACGGAATCATAGTTGAAGGTGATAATGCGAATGTCATCAAGACACTTTAAAGGAATTCAAAGGACTCTAATGGGGTAAAAAATTTGTGGGAGAATAACTATTGTCTTAAAGATTTTCATCATTCCATTTTTAATTTTGTTGTAAGGGAGTGTAATAAGTTAGCCGATGTTTATGCTAACATAGCTATTTTTAATGATTTTCTTTGGGATGATTTTAGTTTGAGTTGTATTCCTCCTTCATTTTATAATTTGTTAAAGGATGAATGCAAGTTTAGAAGTAGTATGTAATAGTTTCTTTTTAATGTTATTGCTTTGGCATCTTTCATAAAAAAAAAAAGAATAAAAAATAATGAAATCCATTCACTGGATAGTGGCAATTTTACATTTATTGGTAAGAACATTATTTTGAAATTAATTTAATATTTAAATGCATGGAGCCCCCAAACCCCATGAATTAGAATATTAGGATACAATGAATCTATGTTTCAAACTTTATCAAATTTAGAGTATCCTACATAATGCTATGAGTAGTTAGAGTTGTAGTTAGTTTGAACAAATGATCTTAGAACAATCTTGACCATCCAATTGCACAAGATGGAACATCAAGCTCGATATTTTAACAATCATACTTTGCAGGTCACCTGCAGGTGATGTGGCACCATTTCATCCATCCAATAGATTGAGTGTAGGATCCAACAATTAGAAATAAAATCTTATATGGATTACTGGTACTACTACAAGTGGCCTTGTATCATAACTTTTCCTTCGTGTTGCCTCAAGTGTACCAATGATTGGTATTGAAATTTTTCATTTAAATGCATTAAATAATTAATAAAATGTTTAAAAACTTAAAAAACATGATAAATCTAATTGTTACCCAAATTGAGTTTTCTTGGGCTAATTGAAACCATCTTGAGCCCAATTTTATTTTAAAATATATTTTCAATTAATTTGAAGAGTTGGATAATGATGAGCTTGTATTTAATTAAAAAAATGATTTTTTTAATTACTCATTACTCAATTTTCCAATGGAGCTCAAATTTGGATATGGTTAACTATGGCGTGTTTTCTACATACCCTAACTTACTTAGGCATTGGGGAGTATTGGATTTTGGTGATTTAAATTTTTAAAGTTATGGATCACATTTTAGCCCAAAATTTTAAAAATTCATGACTTACGCCCCAATTAGAATTTGGTCTTGATTTTTTCGGGGTTCGTGTATATCATTGTAAGGTTAAGAATGCTTGTTGTTCCATCCCAATAAACATACTTGAAAACCCAATTTAAATCCACAAAAAGTTATATATGCATTTACCTTTGGGGATTATTTATGAAACATAGGGATATTTTCATGCATTCAAATTTGGTGGGTTTAAAACACATATTTTGGTGAACATATGTTTAAGATGTTTATAAATTTGGAGGTCATTTGGTTTATTAATTAGATTTTGATACACATAATTGACTTAGAAACTTCAAAAAGTATAATAATTCTAAAAAATATAAACTACTTGTCATATTGCTTATAATTAATTGTTTAGAAAATGGAAATTAAAGCTCTATCAAAAGCCCTTAGTATTAAAAATAATTTTAAATTGAGAAAAAATTATTAATTAAATCTATAAAATACTTTAATAAAAGAAAATTTCTAAATTAGTTTCAAATGCATGGAATCTTGCTCAAGAGTCTTTCTTGACATTTAGGGAAAATTTTGAGATGTTCGGAGTTAATTTTGAGCCGAAATGAAATCCCCTGATTACCTTTTATTAAATAATTTATTAAATAGGATTGAATTTTTAAAAATTATAACTAGCTATAGCAAACTCCAAATCACACAAACTTAAAGGCATTGAACTCATCTCTTGGTTTAGTATTTATATTTCAAGAATTCATTATGCATTAAAATATTGATATTTGGTCAAACCCCATTTATTAAATAATTAAAATTTTTTGTTAAGTAAATAAAATATGAAAAATTAAAAATTTTATAAACTTAGTAAATTAAATTCGATGAACATAAGAGAATAATGCAATTATCATTCCCTAATTATGGTTTATAGGTTGAACTCTCGAGCTGTAGGGCTACTTATCCTAAGGAGGCTTTGGTCCTCGTGCTCCCTGTAACAATGCTATGAACTAATTGAAGGGGAAAAGTGCTAAACTATAAAGATTAAATCACTAATAAAAAAATTATTTTAAATAAGAATCACTTGTCAATAATCATACTTAAATAAATAGGTAAGTGCCGAGTAACCCAAGCTCACAAGGGTATTTACTAAGCCCCAAGTAGAGTGAATCAAACCTCATAGACTTGGTGTAAACAAAAAGTAATAATTATTGAGATTAAATAATTATTATTCATTTAGGAATAAAATACTTTGCCATTTGAAGCTTTCATGCACCATGCTTGATTTTGTTTAGGAAGGTAATTATGTATTATATTATAAGCTTTAAAGGTTAATCAAAAGTCTGTTAATAACCAATCACTAACCAATTTTAATGAGTAAAATCTATTTTAAAATATATTTTAAAATATTAAATGCACTAAAATTTAAATTGAAATAAATTTCACTATCTTTGAACATACAAAATTTAATTAGTAGATAATTTGAAATAATAATTAACCCAAGACATATCTAAACCATATAGTCTATTACACCAAATATTGATTAGTTGCTATAACAACCAATTCTAATTTTAGGCTAGGGTGTTATTCTTTTATTTTTGATTTTCTATATATTTTGGATTGATGTGAATTTCTATATAAATGTGTGATGATTGTTATAGTTTGTTGTGACCTATAATGCTCTTATTATGATGCTTATATTTTGATGGTTATAATGTGATATATAATGGATTTTTGGTTAGGTGTGATTCATATGATTATTTATAATCAAATATTTTGCAGGTGACCATGCTTATGCATGGATATAAAAAGGGGATAAAATTTATCATGATTTAAAGCTAATCAAATTTTTGTAGGCGCTTTTTATAGCTTATCCCTAATCATTGAATGCACGACTAAGATAAAGTTTACTTTGTGACGAGCAAATGACTATTATGGTGTGATGTTAAATTTTATATATTTAATTTCTTCACTAGCATGTAGGGAGTATTTTGTGTCTTTTAATTTTATAATTATGTAATTAATTAAAAATAGAGAGTTATGAAAATTTAAAAGAAAGGCAATTTTTTGTGGTTGTTGAAGTTTATAAAAGGGGATTTGCTTTAAAAAAATGTAAAGTAAATAAAAATTAAATTTCTTTGGGAAAATTTTAAAATTTTGAATTTCAGTTTCAAAATGAAACACATTATTCTAAAAAATATATCACCTCAAGAGGGAAGCATTTCATTCCCTAACATGCTCAAACAATAAAATTATGAAGTTTATCCTCATTCCCGAATCTCTTCTATATGGTTAGAGAAATTAAAAATATTATGCTTTTTCTGAACTACTCGTTTCACCATATTAGCAAGGATAGTATTGCCTGTGCTTCTTGGCTAGCGATGTGGGGTTTTTGCCTGAATCGTTTTTCTGATATAATTTGGTTCACTAGCCCTGCTGCTCTTCATGCTTTGCTCAATCTTGGTGCTTGTGGTGTTCTTTATGTTAGATCTTATTTTTTTTATTTTTGGGGTGCTGTTCAATTTTGATCTTTTCTTTTGGGTTATCTTTTGCTGGGTCTTGTTTTACTTTTGTTGGAGTTCTGGGGTTTTGTGTTGTGTTTGTATAACTCCAGGAACACTGCTTATGCTGGTTGGATTATTGGAGATGTGGAGGCACCTTTGCATCTTCATTTTGAGTTGTGGATAAGCTGTTTTAATCATTGTTGGAGGATTGTTTACTCTATTGGCTGTAGGATTATTTATTCTATTGCTGGGGGGCTTTACTTATGGATTGGTGTTTCTCTGTTTAGGCCAGAGTTGGCTTTTATGTTAAGTTCTTTTGGTTTTTTTGTATTTTGCTGCGGCAAGCATTCTATTTTCTAATTTTTAGTAGGTATCTTGGTTAATTTGTACTTGAGCCATGATTTTTTAGGTTTTATAGCTGATGGCCTATCCCATTGTTTCTCTCCTACTTTCAATATGTGCGGTATTGGAGGTATCTGAGTGGTGATGGCTAGGTTGTCTTATTTTATTTGTGCAGTTGCTATTTTGATTGGTCTCACCTTGCTGTTGCATCCTATTGTTGGTTGTGGTGTTAACTACAGGCTCTGGTTCTTTGTTACCTGGTTGATGGTCTACTGGTTGCTTTTTTTGTTTTGGTGGATTAGTGGGGCTTCTAATGTTGGGATTTTTGGTAACTTATGCATTGGTGTTTCTCTGTTTATGCCTAAGTTGGCTATTATGTTCAAGACTTATGGTTTTTCTGATTTCTGCTGCTTCCTTCATTATGTTTTGTCATTTTTAGCTGGTATCTTGGTTAATTTGGACTAGAGCTATGATTTTTTGGGTTTTATAGTTGATGGCTTGTCCCATTGTTGCTCTCCTACTTTCAATATGTGGGGTGTAGGAGGTATCTGGGTGGTGATTGTTGGGATATCTTATTTTTTTTGTGTTGTTACTAGTTTGATTGGTCTCACCTGCCTGTTACATCCTGTTGTTGGTTATGGTGTTAATTGCAAGCTCTGATTCTTTGTTACCTGGTTGATGTTCTATAGTATGCTTCTTTGGTTTTGGTGGATTAGCTGGGCTTCTAATGTTGAGATTTTAGGTAATCACTACTTTTTTTCTAAGGGCAATTTGGTTTGTTGGATGGGTTTTGCCATGGTGGTGTTGGGGTATACTGAAGATAGGATTGAGTGGCATGTGGATTTCCCGAATGAAGCTTATGTTATTTTGCATACTCTGAGCTCTTTATGTCTGAGTTCCAAGATTGTCTATCTTGGGAGCTTTATTTGCTTCTTATTTTTGTTTCTTAGATGTCATTTATTTGACTTGTCACTGTATCACCTATCTTTTTTAAAGGTATAGCCTTCATTTTTATTTCTCTATGCAGGTGAAGACGCCACTAGTTGTCTCCAAGAATTTTTGTAGAAAGATTGAGCTTTATTTCATCTATACTATCTTTGTTTTTTGGATGCTTTCCTATAGCATCATTAGAGTGTTACTAGGTTGTTTAGTATCCTTGCTTGGAGGAGAAAATTGGCTCGTAGGTTTTATTTTGATTTTTTTGTAGCTCGTAAGAGCATTAGAGAGTTGATGATCTCCAGTAAGGTCTTTATAATTGCTTTTTCTAAATTAACCTGTAGGCCCCTTTGAGGGTTTTAAACAAAAAAAAAAAAAAAAAAAAGATTATCCTCGTTATTATAGTCAAATTCAAGAAATGACTACATAAGATCCTGAATGGTTAAAATGATGTTTAATTGAGTATTTGGCAAAAATAATCAGAGTGAGGTATCATTATCTTTGTATTTAAAATATTGATAATAAAGGATATATCTTCTCGAACAAATGAAAATATTATTTATTTTCGATCATTCAAAAATTATGATAATGATCATTGCTGGTTTTAATTTTTCTAAAGAAAGTTAATTAAATTTTTAAAATTAACCTGGGGTTTTTAAATCACTTATGAGTACAATCCCTTCTAGTTAATTACATCCTAGGAAACCTAAGTTTCTAATAAAAAATCTCAGTTAAATTAATGTTAGAAATTTTATTTTTCATATATTGAAGGATTTATATCAAAAGTGTGATGCTTGGATTTTCAATTGGGATTGGATCAAATTTTAAACACTTATTTCTAGAGGCCAACAAAGGTGAATTATGACGTATTTTGGGATTATAAAATAATTTAGAAATGCCCCTATGAATTAGGATTTAAATTTTGGTTTTGATATTTTTTAATTTAAGTTGCCAATTTATTAGAATGTTGAAATTACATTCCTGGAAATTAAGGTCTTATAATTTTGATTTTATTATGGATCATAAATTTATTTTGGGCAATAATTGATATAAGCTCGAACCTAGCTAATTCAGTGCAAATCTAAACTTATCCCTCGCAAGATTGGGGAGCCAACTAATCACCTAGGAACTTAAAATCTATGTATTCAGTCTCTTATTCAAGATGGGTAGAGGCATTATTAATTAAGTTTTGAGGAATTGGGGCTGACTTCTAAAGTAGATCCTAAGTGTCCCTTGACATATGTAGGGTGATTAATTCTTTAAAAATTTAATTAATTTTTTTGACTCTTTAATTTGTTTATAATGTAATGTATGCTGTTTGACTTTGATTGGATTAATTAAAATGAAACAGTTTTAAAACTAGGCAAATATAATTATATTTTTTAAATAGATTGCATAAAATTTCCTTGAAAGAACTAAACTCTAATAGGTTAGTTGGTCTGCCATATACATGCGGGGAGGTGCCTGATAAGGTAGTGAAGGGACAAAATGAATTCATGAAAACTCATGGCAATCTCAAGCTTACTTCTTAAATTCATAGAGTTTCTATGTGAGCTTAGGAAATTTTATTTTAATTTAAGTAGAAAATGTTTTTAATTGTACCCTCACAAGCCTAAGAAAATTTTTAAGGTAAAATAAAGATCAACACACAAGGAAGAAAACTAAAAAATTATGCAATTTCTACTATGCAATCAACATAAATAAATCAAATTAATTAAATAAATAAATTAAATGTTCATGTGGTAATTGCCACTTAATTTATAATCTAAGGTCTATAGAAATTAAATTTGGTCGGGTACCACTCATAATAAACTTGATTCTAATCCAAGAATCGAGAAAAAGTGACTTTTGAGAATCAAATGTTATCTTTATTCAGTTCTTCATCTTTTTGTGAGCTCCTTGGATTCGTCGGTTAAAATATCCAAATGAAAATAAACTCTTCTCGGAAGGGATGTTTCTTTTCTCTTTGGATTTTTAAATCATCATAACTTGAATCTCCATATGAAAATGAACTCTCCTCTAAGGGTTGTTTCCTACTCTTTTGATTTCCAATTTAGATGTTTCACATCCTATTTCAAAATCACTTTCACAACTAAATTATAATAAAATAAATTATACTTCAGAATATAAAAGACTCTATATAACCTGAATGGTTAACCTAGAAAGTTATATATTTTTTTTTTCAAGTAGTTATATATATTACTAAGCCATGATTAACCATGCTATTTTAATTTTAAGGGGTACTTAGCCATTTAGTACATGCAAAAAATATATTAGTTCAAATATTTAATTTTCCTCTTTGATTTATAGCCCTGTATGAGCACGAGCACCTGCAAAAAATCTGTGAGTATCAAGATATTTCCTAACCTAGGAGTAATTTATCACCCATCACATCAATTCACATATTGCATAAATAAAGAAAAAATCACATATATCAAGCATAATAACCATCATACAATTAAAACTAAAAAAAAACTCAGCACACCAGTGGGAGAAAAGTAAATACATGCCTAACCTAAAACTATAATAGGCTATCTTAGCTAACCATCTAAAGTGTTGTAATAGGCTATACGGATTGGATATATCCTATAATATGTAATTCATTAAAGTTTTCTAGTGTTTTGATTAGCTGAATGTCAAAGGAGAATTTTGATTTAGGTTTAAGCATTAATGTTAAGTGTATCTTGAATGTCAAGTGATTACTACCTTTATATACATTAGGACCGTGAAGTTTAATTCACCTTTCTTAAAGCTAAGATGATAGCCTCGTAGGAACAGGTTACCCACTAGTAATGAGATTTATTAAGTTTATTTAATTATTTGGAGCTTAAATGGGTTAATTATATAAACTTAACAAAGTGGGCTAGCATATGAAACCTCCATAGGACACATAGCTCCGCAGCTCAAGGTAGTTCAGCCTAAAAACCTGGTTGATGTAATCGAATTAAGGATTTTTATTTAGTCAAGTAATTAAGAGTGTTGCACAAAATCATGTATAGTGAGAGAAACTCTTGTTTAGTGAGAGAAACTCCCATTTCAAATTTTGATTCCCAATTTTTTTGGTTTTCGGTTCGAGATGATGGAGGATGGCCGCCGGTCATCGTTGGACCCTTCGATTTTGACATGACCTATCCTGAAGGTTTGTACAATCAGAGTTGAAGCTGATCATCATCGTTTGGATCACTCAAAGCTGGAGTTTTATTAAGAGTTGCTGAGATGTAAGTCTGGTCCATTGATAATTAAGGAGAACAACTCATTTTCCCCTAAGAAGATTATTTTACTGAAGGTAAGGCAAAATGTATTTGCCAAGATCTTGACAATACACATTGCGAGGTGAAGAGGCCAGATGTTTCTCCAATTAAATCTTTTGATCCGGATGCTTCTTCATCAGGTTTGAAGATTTTTGTTAATAGATATGAACATTCAAATGCAATCCCTAGCCTTGCCAGTAAGATAAATGCGAATTCCTTGAATCTATTTAACAAAAAAAAATCAACTTTGTGATGATTTAGCAAATTCTCTGGAATTCTAAAATTCCAAATTCAGGCTTTGTTCTAACTTATGCACAAATTTTCTCATCCGTTGCTGTTACATCATTTGGCAAATCTGATTCTGTCTCATGCAATGAGATGATGTTCAAAATTAATACTGATAGAGTATTAAATTCTAGAATGAATAAAACAGGTTTTATCAATTCTTATGACAAAGCCAATGTTTGAAGGAAGCCCCCTATAAGGATTGTTAATCCCCCTGAAAATGTGGATATGATAGAAGATGGAATAGCAGTCAAAATCCTTTCTTGTTATGAAAGTGAAAACATCCATAAACTACACAACTCTATTGTGATTAAAGTCTTTGGTAAGTCCATTCCTTTTGGAGCCATTAGCAATGGGCCAAGGAGATAATGGAAGGAACAAGGTTCTTTTCATTTGACCAATCTTGGTATGGATTGGTTGCTATGTTCATTTACTTCTTCTGAATGTAAGTAAGCCGTTTTGAGTTGGGTACCATGGTTCATTGCTGAACATATCATTGGAATGGAAGAATGGAATCCAAGTTTTTCTACTTTATCCTTTAAAAATCTATTCTCACCAGTTTGGCTTAGATTGCCACATCTTCCGTTATTCTATTGGGATGAAAAAATATTACTAGAATTACTTCAAAAGTTGGTTCACCTTTATTTCTGGATGGCAATACTTTTAATTGGGGAAGAAGAGAATATGTGAGGGTATGTGTTCGCATTAAGATTGATGAAAAGTAAAAACAAGGTGTATGGGTTGAAGGGTGTTCTCGGCGATTCTTTTAAGAAGTTCAATATGAAAGAATTGGTTCACTATGCTATCATTCTGGTAGAATTAGACACAATTCTAATGAAAGTAGCTCTTATAGTAACACTGATAAGGTGGTGTTACCTGCTAATGATAAGGTTGTACATCCTAGTGATAATGTTTTGAATGGAAATAAAGGGGTTGCTAATGGCATTAATGTTAAAAACCCAAATTGCAATAGGGTTCCTACTGTTAATGGAAAATTAAGAAATTATGAAGGAGATGGCCCGTGGATTGTGGTAAATAATGGTAAGAAGAAACCTGTCCATTTTTACAAAAGGCCTAAGGTGGCAACACCAAGATTCGAATTTGTGAAGAAATCTATTTTGAAGGCTAAAGAAAACTATTCCAAATTACTCAGTGATATGCGAGTGGTTATTCATGAGAAATCTAAAGCAAGTAATGATGGTGCTTTAGAAGATGTTATGGTAATTAATAAGAAGATAGTGGATGATGTGATTCTAGTGCAAATGGAAGGGAAATGTATTAATGCTGCTGTTGAGAAAGGAATACTGGAAGAAGGGGAATGTGTTAGTCCAATAAAGCCTATTAATAATAATAATGCAGATAATGGAGTTTCTGTTACGAAGGAAATTAATGATCCTGTTCAAATTAACACAGGTCATGATGTACGATTTTATGCTGTTGAGAAGAACATCCAAGTTGGAAATGAAGGGAGTAGTATATTGCATACTGAGCAAAATGAAGTTATAAAGTATCCTCATAATTTTGAAGGTATTAAATCATTTGTAAAGGAAAATGAGGAGATTATTTCATCCATTAAAGTGAAGAAGGATCCTAAAAAATTTGGACCTCTTAAGAATAGTCTAAGAGGTAGGAAAAGTGGTGATAAATTGAAAAGTGCTAGGGGCTTTTCCTCATCATGTCCTTAATGTCTTCTTTGGTTTTTTGGAATTGTAGGGGAGCTAAGAAGAAGTAGGCTTCCCATTATTTAAGAAGTATTAGCAAGGATAATGGTGTTTTCTTTGTTGGCTTACTAGAAACTAAACTGACATGTCTGGATAGAAATGAGGTAAATATAATCAATGGTAATGATTGGAATTTTTTTCATGTTGATACAAGAGGAAAATCTGGTGGTATCCTGACCTTATGGAAATATGGTATTTCTTCATTTTGATATTCTTACATCATCAAACCAGTGCATTATTGGTAAATTAACAGATGTGAAGGGCATTGCTTGGACCATAACTATTGTTTATGGGAGCAAAACTGTGAGAGAAAGAATAGATCTTTGGGATCTTATTGAAAGGTTTTCTACAACCAATGAACCTTGTATTATTGGGGGTGACTCCAATTACATCATGTCTAAAAATGACAAAAAAGGTGGGAAGATATTCTTGTTCTCTAAAGGCTCATAAGATATGATGGATGTTGAGTCCAGTAATTAGGTTGTTAAGCCTAAGTAAATGTCCCAAGGCTACCAAGAGGGGGGTGAATTGGTAGTTTAAAAATTTTAAACCCTCTTTGAAGATTAAGTTGAACTGAAATAAAAATTTTTTTTAAAGTTTGTAGAAAAATATTTTTCAACCACAGAGTTGTTAAAACTGAAATTTAAAGTGCGGAAACGTAAAAATAATAAAGTAAATGACACCAGATTTATAGTGGTTCAGTCTATAACCAGACCTACATCCACTCCTCAGAGGCACCCTCTGAGTATTGCACTAAAACCAATAGTGACTCTCCTTTAGCACCCACAGCAAGGCGGAGAAGCCTTTACAACACACTCTTTTCACCACTACCTGGTGCGTCAGAGAACCGTCGTCCTTTTATACAATCCACAGTGCTGGCAGAGAACCGTCGTCCTTTTACACTCTCTTAGTGTGGGCAGAGAACCCTACGGCTGTTCACACTCTCCAAGTGTAGGCCGAGAACCTTTCGGCTGTTCACACTCTCCAAGTGTCGGCAGAGAACCGGATCTCCTTGACTGATCTTCTCACAAAAATCTAGATGGAAGAAGGAAAAGAGTGAAGTAATCCAAATTCACAAGTAGAGGCTCTTACCTTTGAAATCCAAGTGAAGCCTTCTCGCTCCAGTGGTAGGAATTCTCCCTTGAATGCTCTCTTCCACTCTCTCCTTGGCTATTCTCTCAAGAGGCACGAAGATCAAATGACAAAAAGATTGGGTGGCAGTCTAATTTGGACTTTTTATATAAAAGACAAGAAAAACCGCCCAAAAACTGCAAGTGTTCAATTCTGTACGCAGTGGATCGTCTATTACGATCATGGATCGTCCTGGACGATTTTACTTAAACGATCTGAAACAACCCTATTTGAATATGTGTACGAAATGTCTTCGTACAGATGATCGTCCTATACGAACTAAGTTCGTCCAGTACGAACGGTTATTACTAGGTCGGTTCTAGAAACTGCTGAAAACTGTTCTAAGTCGGTTAATCGTTTGGACGAGAATATGTTCGTCTGGACAAAAATTTTCCAGAGACCCGATCGTCCTGGACGATTCTTTACTTCGTCTGGACGAAAATTTTTCAGAGGACCAATCGCCACGGACGATAATTTATTTTTGTCTGGATGAAAATTTTCCAGAGACCCGATCGTCCTGGACGATATTTTAATTTTGTATGGACGAAAATTTTCCAGAGGACCAGTCGCCACGTACGATAATAAAATTCGTTTAGATGAAAATTTTATAGAGAACCAATCGTCTGGTACGATAATTAATTTTGTCCTGGACGAATAGGACTTAGAAAATAATTTCGAGCAAGTTCCTATTCGTTCCATGTGCCCTATAGGAGATAACTGTCTGATCGTGTCGTACGATAGGATATCGTCCAGTACGATCAGTATAAAATTTTATGATCTCCTTATGTGTGTGTGTTTGTTTTTTATTCACTCAATTACAATCACTCCCTTTCAAAATTAATTCAAAGAAAAAAATGCAAACTTCAAATTAACAAAGTATCTCATGTTGAATTTGATTTGAAGTTATCGTAGTCTTGAGTCTGATTTTCCTGAAATGTTAGTACACACAAGAGCAAATACAAATCTTCTAAAATTGTTAGGAGATAACTACACATTTGAATAATAATGTTTGAAATCATCAAAACAATTCAAGTTGCAAAAAATGTAAAAGCATTCAAATAGCAACTATTCTAACAATCTCCCCCTTTTTGATGATGGCAAAACAATTATTATTTGTATGGTTTCAAGTTAAACAAATCTCCTATCTCCTAAACTCCCCCTGAATTGATGAGTACATTAAAATAAGGAGGCATAAAGAACAATATTTTTGTTTTTCAAAAATTTTAACACAAACAACCACAAAGTTAAATACTTGCAAACAGAATAATCAAAACAGAAAACACAATAATTTCAATAATTTCTCCCCCTTTTTGACAGCAATAAAAAGTGAAGAAGAAATTGACGAGAAATGTAAGTAATTATATGAAATTCATTTTAAAATTTAATCTAAATGGTGATTGACATAAGGTATGCAATTTTAAACTAAAAATATTAGGTCAATCATAGAAATTCATAAAATTTAAGAAGTGATATAACATTGTAAGTAAGAAAAAATTTTTAAAGACATTATTCAATTTAGACATTCAAGTATAAAAAATCATTACAAGAGAGATGTAAAAAAAATTTATATTTCAAAGTTCAATGGAATATAAATGAACATAAGATCAATTTGAATTAAGAGATTGAAAGAATTTGGAAAGAAGAGAATTACCACATGTGGCGCTTTGCGCATCTTTTTCAAAATTTTTGGGGCACATTCTTGTGCATTTTTTCTTTGTTGGGCTTATTTTGTGCCTCTTTTTCACTTTGCAAATGTTTGCGAATTCCTTTTGATTTTTGTACTTTTTATACAATTTTCAAGAGTAATTGAGACCAATTCTTTCCAAAATCAATAATCTAAAATTTCAAATATTTCTAAGTGCATAAATATCACTTGATCATAAAAATACAAAATAAGAAAATATCTAAATTACAATAGTAATATTAACTTTTATGTAGTCTAAATGTATAGACATGAATTTAAAAGTTCTAATTACAACAAGTTATAAACAACTTTTAAATTTAGAAAGACTAGATTTTCTAATATAGATAATCTCAAATTACAATCTAATTTAAGCACTATGAAGATTAAATAATACTAATGAAATTCATAAACATTAACCACATTTCAAAAAACAAATCAAATTTGAAACAAGTACAACATCCATTGATATTAATGAAAGGATTACACATTTCATAATATCTAAAAACAAGTAAGAAAATACATTGAACTTAAAAAAAAAAAACAAACATAAACACAAACACTTAACATTGAAACTGACACAATAAAAACATAAAATACGAATACAACAAACACACAGAAATTCATCTCTACTGTTCTGGAGGAGGAGGAATGCCGCCAAAAAGGTTGAAGTAGGAGGCCATCAACATTACATTGGTATTAATTTCATGTACTTCATTTCTAATATTACCAATGTTTTGTTGCTGCTGCGTAAGTTGAGCATCAAATTGATCAAACCTTTGATCAATGCGAGTCTCTAATCTATCAAATCTTTCAATCAGATTCTGATAATCTGACTGAGGAGCAGAAGTTTGCACTCCCTCTTCTTCCTCTTCTGAAGCACTGGCATGTGCTTTTCTTTTTTCCTCCTTGAAAAGCAATCTGAAGGAAGCATCATTATAGTATACTGGCTCTTCGTATTCTTCATCAGGATGCACTAAGTTATATTTCTTTTCCAAAATGTAAGTGACTAAGTGTCCTAATGAGATGTTCTTTTTCCTCTTCTGATCTGCATGTCCTATTTCTGAAAGCCCATAGATATGATCTATGATAAGTTGGGCTTCGTCAATAGGATGACCTTTCATAATTAAAAAGGTTAGAGCAGAAAGGAGAGGGGTAATATTAATCCTATCACCAGCTTTAGGAATGATTGAAGATCGAAGGATATGCTGGATGATTCGGGCATCCCTGGTCATTCCAGAAACTCTAGCAACATGATAGGTTAGGCCAATTTCTCTAATCACCCTATTGACTTCATACCATTCGAATTTCTTTTCACTCATTAGGGTGTTGGCTCTATATCTCTCAGTTCTTAAGTTCAAAAAGGCACCAAGGTCGTGCTTTGTGATTTCAACTTTTTTCTTGAAGACATAAGAACTAATGGAGGAGTGGTCGGAATTAAAACTCATGTTCGCTACGAAATAGTGGTAGGTTTGCTTGTTGTAGAAGTGGACGAGAGAAAGTATGAAATGAAATTGGGTTGAGGCAAAGAGGTGCATTACCCGAAATTTTAACTCAGTTTGGATTAAAATGCGAGAGGGAGTTATTTTGGCGGATGCAAAACGAGGAAAGGATTCCTCATTCGCCTTAGACAGGAAGTTCTCTTAGGCATTCCTATTGGGTTTCTTCACCAACACCTTTTGTCTCTTGCTTGAGGAGGCCATTGTCGATTTGAAGTAGAAAGGGATTGAAAGTGAAGTTTGGAAGTGTGATTGTTAAGTTAGAAAGCCTTCATATTTAAATAAAAATGATACATTCGTCCTGGACGAAAATATTCGTCCTGGACAAAAATCATCGTTCGTCTGGATGAAATTATTTCGTACAGACGATCCAATTCGTCCAAAATGTAACGACTCTTCGTAATCAACACAACTTACGATACGTCCTTTCGTACAGGCTTTTTGACTTGACCGATCGTACAGACGAAATATTTTCATATAGACGTTCAAAAAGTAACTCGTTTTAATGTCTCTTGAAAACCGTCCCCTACAATGAACCGACATCTGTTCGTCTGGACGAACGAAAAATTTGTGTAGACGAAGTCCATATTAAAAACTGTGTTATCCACTCAACCGCTCCATTCAATCATCCCGACGTTTGAGAAAAAACATTTTCGTCCTGGACGATCGTTAGATCGTACAAACGATCTAATTAAAAACTGCTCTCAAAATGATTAAAATTCGCGCAAACTATTCTTTCACATATCGTCCCGTACGAAACCAGATTCGTCCCGGACGATTTCCTCCAATTTTTTTAATTTTGATTTTTAAATTAAGAAAATCAAACTAAACATTCAAAAAATACAGAACACATAAAACAAAACCATAGACCCAAAAACAATTCATTCAAAACACACAAAATTTCACAAAATCAAAAACAAAACAAAACAAATATCAATGTTGCAAAGACATTTTGTTTAGGCATTCAAATCAATAACACCAAGCCTTGTTCTTAAAGTACTGAAGGTTTCAAAGGCTAAAGGTTTTGTAAAAATGTCTGCAAGTTGATTTTCAGTTGAAACATGTATGAGTTCAATTTCTCCTTTGGATACATGATCCCTTATGAAATGATGCCTTATATCAATGTGTTTGGTTCTAGAATGTTGAATAGGATTTTTGGAAATGCAAATAGCACTAGTATTGTGACATTAAATTGGAATAGTTCCTATAGTTAATCCTAAATCAATCAACTGTTGTTTTAACCAAAGTACTTGTGCCACACAACTTCCTAATGCAATGTATTCTGCTTCTGCAGTAGATAGTGCCACTGAATTTTGTTTTCTACTAGACCATGAAACTAATGAATTTCCAAAGAATTGACATGTTCCAAAAGTGCTTTTCCTATCCACTCTACAGCCTGCAAAGTCAGAATCTGAGTAACCAATAATTTTAAATGAAGAGCTAAACTTAGGATACCAAATCCCTAAGTTTTGAGTTCCTAGTAGATATCTTAAAATACTTTTCACTGCTGTCAAATGTGTTTCTTTTGGATCTGATTGAAATCTAGCACATAAGCAAACACTGAATATAATATCTGGTCGGCTAGCTGTCAAGTAAAGTAAAGATCCAATTATCCCTCTAAATTTCTTTTGATCAACAGATTTTCCCTTTAGGTCCTTATCCAACTGAACTGAGGAACTCATTGGTGTACTAACAGGTTTAGCATTATCCATTTTATATTTTTTGAGGATGTCCTTAATATATTTAGTTTGACTAAGAAAAGTACCTTCCTCAAGTTGCTTAATGCTAAATCCTAGAAAGTAATTTAAATCTCCCATTAGACTCATTTCAAATTCACTACTAATTGTTTTAGAAAAATCATCACAAAAATGTTTATTTGAAGATCCAAAGATGATGTCATCCACATAAATTTGAACAATAAGTATATCCTTTCCAATTTTCCTTAAAAAGAGAGTTGTATCCACACTTCCTTTTTCAAAAGATCTTTCAAGTATGAAGGTGCTCAACCTCTCATACCAAGCCCTAGGTGCCTGTTTCAATCCATATAATGCCTTTTTTAATTTGAAAATATGATTTTGAAATTTAGAATTTTCAAAACCTGGAGGTTGTTCTACAAAAACATCTTCCTCAATTACCCCATTTAAAAAGGCACTTTTGACATCCATTTGAAACAATTTAAAACTTTTAAAACAGGCAAAGGCTAGTAAAACCCTAATTACTTCAAGTCTAGCTACAGGGGCAAAAGTTTCCTCAAAATCAATTCCTTCAATTTGATTATACCCCTTAGCTACTAATCTAGCCTTATTTCTAATGACTACTCCTGAGTCATTCATTTTATTTTTGAACACCCACTTGGTTCCAACAACACTTTGATCTTTTGGCCTTTTAGTTAATTCCCAAACTTTATTTCTTACAAATTGATTTAACTCTTCTTGCATGGCCAATATCCAAAATTCATCAGAAAGTGCTTGATCAATGTTAGTGGGTTCAATAGTTGAAATAAAGGCTGAATGATTGACTTCCTTGTTTAATCCACGCCTAGTTCTAACACCCTCACTTGGTTAACCTATAATCAATTCCTTTGGGTGGTTTTTAGAAAATCTCAAATCTCTAGGCAAAGGGTTTTCTCTTTCCAAATTTTCTTCCACATTTTCTTCCAAATTTAATCTATCAATCTTTTGGGAGTTTTCTTCAATTTCTTCTTCAACAACATTTAGCTCTTCCATGTTTCCACTTTCATCAAATACAACATGTGTGGTTTTTTCAATGACTAAAGTTCTTTTGTTGAATACCCTATAAGATTTTCCAACACTTGAATATCCAATAAAAATTCCTTCATCTGATTTTGGATCAAATTTTCCTAAGGCAGATATTCCATTATTATGTCTGAACACATTGCAACCAAATACATACAAATGAGACAAATTTGGTGTTCTACCTTTTAGCAACTCATAGGGTGTTTTATTCAAATTTTATCTCACATTCACCTTATTCAGAACATAGCATGCAGTGCTAACCGCCTCAACCCAAAAATATCTAGGAAGCGAGTATTCTTCTAACATTGCTCGGGCGGCTTCTATTAATGTTCTGTTCTCCCTTTCAACTACCCCATTTTGTTGAGGAGTTCTAGGTGCAGAAAAATTGTGATCAATCCCCTTTTCTTTACAGAAATTTTCAAATCTTTCATTTTCAAATTCTCCTCCATGATCACTTTGTATAGAAATTATTTCACATCCTAGTTTTCTTTGTATCTAAGTTGAAAAATTTCTGAATTCCTCAAATGATTCACTCTTATGAAAAAGAAATTTAACCCTGGTGAATCTTGAAAAATCTTCTATTATAACAAATCCATATACCTTCCCTCCTAGACTTACAGTGCCTACAGGTCCAAAAAGATCCATGTGTAGAATTTCTAAAGGTTTACTGGTCCTAAGATCTTTATTGGACTTAAAAGAGGACTTCACTTGTTTTCCTAATTGACATGCATCACAAAGATGGTCCTTGGTAAAGTCTAGTTTAGGTATACCTCTCACCAAATTCTTTTGGGTAATTCTTCTAAGATTTTTCATACTAGAATGACAAAGTCTCCTATGCCAAAGCCATGATTCATCAGATACAGTTTTCAAACAAAAAGCAGTAGGAGATTGAATACAATTTAAATCTAGCATGTAGACATTGTTTATCCTTTTTCCATTTAAAACAATTTTCCCATTTAGGCTTATTATGCAGCTAGTAGTTAAAAATTTTACATTATAGCCCTTATCACATAACTGACTTATGCTAAGAAAATTATGTTTTAAGCCTTCAACTAATAACACATTGTCTATGAAAAAGTTTTTCAAATTTCAAATCATACCTGATCCAACCACTTTCTTTGTGGTATTATCTCCAAGTGTAACCTTGCCTCCACTCCTGGCTTCCAGCATTATGAATTGAGCAGTATCTCCAGTCATGTGTTTTGAACATCCGCTGTCCAGGTAACATATACTCTCACGAGGTCTTGTGTGAGAGTACTCCTGTAAAATTCTCAAATGTTACACCTGGGAACCCAAACAAGTTTGGGTTCACCTTTATGAAATTTATAATCAGATGCATGTATGATATGTCTAGGTTTATGCATCTTAGTTCTCCACACCAAATTAGTTTTCATCTTTAAAGTGCAGGTGTGAGATATATGTTCCAAAAATCCACAATTATTACATTTAACATTAGGAAAAATATTCCTATGTTTTCTTTCATATGATTGTCTTCTAAGGGATTTCATGAATTTAGGATAATATTTAGGATTTGTAAAATCTTCAAGTTTAGGGGGGTTCCTATTATCCTCGAGAGCTCTTATTGTGAGTTTGTAAAATGAATTCATATCTTCAAGACTCGATTGGTATAATTAATTCTATATGTCTTGCTCTCAGATTCATCCTAAAAATTCTTAAATTCTTTTTCAAGTTCAGCATAGGATGATTTTAAATTCTCAAAATTTTTATTCAAGTCATCATATTCATCAAGTAGTTTCATGTGGTTGTTATCTATTAAAGCATGATCTTTCCTAAGGATTTCGTGTTCCTTATTAAGCTCTTCCAATTCTAAAACTAAACTAGCATGCATCTTTTTCATTTTCCTATATGCATAATGCATGTGTTCAGAAACTTCAAACAATTCATTATAGGTTAAATCACATACCTCTTCTTGATCTGATTGTTCAGCATTATCTGCCATCAAGCAAAGGTTGGTGACTTCTTCTTCTTTTTCAGTCTCAGATGAGTCTGAAGCTGAGTCCGCCCAAAAAGCCCTTTGAAACTTCTTCTTGCCCTTCTTTACCATTGGTTTCTCCTCTACCTTTTCCTTGCTAGGAGTGGCTTTGAGTTTTGGACAATCAGTCTTTATATGACCTGGTTTCCTGCATTCATAACAAATCACTTCATTAGAAACCTTGCCATTTCTGTTATACTTACCTCTATTCCATTGCTGGCGTCTCTTCTGCTTCCTCTTTAAAAAGCTTCTGAATTGTCTAGTCATCAATGCAATATCGTCTTCATCCTCAGGTTGTGAGTGTTCACTTTCTGACTCTTCCACATTTAGTGCAATATTCTTGTCCTTTCTAGGTTCACCTACATCAATCTTTCTTTGACTTACTCCTTGCTCATAAGCAATGAGTGAACCAAGAAGATTGTCAATGGAATAAATGTTCAGATCTTTAGACTCTGTAATTGCAGTAATTTTAGCATCGTATGCAGTAGGTAAACAACGAAGAATCTTATTGACCATTTCAGCATTAGTTAATTTCCTACCAAGTGCATGCAAAGAGGTGACAATTTGAGTGAATTTTGTGTACATGTCTGAAATAGATTCATTAGGTTTCATGCAAAATAATTCATAGTCATGTAACAAGATATTGAGTCTTGATTGCTTAACCTCATTTGTCCCTTCATAAGTTATACAAAGTCTATCCCATATGTCCTTTCCACTTTTACAAGTGGAAACTCGCATGTAGTCTTCAGATTTTAAAGCACAAAAGAAACTATTTAAATATTTCGCATTTAATTGTGCTAAGTCACGTTCTTCAATAGTCCAATCTACATAGGGTGTTTCTACCCTAACTCCATCAACTAATCTAGTTGGTTTTGAGTAACCTTCCTGGAATAGCATCCACATGCGATAATAAAGTGACTGTAAGAAAGTAGACATGCGTGTTTTCCAAAAATCAAAAGGAATATTGTCAAACAGTGGAGGTCTAGTGATAGAGTAACCCTCAGGTGTGTTTCAGTTTCAAAATGTAGCCATCTACGTTAATCAAAAAGTAGTTCAAACTTATGATTTTGAAACTATGCTCTGATACCACTTGTTGAGTCCAGTAATTAGGTTGTTAAGCCTAAGTAAATGTCCCAAGGCTACCAAGAGGGGGATGAATTGGTAGTTTAAAAATTTTAAACCATCTTTGAAGATTAAGTTGAACCGAAATAAAAAATTTATTTTAAAGTTTGTAGAAAAATATTTTTCAACCACAGAGTTGTTAAAAATGAAATTTAAAGTGCGAAAACGTAAAAAAAATAAAGTAAATGACACCAGATTTATAGTGGTTCGGTCGATAACCAGACCTACATCCACTCCTCAGAGGCACCCTCTGAGTATTGCACTAAAACCAATAGTTACTCTCCTTTAGCACCCACAGCAAGGCGGAGAAGCCTTTACAACACACTCTTTTCACCACTACCCGGTGCGGCAGAGAACCGTCGTCCTTTTACACAATCCACAGTGCTGGCAGAGAACCGTCGTCCTTTTACACTCTCCTAGTGTGGGCAGAGAACCCTACGACTGTTCACACTCTCCAAGTGTAGGAAGAGAACCTTTCGGCTGTTCACACTCTCCAAGTGTCGGCAGAGAACCGGATCTCCTTGACTGATCTTCTCACAAGAATCTAGAAGGAAGAAGGAAAAGAGTGAAGTAATCCAAATTCACAAGTAGAGACTCTTACCTTTGAAATCCAAGTGAAGCCTTCTCGCTCCAGTGGTAGGAATTCTCCCTTGAATGCTCTCTTCCACTCTCTCCTTGGCTATTCTCTCAAGAGGCACGAAGATCAAATGACAAAAAGATTGGGTGGTAGTCTAATTTGGACTTTTTATATAAAAGACAAGAAAAACCGCCCAAAAACTGCAAGTGTTCAATTCTATACGCAGTGGATCGTCCTGTACGATCATGGATCGTCCTGGACGATTTTACTTAAACGATCTGAAATGACCCTATTTGAATATGTGTACGAAATGTCTTCGTACAGATGATCGTCCTATACGAACTAGGTTTGTCCAGTACGAACGATTATTACTAGGTCGGTTCTAGAAACTGCTGAAAACTGTTCTAAGTCGGTTAATCGTTTGGACGAGAATATGTTCGTCTGGACGAAAATTTTCCAGAGACCCGATCGTCCTGGACGATTCTTTACTTCGTCTGGACAAAAATTTTTCAGAGGACCAATCGCCACGGACGATAATTTATTTTCGTCTGGATGAAAATTTTCCAGAGACCCGATCGTCCTGGACGATATTTTAATTTTGTCTGGACAAAAATTTTCCAGAGGACCAGTCGCCACTTACGATAATAAAATTTGTCTGGATGAAAATTTTACAGAGAACCAATCATCTGGTACGATAATTAATTTTGTCCTGGACGAATAGGACTTAGAAAAAAATTTCGAGCAAGTTCTCTATTCGTTCCATGTGCCCTATAGGAGATAACTGTCTGATCGTGCTGTACGATAGGATATCGTCCAGTACGATCAGTATAAAATTTTATGATCTCCTTATGTGTGTGTGTATGTTTTTTATTCACTCAATTACAATCACTCCCTTTCAAAATTAATTCAAAGAAAAAATGCAAACTTCAAATTAACAAAGTATCTCATGTTGAATTTGATTTGAAGTTATCGTAGTCTGGAGTCTGATTTTCTTGAAATGTTAGTACACACAAGAGTAAAAACAAATCTTCTAAAATTGTTAGGAGATAACTACACATTTGAACAATAATGTTTGAAATCATCAAAACTATTCAAGTTGCAAAACATGTAAAAGCATTCAAATAGAAACTATTCTAACAATGGAGTTCTTAAATAAGAATGATTTTCATGATATTGGTCTTAGGGGACCTAAATTCACATGGTGCAAAACAAGGATGGTAATACTCGCATATGGGAAGGTTAGATAGAATTTTTCTCAACTCTAAAGCCTTATATCTGATTCCATTTGCTGTCATCAACCATATGACCAGAGTTGCATCAGACCATTGTCCAATAAGTTTGAATATTATTAATTCTCAGATCTTTTATCATAATTCAATTAAATATGAGAATGTTTGGTGTTCTTATGAAGCCTCTTGGGGTGTCGTAAAAAAATCTTGGAATAAATCTGATTTTGGTTCTAATTCAGATGTCCTTAAAAGAAAGATTGCTAGGTCCTTAAAAGTTTGTTCTTTTGAAGCAAGAGGAATCTACAGGATCTTAATGTTCTAAAGAAGGAGTTACATGAAGATATCTTAGTCCTTCAAATCGAGGAAAGCAAAATGGGCCTTTCTCCTAATAAATTGGTTGTTTTGAGAATGAAGGTTAATTACCTTAATTCAACTCTTGCTAGATTGGCTATGTGGTGGAGGCAGTGTTCCAGAGCTCAGTGGTTAGAAGAGGGAGATCAAAATTCCCATTTTTTCCAGAATTTTGCAAATTCCAGAAAGAATGGCAATCTTATTCATCATATTAAGAATCTGGATGGCATTCCCATTAATGATCCGATGGTAATTCACAGCATTTTGAAGACTTTTTCTAGAGTAAATGGAAATTTAGAAATTGCTCCTTGGTTGGATGGCCAATGGAGTAATGTTTTAAAAAACTAAATGTAGAACATCAAAATTTTCTTATGGAAGATTTCAATAAAAATGAATTATTGGCTGTCTTAAAAAAATGGAGAATAATAAGTCTCCTGGGAATGATGGAGTTAATGCATTCTTCTTTAAAAGCTATTGGAATATCATTCATTTAGAAGTATGGAAAGCAGTTAAATCTTTCATTGATTCGAGAAGTATGCTGGAAGACTGGAAAGAAACTTTGGTTATTTTGATTCCTAAAGTTAACAATGCTAGAGAAGTTAAAAATTTCAGACCCATCAGTTTATGCCAAATGATTTACAAATTAGTGAGAGGCATGATATGCAATAGAATGAAGGTTTGCATTCCAAGTGTTATTTCAGAACAACAAGTAGCCTTTGTTCCTGGTAGATCAATTTTTGATAATTGTCTACTAGCTCATGAAATAATTAATAAACTTAGATTTTTTAAATCTAAGCCTAGACTTATAATGCTGAAATTGGACATGGAGCAAGCTTATAATAATATGGGTTGGATTACTTGAAGAAAATTCTTTACATTATAGGATTTTCGGAGATATTTATTAAGCTTATTATGCAATGTGTTTCCTCTCCAAAGTTTTCCATTATCATCAATGGGAAATGATATAATTGGAAAAATGTTGAATGCGGATTTAGACAGAGTTGTCCTCTCTCTCCAGGTTTGTTTATTTTATGTTCTGAATTGTTAACTAAATGTATACAAGATAATGGACATGGTCTTGGCATCAAACTAGCTCCCAATATTCCTAAAATTTCTCATATGTTATATTCTGATGATGTAATGATTGAGGGTGAAGCTAGTTTTTCAAATACAAAGTGTATTAATAAAATTATGAAGAACTATTGTGATTGGACTGGTAAAAACATTAACAAGGAAAAATCTCATATCTTATTTGGAAAATCTGTTTCACGGATGGACTAAAAATCTTTTGGGAGAGCATTGGCATACAAAAAGTCAAGGAAATTATTTATATGGGAATAAAGTTGCCTCTAAGAAGACTTAATTATAATGACTTCTATTTCATTCTTAGCAAAGCTTTCAAAAAGCTGAACACTTGGGGTCTACAGAATCTTTCTTTGATTGGTAAAATTGCTTTGCTAAAATTTGTTTTCTCTTCAATACCTCTGTTTTCCATGGCTTATTCTCTAGTTCCCAAAAGAATTCTTCAATATCTGGATAAGTGCTGTAGGAATTTCTTATGGCATAAAGAAGGAGGGAAGAGAGGTATGCATTATATATCTTGAAACATTCTTTGCAAACCACTTGAAAAAGGTAGTTGGGGTATCCAAGGAGCAACAATGAGAATAGGATCTGTTAGAGTGAGGATTGCCTGTAATTTTATTAATAATAAGGCTTCTCTTATTAATAAGATTATATCTGCAAAATATGGTAACCAAATCTGGAATGATGATTCAAGGAATAAATCATCTACAACATGGCGTATTATCAAAATTGGAGCTCATTCTTTGAAGAAAATCACTAGGTGGAGGATCTCTAATGGAGAATCTATTAATGTCCTTAATGATACTTAGATATTGGATAGATGTCTGAATGATTGGCCGGCGTGTATTAATATTCATGATATAGAAAACAACAATGTTGATTCGTTTCTTGATGATAATGGAGATTGGAAAATTAATTCATTTAAAAATATTTTTTCTACTGATATGATTGATATTATCATTAAAATTCTTATTGATAAAGAACTGGAAAATGATGAAATAGAGTTGCTGTATGATAATAATGGAATGTCTATTGCTGCAATGGATTTTCAAGTGGAAAATAGACATAAAGTTGATAGTATTAATATCATTTGGATGAAGAAATTAAAATTGTTTCCAAAAGTCAAAATGTTCTAGTGGAGACTTGTTAACAATTCATTACCTATGAATGGTTGGATGAATTATAGAAGACTTCGTCAACATAATTCCTTTATAAGAGGCTGTATGAATGAGGAGGACAATTTTCGCATCACATCAGGTTTTAGTAAATTGGTGGAAATTTTTACTGTTGTGGATCTGTTTTCATGGTTTATGTTTTTGATGATAGCAAACTCTTATTTCTCTTTGACTGTTTTATCTACTGACATTTCAGGTCCACATGATTAGACTGCAATTTGGAACCAGCTCAAGATTGGGTAGATTAGGACTGAGTCAGTTTGTACCTTTTTTCCTTCTTGAGTCTGTTGTATTTGGTGTGGCACCTGATGATTTATAAAACTTGAAAGTGCTCAAATGACACAAGAAAGTGCTCCGATACCACTTAAAAGTTTGTTAGGGATGTTAAGCCCTATGAACTTAGTCCCAAAGCTAACCAAGAGGGGGGGGGGTGAATTGGTATTTCAAAAACTTTAAATAAAGCTCAACTAATTTCACAAAGCAATTGACACCAAAACAAACAATGCGGAAATTAAATGCGAAAGAAATAAAAAGAAAGAACACACTGGATTTTTAGTGGTTCAGTCAAACCTTGACCAACATCCACTCCTTGGAGGCACCCTCCAAGTATTGCAATAAAACAAGTGTCTCTCCTTTAGCCCCCACAGCTAGGCGGAGAAGCCCTTACAAAATCACTTCCACCTTCCCCGGTGCGGCGGAGTCACCAGGTCCTTTGACACCAAAGAGATCTTCTTCTTTGGTGAACTTCCCTCGAGACAATCCATGAATCCGATGGTATTCAGGTGCAAGCTTGCCGGAGCAACCGTGTGGAACCCCCTCCACACTCCTTTGAGTCCCCCCTCATAGGATCTTCTGCCTCTCTCAAACTCCACCCTTTCCTCACTCCCTTTCAAGCTCTCTCTTCAAGTTTCCCCCATAAGAACGAAGCTACAATGGCTTCCAAATACCCTTTACAAAGTGTCAAGTAAGATTAAATAGAAGATCTCAAAACAAGCTCATTAATGCAAGTTACCGACATTATCATCTAGGACGATAGTTATATCGTCCTAGCCGATCAGTACAAATTCAGCTCATCAGCCCAGGATGATCTGGGATGATCAGAAGAAAATTGGTTACATCGTGTTGGCCGATCTCACAATCGTCTAGGCCGATTAGTTTAAAATCGATTTCAATCGTCCTGATCATCGCCCTGAATATATGCTGGCCGATGTTAATCATCCAGGGTATTGTCCCAACCGATCCAGTGATCATTCTAGCAAATTTGATCGTATCAATTAACCATTAATGCTTTCCAAAGATACCAGATCAATTTAGGCATAATTAAGTTAGATCGTCCTAGATGATAGTAATATCGTCCTGGCCGATTTCCTAAATTAAAGAATACCAAAATAGATTATGGTGGCTGATTCTTTCTAAATTGAGAATATTGTCCTGGCAGATACAAAATCGTCCAAGATGATGTGTTTTGCATAATGACGGCTGCTTTAATAAGGATGTCCTAATTAGGGTTTCTACTTTTGGACAAATCATCCAGGAAGATATAAATATCATCCCGGACATATTACCAAAAATATAAATCTAAAGGGAACAACAGAGCATCTTCCAAGTTTTACAAATCATCAGGTGCCACACCAGATACAACAGACTCAAGAAAGGAAAAAATGTACAAACTGACTCAGTCCTAATATACTTAATCTTGAGTTGGTTCCAAATTACAGTCTGATGATTTGGAAAACTCGCATGTCTACTTTCTTGCAATATATAGATTTTGTATGTGGCATATGATTTTAACTGGTTATTCATCACCGTTACATATCATATATGGCGTTAAAACTAATATTCCTTTTAACTAATGGAATAGGAAAGAACAAATCAATGCTCAATTGAATGCAAAATCTTTAAATTTCTTTTTCTGTGCCTTAAATTTTGAGGATTTTATGTTAGTATCTACATGCACTACTAGTTAGGAAGTTTGGGATAAACTAGACACCATATACGAAGGCACGAGTGAAATCAAGCAATCCAAGTTGAATATGTTAATGCATGATTTTGAACTATTTTCCATGAAACCTTTTGAAATGATTTTAGATATGTATACCAGGTTTATTCAAATTGTAACATCATTGTATGCCTTAGGAAAAGAATTTTCAAATTTTGAAAAAATTAACAAAATTCTTCATTGTCTACTAGATAAATTGGATGCTAAAGTTATTTCTATTTGTGAATCAAAGGATTTAAATGAATACTCTATTGATAATTTGATTGGCTCACTCATTGCCTACGAGCAAGGTTTGAGTCAAAGACTTTTGGATGCAGGTAAAACTATTATTCTAAAAGCTGAAGATAAAGAAAAAGATAGCTTAGTTGGTGACGAATGCAATGACTTATCAAACAAATTATAAAGCTCGCCAAAGCATAAGCAAAAGTGGAAAATAGGTAAAAATGGTAAGGATGTTCATATTTCTTCTGACGTTATTTTCTTTCGATATAGGAAGCCTGGACATATGAAAAATCAATGCCCTAATTTAAGAATTCTTCCAGCAAAAGAAAAGGGTAAAGCGAAGCTAAATTTAAACTGGAAAAATAATGAAAAGCAAAAAATCTCATGGGCAGACCTGGTTTCTGAAGCATCGGACCAGGAGAAAGGTAATGGTTAAAAGCTTTATTTTTGTTTTTGTGTTATGTTTTGTTTTTTTGCTATTTTTAGTATTTTTTTATTTGTGGTTTTATTTTGTGTTTTTGTTTTTTTTTTCTTTGAATTTTTTTTCTTATTTTCGTGAAATTTTTTCTCTGATCAACACACACATTCACTTTTCTAAAAATTAAAAATCTACTTTCTATTTTTTCTTTAAATCTTTAGTAAGTTGTGTATGACATCTCTAGAACAGTCAAAGGAAGGAAACTCATTTTTTTACTCTCAATCTCTGTTTCCTAAAAGAGGTTTTCCTACTTTTGATTTAAAATATTTTTCATCTTTTAAATTGGTTTTTGAAACTAAAATTTTTATCTCCCTACATTTTGTTTATCGCATAGGAATCTTTTGCAAGTTGCTGAATCTAATTCAAAATTTTCTTAATCAAGAAATTCGCTTTATCAATAGTATGGGTTTACTTTTGGTATTTAAGATTTCAGAAAGGTGGCATAGTTAAAAAATTGCCCAATGATGCTAAAAATAAAAGATGCGCAAAGCGTCAAATTAAAAAATATAGAATATACAAAGTGTATCAAAAGATGCGCAGTGCGCCAACCAATGTTCAAGAGGCATAAAATTAGCCCACAAAATTTTAATGCTTACCATTCTTGTATTTCTTAAAGCTTAAGAAAACCCTTGATTTTTTCGATACTTGAATTTGAAAATCATGATTCCTGATTCAATAATTCGTGCATTGATCTTCTATTAGATATATTTTATGGAAAGAGTTTTTGAAAAATGACTGTTTCTTTCTCTAATTTATTTCTTTATTTAGATATTGAATTAAAAAGTTTTTGAGCCTTTTTAAAGAACTTGAGTTTGGATTATCAAATTCTGAATTCCTAACATTTTCTTGGCTATGCGTTGTCAATCCAATTCTACTAAGTTTTTGATTAAAAGAAAGAGGTAACTTTCTCATTTTAAGAATTAATTTTTTTCACTAGATCAGAGAACGTTTTTGTCTTCTAATCATTTTGGTTTTTATTTGTGCCTCCTCTCTTTTTGATAATGTCAAAGGGGGGAACGTACTGTTGAATTTGTATCCTTTTTTTTTTCTTTTCAAAAATTTAAAACAAATTTTTTTTATCTCCCCTATTTTTAAAGTGTTATTCAAGTGAGGGGGAGATTAGGAGAAAAAGCTCCTTTTTTGAAAAATTCAAATTGCAATATTTGCCATCATAAAAAAGGCAGAGATTGTTACGGATCTGTTTTATGGTTTACGTTTTTGATGATAGCAAACACTCTTATTTCTCTTCGACTGCTTTATCTACTAACATTTCAGGTCCACACGGTTAGATTGCAATGTGGAACCAGCTCAAGATTCGGTAGATTAGGACTGAGTTAGTTGGTACCTTTTTTCCTTTCATGAGTCTGTTGTATTTGGTGTGGCACCTGATAATTTCTAAAACTTGGAAGATGCTCTGTTGTTCCCTTTAGATTTCTATTTTTGGTAATATCATCCAGGATGATATTTATACCATCATGGACGATCTGTCCAAAAGCAGAAACCCTAATTAGGGCATCCTCATTAAAGCAGCCATCATTATGCAAAATACATCATCATGGATGATTTTGTATCGGCCAGGATGATAGTCTCAATTTAGAAAGAATCAGTTGCCATAATCAGTTTAGGTATTCTTTGTTTTAGAAAATCGGCCAGGATGATATTACTATCATCGAGGATGATCTAACTTAATTATGCCTAAATTGATCTAGTATATTTTGAAAGCATTAATGGTTGATTGATATAATTACATCGGTCAGGATGATCGTAGGATCGACCAGGACGATACCCTGGACGATTAACATCGGCCAACATCTATTCAGGGCAATGATCAGGATGATTGAAATCAGTTTTAAACTAATCATCCTGGACGATCGTGAGATTGTCCAGGATGATGTAACCAATTTTCTTCTGATCGTCCCAAATCATTCCGGGCTGATGAGCTGAATTTGTACTGATCGGCCAGGATGAGATAACTATCATCCTAGACGATAATGTCGGCAAATTGCATTAAGCTTGACTTGACATTTTGTAAAGGGTCTTTGGCAGCCATTGTAGCTTCGTTCTTGTGGGAGAAACTTGAAGAGAGAGCTTGAAAGGGAGTTAGGAAAGGGTGGAGTTTTAGAGAGGGAGAAGATCCTGTGAGGGGGGACTCATGGGAGTGTGGAGGGGGTTCCACACGGTTGCTCCGGCAAGCTCGCACCTGAATACCGTCAGATTCAAGGCTTGTCTCAAGGGAAGTTCACCAAAGAAGAATATCTCTTTGGTGTCAAAGGACCCGACGACTCCGCCACACCGGGGAAGGTGGAAGTGATTTTGTAAGGTCTTCTCCGCCTAGCTGTGGGGGCTAAAGGAGAGACACTTGTTTTAGTGCAATACTTGGAGGGTGCCTCCAAGGAGTGGACGTAGGTTAAGGTTTGACCGAACCACTATAAATCTGGTGTGTTCTTTCTTATTATTGCTTCCGCATTTAATTTCCTCATTATTTATTTTGGTGTGATTTGGTTTGTGAAATTTGTTTTGCTTTATTTAAAGTTTTTAAAATACCAAATCACCCCCCTCTTGGTTAGCTTTGGGACTAAGTTCATAGGGCTTAACATCCCTAATAAACTTTCAAGTGGTATCAGAGCACTATCTAGTGTCATCTGAGCACTTACATTTACAACTTTGAATAGATGAGGCATTCAGTTGCCAAATTTTAATGGTGCTGAGGATTACTGGAAATTGCTGAAAGACTTCTCTGTTCTTAATTCGAGCATTACAAAAGTTTATTTAATTGTTGTTTATTTGAACTGGAAGGAAAGGAATTGTCAAATACAAGGTTTGAAGGTACCTTCTCCTCAATCACTCACAAGCTTCATACTCTTTACTACTTCCAATTTGCAAGAACTGGGATACTAATCAGCACTTGTTGCATTCTAAAGCTTGGTATCCTCCACCTACAAATTGGTTAAAATTAAATGTGGATGCTTGTTTATTAAGATCTAATAAAGCAAGTATTGCGAGTATCTTGAGAGATCATAAAAGAAGATTCCTTATGGCATATGGAAAGAAATTGCTTCATTGGGACATTTTTCTTCTAGAGCTTATTATTGTGTTTAATTTCAATTTTTTTATTCAAGGATGGATGACCAGAATAAATGGTTTTATTATTGAAGGTGATAGTATCAATGTTATTAAGCTTCTTCAACAATCAATAATGAAGAAAGGGAATAATCAGGTGCGTAAAATGGATTTCCCTTTTCTAGATTGTTTCAATAATGTGAATTTCCATTTTATTTCCAGAGAAAGCAATAAAATGGCAGATGAATGTGCCAATTATGCCGTAATTAACAATTTTCATTGGGAGTTTGATTTCTTTGGGACCTTCCGTCAAGTGTTCTTAACTTGATTAGGAAGGATTGTGATAGTTTTTCTACCACATAGGTTTCTATCTTTTCTATTTTCCACTTTTAATGCAATTGCAATTTTTTTTTTAAATGTAATTAATAGTCAATTAATCTTAAGGTTTTAAACTCAATTGAATGCATTCGTGGTATTGTATAGTGGGCTCGAGGATAAAACATACTTAGGACATTAGCCCTGCATTTAAGGGAAATCAATCATAAAATCTTCATCTTTGAGTGCTTGTTATGTATTATGCGGTTAATTTATTGATTTTATTAATTAAATAAGTATTTTTCAAAGTTCTAATTAACTATTGAATTTTTAGAATTTTTATGAATTATTTAATGCATGAATTAAAGGGTCAAAATTTCACTTTTAAATTAAAGTGAATTACAAAATTTGGGTATTTCTATTAAATACTAGACCCTAAGATGAGTAATTAGATATTAAGTTTGCTGAAATTAGATTTTTCTAGAGTATGTTATGAATTTTTGAACATTTTACCTAAATATAAACTATAATTGATAAAAAGGTTAAATTATTTATTTAACTTGTTTTTGGTGGTTTGATATTTTTATTAAATATTAGACCCTAAATGGAGTCTAGTTCCCTTGAGCTTGCTCAATTTTAAATTTTATAGAATTAGTTATGAATTTTTTAAATTTAAGTATTTAATTGAATTATTAAATTAATTATTTAAGAAGCTTTTAATGATTTTTATTAAAACTTATTCCAAACTTTCTTGAAATCACTCCCAAAAGTCAAGAATGATCCATGGGAGTGTTTTCAAGTGTTTAATAAATAATCAAAATTTTTATTTAATTTTAAATAATTAAATAAATTAAATATTTTTTCTGAAAAATTAAATTAAAGTTAAATTAAGGTTCTAGTCAAGGGGCTTTTAATTTTTCTATGTTTGGGGTTTAATTCTGGTCAATGGGAAATATTATTTGTATTTTTTGTATTTAATTTGAATTAATAATGATTTTTTTTGGATTTTCAAGCTTGATTAATGGATTAATTTTGAGTTAATTAAATTTCTAACCTAATGAATTTAAATAAATAAACTCCTAGCTAAAGGTAGACAATGTCAGTAGGGTAGTCTGTTTTGAATTTCACCTTTATTGGATAAATATGATTATCCTAAATTGCTAAGACATACCTTTAACTATATTCCTTAAAGTATTACTAAGTCATGTAGGATTAAAACAATATTCTCAAACCTTGACATACACAAAATCAATAAATCACATCATGTAAGTGCTACAAATATGGATTCAGGGATTAAAATTTTGATGATAACAAATATTTCTAACATTTCTATTTTTTCTACTATTTCCCTGCCTACTAACGTTTTAGGTCCAAAAATTCAATTGCAAAGAAAGAAAGCTCAAGATCAGGTAGATTAGAATTGAGTCAGTATGTAAGAATATTTCCAATATTTTTTAACCTTTTCTTGAGTCAAATATAATTTTGTTGATCCTAATGCTAAGTAAACTTGCACACACACACTTAGGAGGAGAAAATCAATAGATTTAAGAGTTTTTCTATTTTTGATCACACCATATAGCATGATCCAATATCATCCTGGATGATCAGTTAAAAATAGAAACCCTAATTAGGGCATCCTTATTAAGGCAGCTGATTTAAGAAAATCATCCTAGATGATCTTAACATCATCCTGGAAGATAGCCTCAAATAAGAAAGAATCAACCTCCAACTCTTTTAGGCAGGTTATTATTTTTAATGTTGTATAGACATCATCCTCGACTATGCATTATAATTATACCTAAATTTGTTTGATGACTAGGAAAGCAATTAAAGTTTGATTGATCGATCATATAATCCTGGATGATCGCAGGATCATCCTGAATGATTAGTTAAAAAACTTTAGTTTCTTCCTTAATCATCCTGGCCAAATAGTATAATGTCATAGACAATATTAAATTTTTGAACTAATCATCCTGGCCGAACAGTATGATTTACTGGATGATATTTATTTTTTGAACTAATCATAAAAAAATTAAAAAAATCAGTGCTTCTTTTAGAGGCTTTATATTTAATTTATCATGTTATCTTTTGATATATCTTTAATTGTTGAGTTGACTTGAGAGAGCTTAGAGAAGGAAGAGAGGATAGATTTGAGAGAGAGAGAGAGAGAGAGAGAGAGAGAGAGAGAGAGAGAGAGAGAGAGAGAGAGAGAGAGAGAGAGAGAGAGAGAGAGGAGAGATCTTTGTGGAGGGGGGAGTTGTAATGGATTCACAAAGGTTGCTTCAAAAAGGTTTCCATCATTTTCTTTAAGCTTTTTCCTTAGTTCCTTGATTACTTTGGAAAGACTCTCATCAGCATCAGGTGTAAGTTCTCTGCCTACTCCAAGTGGGAGTAAAAGGATTACAAGGTTCTCTACTTACTCTAGGAGTGAGTAAAAAGATTTCAGGTTCTCTACCGACTAGATGATAATAAAATCGTAAAAGGTATTTTGCCTCAATGGGTTAATATAAAGATGTTGTAAGGGATTCTCTGCCTTGCAATGGGGAAAATGAGAGATAAATTTATTAGTATAATACCTAGAAAGGAGGTTTTTGGGGTGTGAACGTAGGTCAAGTTGACCGAACCACTATAATTCTAGTGGGTTGTTTCTATTTACTTTATTCCTTTTGATTTCTGCATTTTTCTATTTTTTTATGTGTTTGAAATCTCTAATTTTAGTTATTATGAACTTAGTTTTTCTTTGGCATTATGAGATAAAATTGTTTGTTTAAAATATTAAAAAAGATTTAAAAAATTTTCTTTTTCCAAAAAGAAAATTTTAAAATAACCATTTCATCCCTCCTCTTAGTTAGCCTCGAGCTAATTCATAAAGGTTTATCAACCCTCATAAACTTTCAAGTGTTAATATAGTGGGATTCATAAATTAAGTTTTAAAAAACTTTAAAAAAATGATAATGGCTAACTTTGGTAATCAAAATACTATGGAAGGATATTCAATCACAAAAACTTCTTTATTTAATAATATTTCTTTAGATTTTTGGAAAATTTATGTGTCCACCTTTTTGCAAATAATTGATTATCACATGTGGATGTTAGTTCATGATGGTTATTCTATACCTTGTCACATTGTTAATGACATTAAAATTGAACTTCCCTTTTCTGAATGGAGCTTAGATGATAGTTATTTAGCCCAACTGAATGCCAAATGTTTGAACTACTTTTTTCTATGCCTCTAAATCTGAAGATTATATGTGTATTTCTACTTGCACTACTGGTATGGAGATTTGAGATAAAGTATGCTTAATATATGAAGAAAAAAAGAAGTGAAATAATCTAGGTTAAACATTCTTTTTTATGATTAGAAAGTTTTTTGCCAGAAACCTAATGAATCTATTTTTGAAATGTATACTAGGTTTACTCAAATTTTACTTCCCTACATACCTTAGGAAGAGAGCTTACATATTTTTAAAAAGTTAACAAAATTCTTTATTTTTTACCTTCTTATTATACAAAAATCACTGCCATCACTGAATCTAAAGATCAAAATATTTATTCCATTAATAACTTACATGGGTCACTCATTTTCTACGAGTATCAAATGAATCAAAGGCATCTTACTGCAGGTGAAAGTAGAAAAGAGTAAATTGTAGACTTAAATGCTAATGAATCTTACAATGAATCTTATGGATAAGATAATGATGTCATTACTCTAAAGACTAGGTAATTTAAGAGTTTTAATAGAAGAAGTAAAATTATCATTAGTAATAGAATAAAGGCAAGACTAGTAAAAATACTAAAATTTCTTCTCATACTACATGATTTGATGCAGGAAGCTAGGGGACCTTAAGTCTGATTGCCCAACTCTTAAAGCTCAACTATGCGAGGAGAAAGGTAAAGAAAAAAATCTAAAATTAATAAGGTCAAATAAAGGACTCAAAAAGCTTTATAGGCAGATTCCTTATCAAACTCTTTTAAAATTGAAGTAGAAGGAGAGGTAACCAACCTATGCTTAATGAAAGATAATCATTCTAATCAAGAGGTATGTAAGATTATCTATAATCAATTATTTAACATTTGTAAAAAAATTCATACTATATAAAGGAAGCTTAAAAATCACATGCCAGCCTTAAATATGAGTTTTCAATTCTTTAGAAAGAGCATGAATGTCTAAGGAAAGATTATTCCACTCTGGATTGTAATCATATGGCATTATTAGATGAATTTGATATTTTAAACAAGGAGCATTCTAAATTAACTAATAAGCATGATTCCTTAAAAGTATCCAATATTGATTTAGAAGATTCAGTTTAGAAAACGAAGGAAAGTTTAGATGAAGCTCACATTGAAAGTGCAAACCTATTTTCACAAATGAAATTAAATACCTTAAAAGAAAATAAGATATCACCTTCAAGTAGAAGAAGAGTTAACCAACTTATGCTTAATGGAAGATGATCATTCTAATCAAGAGGAGGTATGTAAGCTTACCTATAATCAATTATTTAAACTTTGTAAAAAAATTCATACTCTATATAGGAAGCATAAAAATCACATGCTAGCCTTAAATTTGAGTTTTTAATTCTATAGAAAGAGAAGGAATGTCTAAAGAAAGATTATTCCACTCTGCATAGTAATCTTATGGCTTTATTAGATGAATTTTATATTTTAAACAAGAAGCATTCTGAATTAACTGATAAGCATGATTCCTTAAAAGCATCCTATAATAATTTAGAAGATTCATCTTAGAAAATAAAGGTTTGTTTATATGAAGCTGATTATAGGGAGCACACTTTGAAAGTGCAAACCTTTTTTTCATAAATCAAATTAAATACTTTTAAAGAAAAGAAAAAACCACCTTCACTTGAAGTGTTTCAAAAACCATCATTAAAGTATGCATCATTCAAACATAGGAAAAGGCACCATAACCCAAATAAATTAGTAAATCCTTTTCTTGGTGTTAGATATTTTTCAAGTGGAATGCTAGGATATATCTCCCATACTTACACCATTCACTATAGAACTCTCACAAAATTTCAAAATTCACATCATATTGTGCATGCATTTCATTCTTCTTTCCATATGATGGGACCCTAACTTATTTGGGTTCCCAAATTTCATATCTAATAATTTTTTTGGTGTGCTCTTACAGATGGCCTCATTAGAGATTATGGTACATGGATAATAGATGTTCAAGGTCCAAGATTGGAGATGCAAATCAATTCATTTTGTAGGAGGCCAGGGTAGGAGGTAAGATGACACTTAGTGATAACACCACAAGGGGAGTTGTGGGACTAGGTATAATTAGAAGCTCAAATAAATTCATGATTGAAAATATTTTATTGGTAAATAGCCTAAAACAAAACCTACTTAGCATAAAACAGCTTTGTCATAAAGGATTTACCATTAAATTTTTATTTAAAAGCTATATGATTAGCTTAAATGTGAACACTGTGTTGCAAGGAAATAAAATTAATAACAATTACACGCTTGATTTAAATTGTATTGAACATGCTACTTCTTTTTGCCTAAAAATTATAGCTAATGAATCCTTGATATGCCATAGGAGATTTTGTCTTACAAATAGGAAAAACCTTAAGAAAATCACCCAAAAATACTTAGTGAGAGGAATTCCTAAATGAGAGTTCACTAAGGATCACCTCAGTGATGCCTGTCTATAAAGGAAACTAGTCAAATCCTCCTTCCACTCAATCAAAGACATTAACACTAGAAAATCCTTAGAAGTCCTTCACATGGATCTCTTTGGACTTATAAGCACTACAAGCCTAGTAGGGAAAGTCTTTGGGTATATGATTATTGATGATTATTTGAAGTTTACTTGGATTAGATTCTTATCACATAAGAGTGAATCATTCAAGAAATTTAGAACAATCTCTACTTGGATCTTAGAGGAAGCTAGTATGTTAAATTTTAACCATTTATAGCGATCAAGGTGGGGAATTTGAAAATAAGAAATTTGAAACCTACTATAAGGAGTAAGGGATAGATCAAAAAATTTTAGCTCCTAGAGCCCCTTAGCAAAATAGGGTAGCTAAAAGTATTAACAGGACCTTAGTAGAAGCCATTAGAGCAATTTTTGTTGAATACTTAATTCCTAAATATTTTTGGACAGGAGTGATTAATATAATCTATTATGTTCTAAAGATGGTAAATGTTAGATCCAACCTGAACAAGACACCCTATGAAATTCTTAAGGGTAGGACACCCAACCTTTCTCACCTTCATGTCTTTGAATGTAAAGTGTTCATTCTGAATAAAAGGAAATCATTACTTGGAAAGTTTGGGCCCAAATTAGATGAAGGATGTTGCAACTCAGGCTTCCGTGTTTATGATTTTAATGATAACAAATAATATTGATTACAATTTATTTTTTCTAGTATTTGTAGTGTATATTTATTTGTGTGTTGACTATTATTTCAGATACACCATGCACCATTCTTTGAAGATTTAGGGTTCAAGATTTGGTAGAATATGTTATGTTAAATGAGTCCATAATTTTTATTTATTTAGTAAAGTCCTATAATATTATATGTTATCTTGGTGACTGTGCACACATACACAGGAGGAGCAAAAATAAATCTTAAATATTTTAATTTTTATACATCGTACTGTATGATATGGATTATACTACATGATTTGCTGTTACTAAAGTTAATTAAAATATTTAATATTTTTTGAGAATTTTTTTTAAATAAAATAAATCTCACATTATGAACACCATATTGTATTGGATGATCTGTTATAATTAGAAAGCTCACTATCTATTAAATTAAGAAAAAGTTTGAATATGAAAAATTGTTCTAATCGTATTGTATGATTCTGATTTTAATTTATGATGATTAAATTTTTCCCTAATTTAATCCTGTGATTAGTCAATTGATCATGCTTAAATATTGTTGCGGATCTATGGTTTATGATTTTGATGATAGCAAACATTCCTTATTTCTCTACGATTGCCTTATGTGCTAACGTTTCAGGTTCCCAAGATCGGACTGCAATTTGGAATCAGCTCAAGATTGGGTAGACTTGGTCTGAGTTAGTTTGTAATCTTTTTCCTTTCTTGAGTCTGTTGTATTTGGTGTGGGACCAGTTGGATTGTAATTTAGAAGATCTCCTGTTATTTCTTATAAGATTTCTTTTTTGGTAATATCGGCCGGGACGATATTTATATCGACCTGGACGATATGTCCAAAATCAGAAACCCTCATTAGGGCATCCTCATTAAGGCAGCCGTCAACTGATCGGCCTGGACGATCATCTCAATTCAGAAAGAATCAACCGCCATAATCAGTTTAGGAATTCTTTGTTTTAGGAAATCGGCCAGGACGATATTATTATCGTCCAGGACGATCTAGCTCAATCATGCCTAAATTGATCTGGTATCTTTGAAAAGTATTAATGGTTGATTAATACAACCACATCATCCTGGACGATCACATGATCGGCCAGGACGATGCCCTGGACGATCTACATCGGACAGCTTGTATTCAGGGCGATGATCAGGACGATTGAAATCAGTTTTAAACTAATCGGCCAGGATGATCGTGAGATCAGCCTGGACGATGTAACCAATTTTCTTCTGATCGTCTCAAATCGTCCCGGGCTAATGAGCTTAATTTGTACTGATCGGCCAGGATGATATGCCTATCGTCCTGGACGATAATGTTGGCAACTTGTATTAATGAGCTCGTTTTGAGAGCTTCTATTTAAGCTTTGGCATGGCAGTTGGTAAGTGTCTTTGGCAGCCATTGTAGCTTCGTTCTTGTGGGGGAAACTTGAAGAGAAAGCTTGAAAGGGAGAGAGGAAAGGGTGGAGTTTGAGAGAGGGAGAAGATCCTGTGAGGGGGGACTCAAGGGAGTGTGGAGGGGGTTCCACACGGTTGCTCCGGCGAACTCGCACCTTAGTACAATCGAATTTAAGGCTTGTCTCGAGGTAAGTTCACCAAAGAAGAAGTCTCTTTGGTGTCAAAGGACCCGGCAACTCGGCCGCATCGGGAGAGGTGGAAGTGATTTTGTAAGGGCTTCTCCGCCTAGCTGTGGGGGGCTAAAGGAGAGACACTTGTGTTAGTGCAATACTTGGAGGGTGCCTCCAAGGAGTGGACGTAGGTCAAGGTTGGACTGAACCACTATAAATCCGGTGTGTTCTTTTCTTATTATTGCTTCCGTATTTTAATTTCCGCACTTTGTTTTTCATTATGGTGAATCTAGATTTCGTTGCTACCGATTCACTTCTCTTTCAATTAGCTTTGGGACTAAGTTCATAGGGCTTAACATCCTAACGAACTTTTAAGTGGTATCAGAGCGATTTTCATAAAATAAGTGTTGCAAATCTATTTTTTTATGGCTTATGTTTTGATAATTGACAAACACTATTTCTCTTGGACTGCTTGTTGCTTCTAACTTTTCAAGAATCAAAGATCGGACGATCAAGAAGGAGCCAAGTTAAGGAATACGTAGGTTTAGGGTATAGTCAGTCTGTACGTTTGATTTTCACCTCTTGAGTCTACTTGTAATGGTCAAAGAGACTGATGCTATGTAACCCTTCACACACACACTTGAGAGACTTAGAATTTCTATTTTTACTCATATCGGCCAGGACGATGTTTGGATCGGCCTGGACGATCAGCTTAAAATAGAAAGTCTAATTAAGGATTCTTAATTAAGGCAGCCTACATTAACAGATAGTCCTGGACGATACGTGTATCGGCCAGGACGATAAGCTCAAAACAGAAAGAAGTAGCCGCCATAGTCAATTATGGTATACTGTATTTTTAAATTATCGGCCAGGACGATCTGTGGATCGGCCTGGACGATATTCACAAATTATGCCATAATTGTTCAGGAAATCAAGGGAGTAATTAAGGATGATTGATACAATCATATCGTCCTGGACGATCGCAGGATCGGCCAGGACGATTCAGTCAAAAACCTTAAGTTACTTCAGGACGATCAATATCGGCCAGCCCGTATCCAGGGCTATTATCAGGATGATTTTCCTCTGATTTGAACTGATCGGCTAGGACGATCGTTGGATCAGCCTGGACGATCAAGCCAATTTTCAATCATCCAGCTTTGCATCCAGGGTTATGCTCTGGCCGATCTTCATTGATTTGTACTGATCGGCCAGGCCGATGTCCATATCGGCCTGGACGATATTGTCGGCAACTTGCAATTAATGAGCTCTTTTGAAGCTCTTCTATTTAAGAGCTCTTGTTCAATGTTTTTAAAAACCTTTGGCTGCTACCTTGACCTGAGAAGACCTTGAGGAGAGAAAGAGAGATAGGAGAGAGAGAGAGGATCTTGTGAGGGGGAGCTTGTGAGGGGATTCACAAGGGTTGCTTCAAGGATCGCTCTGCTTCGTCTTCGTCTAGAGTTTCTCGTCCGTGGAAGGGTCGGTAGAGGTAAGGAGTTTGCTTTTGGTTTTGGTTCTCTGCCAGCTTTAGGAGGAAGCAAAAGGAGGAAGGTTCTCTGCCTTGTCGGGGTGGCAAAAAGGAGGTTATTGTGAGGGCTTCTCCGCCTAGCTGTGGGGGCTAAAGGAGAGTAACATTTTTGTAGTGTAATACTTGGAGGGTGCCTCCAAGGAGTGGACGTAGGTCGAGTCGACCGAACCATTATAAATTTATGTGTTTCTTTTCTTGCTTCCGCACTTTTAAATTCTGCATTTATTTTTGTGGTGTGATTTGGTTTATGCAATTTTCTCTCTTTGTGAAAAGAAGTTTTTAAAATACCAATTCACCCCCCTCTTGGTTAGCTTAGGACTAAGTTCATAGGGATTAAAATCCTTAACGAACTTTCAAGTGGTATCAGAGCGGGATTCGAAAATTAAAGTTTGAAAACTTTTTGAATTTGATCCATGTCTAACTTTGGGAATCGTAACACTACGGAAGGGTATTCTATTACCTGACCTCCCCTGTTCGATAACCTACCTTTTGATTTTTGGAAAACTCGCATGTCAACTTTTTTACAATCTACTTATTATCGCATGTGGATGCTTATTCAAGAAGGTTATTCTCCACCTTCTCGTGAAATTAATGGTTTTAAAATTGAAGTTGCTTTTACTGAATGGACCTTTGATGAACGAGATTTAGCTCAATTAAATGCGAAATGTTTGAACTATTTTTTCTGTGCTTTGAAATCTGAAGATTACATGCGTGTTTCAACTTGCAAAACTGGTAAAGAAATTTGGGATAAATTGTGCATCACTTATGAAGGTACTAATGAAGTTAAACAATCCCGGTTAAACATTCTCTTGCATGACTACGAAATTTTTCGTATGAAACCTCATGAATCAATTTCTGACATGTACACTAGGTTTACTCAGATTGCTACTTCATTGCATGCACTAGGAAAAGAACTTTTGAACTATGAAAAAGTTAACAAGATTTTGAGATGCTTGCTTTCGTCTTATGATGCAAAAATTACTGCCATCACTGAATCTAAGGATTTGAATACCTATTATATTGATAACTTATTTGGCTCACTCATTGCTTACGAGCAAGGGGTGAATCAAAGAATTGTTGATGTAGGTGAAAAGAAAAAGGAGAAAACAATTGTACTGAAGGCACACAAATCGGATTCTGAATCTTCCAGGTCTGAAAGCGATGAAATTTCCTTCATCACAAGGCAATTCAAAAGCTTTATAAGGAAGAAACAAAAGCATCATCAAAGTTGGAGAAAAGGTAAGGATCATAAACATATTAAAGGATCTTCTGATGTTGTTTGTTTTGAATGCAGGAAACCTGGACATGTGAGAGCCGATTGTCCTACACTTCAAGATCATTCAAGCAAAGAAAAGGAAAAAGGTGAGGAGAAAGCTAAGTCTAGGAAGGAGAAGAAGAAAATCCAAAGAAGTTTCTGGGCAGAATCTGGTACTGATTCCTCTGAGACTGAACCAGAGGAAGAGACTACGAACTTGTGTTTCATCGGAGAAAATCAAAGTGATGAGGAAGAGGTATGTAAACCATCCTATGATGAATTGTTTGAAATTTGTGAAAAAATCCATACATCATACAAAAAAATTAAGAAAATCATGCTAGCCTAAAATTAGAACATTCAAATCTACAAAAAGAGCATGAAGTTTTTCTCAAAGATCATGCAACGATTGATTCAAATCACATGGCTCTTCTTGATGAATTTGATGAGTTAAACAAGAAGCATTTGGAATTAGTTGATGAAAGTAATGCATTAAAAGCTTCACACACCTCACTTAAGGATGATCTTAAGAAATCTAAAGAGATGGAGAAAAATTTGAGGATTGAGAATGATGCATTAAAAAGAACTAACTTGAGGATTCAAAATGATTTGGAAACATGTAAGAAAGCTAGGATGACACCAACTTCTAATCAAAAGCCAGAATCTAGGAAGAGGAATTTTTACCCAAACCATTTAAGAAAATCTTTTCCTGGAGTTCAATGTTTTTTCTTGTGGCATGCTAGGACACATCTCACACACTTGCACAGTTCACCGTAGTACACATTGGGTGTGGAAACCTAAGATGCATGATTCAAAGCATACCATATCTGCATTACACTCTACATTTCTTAAGAAGGAGCCCAAACCTGTTTGGGTTCCTAAATCTGACTGTTGTTGAGTTTTGCAGGTGTGCTCTCACCAAAGACCTCATGGGAGCATAAGATAACTGGACATAAGGAGGCTTGCAGCTCAAAATTGCTTAAATCTGCTGCTTTATCACTTGCTTGAAATCTTTAGCTTTTTGTGTGTCTTTTAATCTTTTATTGTGTTAGTTTTTGTGCTCACTTTGTATTATTTTTTAGTTTGCATTATTATTTTTTATGTGTGTTTTTTTTCACATTGTTCTTTATTTTTGGTCTTCCATATGATGAAACTTTTCAAGCCTTTAAATATTGGAGTTTTGGAGATAGGGTTTAGCTTTTCTAAATTGGTAAAAGGGAGTAAACTGTTGATGTTTTCCCTTCTTCTGACTTTGTTTAGTGGCATGATTTTCTTCTATAAAACAAAAGTCTAAACTCAGTTTAACCAATGGCTTTTCATCTAAGATCTTTTTCTCATCTTGCTACATTAAATTATCTTATGTATAATAGCCAAAATCCTTAGATATCATTCAAGCTTTTGAAATCTTGCCATTGCATTTATCACGTAATTTTGATTTTGTGTTGTGGATTGTTCTTCCCTATGTTAGAGAGAGAGCTCCTATTCTTTAATATTTGGAGGATATACTCACAACTAAGTCTTTTTCTTTAAGGATATATTAAAGAGTTTTTAGCTTGCAAGAGTTAAAAAGGAAAGAGGCCAATGAAGCCAAATTGAAAAGAAAGCTATATACACAAATGTGTATCAAAAATCAAAAGATGCTCAAAGAGCCAATCAAAGTGACAAGAGGTATAAAATGAGCCCACTAAATGCAAGCTATCCTCTCTTTGGTAAAACTCTTAAAACTTAGAAAACTCATTGATTATGTGATACTTTCAAAGACTTGATTTCAATTTCCATGATTGAGAAAAATTACTTTGGTTTATTATTTATGAGATATTTTAGTTGTAAATAAGTCTTGAATGGATCTTCTTATCCTATTTTGTTATTCCGAGTTAGGCCTCTATTTTCCAAAAGAATTTTGTACCCTAAAGGATGTCTGATCTAGGGTTAACGGGAATCATTTTTTCTACCTTCTTCTGATTGGGATTTGTTAAACTTCTAGATCTCTTGGAACTTTAAAAGATTAATTTTTGAAAAGAATTCTCATATGATGCCTCCATAAAACAAAAAATTAGAAAAATTAAAATCAAAAAATTTTCAGTGTTTGGTTTTCATTGTGTTGTTTTTATTTTTCTGTGTTTTTGACTGTTTTTTCTTTTGTTTTATTTTTGAGGGTCTTGATCATCACCATTCTTTTCTTGATTTCAAATTCAAGTCACATCGGCCTGGCCGATATAACAAATTCTGTTCAAAATCCATCTGCTGATCTTTTTCTGTGCTTGCTATAATTCATCGTCCTGGATGATACTTTATCGTCCTGGACGATTTGATCGAACTCATGGTGATAGTCCTGGCTGATAGTATATTTGTCTGGCCGATGCTTTTTATGTGCATCGTTCTGGCCGATACACTGGATCGTCCTGGATGATCCACGTGTCAGCACGTTTTTATCTTTAAATTCGGCCCCGGACGATCCATTATTGGACAATCGGCCGGGCCGATCCACTGTTCATCCTGGACGATACACATGGCAAGCATTTAAAACGTTTTAACTTCGGCCGGTACGGTCAATTATTGTGCATCGTCCTGGACAATACACCTAATCGACCCGGACGATCTGCTTTTTCAACGGTCGCCCGGATTGACTCCTCGGGCCGATAGCCTATGTCTAATCCGCCTGGCCGATATCTGATCGGCCCGGACGATTGGACCGCCTTTTTGACCAATCGGCCTTTACGTAATTATTGAACCATATCGGCCTGGACAATTCTGTGATCGGCCAGGACGATATGGCCGTTTCTTTAAATTCAGGCCATTCCAGCCATGTTTTTTCACTTCCAACCCTTTCTCCTCTTGTGTTCTTTGCTTAGTGCTCTAAATGGCTGGTGGAAAACGGGCCCGACAGACTTCTGGGAGTTCCTCGAGGGCAAGGATTGACCCTCATTTTCGGGAAGCAGAAGATGATGCCGCCTATCATCGCTACAAAGAGTGTGAAATTACTGTCTCCAGAATCATCAATCCTGTCCACATCTCTTACCCGGTAATGGATCTTTTTGCTCACACCTCCCTTTGCTTCATTTTGTCTCTTGCCTTCCCTTTCAATTCTGAATTTCTTCGAGAATTTTTCGCAAACCTTCGCATCATCTCTACCTTCACAGCCCTGACCTCCTATGTGAATCGACGCCCTGTCGAAATCACATATCAGGATTGTGTTGATCTTTTACAGCTATCCACCACCGGGGATAAGCTGCACATAATCGCCTCTGACCCTGATCTTGACTGGTCCACGGCGAATCACTTTCTTCGCCAGACCAATGTACCTTACCATGTTGGAGAGACTAGCTCTTTAGTCAGAGATGCTAGGACAATCCAACATGTCCTTCACACATCCGTCATTCCAAAAGCCAGTGACCAAGTCCACATCACCCCTCTACTTTCCCTCACTACCTTCTACATCATGGCTCATAGGGAATTCAACACTGCGGACCTAATTTTTGGATACATTGATCACCTAACCATAATTCGCGATCCAGGCCACAAAAGGAAACCAAATCTAGCCTTAGGACACATCATAGCCTACGTTCTTGAAACTAAATACCAACTTCAATATCCTATTCCACCAAACTTCCCAACTCCCTTCTACTCAAACAATTCCTTCTGCACCCTTCACAGTACTCGTCTCCACCCTGAGGAATCTCAGGGGGCTAGAGAGGAGGAGGCTCCCGCTCCACCTCCCTTTCCTGACCCTGCTCCTCTCCACCAGCACTCACCGGTTGATCAGTTGATTGAGAGATTTGATCGTTGGGAGACCCGGTTTGATGCCTATGTTGCTGCACAGGAGCAGCAACACTCTGAGGACCTTGCCCGTTACGAGCATCACCGCACTGAGGATTTAGCCCATTTTGATAGTCTCCTTACTCACCAGTAGCAGCAGCATGACCAGGACATCGCCTGATTCAATGCTCAGTTTACCACTCTTGCCGGTTACTTTCAGCAGCCACCTCCACAACCTCCATCTGATGATCAGGATCCCTCGTTCTTTTAGTCTGTGCTTTGTGTTGTTTGTTTCTTATTTTTTTTTAGTTTGCTTGTTAGTCTTTTGTGATATTTTCCTGGTATTTCTGGACCCTCTTTTTGTGATGACAAAAGAGGGAGTAGGACAGGGTGTGTAGAAAAAAACTGTTGTAACTTTGATTTTCTAATAAACTTGTGTTTTGTTTAATTTTTGTTTTCTTCCTACTTGTGTTTGCCATCATCAAAAAGGGAAAGATTGTTGCAAATCTATTTTTTCATGGCTTATGTTTTGATGATTGACAAACACTGTTTCTCTTGGACTGCTTGTTGCTTCTAACTTTTCAGAAATCAAAGATCGGACGATCAAGAAGGAGCCAAGTTCAGTAATGCGTTGGTTTAGGGTTGAGTCAGTCTGTACGTTTGATTTTCACCTCTTGAGTCTACTTGTAATGGTCAAAGAGACTGATGCTATGTAACCCTTCACACAAATACTTGAGGGACTCAGAATTTCTATTTTTACTCATATCGGCCACGACGATGTTTGGATCGGCCTGGACGATCAGCTTAAAATAGAAAGTCTAATTAAGGATTCTTAATTAAGGCAGCCGACATTAACAGATCCTCCTGGACGATAAGCTCAAAACAGAAAGAAGTAGCCGCCATAGTCAATTATGGTATACTGTATTTTTAAATTATTGGCCAGGACGATCCTGGATCGGCCTGGACGATATTCACAAATTATGCCATAATTGTTCAGGAAATCAAGGGAGTAATTAAGGATGATTGATACGATCATATCGTCCTGGACGATCGCAGGATCGGCCAGGACGATCCAGTCAAAAACCTTAAGTTACTTCAGGATGATCAATATCGGCCAGCCCGTATCCAGGGCTATTGTCAGGACGATTTTCCTCTGATTTGAACTGATCGGCTAGGACGATCGTGAGATCAGCCTGGACGATCAAGCCAATTTTCAATCGTCCAGCTTTGCATCCAGGGCTATGCTCTGGCCGATCTTCATTGATTTGTACTGATCGGCCAGGCCGATGTCAATATCGGCCTGGACGATATTGTCGGCAACTTGCAATTAATGAGCTCTTTTGAAGATCTTCTATTTAAGATCTCTTGTTCAACATTTTTAAAAACCTTTGGCTGCTGCCTTGACCTGAGAAGACCTTGAGGAGAGAAAGAGAGAGAGGAGAGAGAGAGGATCTCGTGAGGGGGAGCTTGTGAGGGGAATCACAAGGGTTGCTTCAAGGATCGCTCTGCTTCGTCTTCATCTAGAGTTTCTCATTCGTGGAAGGGTCGTAGAGGTAAGGAGTTTACTTTTGGTTTTGGTTCTCTGCCAGCTTCAGGAGGAAGCAAAAGGAGGAAGGTTCTATGCCTTGCCGGGGTGGCAAAAAGGAGGTTCTTGTGAGGGCTTCTCCGCCTAGCTGTGGGGGCTAAAGGAGAGTCACGTTTTTGTAGTGCAATACTTGGAGGGTGCCTCCAAGGAGTGGACGTAGGTCGAGTCGACCGAACCACTATAAATTTATGTGTTTCTTTTCTTGCTTCCGAACTTTTAAATTCCGCATTTATTTTTGTGGTGTGATTTGGTTTATGCAATTTTTTCTCTTTGTGAAAAGAATTTTTTAAAATACCAATTCACCCCCCCCCCCCCCTCTTGGTTAGCTTGAGACTAAGTTAATAGGGCTTAACATCCTTAACGAACTTTCAATAAGTTTTTAAAAGCTTTTGAATTTCGATCCATGGCTAATCGTACTTTTGCGGAAGGATATTCAATTACTAGACCACCATTGTTTGAAAATATTACATTTGATTTTTGGAAAATTTGCATGTCTACTTTTTTGCAATCGATTGATTTTCGTATGTGGCATATGATTTTAACTGGTTATTCATCACCATCATGTATTGTTAATGGAATTAAAACTGATATTCCTTTTAATCAATAGAATATGGATGAACGAATGGATGCTCAATTAAATGCAAAATCTTTAAATTGTTTTTTTTGTGCTTTAAATTCTGATGATTTTTTGTTAATTTCCACGTGCACTACTAGTAAGGAAGTTTGGGATAAATTGCACACCATATACCAAGGCTCTAATGAAATCAAGCAATCAAAGTTGAATATTTTAATGCATGATTTTGAAATGTTTTCTATGAAATATTTTGAAATGATTTTAGACATGTATACAAGGTTTATTCAAATTATTACATCATTGCATGCCTTAGGAAAAGATTTTTCAAATTTTGAAATAGTTAACAAAATTCTTCGTTGTTTACTTAAAAAATTCGATGCTAAAGTTGTTGCTATTTGTGAATCAAAAGATTTGAATGATTATTCTATTGATAATTTGATTGGCTCACTCATTGCCTACGATCAAGGGTTGGGTCAAAGACTTTTGGATGCAGGTGAAATGATCGTTCTAAAAGCCGAAGATACGGAAAGAGGAAGCTTAGTTGGTGACGATAGCAATGAATTGTCAAGCAAAACACAAAGCTCACCAATGCATAAGTAAAAGTGGAAGAAAGGTAAAAGTGGTAAGGATGTCCATATTTCCTCTGACATTGTTTGCTTTCGATGTAGGAAACCTGGACATATGAAGAATACGTGCCCTAATGTAAGAATTCTTCCTACAAAAGAAAAGGGCAAGGCGAAGCAAAATTTAAACTGGGGAAATAATGAAAGGCAAAAAATCTCATGGGCAGATCTGGTCTCTGAAGCATCGGACCAGGAGAGAGATAATGGTTAAGAGCCTTTCGTATTTTTTTTGTGTTGTGTTTTTGTGTTTCTTTTCTTTTTTGTGTTTTTTGATTTTATGTTTTTCGTTTTGTGCTTTTTTCATTCCTTTTTGTCTCTGTGAAATTTTTTCTCTCATCAACACACACACTCATTTTTTTAGAAATGAAAAATTTACTTCCTAATTTTTCTTGAAATCTTTAGTAAAAGTTGTGATTGACTTATCTAAAAACAATCAAAGGAAGGAAACTCATATTTTTGACTTTCAAACTCTGTTTCCTAAAAGAGGTTTTTTCTACTTTTAATTTAAACTCTTTTTCATCTTTTAAATTGGTTTTTGAAACTAAATTTTTTATCTCCCTATATTTTATTTATCGCATAGGAATCTTTTGCAAGTTGTTGAATTTAATTCAAAATTTTCTTAATCAAGAAATTCGCTTTATCAATAATATGGGTTTACTTTTGGTATTTAAGATTTCATAAAGGTAGCATAATCAAAAAAAATTGGCCAATGATGCCAAAAATAAAAGATGCGCAAAGCGCCAAATTGAAAAATATAGAATACACAAAGTGTATCAAAAGATGCGCAGTGCGCCAACCAATTGTCAAGAGGCATAAAATGAGCCCACAAAAGCTTAAAAAGCTTAAAGTAAATCCTTGATACTTATGATACTTGACTTTGAAAATTTTAATTCTTGATTCAACAATTCGTGCATTGATCTTCTATTAGATATGTTTTATGAAAGGAGTTTTGAAAAATTATTGTTTCTTTCTCTAATTTATTCCTTGATTTAGATATTGAATTAAAAAGATTTTGAGCCTTTTGAAAGAACTTGAGTTTGGATTATCAATTCTTGATTTTCTAACCTTTTTTTTTTAATTATGCATTGTCAATCTAATTCTACTAAATTTTTGATTAAAACCAAGAGGTAACTTTCTCATTTTAAGAATATTTGTTTTTCACTAGATCAGGAAAAGTTTTTTGTCTTTTGGTCGTTTTGTTTTTTTTTGTGCCTCCTCTCTTTTTGATAATGTCAAAGGGGGAGAACGTATTATTGAATTTTTGTACTGTTATCATATTTGTATATTGTTTTCAAAAAATTAAAAACAACAAAAATATTTTCATCTCCCCTATTTTTTTAAAAGTGTTATTCTAGTAAGGGGGAGATTAGGAGAAATTGTTTTCTTTTGAAAATTCAAATTGAAATGTTTTTCCATCATCAAAAAGGGGGAGATTGTTGCGGATCTATGGTTTATGATTTTGATGATAGCAAACATTCCTTATTTCTCTACGATTGCCTTATGTGCTAACATTTCAAGTTCCCACGATCGAACTGCAATTTGGAATCAGCTCAAGATTGGGTAGACTAGGTCTGAGTCAGTTTGTAATCTTTTTCCTTTCCTGAGTCTATTGTATTTGGTGTGGGACCAGTTGGATTGTAATTTAGAAGATCTGTTGTGTTTCCCTATAAGATTTCTTTTTTGGTAATATCGGCCGGGACGATATTTATATCATCCTAGATGATATGTCCAAAATCAGAAACCCTCATTAGGGCATCCTCATTAAGGCAGCCGTCAACTGATCGGCCTGGATGATACTTGTATCGGCCAGGACGATAATCTCAATTCAGAAAGAATCAACCGCCATAATCAGTTTAGGAATTCTTTGTTTTAGGAAATCGGCCAGGACGATATTATTATCGTCAAGGATGATCTAACTCAATCATGCCTAAATTGATCTGGTATCTTTGGAAAGTATTAATGGTTGATTAATACGATCACATCGTCCTAGACGATCACATGATCGGCCAGGACGATGCCCTGGACGATCTACATCGGACAGCTTGTATTTAGGGCGATGATCAGGATGATTGAAATCAGTTTTAAACTAATCGGCCAGGACGATCGTGAGATCAGCCTGGACGATGTAACCAATTTTCTTCTGATCGTCTCAAATCGTCGCGGGCTAATGAGCTTAATCTGTACTGATCGGCCAGGATGATATGCCTATCATCCTGGACGATAATGTCGGCAACTTGTATTAATGAGCTCGTTTTGAGAGCTTTTATTTAAGCTTTGGCATGGCACTTGGTAAGTGTCTTTGGCAGCCTTTATAGCTTCGTTCTTGTGGGGGAAACTTGAAGAGAGAGCTTGAAAGGGAGAGAGGAAAGGGTGGAGTTTGAGAGAGGGAGAAGATCCTGTGAGGGGGGACTCAAGGGAGTGTGGAGGGGGTTCCACACGGTTGCTCCGGCGAACTCGCACCATAGTACCATCGGATTCAAGGCTTGTCTCGAGGTAAGTTCACCAAAGAAGAAGTCTCTTTGGTGTCAAAGGACCCGGCAACCCCGCCGCACCGGAAGAGGTGGAAGTGATTTTGTAAGGGCTTCTCCGCCTAGCTGTGAGGGGCTAAAGGAGAGACACTTGTGTTAGTGCAATTCTTGGAGGGTGCCTCCAAGGAGTGGACGTAGGTCAAGGTTTGACCGAAACACTATAAATCCGGTGTGTTCTTTTCTTATTTTTGCTTTCGCATTTTAATTTTCGCACTTTGTTTTTCATTGTGGTGAATCTAGATTTCATTGCTACCGATTCACTTCTCTTTCAATTAGCTTTGGGACTAAGTTCATAGGGCTTAACATCCTAACGAACTTTCAAATATGATATTATGTTAATAGTGTATGAACCGAATGGTACTCTATGAACTAGATCATACTGTACGATCAGTAGAGATAATTTTGATCCTCCCATTTTTCATCATGGATGAAGTACATTTTATTAAAATACTTATACAATACTAACTCATGATCGTATAGTATAAATAAGTAAATTGAACTGTTCATACAATACTATTTGGTGTTCGTATAGTACTAAACTTTTCATATAGTAATGGCACATCGTAATGGATGATCATGAGATCATACTGTACGATCATTGATGAATGAATTGATTTTGAGACATTTTTAAACCTTTTATTTAAGCTTTATCATAAGACTTTATAAGAGTCTTTGGCAGCCATTGTGTCTTCATTCGTTTGGAGAAAACTTGAAGAGAGAACTTCAAAGGGAGAGAGGAAAGGGTGGAGTTTGAGAGGTAGAAAATCCTTGGAGGGGGTTTCAAGAGAGTGTGAAGGGGATTTTATAAGGTTGCTTCGGCAAGCTTGTACCATAGTACCATTGGATTCAAGGTTAGTCTTGAGGGATGTTTTACGAAGAAAAAAATCTCTTCAGTGTCAAAATACTTGGCACATTCGTCGGACTGGGGAAGGTGGAAGTGATTTTGTAAATGCTTCTTCGCCTAAATGTGGTGCCTAAAGGAGAGTTACTAAATGTTTAGTGCAATACTTAGAGGGTGTAACTAGGGAGTGGACGTCGGTCAAGCTTTGACCAAACCACTATAAATCTGCTGTGTTCTTTCCTTTATTATTTTTGCACTTTATTTTCGCATTTATTTTTTTGTAATTAACTATGTTGGTAAAATTGATAATTTATCTTTTTATTATGAATCTAATTTGCTTCTACATCAAGTAATAAAATGATATTCAATTTGTTAAATAAGTTTTTAAATATCCAATTCACCCCCCTCTTGGTGCATCTTGTACTTTCAAGTTGTATCGAAGCGGGGTCTCAAAAATAATGTTTTAGAATACCTTGAAAAAAATTATCATGAAACATTTTGGAAATAGTAACATTGCTGAAGGCTATTCAATTATGCGTCCACCTTTATTTGAAATTATTTCTTTTAATTTTTAGAATATTTGCATGTCTACTTTCTTGCAATTAATTGATTATTGAAACTGGCATAAGATTCAAACTAACTATTATGTAGCATCAAATATTATAGATGGAGTCAAAATTGATATTCATTTTACTGAGTGGAGTATAATAGAACAAATCAATGCTCAACTAAATACTAAATGCTTGAATTATTTGTTCTGTGCGTTAAATTCTAAATTTTGCTTAAGAATCTATACATGTACTACTGGCAAAGAAATTTGTGATAGATTTTACACTACATATAAAGGTACTAGTGAAGTCAAGAAATTTAAGTTGAATATTATAATGTATGATTCTTAACTTTTCTATATGAAATCTTATGAGACGATTCTAGACATGTATACTAGGTTTACTTAGATTGTGATGTTATTGCTTGCTTTGGGTAGAGAGCTTTCAAAGTTTGAAAATGTTAACAAAATTTTATGATATCTACTTAATAAACTTTATTCCAAAGTCACAACAATATGTGAATCAAAAGATTTGAATGCTTATTCTATAGAAAATCTATTAGGCTCACTCATTGTTTACGAGCAAAGTGTGAGAAAAAGACTTTTGGATACATGTGATGAGAAGAATATAGTGTTAAAAGCCAAAGACATGGATGAATGTGACTTGCTAGATTATGAGAGTAAGGAGATAATATTAATAACAAACAAATTCAAAATCCTATTGAAAAACAAGCATAAGGATCAACAAAAGTGGAGTAAAGGTAAAAATGGTAAGTGTTTTTCTGACGTTATTTGCTTGGGGTGTAGGAAACCAGGACATCTAAAATTTAAATGCCCCAACTTAAAAACATTTCTTGCAAGGGAAAAGAGTAAAATTAATCTGATTTTAATATAGGAAAAATATAATAAGCAAAAAATCTCTTGGGCAGACCTAGCTTCTAAATCATCAAAACATGAGCATGATGATGAGGTATAAGCATGTTAAGGTTTATTTGTGTGTTTGTTTATCCATTTTATGTCTTTATTTTTTTTATTATATTTTAATCAAAATTTTATGTTTTTATTTCTTTATTATGTTATTTTTTTCTTTTGCATGTAATTTAATTTTAGGTATTATTTTATCTCTTCAATATAATAATGTCAAAGGGGGAGAATGTATTATTGTTAGTTATATTTATGTTTTATTTATTAATATTTTCTTTAATAAAGCCTTAAAAAATTTATGTCTTAAAGAAATTCTTTCCCCTATTTTTTAATGTAATCCTTTTAGTGAGGGGGCATTTAAAAGAAAATATTTTTACTTTACAAATTCAATAAATATTATTTATCATCATAAAAAAGGGAAAGTTTGTTGCAACTCGAGTTTTCGAGTTTATGATTTTGATGATAACAAATAATATTGATTGCTTTTTTATTTCTCCTAGTTTTAGTAGTGCATATTTATTTATTTATTGACTAATATTTCAGGTACACCATGCACTTTTTTTTTGAAGATTTAGGGCTCAAGATTGGGTAGAATATGTTATGTTAAATGAGTTTGTAATTTTCATTTTTTAAGTCAAGTCTTGTAATTTTGTATGATAGCTTGGTTACCGTGCACACCTACATAGGAAGAGCAAAAATGAATTTTAACAATTTTAGTTTTTTTATGCATCATACTATATGATATGGATTGTACTATACAATCTGGTGTTATAAAAATAAATTAAATTATTTTTTATTTTTTTGAGAAAAATATTTTTAATATATAAGTAATCATACAGTATGAACACCATTCATATTGGATGATCGATTATTATTATAAAGCTCACTATCTATTAAATTAGGCAAAAAATTAAATTTGAAAAATTATTCTAATCATACTATATGATTCTGGTCATAATGTAAGATGCTTAAAACTTTGCCTAATTTAATTCTTTGATTAGTCAATTGAACATCCTTAAATTTGATATTTTGATCATATTGTATGATCAATAGAGACAATTTCGGTCATCCCATGTTTCATCCAGGATAAACTATATTTTGATTGAACTATACATACAATACTAACTTGTGATCATACAACACCAACATGTAAATTTAATTGTTTATACATAGCTAACTGGTGATCATACAATACAAATAGGTTAAATTCTACACATCATACTGGAAGATCCTGAGATCATATTGTATTATCTATGATATGTGAATTGATTTTTTAGGTTTTTTGAAGCCCTCTATTTAAGCTTTACAATAAGACTTTGTAAAAGTCTTCGACAACCATTATGTTTTCATTTTTTTGGAGAAAACTTGAAAAGAGCTATTGAAAGGGATAGATGAAATGGTGGAGTTTTAGAGGGAGAAGAACCTTGGAGGGGGTTTCAAAGGAGTATTGAAGGGATTTCATATGATTGCTCCGAAAAGCTTTCACCTTAGTACCATTAGATTCAATGCACATCTTGAGGGATGGTTTGCGAAGAAAAAGACCTCTTTGGTGTGAAAGGACCCGGCTCCTCTGCTGCGTTGGGAAAGGTGGAAGTGATTTTGCATGGCTTCTCCACCTAGTTATGGGGGATAAAGGTGAGTCACTAAATATTTAGTGTAATACTCATAGGGTTCATTTAGGGAGTAGACATAGGTCAAGGTATTACTGAACCACTATAAATCTAGTGTGTTCTTTCCTTTATTTTTTTTCAAACTTTATTTATGTATTTATTTTCATTGTAATTAACTACGTGGGCGAAATTGATATTTTATCTTTTTTATTATGAATGTAATTCACTTTGACATCAAGTTATAAAATGATTTTTCTTTTTGTTAAATAAGTTTTTAAATATTAAATTCTCCCCCCTTTTGGTATATCTTATACTTTTATAGAAGTTTCCTTAAGTTGCTCAAACATTGGATATAAAGTTTTTAATAAAAGAATGCTAGTAGTAGAGAAGTCCCCTCTGATAATGTTTTAGGGCTTAGGGTAAAAGAAGATGAGGTTATAGAAATTACCTAAGGATTAGAATCTACATATCTAGAAGAAAGGGTAAAACATGTAAATACACTGCCTAGAGAATAAAGATATTCTTCAGGTCATCCTAAATAACGGATCCTAGGAGACCCATCTGAAGGTATTAGAATTAGGCATGCACTTAGAAATGAAGTAAACCACTCTTCCTTCATTTCAATGATTGAATTTACCAACATAAATTAAGCCCTATTTGATGCATTTTTTATCCTGGTCATGCAAAAAGAGTTAATTAAATTTTTGAGGAATGATGTTTGTCAACTTGTTGAAATTCATAAGAACCAGAGTGTGGTTGGAACTAAGTGAGTTTTCAAAAAAAAGAAGAAGAAGAATGATTCTGGTGTTATGGTTAGAAAAAAAGCAAGATTAGTTGCTAAGGGGTATAACCAGATGGAAGGGATTGACTTTGAAGAGACCTTTGGTTCTATAGCTAGATTAGAATCAATTAAGGTGCTACTTGCCTTTGCCCACTTGAAAGTTTTTAAAATGTACCAAATAGATGTCAAAAGTTCCTTTCTGAATGGGGTAATAAAAGAGGATGCATTTTCTGAACAATCCCAAGCTTTAAATATTCTCAATTTTTTAATCATATGTTAAAATTAAAAAGGGTGTTATATGGACTAATGCAAGTACCTAGAGCATTGTATGAAAGGCTAAGCATATTCCTATTAGAGTGAAACTTTATTAAGGGGAGCATAGATACCATCCTATTTCTATAAAAAAGGTAGGAGATGAATTACTCATTTTCCAAATTTATATTGATGATGTTTTATTTTGATCCTCTAATAAATATTTGTGATGAATTTTAAAAAATAATGAGTAAGGAGTTTGAAATGAGTATAAGGAGAATTGATATACTTTCTGGGATTTAGTATAAGGCAGAAGGATGATGGAATTTTACTTAGTCAATCAAAATATAATAAGGATACCCTTAAGAAATTTTAAATGGATAAAGCCAATCCAATAAATACTCTCAAGAGTTTCACTATTCAGTTAGATAAGTATTCAAATGAAAAATTTATAGAATCAGCCGCTAGATCTATTTAGGTATCTTTATTTTTAGACATCATCCTTTACGATGTAGTGTAATTATACATAAATTAATGTAGTAATTAAGAAAATAAATTAAGGTTTGATTACTCAATCTTATCATCCTGGATGATCGCAGGATCGGCCAGGATGATCAGTTAACAAACCTTAGTTCTTCTTGGATGATCGAACATTAGCCTTGTTTCATTCAGGGCGATGCTTTAGACGATATGTACTGAATTAAACTAATTATTCAGGATTATTGGGAGATCGGCCTGGATGATCAAATTCTTTTTCCATCATCTAGACATCTATTCAAGGTGATAATCTAGATGATATTCATCATTTTATACTAATCGGCCTAGACAATCATGAGATTATCCTTGAGGATCTAGTTATTTTTTCAACATCCAGACATCCATTCAGGGCAATTATTTGGATAATTTCTGTCAAGTTGAACTAATCATACAGGATGATGTAATATCATGTGGGCTAATATTTGACGATTAGTTGCTAATTAGGGCTATTTTGAATCCCTTGTTTAAAAGATCTCTTATTTTTCTCAAGAAAAGATCTTTTGCTACTATCCTGACCTGAGATAGCTAAAATAAGAGGGAGAGCAAGGGAGAAAGAAAGAGGATCTTATGAGGTAGATTTTGTGAGGAATTTCATAAAGGTTACTCCAAGCAAGGATCCATCATCTTCTTCTCCAGTCATTATCCTTGGTTCTTTTTGGGTTCTAAAGAGGTCTACTTTAGAATCTGATTGAGGTTCTATGACTGCTTCAGGAGGAAGCAAAAGGAGTTGGGTTCTCTACCTGCTTCAGGAGGAAGCAAAAGGAGTTGGGTTCTCTCCCTACTTCAGAAGGAAGCAAAATGAGTTGGGTTCTTTGCCTGCTTCAGGAGGAACCAAAAGGAGATGGGTTCTTTGCTAGCTGTTGGAGGAAGCAAAAAGAGTTTGTTTCTCTGCCTCACCAGGGTTGGTGGAAAGGCATTATTATACGGGCTTCTCTACCATGCTGTAGGGGCAAAAGGAGTGACACTGTGTTTAGTTACTCGGAGGAGAGGCTCTGGGGAGTGGACGTAGGCCAGGTTAACCAAACCACTATAAAATCTGGTGTGTTCTTTCTTATTGTACTTCTGCATTTAATTTCCACACTTTGATTTCATGGTGAATCTTGGTTTGGTTGTGATTGTGCTTTTGCTTAATCTTATGAGGTAGATTTTGTGAGGGATTTCATAAAGGTTACTCCAAGCAAGGATCCATCATCTTCTTCTCCAGTCATTATCCTTGGTTCTTTTTGGGTTCTAAAGAGGTCTACTTTAGAATCTGATTGAGGTTCTATGACTGCTTCAGGAGGAAGCAAAAGGAGTTGGGTTCTCTACCTGCTTCAGGAGGAAGCAAAAGGAGTTGGGTTCTCTACCTACTTCAGGAGGAAGCAAAATGAGTTGGGTTCTTTGCCTGCTTCAGGAGGAACCAAAAGGAGATGGGTTCTTTGCTAGCTGTTGGAGGAAGCAAAAAGAGTTTGTTTCTCTGCCTCACCAGGGTTGGTGGAAAGGCATTATTATACGGGCTTCTCTACCATGCTGTAGGGGCAAAAGGAGTGACACTGTGTTTAGTTACTCGGAGGAGAGGCTCTGGGGAGTGGACGTAGGCCAGGTTAACCAAACCACTATAAAATCTGGTGTGTTCTTTCTTATTGTACTTCTGCATTTAATTTCCACACTTTGATTTCATGGTGAATCTTGGTTTGGTTGTGATTGTGCTTTTGCTTAATTTTATTTTTAAATATCAATTCACCCCCCCCCCCTCTTAGTAAGCCTTGGGACTAGTTTATTAGGGATTAACATCCCTGTCGAACTTTCATATCAAAAATTAAAAGATGCATAATGTGCATCAAAAGCTGATAAAGAGGCACAAAATGAGCCCCTAAGAGTTAACTTGCCTTTCTTTCAAATCCTTAAAATTTTAGAAGACTCCCAGTGTGAATTGATAACTTGTACACTTGAATTTGAAAATAATAACTTTTGATTGATTACTTTGAAATTATATTCTATTAGATTTTTTTCTGAAATGATGTTTGAAAATATCACTTTTATATCTAATTTCTTTTTTGATTTAGAATTTTGTTTTAAAAAGATTTTGACCTATAAGGAGTCTGAGCTAAGATTAATGAGATAAATTTTCTAACCTTTTTGGATTTCAGTATTATCAATTCATTTCTTACGAGTTTTTAAATATAATAATAAGGTAAATTTATAAATTACATGAATTGATTGATCTAAAAAAAGAGGCTTATTTTTTCTTTTGTTTTATGACTACTTTTAGCTTATTTTTATTTTATTTTATGTTTTTTCTATTTTTTTTTTGGAAACCCTCATGATCATTACATTCCATATATCCCCTAAATTCTTCAATTTTTGTTCACATCATCAAGGATGATCCACATTTTCTTGCATAATCTTAACAAAAATATTAATCCCAAATCCAGCTCATCCAACATCTTAAATAGATCCTTTTACTATGATGGCTGGGAGGACTGATCCTCCAGATTCAAAATCTTCTGAAAGCAATTCGTCATTTGAATTATTATTGTGCAGAAATTGTAAATTGACTGTTAAAGAAAAGCAACTGATCATTAATGAAGGAACCTATCTTATTACTAAAAAGACAATTCCAATAATTGGAAAAGGCAAAGCTGTTCTTATTGAAGATGGAGTGAAGAGTCCGAAGAGTTTTAAAAATCTGAAACTCAATTCGGTTAGCCCGAATAATTCTAATTCTTCGGATTTAAAATTACATTACCCCATGCAGTTCTGTTGATCTGAATTCTAAATGTGCAAATTCAAAAGATGGTGTTGCTATGGTTGAAATAAATCAATAAGTTGTTGATAAGGTGTATATTGATGAAACCCAACCAGTTAAGAGAATAGCAATTCAAAATGACTTGGAGCAGGTTAGGCATTGTATTTCAGGAGATTTATACACTAAAATTCATATTCCAAGGAAGATTTTTTCCTCTTGAGACAACTTATAAGATGGGAAACATTAAAACAAATGCTTGGGAAAGAAGTGCTAATGTTAAAGTGGAAAATTTGAACTTAGGTTCTTTTTTGAATGAAGATGGGAAATCTGTAAAACTGCACATGGAGAATTTATTGGAGAATTCCAGAAAATTGGGTAATGCTCTTGTCATCAAAGTTTTTGGTGATAACATTCCATTTTATGTTATCAAGAGTGAATTAAGAAGACAATGGAGTTGCTTTGGTAGCTTTAGAGTCACTATGCTGGGTTAAGATTGGGTTTTTTGTTCTTGTGAGAATGTTGAGATTATGGAATCAATTTTATGTGAAGGACCTTGGTTTGTTAAAGGTCACATTGTGGATATTTACAAATGGTCCCATTTTTTTTCTACAAATTCCTTGAAGGGTCTTTCGGCTCCAGTTTGGATTACACTTCCTAATCTACCTTTATATTGCTGAGATGAAATCAACATTTGCAGAATTGCATCTCTAGTTGGGAAGCCATTTCTACTTGATTGAAACATGTTCCAATGGAATCAAAGAGAATTTGCTAGGATTTGTATTCGTAACAATTTATAAGAATAACTTCATTTGGGAGTATGTGTGGAAGGTGAATCTACAAAATTTTACCGAAACGTGGAATATGAAAAAGTTTCTAAACTTTGTTTCAATTTTGGCAAAATTGGACACTTAATGGAAAAGTGTCCTAGTTCTAAGCTTACATAGTATAAAGATAAATCATTTATGCCTGCTTTTGAAGTAGCTTCTGATGTCCTAAAAGCAAATGCTGATGAAGTAGCAAATGTTGATCTAGAAGAGCAAGGGTATGGTCCTTGGATGCAGGTCAGATATGGGAAGAAAAAAAGATTTCAGAATAATGCAACTAAGGGGAATCAAAAACTTGTTCTAGCAGCTCGACCGAGTGCTTTTAAAGAAATCTAGAAAGCTATTCCAGGTGCTATTCCAAGTTAGATTCCAAAACAAAATCCTATTATGGGAATTTCTATTCCTGTTGAAAAAGACATGCCTTTGGTTAATAATCTGAAGAGAGATGACAAAGATAAAGATCTGGTTGCTTTTGAGAATGCGGATGTTGCTATAGAAATTGACATAAGCCTGGAAGATGGAGATATTATGGATAATATGCTAATCAATGTTTCGGATTTATCTCAGGACGTAAATGGGACTGCATCAAGTAAGAGTTTGACTACTTCTCAACATATTATTCTGAATAAAAATATGTTTGATATTCTTAACATTGTTGATGAGGATGCTAACAATGTTGAAAATGTAATGAGTAATAATATAGATCATAATGTTTTTATGTCATATCATAAACCGAAGGATATGGCATTAACTGTTCAAAAAGTTAAAATGGATAATAACCCGGTCAAAAGGAATTGGGAAAAAAGCTCAAAACTCTTTGACCAATTAAACCATTGACTAGAAATATAAGATTAGAGATGGGAAATAAAGACAAGAAGAATGGGGCTAGTCCCCCTTTTAATCAATGAATTCCATTATCTTTTGGAATTGTAGAGGAGCAAGGAAAATTAATGCTTCTCTATATCTGAAAGAGTTTGTCAAACAATATGATGTGGGCTTTATTGGTTTGTTAGAAACCAAAGTTTCTTCTATGAATATAAAAGATATCAATGCTCTTATTGGTATGGATTTGAATTTTTTTCATTACCCTTCGGAGGGTTTTTCAGGAGGGATTTTAATTCTTTGAAATACAAGGTTTTCTTCTTTTAAAACCTTGTTCTCTTCTTATCAATGTGTTATTGGTGAATTAGAAATCCATAATAAAGGGATTTGGAGGATTTCTACTATTTATGCTAACAAAGATTCCTATAAAAGGAGGGACCTTTGGAATCAATTGGAGAAGTATATGATTCTTGACAGACCTTCTGTGGTGGGAGGTGATTTTAATTGAGGATTTGAATTCTAACAAGGCTCAAAGGAAATGAATTTTTTTTTCTAACCTTAATTATCATGATTTGAATTTTATTGGGCCAAGATATACTTGTTGTAATAACAAATCAGGTGGAGCTCAGATTCTAGATAAACTAGACATATTCTTTGTTAATTCATCTGCTCTCGAGTCTAATTCTTTATTGGTGGTTCATCATCTCCCTCGTATAGCTTCAGATAATTGTCCCATTATGATGAAATTATGGGAAGATCAACCAAAACAAAATGGATACATCAAGTTTAATGATACTTGGGCTTCTCACTATGCTTCGGCAACTATTGTTCAAAAAGCTTGAAATAGAAATATTGCAAATCATCATTCAGATAGGCTTGATATCAAATTTAAAAGGGCTTTGAAAGCTCTCTTCTTCTGGTGAAAATAAAAATTGAAAGACCTCAATCTTGTGAAAGACAATCTTATCAAAGATATAATAGATCTTCAAATGGAGGAGTCATCGGTTGGTATCCTACCTAAAGGAAAAATCTTGCTTCTAAGATCCAAAATCAATGAACTTCAGTGTACATTAGCCCGATTAAACTCTTGGTGGAGACAAAGAGAAAACGTAAAATGGTTAAAAGATGGAGACTTGAATAAAAGGTTCTTTCATTCATTTGTAAATGTTAGAAGGAATGCAAATTATATCTTCAACATTAAAGATAAGAATGGAGATTTGGTGAATGAATAAGATCAAATTGAAAAGATTTTCTTCAAAATTTTTAAATCAAAGTTGAATTACAGAACTTGTTCTTTGAATAACTGGCCATGCCCGAGAGTTATTTTATCATTTTCGGATAGAGCAATGCTAAATTCTGACCTTAACCTGAAGGAAGTTTTTGATGGTGTTAGCAATTTGGAGGGAGGAGTCTCACCTTATGTTGATGTTATTACACATTCATTTATTAAATCCTATTGGAACATCAATAATTTAGATGTTTGGGATGCTTTGAAAAAGTTTTTTCAAACGATATTATGGAATCCAGTTGGAAAGATACATTGATTGTACTCATTTCAAAGGTGGAGTTGCCTATGAAACCGTCTAATTTTAGGGCTATAAGCTTATGTAAAACAATTTATAAGCTTGTGGCTAAAATTCTTCTTAATAGATTTGTTAATCTTCTTTCAAAACTGGTTTCCGAGAATCAATCTCCTTTTATTAAATGCCAGTCTCTAACAGATAATGTGTTAATTACTCAAGAAGTCTTCCATAAATTCAGATTTTCAAAATCTCTAAAAGTATTGGTTTCCTTCAAAATAGACATGGAGTAAGCCTATGATAGCATGTCTTGGGAAACTTTGGAGCAGATTTTGAGTTATTTTGGCTTTCCTTTACAGTTTTCAAAGCTTATTATGGAATGTGTATGTGATCCAAGGTTTTCTATTTTGATCAATGGCAAATATTCTAATTGGATCAATGCTCATAGTGGATTTCGACAAGGTTGTCCCCTATCTCCTTTTCTCTTTGTTTTATGTTCTTAACTTTTATCTAATGTTTTGATGCAAGAAGAGATGGAGGTATGGATTAAGATTCATCATAATGCCCCTAGGATAACACATCTGCTTTAAGAAGATGATATCTTGATCTTTTCTGAAGCAAACTTTAAAATGATAAAGAGGATTAGAAGCATTTTATTAGACTATTGAAATTGGTCGGGTAAAGAAAAATTAGTTACAATAAGTCCTCTATTTTCTGTGGAAAAGCTGTTAGTAGAAGGAAAAAGAAAAAAATTGCTCGGGTAATGGGATTCAAGTATGTGAAGGAATTCTATTACTTAGGAGTTAAAATTGCATTAAGGAGATCGGTGGCATCAAATTTCAATTTTCCGTTGGAAAATGTTTTTTGGAAGTTCGATACTTGGGGAACCAAGTTTATTTCTCTTGCTGAAAGAATTACTAATGCTAGATCAATAATCCTTTCAATACCAATTTTTCATTGCCTTCATTCACTGGTTCCAACCAATATATTGGTTGAGATTAATAAAGCTTATAGAGAATTTATTTGGCACAAGGAGAAGAATGAAGTTGGATTACATTATGTCAGCTAGGAAATTCTGTGCAAGCCGTTGCATTTAGGTGGACGGTGTCTCAAATCTTGTACAAGAAGAATGAATTCTATAAGAGCTAAAATTGCATGGAAATATGTGAATGATGAAGACTCACTTTTGCATAAATGCTTGAAGCCAAAGTATGGGAATTCTGGTTGGATTCCATATTGGAAGTAGAATTTATCTACTACCTGTAAAAACTTAAGAAGTGGTGCTAAGGCTCTTAAACCGATTATTAGATGGAAAATCTCTAATGGTGAAAAAGTTAATGTATTGTAGGATGTGTGGATACTAAATAAAGCTTTATGTAAATGGCCAACGTTCCTTGATAATCTACAAATAAATGAGTTATGTGTAGATCACTTCATTGAAAATGGAAGATGGAACATTGCCAAATTGCTAAATGTATTTGGAAAGGATTTGCTTCAGATTATATGTGACTTGAAGATTGATCAGGAGGTTGGATATGATCAAATGGAGCTGATTTCTCATAATTCTAGAAAAATGTTGGCGACATTATCTTATGAAGCTTTGTTAATTGATTCAAATAAAGGAAGCTATTGGTCTTGGATGAAGAAGATAAATCTCAATCCAAGAACTGAAGTCTTTTGGTGGAGATTATACCATAAAGCTATTCCAACTTTTCATTTCCTGGAGTATAGAAGACTCAAGGAAGGATGCTTATGTCCAAGAGCTTGCTTGCAAATTGAAGATTTTAAGCATGTGGTGGTGAGTTGTGATAAACTCATTCAAACTAAAAAAATTCTCAATCAATGGGGCTTTCATATTCCGAATTTTAACACTTTTACTGAATCAATTTCTTTGTTGGAGTTAAATGCTTCCAAAAAAACATTTATCACAAATGTTTTTTGTAATTTGGTATTTCTTTGCTGGAAGTCTAGAAATAGACTTATTCATGAGGGGATAGAGGATTGCAATTTAAGCATTGCATCTAATACTCTTAGTATGACTTCAATTTCTATTTCAAATAGAAATAAATCAGGCCTATGGGATGTCAATCAACCATCTCGGTTGTTTAAAAATTCTTGGCATCCTCCACCAGATTGAATCAAAATTAATGTGAACGCTTCATTGTTATCTTCTTATAATGCTGAAATTGGAGCTGTTGGCCATGATCATCTAAGAAGGTTTCTATTTTCCAAAGGAATCAAATGTATTCATTGGGACATTGCTCACCTTGAATTACAGGGTATTTTATCTCTTCACGGTATTTTCAAGGATTGGTATTCTCAAGTTAAAGGGACTATCATTGAAGGAAATAATGATAATGGGATGAAAAGTTTTTAAAACCTTATCAACAAAAATCATAAACCGGAGATTGATGTAAGGTTATCTTCCTTTATTAAAGAGTTTATGTTGCAACCCATGACCCCGAGTTTGAGATTTTGATGATGCCAAATAATGAGTGTTTTGGAACTGCTTTTCTTTGATTATTATTTTATTTGTTATTTTTCTTGAGCACTAACATTTCAGGAAGATCACAAGTGACTCAGGAAGAAAGGAAGACTCAAGACCGGGTAGATTAGGAGTATGAGTCAAATATTGTATTTTTCATTTATTGTATTTTTTACTTTATTGAGTCTGGCCACAAAATGCGTAAGAGTAAGAGCAACCATGCACACACACAGGGGGAGAGTTCTTTTTTAACTGCAAAATATAACTAAAATTCTTCTCTGTAGATCGTACTGTACGATTTTATTTCGTACCGTACGATCCAAGCTATGTGGACAATTCTGTGAATAGATCGTACTGTACGAAGTCTTTCGTACTGTACGATATGTTCAATCCAAAACCCTAGCCGTGACTTAGTTTAAGTAAGTGTTTTTGCGCCGTTCGTACTGTACGAACAGGTTCGTACTGTACGATCCGTTTTTAATACTTACTTAAATTAACCCGTGATTAGTGCATGTAATCCAGGCCTAATGAAAATTTGAACATCATACTGTACGATAGTAATCGTACCATACGATGAACAGAGACGACATCCGATCGTCCAGACCATCGTCCTGTACGAATAATATCTTGTTGGATCGTACCGAACGATATTATATCGTACAGTACGATTTATTTTTGTATTGTTCGTACATCTTCGTACCAGGACGACGGCTGTTTATGAAGATCGTACAGTACGATATGGAATCGTACTGTACGAACAGTAACGGCTAATTTTGAAATCATAAGTTTTTGGAGCCGTTTTTAGAAGTCAATCAAGTCTTTTTGGGTAAGATTTACAGAGGTGGTGAACGTGATTAGAGAGGGATTCCAAGGGAGAAAACTCTAGAGAAATTCTTGAGGGTTGAGAGAGAAAGGAGGAGGTGAGCGTTGTGAGGGAGAAGAGGTGTGAGGGAGATCACACGGTTGCTCCAAGCTTGCTGCATCTTGCTCCTCCTGTGGCCCGAGAAGGATTTGAGGAAGGATCTCCAAAGGAAAGGCTCGTCTACATCCGTTACCTCGAGGTTCTCTGCCTTCTCCAGGAGGGAGAAAAACGAGAAGGTTCTCTGCCGTCGCCAAGAGGGTGAAAATAGAGTTTGGTATTCCGCCACGCCGGGTTGGTGAAAGGGAGGTTTGTACAGGCTTCTCCGCCTTGCCGAGGGGGGCAAAAGGAGAACTATTTTGATAGTAAAAATCCCTGAGTGGAGGACTCCGAGGAGTGGACGTAGGTCATATTTTGACCGAACCACTATATAATTCTTGGTGTGTTCTTTCCTTATCGTTGTTTACTTTTTGCTTGCATTTTAAATTTGTCATATCTATTGCATGTGAAATTTTGTGAAAGAAAAATTGCATAAATCTTTGTTTTAAAGTTTCAAAAACAACAAAAAACTTAGAACTCTTGTTTAGGGTTAAGTTTATTATTAAGAAGTTTTTACAATTCACCCCCCCCCCCTCTTGTCGTTTAGTAATTACAATTGGAATCAGAGCTTGTTTTTCAAAAATAGTGTTTTAGAAAACCTTGAAAAAATGATCATGTCAAACTTTGGTAATCGTAACACTGTGGAGGGTTATTCAATAACTCGTCCACCACTTTTTGATAACATTCCGTTTGATTTCTGGAAAATTAGAATGTCTACATTTTTGCAATCTATAGATTACCGCATGTGGATGTTAGTAAATGATGGATATGTTGCACCGTTTAAGATTGTTAATGGTTTGAAAACTTTTGTACCTTTTATTGAATGGAGCAATGAGGATAGGGAGTTAGCCCAACTGAATGCTAAGTGCTTAAACTGCTTTTTTTTGTGCATTGAGATCTGAGGACTATATGAGAGTATCTACTTGTGTTTCTGGTAAGGAGATTTGGGATAGACTGTGCATTACATACGAAGGAACAAACGAAGTAAAACAGTCTAGGCTTAACATTCTACTGCATGATTATGAATTATTCCGTATGAAACCTAGCGAAACAATTTCTGACATGTACACTAGGTTCACCCAAATTGTGACATCCTTGCATGCATTAGGTAGAGAAATTTCAAATTCTGAGAAAGTGAATAAAATTCTTAGATGCCTACCTAGTTCCTATGATGCTAAGATAACTGCTATCACTGAGTCTAAAGATCTTAATGTTTATTCTATTGATAACCTCCTTGGGTCACTCATTGCATATGAGCAAGGAGTGAGCCAAAGGCAAAGTGATGCAGGTGAAAAGAAAAAGGAGTGGACGGTGGCATTAAAAGCTAGCAACTCAGAAAGTGAAAGCTCTGCAGGGGAGGAAGATGATGAGATAGCACTGATGACCCGACAGTTCAAAAATTTCCTGAAGAGAAAACAAAAGCGTCATCAGAACAGCTGGAATAAAGGTAAGAGCTCAAGGTCCAATAAGGTTTCATCTGAAACAATTTGCTTTGAGTGCAGGAAGCCAGGTCACCTTCGAGCCGATTGCCCTAATCTGAAGAGTCAACCAGCAAAGGAGAAAGGAGATGACAAAGTTAAATACAAGAGAGGAAAGACAAAGACACAGAAAGCTTTTTGGGCCGACTCTGCCTCAGAATCATCAGAAGAAGAAGCAGAGGAGGAGGTAACAAATTTGTGTCTTATGGCTAATGATAACCTTGATCAATTGGATCAAGATGAGGTATGTCAACTTTCTTATGATGAATTATTGCTTATTTCTGAGAATATTCATGACTCGTATAGGAAATTGAAGAAAATGCATGCTAAACTTAATATTGAATTTAGTTCCTTACAAATTGAGCATGCTAACTTAGTTAAAGAAAATTCTGATTTAGATAAAGATCACATGTTACTTCTTGATGAGTATGATGCATTAAATAAGAAGCATATTGAACTAATTGAAGCGCATGAATCCTTGAAAACATCACATATTGAACTAGATGTAGAGTTTGAAAAACTAACTGCACTTGCATTAGAAGTAGATCATAGTGAGCACTTGCTATTGATAGAAGTTGATGGATTGACAGCTCAAAATAAAACTTATAGTGAAAAGATAAAAGAAGTAGAAAATGAAATTGCATCACTCACAGTAGGCCATCCTAGAAAACCCCCAACACAGCATGCATTATAAAACCTTAGGAAGAGGCACCACCACACTCATAGATTAGTAAATCCATTTCCTGGTGTTAGGTGCTTCTCTTGTGGCATGTTAGGTCGCATAGCCCGCACATGCACAATTCACCGTAGGACACACTTAGTATGGAGACCAAAACTGCATCCATCATAGCATAACATGCATACATCTCATTCATACAAGCATAAGGAGGAACCCAAACTCACTTGGGTTCCCAAATCTAATCTTTGAATGAAATTGTAGGGATGCTCTCACAAAAGACCTAGTGAGAGCATGTGGTACCTGGATAGTGGCTGCTCGCGACACATGACTGGAGATATGAAGAAGTTCATCCTATTGGAGACCAAAACTGGAGGCAAAGTAACATTGGGAGACAGCACTACCAGGAAGATGATAGGCTCAGGTATTGTTGGTAATGCTAAGAATTTTATAATTGAAAATGTTTTATTAGTTGATGGTTTAAAGCATAACTTACTTAGCATTAGTCAACTGTGTGACAAAGGTTTTGATGTTAAGTTTTTTACTGATAGATGCCTGATTAGTTTATTTGATGAAATTATTTTAGAAGGAAAACGAATTAACAACGTTTACATGTTAGACCTTGATTGCGTTGATAGTTCAAAATCATTTTGCTTGAAAACAATAGTTGATGACTCGTGGCTATGGCATAGGAGACTATGCCATGCTAGCATGAAAACTCTTAGAAATATCACTCAGAAAAACCTAGTTAGAGGTGTACCTAAGTTAGAATTCACCAATGATCACTTATGTGATGCTTGCCAACAAGGAAAACAAGTCAAATCATCCTTTCACTCAATTAGAGACGTGATCACCTCTAGGCCACTAGAAATTCTACACATGGACTTATTTGGACCCGTTAGTACAGCCAGTCTAGGTGGAAAGAATTATGGATTTGTGATTGTAGATGACTTCACTAGATTTACTTGGGTAAGATTCTTAGCACACAAGAATGAGTCTTTTGAGGAATTTAAAGTTTTCTCCACATGGATTCAACGAAAATTAGGTTGTGAAATATCAACAATCCATAGTGATCATGGTGGAGAGTTTCAAAATGATAGATTTGAGTCATTCTGTCAAGAGATAGGAATAGAACACAATTTCTCAGCTCCTAGAACACCCCAACAGAATGGCATAGCAGAAAGGAAGAATAGAACTTTGGTAGAAGCTGCTAGGGCAATGCTAGCGGAGTATACCCTTCCTAGATACTTTTGGGCAGAAGCAGTCAACACAGCCTGTAATGTTTGAACAGAGTAAACATTAGATCGAAGCTGAATAAAACTCCATATGAACTCCTTAAGGGTAGGACACCAAACCTTTCACATTTACATGTCTTTGGGTGTAAGTGCTTCATCTTAAATAATGGTAAACATCGCTTAGGAAAATTCGATCCCAAGTCTGATGAGGGTGTCTTCTTAGGTTATTCTTCTGTAGGTAAAGCCTATAGAATTTTTAATAAGAGAACCCTTGTAGTAGAAGAATCCACCCATGTGGTATTTGATGAATAAGATAAGCCCTCAAAATCTAAAATTGAAGATGATAAAATAGAGGCAATTCAAGGAGTAGAGACGATGACCTTAAGAGAAAGGGTCGAACCTCAAGAAGATTTGCCTAGAGAATGGAGATATTCTTCTAGTCATCCTAAAGAGTTAATTTTAGGAGACCCTTCAGAAGGTGTAAGGACTAGGCATGGACTTAGGAAGGAGGTTAGTCACTCAGCTTTCAACTCTATGATAGAACCTACAAGTATAGATCAAGCCTTAGGAGATGAATTCTGGATTCTAGCAATGCAAGAAGAGCTGAACCAATTCACCAGGAATGATGTTTGGGAGTTAGTTAAGAGACCTAAAGAGCAAAGTGTTGTTGGAACAAAATGGGTCTTCAAGAATAAGGTGAATGATTCAGGAACAATAATAAGGAATAAAGCAAGGCTAGTAGCTAAGGGGTACAACCAGATTGAGGGAATAGACTTTGAAGAAACCTTTGCCCCGGTTGCTAGACTAGAAGCCATAAGAGTGCTCATAGCTTTTGCTTGCTTTAAGAACTTTAAGTTATATCAAATGGATGTAAAGAGTGCATTTTTGAATGGGGTAATTAAGGAAGATGTCTACGTTGAGCAACCCCCCGGATTTGAAAACTCACAATTTCCAAACCATGTATTCAAATTAAAAAAGGCACTATATGGATTAAAGCAAGCACCTAGAGCATGGTATGAAAGACTTAGCTCATTTCTTTTGGATAGAGGATTTCAAAAGGGTAGTGTAGATACTACACTCTTTTTACAAAAGGTCAAAGAAGAAATTCTCATTGTTCAAATATATGTAGATGACATCTTGTTTGGATCTTCGGATAAAAACTTATGCGATGAATTTTCAAAAATAATGAGTAATGAGTTTGAAATGAGCATGATGGGAGAGCTTAATTACTTTCTTGGCTTTAGTGTAAAACAAATGGATAATGGAACCTTTCTTAGCCAATCAAAGTATATTAAGGAAATTTTAAAGAAATATGAAATGGATAGTGCAAAACCCATGAACACCCCAATAAGTTCGACAATCCAATTAGATAAGGATCCTAGTGGAAAATCAGTAGATCAGAAAAAATATAGAGGAATGATTGGATCCCTACTTTACTTGAATACCAGTAGACCGGACATAATGTTTAGTGTGTGCCTTTGTGCCCGTTTCCAAGCCGATCCTAAAGAGTCTCACTTAACTGCTGTCAAAAGAATTCTTAGATATCTACTAGGCACCCCAAACTTAGGGATTTGGTATCCCAGACACAGCACTTCCTTTGAAATCCTAGGGTACTCAGATTCTGACTTCGCAGGATGTAGGATAGATAGAAAGAGCACCTCTGGTACCTGCCAATTCATCGGACAATCATTAGTTTCTTGGTCCAGTAGGAAGCAAAACTCAGTAGCACTTTCCACAGCCAAGGCAGAATACATTGCGGTAGGAAGTTGTGTTGCACAAGTATTATGGTTAAAACAACAAATTCTTGATCTTGGACTACCTGTTGGAACCATCTCGATCATGTGTGACAATAAAAGTGCAATTTGTATCTCTAAGAATCCAATTCAACACTCTCGAACGAAACACATAGACATTAGATATCATTTCATTAGAGATCACGTCGCTAAGGGAGATATAGAATTACATCATATCGCTACAGGAGATCAATTGGCAGACATATTCACAAAACCATTAGCTTTTGACACCTTTAGCACCTTGAGGACTAGATTAGGTGTCATAGATATAAATGCATAAAAAAAAAAAACAAAAAACAAAAAACAAAAAACAAAAAAAAAAAACAAAAAAAAAAAAATTTAGGGCTGCTCCTGATCACCACACACTCACCACATCAACACTTACATTGACTGTTCATCGTACTGTACGATCCATACCGTACTGTACGATCCACGTCACAAGGATTGGGACGAATTAAAGCCGGTTGGTACGACGTTATTGAGTATCGTACCGTACGATCCATTCGTTTCGTACTGTACGATCCACGTCAGCACGGATTGGGACGAATTAAAGCCGGTTGGTACGACATTATTGCGTATCGTACTGTACGATCCATTCGTTTCGTACTGTACGATCCACATCATCACAAAAGGACAATCTGAGTAATAGCTGTTCGGTACGATATTTATTATGTATCGTACTGTACGATCCACCTATTCGTACAGTACGAAACTTTTGGTCAAAAGTCGTACTGAGGGCCTCGGGACGATCGATATTCGCCTGTACGAGTTGACTGTATTTTCCCGAAACGACCCGTCAGAATATTAATTTGATATCGTACTGTACGATCCCAGATTGTACTGTACGATATACGGAAATTCCTATAAATGCCCTTGCCTAGGCTGTTCCATTCACTCAACCCTCTCCTCACTCAGCCTTCACTTCATTTTCTTGCCCTCCTGCAATGTCTAAACGAGATTGGATGACTGCCGGAAGCTCGTCCTCATCCCATCATCAACCCGATCGCTTTCTGAATAGTGAGAATGAGGAAGCCTACTACCGATACAAGGCTTGCAAAATTTCTCCCTCAAAAATGCTTAATCAGGCCGCTCTAAATTTCGAGGTAATGGGCCTCTTTGTCTCCACCACCTTTCAATTCCTACTCACCCTAGCGTTTCCATACAATTCTGAACTGCTTTTTGAATTTCTCGCCAACCTCACCTACACCGTCGATAACACCACTTTTCACTCCTTTGTTAGTGGCCGCCCCATTGAAATAACTAGAGCTGACATCGCCCAACATATTGGGCTGTCCACTGAAGGACCTATGGTTCGCTCGTTTCTTACCGATGATTTTGATTGGAGCGATGTAAATAGAGTCCTTAGGAATACTGTTTTACATCAACACCAGCCTCTAGTCCAATCTTTGACCCGAAATGCCCGTATCATTCAACATGTTCTTCGAACCTCTATCATACCCAAAGGTGGCGACCGCATCAATCTGACCCCTACCTTGTCAGTCGCTACCTACCTTATTATGTCCAACATTAAGTTTGATGAGGTCGATTTGATTAGCAACTATATTCAGCACATGACTTTTGTTCGTCTTCCCACCACTCGACGGAAACAAAATCTGGCTCTTGGTCACCTAATAGGATATATCCTCTACCATAAATATCAGTTATCCTACCCTGGTGAACCCGACATGCTTCCTATTTTTTATACGGATGCTTCCTTCCGTATCCTCTTTCATCGGGGACATGAGCCTGAAGAACCGGTCTTTGATGAAGAAGAAGGAGAAGATGCACCAGCCGCAGCTCCAGCTCGACCACGACGTCATGCTGCACCCCAAGCACCTGCACCAGCTCCAGCACCAGCACACCCAAATGATGATTTAGTCGCCCGCTTCGACCAGCTGCAGACTCGTCTCGACATGCATATTCAAGAACAGCATCACCAACACGAGACTGATATGCAGTGGTTTGGCGAACGATTCACTGCAATTGATCACCGCTTCGATGCTCTCTTTCAATATTTTCAACCAAATCCACCTCCACCACCACCAGATCAGGACCCGTCTGCTTAGTTTGTTTATGTTTGCATTGTAGTTTCTGTTTGTTTTCTTCTCTTACTTTTTGCTTTTAGTTGCTCCTCCTTTTTGTGCTGTCAAAAGGGGGAGAAGTTTGTTGTGATGTTGTAATGCCTATTTATCTAAATGCAATATCTTTTGTTTCGTACTTACTTGTAGTACCTTTTTTTCTTGTGTTTAATTTAAAAAAAAAAACAACAAAAAAACAACAAAAGAAATGGTTTTCTTTCTTACTTGCAACAAATTATTTGACATCATCAAAAAGGGGGAGATTGTTGCAACCCATGACCCCGAGTTTGAGATTTTGATGATGCCAAATAATGAGTGTTTTGGAACTGCTTTTCATTGATAATTATTTTATTTGTTATTTTTCTTGAGCACTAACATTTCAGGAAGATCACAAGTGACTCAGGAAGAAAGGAAGACTCAAGACCGGGTAGATTAGGAGTATGAGTCAAATATTGTATTTTTCATTTATTATATTTTTTACTTTATTGAGTCTGGCCACAAAATGCGTAAGAGTAAGAGCAACCATGCACACACACAGGGGGAGAGTTCTTTTTTAACTGCAAAATATAACTAAAATTCTTCTCTGTAGATCGTACTGTACGATTTTATTTCGTACCGTACGATCCAAGCTATGTGGACAATTCTGTGAATAGATCGTACTGTACGAAGTCTTTCGTACTGTACGATATGTTCAATCCAAAATACTAGCCGTGACTTAGTTTAAGTAAGTGTTTTTGCGCCGTTCGTACTGTACGAACAGGTTCGTACTGTACGATCCGTTTTTAATACTTACTTAAATTAACTCGTGATTAGTGCATGTAATCCAGGCCTAATGAAAATTTGAACATCATACTGTACGATAGTAATCGTACCATACGATGAACAGAGACGACATCCGATCGTCTAGACCATCGTCCTGTACGAATAGTATCTTGTTGGATCGTACCGTACGATATTATATCGTACAGTATGATTTATTTTTGTACTGTTCGTACATCTTCGTACCAGGACGACGGCTGTTTATGAAGATCGTACAGTACGATATGGAATCGTACTGTACGAACAGTAACGGCTAATTTTGAAATCAGAGGTTTTTGGAGCCCGTTTTTAGATGTCAATCAAGTCTTTTTGGGTAAGATTTACAGAGGTGGTGAACGTGGTTAGAGAGGGATTCCAAGGGAGAAAACTCTAGAGAAATTCTTGAGGGTTGAGAGAGGAAGGAGGAGGTGAGCGTTGTGAGGGAGAAGAGGTGTGAGGGAGATCACACGGTTGCTCCAAGCTTGCTGCATCTTGCTCCTCCTGTGGCCCGAGAAGAATTTGAGGAAGGATCTCCAAAGGAAAGGCTCGTCTACATCCGTTACCTCGAGGTTCTCTGCCTTCTCCAGGAGGGAGAAAAATGAGAAGGTTCTCTGCCGTCGCCAAGAGGGTGAAAATAGAGTTTGGTATTCCGCCACGCCGGGTTGGTGAAAGGGAGGTTTGTACAGGCTTCTTCGCCTTGCCGAGGGGGGTAAAAGGAGAACTATTTTGATAGTGAAAATCCCGGAGTGGAGGACTCCGGGGAGTGGACGTAGGTCATATTTTGACCGAACCACTATAAAATTCTTGGTGTGTTCTTTCCTTATTGTTGTTTACTTTTTGCTTGCATTTTAAATTTGTCATATCTATTGCATGTGAAATTTTGTGAAAGAAAAATTGCATAAATCTTTGTTTTAAAGTTTCAAAAACAACAAAAAACTTAGAACTCTTGTTTAGGGTTAAGTTTATTATTAAGAAGTTTTTATAATTCACCCCCCCTCTTGTCGTTTAGTAATTACAGTTTAATTTTGTTATTTTCAAACATGTTAGTAGGGAAAGCAATAAGTTAGTAGATATGTGTGCTAATTATGCTCATAATGGTTATTTTGCTTGGGATTGTCATAGTATGGAACACATTCCTCCTCCTTTCTAACTATTATTAAAGGAGGAATGTGATGTTATTAGCTTGTTTTCTTTTTAATGCAATTGCTTTATGCATTTTTTAAAAACAGCTTAAATAGATCAATTACTGGAGATCGTCTGGTATGATTACCCCATCATATTGTATGATCCTTGTGGTAGGAGTTGTTGGTCTATTTGAATTCAGTTAGGTTGATCCATTATGATAATCCATCTAGGATGATACACTTGTTCTTCTTGTATGATCCAGTTAGTCAACTATCATATACACTGACTCCATAAGATGATCATCTAATGTATAATTGTCCCAGATGATGCCTAATCATAATGGATAATTGGAATAAGTTTTTTAACTAATTGTCTATACAAATTCATTACACCCAATCATCCAGAATGACCTCATGATCATACTATATAATATAGTATTTTCTATATAAATGGCTATTTTTTTTCATTCTCTTAACAACCTTCCAATCCTTTCTTCTTTCCTATTGAATTGATACTCTTGCAATGGCTAGTGGTAAAAGTTACAAAGTGCTTATTGGTAGCTCATCTAGGTGGGCTATCGATCCTTTATTCTTTGAGGAAGCTCATGAAGAAACTTACAACCGCTATAACAATGGTAGCATTTCCCCCTCAAAAACCAATAATTAAAATGTTATAAACTTTTAGGTGCTTGATCTATTTGCTAGAACAACTCATGGTTTTCTCCTTATACTATCTTTTCCATTTTTTTAGAACTCTTGTTTGAATTCTTCGCCAACCTTTGTATAAAAATTCTTTTACTGCCTTATAATCATATTTTCATCAAAGGCCTGTTGAAACTACCTATCAGGACTTTCATTAATTCCTTCACCTCTCTACCATTGGAGACAAGATGGCTTAAGATTTTTATTTTAACTGGGCTCCTGCTAACAATCTTCTCAGGGAAACTAATGTAAACTATCATATTACCTAAGTTTATACCTTAGTTAAGGATGCCCAAACCATCTAGCACATCTTTCATAATTCCATTATTCCTAAAGCTGGGGATCAAATTCATATTACATATGTACTTTATCTTACCACTTATTACATCATGGCCAACCTTGACTTCAATGCATTTGATCTTATCATTCATTATTTTGACCATTTAACCTACATTAGAGATCCTAGCCACAAGAAAAGCTAAACCTAGCCCTAGGACATCTCCATTTATTTTTCCTTAATAAAAATATAATCTTTAATTTCCAGCTCCACCTGATCACCACCCTATATTCTTTTCTAATAGCTACTTCCACACCCTTCATAGTACTCTTCATCACAAAATACGAGTTCAGCCTATAGAAAAGGAGGAAGAACCTATTCCTGCACATATCTCAATTAGCCAGCAATCTTAGATTGATTAGCTGGCCTAGCAATTTGATCAATGGAAGCCTCAGTTTGACTCATATGTAGCAGAGCAGCAACAACAACATGATTAGGACTTAGCTCTTTTTTATGGCTATGTAGTACTGTAGTTGTAGCAGCATAACTAGGATATGACCTTATTTATTCAACAGTTTGCCTCTCTTCATTGCTACTTTGAGCCACTACCACCAACTCCTCTTGATTAGGGTCCCTATGGGTTCTAATATATTTTTATTTCTATTATTATCTTTCTTTGTGATGAATTTACTATAGCTCTATTTAGTATTTTATTTTTCTTACTTTTCGTGATGTCAAAAGGGGGAGTTGTGTGTTGTTTGCATCCTATATTTTTGTAAAATTTACAATGTTCAATTTTTGTTCTTTTTTTCTTATTCCATATGTTTCTTTAACAAACAAAAAACAAAAATTTTCATTGCTCTCAAAATTTTAAACAAAAATTTTTGTCAACATAAAATAGGGGGAGATTGTTGCAAATTTTGGGAACAAGTATTATTATTTATTTACATCTACAATTATTGCATATCTTTTCTATTTATATAGCTCACTAAGCTTTCAATTTTACAAGTTTACTTGCAATAGTAATTAGCTGAAGATTGGGTAAACTAAGGTTGAGTCTGTTTATAATTTTAATATACTTTGTACCTTTCTTGAGTCAAGTCATATATTTGTTGGACCCAAAGCTGAGTAACCTTGCACAAACACAAACTCAAAAAGGTGAGTTAGTGAATTGGGAGAAAAAAAGATTTTTGAACTAATCATACAAGATGAAGTAAATTATACTTGACGATCAATTATATGAAAAACCCTAATTAGAGCCCCCATTATTAAGTAAGATTTATTAACTAATCATCAATAACTTGCCTAAATATTTATTCATGAAACCCTAATCACCTATAAATTACACTTTATAACACCTTTTGGGGCACTCAATAATTCCATCATCTATTGTGCGTGTTCTGGAGCTTGGGCGATTCCTGGGTGACTCTAGGGTTTCTTCCTTGCGTAGTGGTTCTTGGCGCTCCAGGCTTCATTTTTTCTCAGATTTTGCTTGAATTCTTTCAGGTTTTCTTGTTCTTCTCTTTGCATTTCCTGCTTTTGAGTTTTTCTTTGGTTCATCGTGTTGGGGGATGACGACTCCGTTGTCATCTAACCCTGTTTCCTCCTCTCTTTTGGATAGAAAATCACGATGTTTTAAAGATGTTGTTTATATGTTTCAAACTATTTTCCTTACTCAAGAAGTTTGCAGTCGGATCCACAAGCTTATTAACAAGTTCTTTTGGAAAGGTGCATTTGCCTCTTCTAAAGTTGCTTGGGCTTCTTGGGATAAGTGTTGTAGAGTTTAGGAGGAAGGTGGTTTTGGTTGCAAGAATTTACACGACCTTGCTAAGGCTTTTTCCTACAAACTTTGGTATAACTTATGCTCTAAAGAGAATCTGTGGGCCAACTTTATGATTTATAAATATTGTTTGGGAAAGCATCCTACCAATATTTCTCCTAAACTTGGGGACTCTAAAGTTTGGAAGAGGCTTTATATGGTTAAATGGGAGGTGGAACCCCTTATTTCATGGGGGCTTGATGAAAGTAACATCTTCTTCTTGCAAGATAGATGGTTAGGTAAAGACTCTAATGATTCTGTTTTAAATACTACTTCTTTTGCTTCTGTTAAAGTTAACTTTTCTTTAAGGATAATTATTGGGACTACAAAAAATTATCTAATATGCACCATATTTTAAACTTGCCTATTAACACTACCTCCAATGACATCATGCTTTGTGATTAGTCCAAAGATGGTAAGTTTCATTTAAAGAGTGCTTTTCATTCCTTTAGAGATAAAGGTAACATTGATAGTATTTTACCTAAGATATGGCATAAATCCATACCTGCTACGGTCTCTATTTTTGTGTGAAGAGTCTTACATAAATTTATCCCTACGGAAGTTAATCTTATTAAGAATGGTTTTAGTTTAGCTTCTAAGTGTAAATACTATTACCACACTGAAACTATGCATTATGTTTTTTGTTTCTGGCCCTATTGTTGTTAGAATGTGGGCTCATTTTGATGATATGTTCAAGTTAAACATTGTTAATGCTCATTTTTCTCTTTTTGCCTTACTTAAATCTTGGTTTATTGAAACTATAGGTCATATTCGCAATGTTATCCCTTTCCTTATTCTTTGGTTTATTTGGTTGGAAATGAATAACTCCATTTTCAATGCTATGAAAATGAATCATCTTAATGTTATCCAAAGGGTGAAGGACAAAATCTTAGTTTTCGTGGTTGTTAACCTGATTACTAGAAAGGACTTTAAAAATTGTTATGATGTTGGTTCTATTTTAGGGATTACTTGGGAGGGTGCTTTGTTTGCTGCTCTTTATGTTTTTTACTGGAACAAGCCCCTTGCTAATTTTTAAACTCAATGTTGATGGTGTTAACACTGAATTAAGGAATGGTTGTTGTGGTATTATTAGAAATAGTAATGGCCAACTTATCATTGCCTTTGCGGGTCCGGAGCATAATGGTAATGATGTTTCTGCCATTTATAGAGCCATGCTGTATGGTATTTAGTTATGTATTCCTCTTAACATCACTAATTTGTTTATTGAATTTACTTCTGGCATTAACCTCTTAACTCTTCAGGAGGATCAAGAAGTCTGTTGTAATCCTAATATTTTCTATGTTTCTAGGGAAATTAAAAGATTGCTGTTGTTTTTAAATTCTTCTTTTCGACAGGTTAGTGAGGTTGGAAATTCTTGTGCTTCTTGGCTAGCTCATTGGGGTTGTAATCTTAATGGATTTTCTGATGTTATTCCTTTTAATATTCCTAGCCCGTTGTGTGGATTGATTAACTTGGATGCGAATGGCATTCCTTATGTTAACTCTTAATTATTTGTCCTGCATTGAGTTGTTATGTTTGGTTTTTCCCTGTGTACCTGGGTTAGTTAGCGTTTTGTGCTTTTGTTTTACTTTGGGAGCTGTAGTTGATCCTTTGCTCCTTGTTGGAGGGTGTTTGTCTGGATGCATATAATATGTTTTGTTATTGTGAGGAAGTATGTCATGTTTTGGCTATTGCTGTTGGGTTGATTATCTGTTCTGTGATGGCTTCCTATCTTTTGGTTTTAGTGAGTACTTTGTATTTTTTTGTCTATTTTTTTGATGGCATGTCTCCTGTCTAGATCTACATTTTAGCTATTTTCTATATGGTTGGTGACTAGAGCAATGATTTTACTGGTTTTATAGCTGAAGGTAAGTCCCATTGTTGTTGTCCTACCTTTTAGGGTGTTGGGAGTAATGAGGGGGTTTTGGATTGACATCTTGACAGTAGAGGATGGCTGATTAAGTGCTATTGGCAATATTCATTTGCTTTGGTAATCTGGGTATCCCAAACTATTTCATGTATCTCTGTTTTGCTGGGGGAACTTATGATCCTTTGGCTGATGTTTATGAAGCTGTGGATTTTTGCTTAGCTATTTTGTGGGGAGTCTTGTGGTATGATGTGGGGTTGATTATGCATATCCTGGACAGTTCTAATGGGATTTATTGGCTGTGCTAGAGGATTTGTCTGTGATGTCTTTAATTGGTAACCTGAGTAGGATTCAGCGGTCTGTGGTCTTTCCTAATGAGGCTTATTTTTTCAATAACTTTTTGAGCTCTATTAGTCATCTTCCTAAGACTGGCTTTAATAGGAACAACTGTAGCCTTTATTTCTATTACATAACTATTTGCTATTGTATCTTAACTAATATCTTGTTCTCGTTTAGCTGTGGTTTTTTTGTCTTCCTTTTCTTATAGGTGGAGCTGATTTGGTTGGACTCCAAGATTTTTGGAAGAAAGAATAGGCATTACTTTTTTTATATTGTCTTTATTTTTTGGATGCTTTTCTATAGCACCATTAGAATGTTACTAGGTTCATTGTATTTTTGTCTAGAGGAGATAATTGGATCGTAGGCATTTCTTATTTTTGTTTTATAGCTCGTAAGAGAAATAGTGAGCCAATTATGTACCATAAGGAATCTGTTATCTCATTTTTTACATTTACGCGTAGGCCCTTTTGAGGGCTTTTAAAAAAAAAATTAACACCTTTTGGTGCAACTGTTTCTTTTTTATTTGTTTCCTTCTCTTGTCTTTGTATTTTTTGTGTCTTATTTTCATTTTCCTTTTGGTTTTTTGTGGATTTTGGGGATGATGACGCCGTCATCATCGAACCCCCCATCGTTTTCTTTAACTGATGGCATGTCTGGCATAGTTAATAATGTTTTTGCTGGTTCATCTTCTTCAATTTCCAAATTGTATTTTATTCAAACCTAATTTAAAGGTTGCCATGCTCTGATGTTCGATGATTCCATGGTTTCTTAGTTAGCCACACATTTTGCTTTAACTTTGGTTTGCAAGTTTCTCTTACGTTGAGTAAATTTAGATGTCAAACACAAATTTTTCATTAATCTAAAAGTTTTTGGTTTGTTTCATATAGGTTTTCTTGATCAGTGACACATTGTGATTAAACTCCCTAATGAGGTTGATTATAGTCACATTTTTTTAGGTGGTCATACAATATTTAAGCTTGCCAGATGCGATTACTCAAATGTACCTCAGATTTTAATATTCATCAGGAATCCCCTATAACTCTTGTGCGGAATTCCATCTCAAATATGTAACTTCATTTCTTTGATTCATAAATTTTGTTTGATTTTGTGTCACTTTTAGGTAGGCCTCTGTAGACAGACCAAGTGACTTCTTCGATCTCATGGCCAATGGTGGCTCGTGTTTATGTCAAGTTGGGTATTTCTAGGAAACATCCTAATGAGATCTAGATTGGGTCAGAGTTAAATGGCTATTTTCAAAAAGTTTATTTTGAAAATCTTCCAATTTTTTATTCTCACATTAAAATGCATGATCATGTCTTAAATGAATTGTACAGTTTACACCCTCATCTTCATAAGAAGAAAGATTCTTCCAAATAATCATAGAGAAATATTGTTTTATTTCCTTCAGCATCTCATGATAATGAGATTCCTTCTAAAGGATTGGTTGAGAGAACTAATGTTGCAAACCTGGATTCAAGGATTATAGTTTTAACGATAGAAAAAATTTCTAGCATTTTTATTTTTCTACTATTGCTTTGCCTACTATCATTTTAGGTCCATAATGTCAATTATAAATCAAGCCAGCATAAGATTGAGTAGATTAGGACTGGGTCAGTCTATAAGTGTTATTCCAAGGTTTTTTTCTTGTGCCAAATGTAATAATGTGGATCTTGATGCTAAGCAACCTTGCACATACACACTCAGGGAGAAAAATTCTATAGGCTTAAGAGTTTTTCAATTTTTGATCATATCGTACAAGATAATCAAAAATCATATTGGATAATTAGTTAAAAATAGAAACCCTAATTAGGGCATCCTTATTAAGATAACCAAATTAAGCAAATCATCTTGGACAATATTAACATTGTCTTAGACGATATGCCGAAATTAGAAAGAATCAGCCACCAACTCTTTTAGATATGTTATTACTTTTGGGAATCAAACAGGATGATCACATATCATCCTAGATTATTTATTACAATCATTCCTAATTAGTCAGGTGATTAAGGAAAGAAATTAAGGTTTGATTGATTGATCATATCATCTTGGATAATTGTAAGATCGTCCTAGATGATCACTTAAAAAAAACCTTAGTTTTTTCCTGAGTCTCCTAGATAAACAAAATAATGTTCTAGATAATATTTATTATTTTAAACTAATCATACAAGATAATCTAATAATCATCTTGGATAATAAGTTATTTTCATCATCTAAACATGTATTTTCTAGATGAATAGAATAATATATTGGACGATATTTATTATTTTGAACTAATCATACAAGATGATCCAAGAATCGTCCTAGACGGTAGGTTATTTTTTCATCATCCAACATGTTTGGTCAGGACAAATAGAATAATGAGCTGGTTGATTTTTATTATTTTGAACTAATCATACAAAATGATTTACACATCATCCAAGATGATTAGAATAAATAAGGTTTCTAATCATCCATCCCTCCTATATCGTCGTGGCTGAATGAGTTGAAAATATACTGATCATCCTAGATGATCTTTGAAGACATGTTACAAATTAGGGCAAATTTTAAGCCCTTCTATATGAGATCTCTTATTTATTCAAGAAGAAATCTTTTGGTGCTGTACTGATCTGAGAGAGCCAAGAGAAGGGGAGGGAGAGCTTAGGGGGGAGAGGGAGCGAGAGAGAGAATCTTATGAGGAGGGGTTTTTGAGGGGTTCATAAAGGTTGCTCCAAGGAAGGAGTCAAGTCATCTTCTACACTCATCGACCCTAGTTCCTTTGAGGCTTTAGGGAGGTTTTCTTTAGCAATCGATCGAGGTTCTCTACCTGCTTCAAGAGAAAGAAAAAGGAGGATGGGTTCTCTGTCTCATAGGGATCAGTGAAAAGGAGTTTGTAAAGGCTTATCCACCTTATTATGACAGATAAAGGAGAGTCACTATGTTTTATTGCAATACTCAGAGGAGAGGATTCGGGGAGTGGACTTAGGTCAAGTTGATCAAACCACTATAAAATCTAGTGTGCTCTTTCTTATTACATTTTTGCATTTTAATTTCCACACTTTATTTTATGTGGGTGATCATATGATTTGATGTTTTAAAATATTTCAAAAGATTATGATTTTTATTTTAGAATTTTTAAAACTACTAATTTACCTGCCCTCTTGGTTAAGCTCAGGCTAGTTCATTAGGGCTTAACATCTTCAATGAACTTTCAAGTGGTATTAGAGTGTGATTCATAAATATAGTTTTTGAAATTTTTGAATTTTGATCCATGACTAAATTTGGTAACTAAAATACTGTGGAAGGGTATTCCATTACCTGACCACCATTATTTGATAACAAACATTTTGATTTCTAGAAAACTCACATGTTCACAGTTTTACAATCTATTAACTATCACATGTGGAGGCTTATTAAAGAATTTTATTCTCCACCAACATGAGAAATCAATGGTACCAAAACTAAACTCCTATTTTTTGAATGAAATTTAGAAGATATGGATCTATCACAACTTAATGTAAAATGCTTAAAGTATTTTTTTTTTATGGTTTGAAATCTAAAGTTTATATGTGTGTTTGAACATGTACCAATTGAAAAGAAGTATGGGATAAATTATGTATCACTTATGAAGACACATCTGAAGTTAAGCAATCTAGATTGAATATCTTACTTCATGACTACAAACTATTTTGCATGAAACCTAGTAAGTCATATCTGAAATGTATACTAGGTTTACACAAATTATCAATTCCTTACATGCCTTAGGTAGAGAACTCACTAACTATAAGAAAGTTAACAAAATCCTGAGATGTTTACCCTCTTCCTATGATGTTAAGATAATTGCTATCACTAAATCCAAGGATTTGAATACTTATTTTATTGATAACTTACTTGGATCACATATTGCTTACGAGTAAGGAGTGAACCAAAGATAACTTGATGTATGTGAGAAAAACAAGGAGAAAATTGTGGCACTGAAGGCTAATGAAACATATACTAATTCTTTTGGGTATAAAAGTGATAATGTTGCCTTAATTATTAGACAATTCAAAAGTTTTCTAAGGAAGAAATAAAAGCACCATCAGAAATAGAACAAAGGTAAGAGTAGAAAGAATTTTAAAGTTTCTTCGGATATGGTTTACTTTGAATGTAGGAAGCCAGGATATGTAAAAAATGATTTTCCTACACTTAAGGCACTACAAAAAAGGATAAAGGTGAGGAGAAACAAAAGTTCAGGAAGGACAAGAAGTGGATTCAAAAGGCATTTTGGGTGGATTTTGCATCTAACTTCTCTGAGATTAAAGCTAAGGAGGAGGCAACAAACTTGTCTTTGATGGCGGGCAATCATCATGGTGAGTCTAACCAAGAAGAGGTATATGAACTAGCCTATAATTAATTACTTAAAATTTCTAAGAAAATTCATTTATCGTAATCTCATGTCATTACTTGATAAATTTAATAAGTTAAATAAAAAGCATTCTAAGTTAGTCATTGAGCATGATTCATTGAAAGCATCCCATGCTGCACTTAAAATGGATTTTAAAATATTTATAGATGAATCTAAGAGTAGGGAGCACTATTTAAAAGTTGATAATGAAATTTTAAAAAGTATTAACTCATTTATTAAAGCTGAATTGAAAGTACTTGAGAAAATTAGGATTGCACCCACACCTAAATAATATTTTAATCCAGATCCAAAGTAGAAAGTTTTTAAATCTAGTAAGAGGTACTATAACCCGAGTAGATTAGTAAACTCTTTTCTTGATGTTAGATATTTTAATGTGAAATAATAGGACACATCTCCCACACTTGCATTGTTCATCGTAGTACATGTTGGGTGTGGAGACTCAAATTATATGATTCACAGCATAACATACATGCATTGCATTCTTCTTTTCATAATAAGACCTCATGAGAGAATCTGGTACCTAGATAACAGATGCTCATGACACATAATTGGGACACCAATCAATTCATTTTGATGTAGGCTAGAGCTAGAGGCAAGGTCACGCTTGGTGAAAACACCCCCAGGAAAGTGGGGGGCGTAGGTATAATCGAAAACTCTAAGAACCTTTTGATTAAAAATGTTTTGTTTGTAGAAGGATTGAAACACAACTTGCTTAGCATTAGTCAACTCTGTGAAAAAGGGTTTAGCATAATTTTTTTGTCAAACACATGCATTATTAGTTTGAATAACAATACTATTTTATAAGAAAAGAGGATTAATAATATTTACATGCTTATTTAAATAACATTGAATGTGCTGCTTATTTTGCTTAAAAACTATTGCTGATGAGTCTTGGTTGTGGTATACAGAGTTATGTCATGCTAGTATGAAAACCCTTATGAGAGTAACCCAGAAGGATCTAGTTAGAGTTGTGCCCAATCTCAAGTTCACTAAGGACCACCTGTGTGATGTTTGTTAACTAAAAAAATAAATCCTATCCTCTTTTCATTCCATTAATGACATTAACACCACTAGACCTTTAGAAGTCCTTCACATGGATTTGATTGGACCCATTAGCACTGTCATCTTAGAGGAAAAAGCCTATTGATTTGTTATTTATGATGACAACTCAAGGTTCACTTAGATTAGATTTCTATCACATAAAAATGAGTCATTTAATGAATTTAAATCCTTCTCCACTTGGATTCAAAATGAGCTAGATTGTGAGGTCTTGATCATACATAATGACCATGGTAGAGAATTTAAAAATGAGAGATTTGGATACTTCTATGACGATCAAGGGATTAGTCAAAACTTTTTAACTCCTAAGTACCCTTAGTAGAATAGGGTAGGTGAAAGGGAAAACAGGACCTTAGTAGAAGATGCTAGGGCGATGCTTGTTGAGTATTCTCATTCAAAATACTTGTGGACTGAAGCGGTAAACATAACTTGCTATGTGTTGAATAGGGTGAATGTTAGATCAAAACTGAATAAGACACCTTCTTAGATCATAAAGGGTAGGAGTCCTATTCTTATCCAACACCACATCTTTGTTTGTAAGGTTTTCATTCTTAATAATAAGAAGGGAAATTAACATACATACCACTTTATTTCATGCTATTTACATATTTAACACCCAAAACAATAATATTATATGCCTACCACCCATATACAACTTTAATATCAAATATACAACTCCTATAATTCATTTCAACCATTCATACCATCCTATAAACTTTAATATTTTATTCAATGCCCCTAAATTTAATCTATGGGTGGTAGTCTTATAATATTAATATTTTGGGTGTTATATATGCAAATAACAAGAAATAAAGTGGTATGTATGTAAAACCACCTAATAAGAAATCACTCTTAGGAAAATTTGACCCAAAATCTATTGAAGGAGTATTCTTTGGAGATTCAAGTGTGGGGAAATCCTTTAGGGTATTTAACAAGAGGACATTGATGGTGGAGGAGACTACTCATATAGTGTTTAATGAATTTAATCCTAAGAAGTATAGAGTTGAAGAATAAAATGAAGTTAGAGAGATTTCCCAAGAGTAGAAACTATAAATCTGGATAAAGGGGTGGATCCTCAAAACACTAATGGAGTAGGTGAGCTTACCCAATAAGTAGAAATTGAAAATCTAGAAGAAAGGGTAGAACCTCAAAATACTTTGCCTAGAGATTAGAGATATTTTTTGAGTTATCTTAAGGAATTGATCTTAGGAGATCCTTCTGAAGGTATTAGAACTAGGCATGGACTTAAAAAGAAAGTCAGCCACTCTACCTTTATCTCAATGATTGAACCCAATAACATCAATCAAGCCCTTTCTAATGAATTATGGATCTTATCTATGCAGGAAGAACATAATTAATTTGTGAGGAATGATGTTTAAGAGTTAGTAGAAAGACCCAAGAATCAAAGTGTTGTAGGAACCAAATGAGTATTTAAGAATAAAATGAATGATTCTTGTGTGGTGGTTAGAACTAATGTAAGATTGGTGGCTAAGGGGTACAACCTAATAGAAGGGATTGATTTTGAGGAGACCTTTAGCCCTATAGCTAGATTGAAAGCCATTAGAGTGCTACTAGACTTTACCTATTTTAAGGGATTTACGCTTTTCAAAATGGATGTCAAGAGTACCTTCATGGATGGGGTTATAAAAGAGGATATGTTTTTAAAACAAACCCTAAGTTTTGAGAGTTCTAAAATTTCAAATCATGTTTACAAATTAAAAAGGCCTTATAGGGATTAAAATAAGAACCCAGAGCATGGCATGCAAGGCTTACTAGAGAAGGAGTTTGTTAAGGGGAGTGTAGACACCACCCTTTTTCTGAGAAAAGCATAAAATGAGTTACTCATTATTCAGATATATGTTGATGATATACTTTTTGGATCTTCTTATAAAAAGTTATGTGATAATTTTTCTAAAATAATGAGTAAGGAATTTGAGATATGTATGATGGGAGAATTGTCCTACTTTTATAGGTTTAGCATAAGAAAAATGGATGATAGAACTTTTCAAAATCAATCAAAGTACATTAAGAACATCTTAAAAAAACATGAAATGGATAAAACAAAGCTAAGAAACACTCCCATGAGCTCTAATGTTCAGTTGGATAAAGACTTAAATTGAAAATCTGTTGATCTAAAGAAGTACAGAAGAATAATTGGATCAATATTTTACTTGACTGCTAGCCGACCTGATATATAATATTTAGTGCTTGTCTCTGTATTAGATTTCAAGATGATTTTAAAGAATCTCGTCTAACTAAAGTTAAAAGAATCCTTATATATCTCTTATGGACCCAAAACTTAGAATGTGGTATCCTAGGCACAATACTTCTTTTGAAAATATTGGATATTCTAATTCTAATTTTATAGGGTGTAGGGTGGATAGAAAGAGCACTTCTAGAACTTATAAATTTATGGGACAATCTTTAAACTCTTAGTCCAGTAGAAAACAAAACTCTGTTGCACTTTACACTACTGAAGTTGAGTGTATTGCCCAAGTCCTTTGGTTGATGCAACAAATTCTTGATTTAAGATTACCCGTAGGCACAATTTCAATTATGTGTGACAACACTGGTGCCATATACATCTTTAAAAATCCTATCCAACATTCAAGGACCTAACACATTGACAATAGACATCACTTTATTAGGGACTATATTATGAAAGGAGATATTGTGTTACACCATGAAGCAACTTAAAACCAACTGGCTGATATCATTACTAAACCATTCGCCTTCGACATATTTATCATTTTAAGGTCTAGATTAGGTGTAATTCACATAAATGCTTGAACTTGATGCTTTCTGAACTCTGAACTTTATATATTTTGATATTATTGTGTTTGTTTTCATTTTTTTATCTTTATTTTGATTCAAACCTTTCATTTATTTTTTATTTTAATTATTGATTTTTATTTATTTGCTATTAATTTTTGTGTTTTTATTTCTAATATTTTTTGTTTTTCTTTTGGTCACAGCTGAAATGATATTTTATGCCTTATTTTTGTTTTTGAAAATTTATAATCAATGATTGACATCTCTAAATCAATTAAAGAGAGAAACACCGTTGATTATTTTTCTTCCCCTAACTTCTTTTAGCAGTGTAATTTTTTTTTTCAGAATAAAAGTTTATCTCAAATTAATAACTAAACTTTGTAATTGATATCTTTTCTATCTTATTATAATAATCTATCTAATATAAATAATTCAAATTCATTAAACTCCTTTCTAGCTTTCTTAAAATTGTTATTGCATTTATCATATAAATTTGATTATGCTTTGTGGTTTACTTTTCCTGATATTAGAGAGTGAGTTTTTCTTCTCTAATATCTTGAAAATATTATCACAATTGAGAGTATTTAAATGTTTCGAAAGAGAACTAGCTTGCCTAATGACAAGAAGCATAAAATGGGCCTAAAAAGAAAAAAATTGAAAAAATACGCAATGATCATCCAAAAAAATTAAAGATACACAAAGTGTATCAAAAATCAAAAGATGCATAAAGAGCACCAACCAATTGATAGGAGGCATAAAATGAGCCCAAAAGAAAGCAAGCTTCCTTTTCTTTCAAACCTTTAAATCTTAGAAGAATTCATGTATCATTGATATTTAAAAACCTTGATTTTGAAACTCATAATTATGGTTAATTAATTAGCTATAATGTTCTCTAAGATATTTTTTTGGAACAAAGTTTTGAACATATTACTTTTGCCTATCCAATTATTTTTTTGAGTTAGATCTTTATTTTCAAAAGATGGTTTTCCCTGTAAGAAGCCCAAGCTGGAGTTAATAGGATGTTTTATTCTGCCATTTATTGAATTTCAATGATGTTAAATCATTTTCTTACAAATTTTTAATTAAATCACATAAAAAATTTATCATATTCTTCCTTTGATTAAAAAAATAAAAATATTTTTATTTTTAAATATTTTTGTCATTTTTATTACTTGTTGTTGTTTTATATTTGATTTTTTAATAATTTTGTATGCTTTGAGGCCTCTTATGATTACCTTCTTTGATCAATAAAATTTTCAAATCACATCATCTTGGAATATATTCATATCATCCTAGACAATATCTTCAAATCACCCTTCATCATATATCTGATGGATGATTTGCCTCAATTATTTGAGATTGTCCTAGACGGTCCACATCATTTTGGATGATTTGATCAAATTCTGCTCAATTATTTGTGATCGTCTTGGACGATACACATGTTTGTCCTAAACAATCCATATAGTAAAAAGTTTTACACATTTTAAATTTGGCTATTATGATCCATTATTAATGATCATCTTGGATGATCCACCTAATCGTCCAGGACCTAATCGTCCAGGATGATCCATTTCATTAACGGTCATTCAGCTTGACTCCTCAAGATGATATCCTGAGTCTATTCATCCTTGATAATATCTGATCATCCTGGATGATATGACCGCCTTGCCTCCTAAATGTTATAAGTTCACTTGATCGTCCTGAATGATCTTGTGATTTTCCTTAATAATATGGCTAAATAGAAGATTTCAAAGTATTTTCTCACCCTTAAATCCTTCCTTCATTCCTCAAGCTATAATTCCATAGCAATGGCTGGTGGGAAAAGTTCTAAGATGGCGACCGATAGTTCTTCAAGGGCATCCCTCATTTCATAGAGGCGGACAACCAAGCCACTAATCTTTAACACCATACTGCTGCGATCACACCCTCTAGGATCATTAATCCTCTCACACTTACTTACCTGGTCCAAAATATATTTGTTCATACGTCCCTTACTTTTATTTTGACACTAACTTTACATTTCAACTTTGAACTCTTCTATGAGGTCTTCGCTTGTCTTAGAATCAACTCCACCTATATTGCCCTTTAGAAATATGTGAATAAATGCCCAGTTTAGACCACCTATCAGAATTGTAATGAACTCCTCAAACTATCCACTACTGGAGATAAGATTCAAATTTTATCTTTAGATCTTAATTATGACTGAGCTCCTACCAACAACCTACTAATAAATATAAATATCTCTTACCATTATTGGTCATCAAGCACCTTAGTCAAAGCTGCTAGGATAATCCAACATGTTCTTAGAACCTCATTGATTCCAAAGGCTAGTGATCATATCTATATTACTCCCTTATTCTCAATCACCAACTTTTATATAATGGCCCATAGGGAGTTCAATGTCGCTGATCTTCTCTTTCAAAATATTGAGCACTTGACTTGTTTTGGAGATCCATAACATAAAAGAAAACCCAACCTTGCCTTAGGACATATCATAGCTTCTTCCTAGAATCCAAATATAATCTTCAATATCCTACCCCACTGGATTTTCAGCCTTTCTACTACACCAACAGCTCCTTCATGTTCTTTATAGCACTCATCTCTATATGGGGTACAAGTAGGTTGAGGGAGATGAGTGGGAAACTATTCCTACACCTATTTTGATCCGCCAACAGTCAGAACTGGATCAGCTGGTGGACAGTTGACCAGTGGGAGGCTAGGTTTAACTCTTACATTGCTGCACAAGAGCAGCAGCATGGGGTGGATGTGGTTAGATTTGATGCATATATGGCACACTAGTAGTAGTAATATTATAAGGATACATCCTAGTTTGGAAAGAAGTTTACTTCCATCTCCAGTTTCTTTCAACCACCACTACCACCTCCTTTACCTGATCAGGGCCCTCCGTACTTGTAGACTATTTTTCTTTTGATTTTTTTTTGTGATGTTTTTGTGTTATTGTTAATTTCTATTTTGTATTTTCTTCTTTGAATTTTTTCTGCTCCTTTTTGTGATGTCAAATGGGGGAGTAGTTTTTGTGTGAATTTTTATTGTTTGTACCACCTGTTTGTTTTTAATAAAATTTGCATGGCTTGGTTTATACTATTCTTCAATACTTTATGCTCCATTAATATTCTTAAGTTAAATTTCTCAGCAAATGTTTGCCATCATCATCAAATTTCTTAACAAATCTTTTGTACTTTATTTTTTTATCATACAAATATGTATGGTGGGATGAACAGAATAATGTGCCAAATAATATTTATTATTTTGAACTAATCATACAGGAAGATCGAAGAATCATCTTGGATAATATGTTATTTTTTCATCATCCATTTAGTATGGATTGGAAAATAGAATGATGTGCTAAATTATATTTATAATTTTGAACTAATCATACAGAGTAATATAAACATCATTTTGGACGATCAAAACAAACAAGGCTTTTAATCGTCCGGCCCTCCCACAACATGATGTTCTGTCGATGGTCCTAGATGATCTTTGACGGTAAGTTGCAAATTAGGGAAAATTTTAAGCCCTTCTATATAAGATATCTTATTTATTCGAGAAGAAATCTTTTACTGCTATCCTAACTTGAGATAGTAAAGAGAAGTAGAGGGTGAGCTTGGTAGAGAGAGAGAGAGGATCTTGTGAGGGGTAGTTAGTGAGGGGTTTAAAAAGGTTTCTCCAAGCAAGGATCCGAGTCATCTTTTCCAATCGTCATCCTTTGTTCCTTGGAGGCTCTAGGGAGGTCTTCTTTAGCAATCGATCAAGGTTCTCTGATTTCTTTAGAAGGAAGCAAAAGGAGGTTAGCTTCTTTGCTTCACTGGGGTCTGTGGAATGGAGTTTGTATGGGCTTCTCTGCCTTGCTATGGGTGCTAAAGAAGAGTAACTGTATTATAGCTCAATACCCGGAGGAGAGGCTCCTGGGAGTGGATGTAGGTTAAGTTGACAAAACTACTATAAAATCTTATATGCTCTTTTCTTATTACATTTCTATATTTTAATTTTTGTACTTTATTTTATGTGGGTGATCATATCTTCGATGTTTTAAAATTATTCAAATGATTTTGAATTTTATTTAAGAATTTTTAAAACTATCAATTCATCCCCCTCTTGGTTAGCCTCGGGCTAGTTCAGAAGGACTTAATATCCCTAACAAACTTTCAACTATGGCAAAATTATATGACAATACCGATGACCCATTAAAATTTTTCATCAATGATAGTGAACTGCCTTTTACCATTATCGATGATAATATTCTTTTACAAGAAGTCATTAATAACTCCATCTTTACTTTAGCTAGTGGTTTTGAAATTGTGGATGAGCAAATGTTGGCTATTACTACTAATCAAATTTTGTTACTTCATCTTCTCTTAGTCCTTATGTTATTGTTAAAAAATTGCCTTATATGGATTTTATGTTGATCAATAATAATTATGCTAATAATTTTCCCACTAAACCTATTATTAATGATCAGGATGATAGGAAACTCATTTCAAAGGAAGGAAATACTAGTATTGACATGGGTAGTAAGGAATGTGTGGAGGATGATTATACCATAGAGGAGGGAGAATTGTATTCAGAGGTAAAGTAGGTGGGTCTACACAATGATAGTAAGCATTCTTCAAACTCTCATTATAATTGTTACATCTTTACTAATATGGAGGATATGTATATTGTGGCTAAATGTTTCATCAAAGATGATATTGACACTTGTTAAACTAAGTTTCAAAATTTGAAGAGTAGGAAAAATAAGAACATCATATTATAATCGCTAAGGACCAACCATTTACAAACTAGTCACTAGCCTCTTTCTTATGTTTAAATCTAGTATTTGAAATGTTAGGGGCATTGAATATCCCTCCTCTAGGTTAAGAACTTATACTGTATTTATAATATTTCTATTCTTTTTTGCTTGAACTTCTCATTAGTTCTGCTAATTTTCTTAGTACTACTATATATTTAGGTTTTAAGAATTTTATTGCGAATTCTGCCAATAAAATTTGGGTGTTGTTGAAGGATTTTATACAGATAGATATTATTGGAGATTTTACTCAAGTCCTGCAGTGTAATATTGAATTTTAAAATTTGAATTGTTGTGCTTCCTTTGTCTATGCTACCTATTCTCGCAGTACTAGAAAATTTTTATGGGAGCAACTTACTAGTTTCCCCAGTATATGTAACTTTCCCTAGCTTGTTGGTGGTGATTTTAACTTTATTTCTAATCCCTCTGAGAGTATTGGGGGATCTACTCCTATTTTTCATTATATGGAAGATTTTAATTATATGATTATGGATTTTAATTTAGTGGACATTAGATTCTCTAGTAATAAATTCACTTGAAATCATGGTCATTTATGGCAATGGTTAAATCGTGTCCTGTTAAACGATGCTTGGATTAGCCTGTTTAATTATATTTCTATTGAACATCTTTTTATAACTCTTTTTTACCACTCTCTTACATTAATGAGACTCAAGATGAGGCATTTGGGTTCTTTGCCTCACTTTAGATTTCAAAATATGTGGTTATTTCATGATTCTTTTTTGGACTTGGTTTAGAAAAATTGGCATGCCCCCTTGTACCATGATAAATCTATCTTTGTTATGAATAGATTATGTTATAAACTAAAAATACTTAGGAAAAAAATTAATTGGTGGAATCATAATATATTTAAAAATATTTTCACCAATATCTTGTTTGTTTTGAGATAAAGTGAATACTACTGAGCTTAACTGTTAAATGTTTCCTTCTGATGATAATTTTTGTTTGCTTCGGGATGCTAAAGATTGTCTTTTTAAATTACAAGCTCAGGAGGAAGCTTTTTGGAAATAAAAAGTAGCTGCAAACCAACTTGTTGAAGGTGATAATAACACCAAATATTTTCATGTGTTAGCTAAGAGGAAATGTGTCAAAAACTCCATTAATAAAACCACTCGTGAAGATGGATATGTTACTGAGATTGTTGAGAAAATTTCATAATTGGTGATTCAACATTTTCATAACCACCTCATCAAGGACTTCACTTCTAGCCCTATTGATAACCCTTGTATTATTCCTAATCTCATCTCTCAAGATGATAATGAGTTCCTCTCTAAACCCCTACTTCAGAGGAAATCAAAGAGATTGTTCATAATATGAATGATGACTTTGTGGCTGACCCGGATGGCTTTACCACTATATTTTTTTTTTAGAAATATTGGTATATTTTTAGTAATGATCTTTATTCTACTATTCTGAAATTTTTTGCTAGACATACTATTCCTAAATTCATTACTTCTACTTATATTGTTCTCATCCCTAAAAGAAATTTTGTTAGTGATTGGAATGATTTATAACCTATTAGTTTTTGTACCTTTTTTAGTAAGTTGATTTATAAACTTCTTATGATTCGATTAACTTCTCTCCTTCCTAAATTATTTATCCTTATCAAATGGTGTTTTTCAAGGGTTAGCAATTGTTAATAATAACCTTTTGGCCCAGGAATTATGTCATGATCTAGATGTTAGTGTGAGAGGTGGTAACATCATTTTGAAACTTTATATTTCCAAGGATTATGACAACAATAATTGGAAATTTCTTTATAATATTTTTTTATTTGGTTTTAATTCAATTTTTATTAGTCTCAGCAAGAACTGCATTGAAGGGTCCTATTTTTATATTAATATGAAAGATAAAAGCACTAGTTTTTTTTTAAATCTTCTCATGGTTTATGACAGGGTGATCCTATCTCTCCCGCCTTTTTTATTATTTTTGCTAAATATTTATCTAGAGGCCTTGCCAACCTCTTTGAAAATCTACCTATCCTCTAGTTTAGAACCTTGGATGTTTTTCCTATTTCCCATTTAAGTTTTGCTCATGATTTCATCAATTTCACTAATGCTTCATTAAATAGGATTAATATAGTTATGGGTTACATTCATAAGTTTGAAAATGTTAGTTGGCTTTCTATGAAAAAGCATAAGAGTTATTTTATTTCCTCTAATAAAGTGCCTAATGATTGTATTTTGGCTATCAAAGGCCTGACATGTGGGGAAGAAAAATTGTGTCACCACGCAGATTTTGATTTCTCCTATTTTGTAATCGAATACTACATTGAAAATAAAGTACAATCTCGAGAGATTGACACAATATTCTACAATGGATTCAATATTAAAATAGGGTTTTGAAAATTGATATTTCTATGATTAAACACAGTTTAAAGAATAACATATCATCTCAAAAGATGAACATGAAATTCTATAGAATATGTTTAAAAATAGAAATAAGCTTTTTGAAAAATTTATTCATTCTTTTATTTAGATATAATAAGGAGAATATTATATCATCTTGAAAGACGAACATAAAATTCTTCAAGAACATCTAAAAGCAAGAATGAGTTTTATAAAATTCATCATTTCTAAAATTAAATATAACAAGCAATAAATTATATTACCTGAAAAGACAATAATAACATACTACGAGCATATTTAAGATTAGAAATGAAGTTTTTTTTTTTAATATCTATATTCCCAAATATTCTTACCTTGTTTTATATGAATAAAACAAGATTTATTTTAGTCTGGGGTTCTCAAATCCCTATAAGAGCAAGATCCTATAGTTAATTACATCCTAGGAGGGATACTCCTAAGAAAACTCTCAATTAAAGCAGTGATTTCATACCCTTTTGACTACAAAGTAGAAGACAAGGAACATAAATAGGAATTTTCCAAGGTGAAAGGTCAATGTTGAACATTTATTAGCGAGTCAAAGGATGAAAAGTAGGAGGTGTCGGATTCTGAGAAGCCCAGAGACAACCTCAATCAATCCTATGTTGGGCTTTACATTTTAGGAGAAAATTTTATATTTAAGTTAATATTTTATTAGAAATTTGGGATTTATATTCCCGGATGATGAAGACTTAAGATCTAAAAAGAATCTGCCTTAGAACCTAAATCTAATTTGGGTATTATAAAATAGTGACCCGAACCTAACTAATGAAGTGCAAATCTGGACTTACCCCGGCCTGGATTAGGGATCCAGCTAACCACCTAAGCGCTTTAAAATAGTGTGTCCAGTCTCTTATGAAAGATGGGTAAGGACGTTGCTTAAGTTTTAAGGAATTGGGGGCCGACATCTAAGACAGTTCCTAATTGGCCCTTTAACTTATATAGGGTGAGTTATGCCTAAATATGCAATTAATATTTTAGACTCTTTTTAATTTGTATCTAATGCAATGCGTGCTAATTGACTCGAATGCATAAAATGAATATGAAGCAGTTTTAAAATTAGGCTTTGAAAATAGGTTTTTCCCTAGAGATTGCACAACTTCCCCTTGACAGAACTGCACCCTCATAGGTCAAGTGGTCTGCCAGAACCCGCAGGCGGGGAGGTGCCTAACAAGGAAGAGAAAGTAATAATATGCTTATGCTGACTCTCGGCAGTCCCGAGCTTACTTCTTAGAACATTAGAGTTACTATGTGAGCCTAAAATTTTTTATTAAAATTATAAGTAAAAGAATTTTAATCGTACCCTTACGAAAAAAAAGCACTCCGATTCGTATCCAGACTAAAACAAAACATGACATGCAAGGGCCCTAAAAAAAGCTACTGCACAAACAATGTAAACAAACAAATTAAATAATCAAAAATTATAATATTCAATGTCCAATGTCCATATTACACCCAGAATTTGCAGAAACGTAAAGTGGCCGGGCACCACTAACAACAAACCCGGATTCTAATCCTAAGAATGACGCAAGTGATTTTTTGAACTGGGATATACTGTTCCTTGAATCTTTATTTCTTCATCTTTTTTCTTCAATCTTCTCGTTCTGTCTTTTCTTCTTTTATGAGCTTCTCGGGTCCGCCGGGTTCTGGATATCCAAATGAAAAGAAACTCATCCCTAAGAGGGGTATTTTCTTTTCTATATGGATATTGAATCATCCTAATTTGGCTTTCCAAATAAAAGAGAATAATCATTTAAGGTATATTCTCTTTTTTTTTTTGTATTCCAAATTGAATGTGATATCCCATTTTAAAAATCACTTTTACAATTTTGACTCTTGATAAATTATTTTTTACATTACATTTCATTTCATAGAAAGGCAAGAAAAATCTAGTCCACCTGCAGGGTTATCCTAAGCAATTTATAATAAAATTCATTCCACGCAGTTATATATATATATGCAATTGAATTTAAATTATTAAGCCACTCTTGGCCACACTCTTCTTCATTTGGGGGCTAAGCAGCTGAAGCACCTGTGAAATTTATTTATTATTAATTAATTATCCCCCTTTTCATCTGTCCTGCATGAGTGTGGCTACCTACAGAAAATTTTGTTAACAACCAGATCGCTCCTAACCTAAGGGTAATCTAATCATCAACCAAATCACATTACAGAGTGCAGTAAGAGTAAGTATACAAACACACCAACGATTTTACAACCAACATACAATGAAAATTGAGAAAGCCCGTTACACAGCAGTAAAAAAAATAAATACCGGCCTAACCTAAATCTAAAGTCGGTTGTCCTAACAAACAATTCTAAGTGTGTGCAATAGGTTATGTGGTTTTGATATGTCCTATATAGGTTAATTATTGACAAAAGTTTTCTAATTGATTAAATTTTAATTTAAAAATGTTCACTAATTCTAGGGTGAGGTGTCACTAAGTTTTCTATGTTATATATTTCTATGCTAAAGTGTGCATAAATTCTAAGTCTAAGTTTTCTAAAACTCAGTCCTTAATTTTTGTTCTTAAGTGTCACTACTATTGTATAGGGTGAAATTTTTGTTATTACTAACACTTAGGACTTTGAGCGTGTGTAAAAGGAATTTAGGGATCTAAAATAAAATAAAAGTAATCCTAATAAAATTGAAGTTACTACAAGGATCTAAAGGGAAGGATTCACACATATCACACCAGGGGCCCCTAAAGGTTTTCAAAGTTTAGAATACTCACAGTCACCGGGGTCTACGACCCGGTGGTTCCGCCCGTAGCACCTCTACCCGGTTGGATAGAGGCGACCGACATCATTAGCTCCTTATCCTTTTGTTCCCTCGACCGGTATCATTCCTCGTAGTTTATGTCAATAAAGAAAAGAAAATAGGGAAAAGAGGGATTAGAAGCACTTTTAATAAATAATAATAAAATAATTGAAATTTACTGAAAATAAAGATGTACCTTTCTTCGGGCTTGGACACCGATTTTATTTGATTTTGTTTTTGAAACCTTTTACTTTTGAAATCATATTGTATGTCTTTCTAACAATCATCCCAAGGCAACAAGAAAGGGGTAAAAGAAGGAAAGAGAGAGAGAGAGAGAGAGAGAGAGAGAGAGAGAGAGAGAGAGAGAGAGAAAGCTTTTGATTTTCTTTAACATTTCTAATTTCTAAAAAGTTTCCAAACTCACTCTATAACACAAATTACTATTCATCTCCCTTTTCAAAATTCACACAAGTCCCACTTTTATACACAAACGCAAATAACTTTCCTTACTAAATCAAACACTTTAATTTTCACAATCTTCACACAAAACCTTTCTAATATATACTTTCAACTCTAAATCCTACAATCTCCACTTCTTATCGTTCATAAGCATCACCTTGAATTTCACTTTTCAACACATACGCGCTCAAATCTTATTTCTCATATTTACATAATTCAACTTACAAAAATATACATTTTACCATTCAAAGATCACACACTACACTTTTCATTTCACTTTTTAATATATACTTGATACACTTTCCAACACGCACACCTTTCCACTTTTCAACATACCTCAAGTTCAAACACAAACGACTCCATAATTCTACTTTCCAATACACATACAATTTCTACCTTTACACATCATCTTTCAACATAAACCAAAATTATACTTCCCAAAACTTCCCAAAAGATAGACACATACACCTTTTTTTAAAAAAAGAAAAAGAAAATTATAAACAACACTTCCAAAATTACTCATCTACAATTTACTCTTCTACACTATTGTTGGAAACTGTAATAAAATATTTGGAAAGTGAAACTTATGCTTCTAACTGAATCACATGTTCATGATGTTACAAATTCTAACGAATATTCCCATGATATTGTATAATCGATGAAATAGATATATAAGATAGTTTTGTAAACTTAATGCATTAAAGTTAAAAAAAAAATTCCACTTAGAACTTATGGGAATATTCACAGAAAAAAGTTGAACTGGAAGTAGACAGAGATATTGGAGCTTCTCACGCGATTCAGAAAGGGAAAAGGATTTCAGAATTGCAGAGAGGACCGAGAGCTTCGTTCTTGTGCGAATAGAGAAGAGGCCGGCTGGGGCCTCCAGCCCTCTTGCGAACAGAGAAGAAGATCGAGCCTTGGGTTTTCATGAACTTGGAAGAAGCGAGAGTGAATGAGAGCCTGGGAGTGTGCAAATGAGAGCCGAAAGTGTGAGAGAGGGAGTTCGGTTCTTCGAACTGCAGGGAGGAGAGGATTTTGGTTGCTGGGCTTCTCACGTGTGAGGAAGAAAGTGATCGTGGGATGGAAAAGTTCCGAACTGCAGGCGTTGAGCATAAAGCCTAGAGATTTTCGGAACTATAGAGAGAACCAAAAATTTTGTTTCTTTTGCTTAGATGGGGACATGGGCTGGACCAATTGTTGGTCATTCAAAAGCCTTAATGATGTTAGAATGTAACGATCTTGGGCTCGTTGGATTCATCTCATCGATCCATTCGATTCGAGTATAAGCTCGTCAAAATCAGAGACCGTTTGGAAACTCAAAGTGGGGTTCATGCGTATGAGGGGGATTTTTTTTTCTCTGTGTGCGAATGGGGCTTCTTACACGATCTAGAGAGGGAGATCGTGGATTTGAGGGAGAGATCGTGGGGAGTTTTGTGAACTGCCATAATCTAATTACCTTTTAATTAAATTAAAGGTTATGATTTATTTGTGTTTTAAAAGGGATTTAAAAAGGCTGATTGTGATTTGATTAAAAAAAAGGAAGCAAATTTTTATTAAAAAGAATTTGGGTTTGATTGGTTAAACCGGCTCAATCAAATTCAAAACCATTTCTTAATTCAAAATCAATGGCTAAGATTAAATCATATCTTAAAATGAATTTAGGAGTTAGTTATAATTCAAATTGATTTAGAATATTATTTAGAAAATAATTGATAATTTAAAATATATGTTTTTGATTTAATTTTAAAAATAGAAATAATTTGAAATATTAATTTTATCTCATTTATAACGATTTGAATTTGAATGAGTTGAGGTGAATTGATTTAGGTCGATTTAAAAGTTCGAGTCCGTGCTACGTCATTAGGTGTCCACCTAAGGGAAATCCTATGGGTGATGTCTATTCTAGGCTACGAGAACCTTGGTGCTAGAATCGATTCCGAGGAATTTGACCTCGAATAAGGAGGTCAACAAATGGACCCCCAATAGGCAATATAAACTTGCCAAAGTTTATCGTGCGTATTGGTGTCGACCGAAACAATCAACTAGATCCAGAGTTTGAATTTAAAGATCTTAGTATATGAATTGAAGGAATTTTGATGTTTGATAGAAAATCAGAATGAAAATTTTATAAAGAAATTTGAGTTGATTGTTTGAAGGATTTGGATCGATTATTTGATTTAAAATTTGATGACGACAATGATGAGTTTAGAAATTGAGACTAGTATATTGTTGACAAAATTAATGTATGAAAAAATTGATATTGTGATTTGAATGTAGTTTGATAGGAATAGAGATTTTCAATGTGATTTTGGTTTGAATATGATTTTGATAAGACTAGAGTCTTCTTTCTAATCCAAGAGAAAGGATGCCATCAAGTGGGTACTTACGCCTAACTCAACAAACTAGAGGGCAACTTCTAAGAAAAGAAAGCAACCTATGGAAAAGATTGTATCTAATCTTGGAAGGTTTAAAAAAAAATTTTAATTTTACACTAGGATGGTGCCACGAGGAGCGTTCTCCAACTCTAGCAGATGATCGTAAGGAAAGGATGCCTAAATGTGGGGACACACACCTAACCTTAGAGGATCAGAAGATCATATGAAAAGGAAGCCTAAGTGTGGGGATTCACACCTAAACATAGAGGATCGATTTAAGATTTAAAATTTACACTAGGATGGTGCCACGAAAGGCGTTCTCCAACTCTAGCGGATGATCGTGAGGAAAGGATGCCTAAGTGTGGGGACTTACAACTAACCTCAGAAGATCAGAAGATCATATGAAAAGGAAGCCTAAGTGTGGGGACTCACACCTAATCATAGAGGATCGATTTAAGATTTAAAATTTACACTAGGATGGTGCCACGAAGGGTGTTCTCCAACTCTAGCGGATGATCATAAGGAAAGGATGCCTAAGTATGGGGACTCACACCTATCCTTAGAGGATCGGATGATCATATGAAAAGGAAGCCTAAGTGTGGGGACTCACACCTAATCATAGAGGATCGATTTTAAGATTTAAGATTTACACTAGGATGGTGCCACGAGGGGCGTTCTCCAACTCTAGCGAATGATCGTGAGGAAAGGATGCCTAAGTGTGGGGACTCACACCTAACCACAGAGGATCGGATGATCATATGGAAAGGAAGCCTAAGTGTGGGGACTCACACCTAACCATAGAGGATCAATTTAAGATTTAAGATTTAATGAAAAGAAGATGTCACTGGGGATACTTATACTTCTACTCGGGATGAAGATTAGGATGCCACTAGGGATGCTTATTCCTAATTTCAAAGATGTCAATAGGATGTCGTAGGAGGACTTATACCTAAAGACGGATTTAAGATTTAAAATTTAATGAAGAGAAGATGCCGCTAGGGATGCTTATACTTCTCCTCGGGACGAAGATTAGGATGCCACTAGGGATGCTTATTCCTAACTTCAAAGATGTCAATAGGATGCCACAGGAGGACTTAGACCTAAAGATGGATTTAAGATTTAAAATTTAATGAAGAGAATATGTCGCTAGGGATGCTTATACTTCTCTTCAGGATGAAGATTAGGATGCCACTAGGGATGCTTACTCCTAACTTCAAAGATGTCAATAGGATGCCGTAGGAGGACTTATACCTAAAGACGGATTTAAGATTTAAAATTTAATGAAGAGAAGATGCCGCTAGGGATGCTTATAATTCTCTTCGTAATGTCAATAGGATGCCGTAGGAGAACTTATACCTAAAGACGGATTTAATCAGGATTGGCTACCATAAGAGCGGACTTAAGCTAGAAAGTTAGTAAGATGCCGTAAAAGCGGACTTAGTCCTAAAGACAGGTTTAATCAGGATTGGCTGCCGTAAGAGCATACTTAAGCCGAAAGCCAATAGGATGCCGTAAAAGCGGACTTGGACCTAAAGACTGAATTAATCAGGTTTAGCTGTCGTAAGAGCGGACTTAAGCCAGAAAGCCAATAGGATGCCGTAAAAGCGAACTTAGACCTAAAGACTGATTTAAATAGGATTGTGAATTTTTAAAGTAAAGTTGATTTTTTTAAAGTTTTGAATCTTTTCTCTCAATCACAAATGACATTGACAACTTGCAAATGTTCTACCAGAGATTATAGGCTTTTATATATGTCATTTTTTAGAAGGGAAAGAAAAAATATTTTAACGATTGATAGACTTGAAAATCTTTTGATTAAAATTTTGTTTTATCCTTCATTATAAATGATCTTTATAACTTACAAATAATCCACTAGGAATTATGTTTTTATATTGGATCATCATATATGAGAAAAACAAAAGGGGAGTAGTTTGATCATCTTCGATAAGTAAAGACTTAACAAAGCAACTCAATCACCAAAGGAGAAATGTAAGATTTTTTTTAAAGATTGATTCTATGATTGAATTTGTTTCGATTAACTCAAAGAAAATCATATGAATTTTCTAGAGTCCTCATTTGTGTGTTCTAAAAGAACTAAATGCAACATGATAAAATTTTCTCTGAAAATTTTTAACTTTTGCATGAGTTGTTACAGAACAACGAGCATATTTGAGCATCTTTTATAGTGAAAGCACTAAGGAATTGTTGCAACTCGGGCTTCCGAGTTTATAATTTTGATGATAATAAATAATAATTATTAATCTTTTATTTCTCCTGGTATTGGCAGTGCATATTTCTTTCTATGTTAACTAATATTTCAGGTACATCATGCACCGTTCTTTGAAGATTCAAGGCTCAAGAATGCATAGAATTGGTCGTATTAAATGAGTCTGTAATTTTCATTTATTGAGTCAAGTCTTATAATGATGTATGATAGTTTGTTGATCATGCACACACACAGAGGGAGCAAAAAATGATTATAAATATTTTAACTTTTCTATTCATCGTACTATACGAATTTAATTCGTACTGTACGATCTGGTGTAACAGAAATAAATTAAAATGTTTATTTTTCCTTTAAAAAATTAATTTTGAATATAACTAATCGTACTGTACGATCACCACATCGTACTATACGATCTGTTATAATTAGAAAGACCGCCGTCCATTAAATTAGGAAAAAATTTGAATTTGAACAGTTGTATAATCGTACTGTACGATCAGAATCGTACTGTACGATGTTTGAAATATTGCCTAAGTTAATCCTAAGATTATGCAATCAAAACGGCTTAATTTTGATGTGTTGATCGTACTGTACGAACTGTATCGTACTATACGATCAATAGAGACAATTTTGGAAATCTGCCCGTTTATTGAACTGTTCGTACAGCACTTTCGTACAGGACATCGTACAGTACGAACTTTAATTGAACTGTTCATACAGTACTAACTGGATCGTACAGTACTAACAGGTCAATTTTTGCACATCGTACTGGACGATCTTGAGATCGTACGGTACGATATTTGACGGCTGAATTGAGTATTTTTAGGGTTTTTTGAGCCCTCTATTTAAGCACTCTCATAAGACTTTGTAAGAGTCTTTGGCAGCCATTGTGTCTTCATTCTTTTGGAGAAAACTTGAAGAGAGGACTTGAAAGGGAGAGAGGAAAGGGTGAAGTTTGAGAGAGGGAGAAGAACCTTGGAGGGGGTTTCAAGGGAGTGTGAAGGGAGTTCACACGGTTGCTCCGGCGAGCTTGCACCTCAGTACCATCGGATTCAAGGTTCGTCTTGAAGGAAGTTTTGCGAAGAAGAAGATCTCGTTGGTGTCAAAGGACCCGACTCCTCCGCCGCACTGGGGAAGGTGGAAGTGATTGTGTAAGGGCTTCTCCGCCTAGCTGTGGAAGACTCTAGAAAATTCATATTATTTTCTTCGAGTTAATCAAAACAAATTTAATCATAGAATCAATCTTAAAAAAAAATCTTGCATTTCTCCTTTGGTGGTCGAGATGCTTTGTTAAGTCTTTACTTATCAAAGATGATCAAACTACTCCCTTTTTGTTTTCCTCACATATAATGATTCGATATAAAAATATAATCCCTAGTGGATTATTTGTAAGTTATAAAGATCATTTATAATAAAGGATAAAACAAAATTTTAATTAAAAGAATTTTCAAGTCTTTTAATCTTCAAAATGTTTTTTCTTTCCCTTCTAGAAAATGACATATATAAACGTTTATGATCTCCAGTAGAACATTTGCAAGTTGTTAATGTCATTTGTAATGTAGGGAAAAGATATAAGCTTAAATAAATCAAATATACATTAAAGTTCAAAACCTCTTAAATCTGTCTTTAGGTATAAGTCCTCCTACGGCATCCTATTGACATCTTTGAAGTTAGGAGTAAGCATCCCTAGTGGCATCCTAATCTTCGTCCCGAGGAGAAGTATAAGCATCCCCAGCGGCATCTTCTCTTCATTAAATTTTAAATCTTAAATTCGTCTTTAGGTATAAGTCCTCCTATGGCATCCTATTGACATTCTTGAAGTTCGTTATAAGCATCCCTAGTGGCATCATAATCTTCATCCATAAGTTAAGTATAAGCATCCCTAGCGGCATCTTTTCTTCATTAAATTGTAAACCTTAAATCTGATCCTCTATGATTAGATATGAGTCCCCACACTTAGGCTTCCTTTTCATATGATCATCTGATCATCTAAGCTTAGGTATGAGTCCCCACACTTAGGAATCCTTTCCTTACGATTATCTGCTAGAGTTGGAGAACGCCCCTCGTGGCACCATCCTAGTGTAAATTTTAAATATTAAATCAATTCTCTATGGTTAGGTGTGAGTCCCCACACTTAGGCTTCCTTTCCATATGATCATCCGATCCTCTGAGGTTAGGTGTGAGTCCCCACACTTAGGCATCGTTTCCTTACGATCATTCGCTAGAGTTGGAGAACGCCCCTCGTGGCACCATCCTAGTGTAAATTTTAAATCTTAAATCGATCCTCTAAGGTTAGGTGTGAGTCCCCACACTTAGGCATCCTTTCCTCACGATCATTCGCTAGAGTTGGAGATGTCCCCCGTGGCACCATCCTAGTGTAAATCTTAAATCTTAAATCTGATCCTCTATGGTTAGGTGTGAGTCCCCACACTTAGGCTTCCTTTCCATATGATCATGTGATCCTCTGCAGTTAGGTGTGAGTCCCCACACTTAGGCATCCTTTCCTCACGATCATTCGCTAGAGTTGGAGAACGCCCCCCGTGGCACCATACTAGTGTAAATCTTAAATCTTAAATCGATCCTCTATGGTTAGGAGTAAGTCCCAACACTTAGGCTTCCTTTCCATATGATCATTTGATCCTCTGAAGTTAGGTGTGAGTCCCCACACTTAGGCATCCTTTCTTCATGATCATCCGCTAGAGTTGGAGAACGCCCCCCGTGGCACCATCCTAGTGTAAATCTTAAATCTTAAATCGATCCTCTATGGTTAGGAGTAAGTCCCCACACTTAGGCTTTCTTTCCATATGATCATTTGATCCTCTGAAGTTAGGTGTGAGTCCCCACACTTAGGCATCCTTTCTTCATGATCATCCGCTAGAGTTGGAGAACGCCGCCCGTGGCACCATCCTAGTGTAAATCTTAAATCTTAAATCGATCCTCTAAGGTTAGTTATGAGTCCCCACACTTAGGCATCCTTTTCTTACGATCATCCGCTAGAGTTGGAGAACGCCCCTCGTGGCACCATCCTAGTGTAAAACTTAAATTTCTAAACCTTCCATGCAAGATTAGATATAATCTATTCCATAGGTTGCTCTCTTTTCTTAGAATATGCCCTCTAGTTTGTTGAGTTAGGTATAAGTGTCCACTTGGTGGCATCCTTTCTCTTGGACTAGAAAGAAGACTCTAGTCTTATCAAAATCTTTTTGAAATCAAAATTACATCAACTCTTACATTCATGTCAAACTACATTCAAATCACTACATTTAACTTTTTCATATCTTCACTTTACCAAATGATACTAATATTTTTAGTTATTATTTGCAAAAGCCATCAATACCAATATCAATTTCAAAATCATTGAATCAACTCAAAACTCTATCAACTTTTATCTAGATTTTCTATCAATTCTCAAAATCCCTTCAACACATATACTCAGATGCTAAACTTCAACTATGGATCTAGTTGATCATTTCGGTCAACGCCAATACGCACGATAAACTTTGGTAAGTTTATCATGCCTATTGGGGGTCCATTTGTTGACCTCATTATTTGAGGTCAATTTCCCCGGATTCAATTCTAGCACCTAGGTATTCGTAACCTAGTGTAGACGTCGCCCCCACAGGATTTCCCTTAAGTGGACACCTACTGACGTAGCATCGACTCGAACCTATCACTCAACTCAAATCAGGCTCGATTTTTGATTCGTCGATGTCGATCGACTCAATCTAATTTATTTTCGATCAAATTGATACATTATTGGGCTCAAATCAATTCACCAATCGAATCAAAATCAAATCAAATTAACTCAAATTGAATTCGATTTCAATGGCTCTGATTAACCCGTTTTGACTCGTCACAAGTATATATATAATAATAATTGATACGTCGTCAAAAATTATCTTAATCGGGCACGAATCTCGATGCAAAATCAAGTTTGGAAACTTCAAAAATTAATTCGGAGACCATCCAAACTCCGATTTCAGCAAACTTATAGTCGAACTGAGCGTCTCAGGAATACAAACCCAACGACACCAAGATCAACCCAATCCGAGCCCAAATGAGTCCAAATCAAGGGCTCAAAGTGCTGTTGGAAGGTTCAAATAGCAATTTGAGTTACCAAACGATCTCCGATTTTGACGAGCTTATACTCGAATCGAAAGGATCGTCGAGACAAATCCAATGAGCCCAAGATCACCAAATTCCGAAATCATTAAGGCCTTCAAATGTCAACCGAACGGTCCATGGTCAAATTGTTCAGCAACAACCCATAACCACCCACTCTCCCTCCCTCAACCCATAACCACCCACTCTCACTCTCCCTCAACCCAGAAAAAAGTCCAAGCCTCCCTCCTCTCATACATGACATGTCCAAGCCCCTCCTCTCATCTAATCTCCAGCCCTAGGAACCCCAAATGAACCCCTCTATGCTACGGCTTGTTCAACCAGAGGAAACAAAAAGTGGTAAATTTTCTTCTTGATCTCTTTCTTCTACATTCTTTTTTTTCTTCTTCACTATATCAATCATTAAAATATTAAGAATATATTGATTCCCATTTCTCTCTATGGTTGTAGAAGTTGAGGGATTTAGATCATTTCATTTCTTTCATTTTGGGATCTAATGTTGATTTTATAGAAGTCATAAAGCATTATCTTTAAAATTTCCTATTGCTTCTAATAGTTACATGTATTTGATGTTGTTTTAAGAAAGTTTTTGGTGAGAAATGTGATGAAATTTTGTTGTTGTCTTTAAGAGAAGAGATTAAATATATCATTTCTTGTTAAAATTGTAAATTAATGCGTATAATTAAGTTGATTTTTCTTCATCAATATCTAAGGGTGTAATATATGCATATATGTGCAAATTGTAACTTTTGCATGTCTTAAAAAATAGGAAGCGAAAATTGTTTGTTTTAGAGGTGGAAGTATATGTTGGAAATATTTTGTGTTGAGAATTGAATGTTTTGAAAAGTGCTTTGCGTTGAGGGAGAGGTGTGTATTATTTTGAAAGGTGAATTGTGAAAATTTTTTGGAAGGATATTTTTGTACATTTTGGAGAGGTGAAAAGTATACATTGTGGGTAAGTAAAAGTGTGTATTTATGAGAAGTGAAAAGTGTATGTGTGTATCTCTCTAAAAAGTATGGGTGATGTTTTTGAAAAGTGATTCGTGCGTGTGCTTTAAAATGTAATCATGTGATCTTTGTAAGATGAAAGTTATATATGCTTCGTAATATGAAATGTGTAAATCTATAATAGTGAAAAATATAGTGTTGAAATGAATTGTGTATAAGTTAAAAGCGATGTGTGAGAAATATAGTGAGGCTAATGGGATCAAAAAGTTGATATTTATGTGTTTTGAAAGTTAAAGTATGTGTATATGAATAGCTAAGTGAATGTTTTGAAAAATATATATGAAATATGTTAGAAGGTGAAATGTAGGAATTTTGGGTAAAATGAAACGTGTGTGGAGATAATGTGGTTTTGAAAAGTAAAATGCTTTTGACTATGTGTATTGAGAGATGAGATATTTTGGAAAGTGTGTGTTAGAAAGTATTTGGATTTTAAACGATTCAGATTCATAAAGGATTCAAATTAAAGTGTACAAGTGTGAGAGGTAAATTGTTTATTTTGTGAAAATTGTGTAAATTAGAAAGAGTGGTATTGAATATTGAAAGATTGTAAAGTGTACTTCCAAAAGTAAAGGTTTCAAAAGCCAAATCAACACAACCAGTGATCAAGCCCGAAGAAAGCTACGTCTTTATTTTCAGTAAATTTCAATTATTTCATTATTAATTATTAAATGTGCTTTATAATCCCTTGTTTTTCCTATTTTATTTGCATAAACTGCGAGGAATGGTACCGGTCGAGGGAACAAAAGGACAAGGAGCTAATGATGTCAGTCGCCTCTATCCAACCGGGTAGAGGTGCTACGGACGGAACCACCGGGTCATAGCCCCCGGTGACTGTGAGTATTCTAAACTTAGAAAACCTTTAGGGCCCCCCTTGATGTGGTTTGTGCGAACCCTTCCCCTTTAGGTCCTTGTAGCAACTTCAATTTTATTAGGATTACTTTTGTTTTATTTTAGATCCTTAAACCTTTACATGCATGCAAAGTCCTAAGGGTTAGTAATAACAAAATTTTTTATCCTATATAACAGTAGTGACACTTAAGGACAAAAATTAAGGACTGAGTCTTAGAAAATCTAGACTTAGGATGCATGCACACTTTAGAATAGAAACTTATAACATAGAAAATCTAGTGACATCTCACTTTAGAATTAGTAAATATCTTTAAATTAGAATTCAATCGATTAGAAAACTTTAGCCAATAATTGATTTAGGATATATCAAAATCACACTTTCTAATACACACACTTAGAATTGTTTGCTAGGACAACCGACTCTAGTTTTAGGTTAGGCCGGTATTTATTTCCTTACTGTACTGTGACGTGCTTTTTCTCGAGTTTTATTGCATGCTGGTTGTAAAATGTTGGTGTGTTTGTTTATTTATTTTTACTGCACTCTATGTTGGTTTGATTGACGATTAGATTACCCATAGGCTAGGAGCGATCTGGATTGTTAACATGATTTTCTGTAGGTGGCCACACTCATGCAGGGAAGAAAAAGGGGGCTAATTAATTATTAATAAATAAATGCTACAGGTGCTTTAGCTGCTTAGCCCCCAAATGAAGAAGAGTGTGGCCAAGTGTGGCTTAATAATTTAAATTCAATTGTATATATATAACTATGTGGGATGATTTTTATTATAAATTGCTTAGGATAACCCTGCAGGTGGACTAGATTTTTCTTCCCTTTCTGTGAAATGAAATGTAATGTAAATATAATATATCAAGAGTCAATAAATGTGAAAGTGATTTTGAAAGTGGGATATTACATCCAATTTGGAATCCAAAGAAAGGAGAATATACCTTAAAGGATTATTCTCTTTTATTTGGAAAGCCAAATTAGGATGATTTAATATCCAAATAGAAAAGAAAATACCCCTCTTAGGGATGAGTTTCTTTTCATTTGAATATCCAGAACCCGGCAGACCCGAGAAGCTCGTAGAAGAAGAAAAGGCAGAACGAGAAGATTGAAGAAAGAAGATGAAGAAATAAAGATTCAAGGAATAGTATATCCCAATTTAAAAAAAATCACTTGCGTCATTCTTAGGATTAGAATCCAGGTTTGTTGGCAGTGGTGCCCGGCCACTTTACTTTTCTGCAAATTCTGTGTGTAATATGGACATTGGATATTATTTTTGGATTATTTAAATTGTTTGTTTACATTGTTTGTGCAGTAGCTTTTTTTTAGGGCCCTTGCATGTTGTGTTTTGTTTTAGCCTGGATACGAATCGGAGTTCTTTTTTTCGTAAGGGTACGCTTAAAATTCTTTTACTTGTAATTAAAAAAATAAAAATTTTTAGGCTCACATAGTAACTCTAACGATCTAAGAAGTAAGCTCGGGACCGCCGAGAGTCAGCATAAGCATATTAATACTTTCTCTTCCTTATTAGGCACTTCCCCGCCTGCGAGTTCTGGCAGACCACTTAACCTATGAGGGTGCAGTTCTATCAAGGGGAAGTTATGCAATCTCTAGGAAAAACCTATTTTAAGCCTAATTTTTAAACTGCTTCATATTCATTTTATGCATTCGAGTCAATTAGCATGCATTGCATTAGATATAAATTAAAAAGATTCTAAAATATTAATTGCATTTCTAGACATTTTTCACCCTATATAAGTCAAGGGGCCAATTAGGAACTGCCTTAGATGTCGGCCCCTAATTCATTAAAACTTAAATAAACATCCCTACCCATCTTTCATAAGAGACTGGACACATGGTTTTAAAGCGCCTAGGTGGTTAGCTGGCTCCCCAATCCAGGCCGGGGTAAGTCCAGATTTGCACTTCATTAGTTAGGTTCGGGTCACTATTTTATAGTACCCAAATTAGATTTAGGTTCTGAGGCAGATTCTTTTTAGATCTTAAGTCCTCGCCCTCCGAGAATATAAGCCCAAATTTCTAATAAAATATCAACTTAAACATAAAATTTTCTCTTAAAATGTAAAGCCCAACATAGGATAGACTGAGGTTGTCTCTGAGCTTCTCAGAATCCGACACCTCCTACTTTTCCTCCATTGACTAACTAATAAATGTTCAACATTGAGCTTTCACCTTGGAAAATTCCTACTTCTGTTTCTTGTCTTTTACTTTGTAGTCAAAGGGTATGAAATCACTGCTTTAATCGAGAGTTTTCTTAGGAGCATTCCTCCTAGGATGTAATTAACTATAGGAGCTTGCTCTTATAGGGACTTGAGAACCCCATACTAAAATAGACCTTATTTTATTCATATAAAACAATGGAAGAATCTTTGGGAATGCAGATATCTTTAAAAACTTCATTTCTAATCTTAAATATGTTTGTAGGATGTTATTATTGTCCTTTCAGATAATATAACTTCATACTTGATATATTCAACTTTAGAAATGATGAATTTTATAAAATTCATTCTTGCTTTTGGATGTCTTGAAGAATGTTATGTGTTAGAATAGTTGCTATTTGAATGATTTATATTTTTGCAACTTATGTAGTTTTGATGATTCCAAAAATTATTGTTCAAATGTGTAATTATCTCCTAACAATTTTAGAAGATTTGCATTTGCTCTTGTGTGTACTAACATTTCAGGAAAATCAGACTCCAGACTACGATAACTTCAAATCAAATTCAACATGAGATATTTTGTTAATTTGAAGTTTCCATTTTTTCTTTGAATTAATTTTGAAAGGGAGTGATTGTAATTGAGTGAATAAAAAACTCACACACACACATAAGGAGATCATAAAATTTTATACTGATCGTACGGGATGATATTTTATCGTACTGGACGATCCGTTAGTTATCTCCTATAGAACCCATGGAACGAATAGGAACTTGCTCGAAAAATTTTTTCTAAGTCCTATTCGTCCAGGACGAAATTAATTATCGTCCCGGACGATTGGTTCTCTGTAAAATTTGCGTCCAGACGAATTTTATTATCGTACAAGGTGACCGGTGCTCTTGAAAATTTTTGTCCAAACGAAATTAAATATCGTCCAAGATGATCTGGTCTCTGGAAAGTTTTCGTCCATACGAAATTAAATTATCGTCCGTGGCGATTGGTCCTCTGAAATTTTTTCGTACAGACGAAATAAATAATCGTCCAGGACGATCGAGTCTCTGGAAAATTTTTGTCCAGACGAACATATTCTCGTCCAAACGATTAACCGACTTAGAACAGTTTTCAGCAGTTTCTAGAACCGACCTTGTAATAACCGTTCGTATTGGACGAACCTAGTTCGTACAGGATGAACCTCTGTACGAAGACATTTCGTACACATATTCAAATAGGGTCGTTTCAGATCGTTTAAGTAAAATCGTCCCGGACGATCCAGGATCGTACAGGACGATCCACTGCGTACAGAATTGGAAACTTGCAGTTTTTGGGCGGTTTTTCTTGTCTTTTATATAAATAGTCCAAATTAAACTGCCACCCAATCTTTTTGTCATTTGATCTTCGTGCCTCTTGAGAGAATAGCCAAGGAGAGAGTGGAAGAGAGCATTCAAAAGAGGATTCCTACCACTGGAGCGAGAAGGCTTCACTTGGATTACAAAGGTAAGAGTCTCTACTTGTGAAATTGGATTTATTCACTCTTTTCTTTCTTCCTTCTAGATTCTTGTGAGAAGATCAGTCAAGGAGATCCGGTTCTCTGCCGACACTTGGAGAGTGTGAACAGCCGAAGGGTTCTCTGCCTACACTTGGAGAGTGTGAACAGCGGAAAGGTTCTCTGCCTACACTTGGAGAGTGTGAACAGCCGTAGGGTTCTCTGCCCACACTAGGAGAGTGTAAAAGGACGACGATTCTCTGCCAGCACTGTGGATTGTGTAAAAGGATGACGGTTCTCTGCCGCACCGGGTAGTGGTAAAAAGAGTGTGTTGTAAAGGCTTCTCCGCCTTGCTGTGGGTGCTAAAGGAGAGTCACTATTTGTTTTAGTGCAATACTCAGAGGGTGCCTCTGAGGAGTGGATGTAGGTCTGGTTATAGACCGAACCACTATAAATCTGGTGTCATTTACTTTATTGTTTTTACGTTTTCGCACTTTAAATTTCAGTTTTAACAACTCTGTGGTTGAAAAATATTTTTCTACAAACTTTAAAAGAAAATTTTATTTCGGTTCAACTTAATTTTAAAGAGGATTTAAAATTTTTAAACTACCAATTCACCCCCCTCTTGGTAGCCGTGGGACATTTACTTAGGCTTAACAACCTAATTACTGGACTCAACAAGTGGTATCAGAGCATTGTTTCAAAATCATAAGTTTGAACTACTTTTTGATTAACGTAGATGGCTATATTTGGAAACCGAAACACACCTGAGGGTTACTCTATCACTAGACCTCCACTGTTTGACAATATTCCTTTTGATTTTTGGAAAACACGCATGTCTACTTTCTTACAGTCACTTGATTATCGCATGTGGATGCTAGTCCAGGAAGGTTACTCAAAACCAACTAGATTAGTTGATGGAATTAGGGTAGAAACACCCTATGCAGATTGGACTTTTGTAGAACGTGACTTAGCACAATTAAATGCGAAATGTTTAAATAGCTTCTTTTGTGCTCTAAAATCTGAAGACTACATGCGAGTTTCCACTTGTAAAAGCGGAAAGGACATATGGGATAGACTTTGTATAACTTATGAAGGGACAAATGAGGTTAAGCAATCAAGACTCAATATCTTGTTACACGACTACAAATTATTTCGCATGAAACCTAATGAATTGATTTCAGACATGTACACAAGATTCACTCAAATTGTCACCTCTTTGCATGCACTTGGTAGGGAATTAACTAATGCTGAAATGGTCAATAAGATTCTTCGTTGTTTACCTACTGCATACGATGCTAAAATTACTGCAATTACAGAGTCTAAAGATCTGAACATTTATTCCATTGACAATCTTCTTGGTTCACTCATTGCTTACGAGCAAGGAGTAAGTCAAAGAAAGATTGATGCAGGTGAACCAAGAAAGGACAAGAATATTGCACTAAATGTGGAAGAGTCCGAAAGTGAACACTCACAACCTGAGGATGAAGACGATATTGCACTGATGACTAGACAATTCAGAAGCTTTTTAAAGAGGAAGCAGAAGAGACGTCAGCAATGGAATAGAGGTAAGTATAACAGAAATGGCAAGGTTTCTAATGAAGTGATTTGTTATGAATGCAGGAAACTAGGTCATATAAAGACTGATTGTCCAAAACTCAAAGCCACTCCTAGCAAGGAGAAGGTAGAGGAGAAACCAATGGTAAAGAAGGGCAAGAAGAAGTTTCAAAAGGCTTTTTGGGCGGGCTCAGCTTCAGACTCATCTGAGACTGAAAAAGAAGAAGAAGTCACCAACCTTTGCTTGATGGCAGATAATGCTGAACAATCAGATCAAGAAGAGGTATGTGATTTAACCTATAATGAATTGTTTGAAGTTTCTGAACTTATGCATGATGCATATAGGAAAATGAAAAAGATGCATGCTAGTTTAGTTTTAGAATTGGAAGAGCTTAATAAGGAACACGAAATCCTTAGGAAAGATCATGTTTTAATTGATAACAACCACATGAAACTACTTGATGAATATGATGACTTGAATAAAAATTTTGAGAATTTAAAATCATCCTATGCTGAACTTGAAAAAGAATTTAAGAATTTTAAGGATGAATCTGAGAGCAAGACATATAGAATCAATTATACCAATAGAATCTTGGAAGATATGAATTCACTTTACAAACTAACTATAAGAGCTCTCGAGGATAATAGGAACCCACCTAAACTTGAAGATTTTACAAATCCTAAATATTATCCTAAATTCATGAAATCCCTTAGAAGACAATCATATGAAAGAAAACATAGGAATATTTTTCCTAATATTAAATGTAATAATTGTGGATTTTTGGGACATATATCTCACACCTACACTTTAAAGATGAAAACTAATTTGGTGTGGAGAACTAAGATGCATAAACCTAGACATATCATACATGCATCTGATTATAAATTTCATAAAGGTGAACCCAAACTTGTTTGGGTTCCCAGGTCTAACATTTGAGAATTTTGCAGGAATACTCTCACACAAGACCTCGTGAGAGTATATGGTACCTGGACAGCGGATGTTCAAAGCACATGACTGGAGATACTGCTCAATTCATAACGCTGGAAGCCAGGAATGGAGGCAAGGTTACACTTGGAGATAATACCACAAAGAAAGTGGTTGGATCAGGTATGATTGGAAATTTGAAAAACTTTTTCATAGACAATGTGTTCTTAGTTGAAGGCTTAAAACATAATTTGCTTAGCATAAGTCAGCTATGTGATAAGGGCTATAATGTAAAATTTTTACTTACTAGCTGCATAATTAGCCTAAATGGAAAAACTGTTTTAAATGGAAAAAGGGTAAACAATATTTACATGCTAGATTTAAATTATATTCAATCACCTACTGCTTTTTGTTTGAAAACTGTTTCTGATGAATCATGGCTTTGGCATAGGAGACTTTGTCATTCTAGTATGAAAAATCTTAGAAGGATTACCCAAAAGAATTTGGTGAGAGGAATACCTAAACTAGACTTTACCAAGGACCATCTATGTGATGCATGTCAATTAGGAAAATAAGTGAAGTCCTCTTTTAAGTCCAATAAAGATCTTAGGACCAGTAAACCTTTAGAAATTCTACACATTGATCTTTTTGGACCTGTAGGCACTGTAAGTCTAGGAGGAAAGGTATATGGATTTGTTATAGTAGATGATTTTTCAAGATTCACCTGGGTTAAATTTCTTTTTCATAAGAGTGAATCATTTGAGGAATTCAAAAATTTTCAACTTGGATACAAAGAAAACTAGGATGTGAAATAATTTCTATACAAAGTGATCATGGAAGAGAATTTGAAAATGAAAGATTTGAAAATTTCTGTAAAGAAAAGGGGATTGATCACAATTTTTCTGCATCTAAAACTCCTCAACAAAATGGAGTAGTTGAAAGGAAGAACATAACATTAATAGAAGCCGCCCGAGCAATGTTAGCAGAATACTCGCTTCCTAGATATTTTTGGGCTGAGGCGGTTAGCACTGCATGCTATGTTCTGAATAGGGTAAATGTGAGATCAGATTTGAATAAAACACCCTATGAGTTGCTAAAAGGTAGAACACCAAATTTGTCTCATTTGCATGTATTTGGTTGCAAGGTGTTCATACATAATAATGGAAAATCTGCCTTAGGAAAATTTGATCCAAAATCAGATGAAGGAATTTTTGTTGGATATTCAAGTGTTGGAAAATCTTATAGAGTATTCAACAAAAGAACATTAGTCATTAAAGAAACCACACATGTTGTATTTGATGAAAATGGAAACATGGAAGAGCCAAATGTTGTTGAAGAAGAAATTGAAGAAAACTCCCAAAAGATTGATAGATTAAATTTGGAAGAAAATGTGGAAGAAAATTTAGAAAGAGAAGACCCTTTGCCTAGAGATTTGAGATTTTCTAAAAACCACCCAAAGGAATTGATTATAGGTGAACCAAGTGAGGGTGTAAGAACTAGGCGTGGATTAAACAAGGAAGTCAATCATTCAGCCTTTATTTCAACTATTGAACCCACTAACATTGATCAAGCACTTTCTGATGAATTTTGGATATTGGCCATGCAAGAAGAGTTAAATCAATTTGTAAGAAATAAGGTTTGGGAGCTAACTACAAGGCCAAAAGATCAAAGTGTTGTTGGAACCAAGTGGGTGTTCAAAAATAAAATGAATGACTCAGGAGTAGTCATTAGAAATAAGGCTAGATTAGTAGCTAAGGGGTATAATCAAATTGAAGGAATTGATTTTGAGGAAACTTTTGCCCCTGTAGCTAGACTTGAAGCAATTAGGGTTTTACTAGCCTTTGCCTGTTTTAAAGGTTTTAAATTGTTTCAAATGGATGTCAAAAGTGCCTTTTTAAATGGGGTAATTGAGGAAGATGTTTTTGTAGAACAACCTCCAGGTTTTGAAAATTCTAAATTTCCAAATCATATTTTCAAATTAAAAAAGGCATTATATGGATTGAAACAGGCACCTAGGGCTTGGTATGAGAGGTTGAGCACCTTCCTACTTGAAAGATCTTTTGAAAAAGGAAGTGTGGATACAACTCTCTTTTTAAGAAAAATTGTAAAGGATATACTTATTGTTCAAATTTATGTTGATGACATCATCTTTGGATCTTCAAATAAACATCTTTGTGATGATTTTTATAAAACAATGAGTAGTGAATTTGAAATGAGTCTAATGGGAGATTTAAATTACTTTCTAAGATTTAGCATTAAGCAACTTGAGGAATGTACTTTTCTTAGTCAAACTAAATATATTAAGGACATCCTCAAAAAATATGAAATGGACAATGCTAAACCTGTTAGTACACCAATGAGTTCTTCAGTTCAGTTGGATAAGGACCTTAAGGAAAAATCTGTTGATCAAAAGAAATTTAGAGGGATAATTGGATCTTTACTTTACTTGACTGCTAGCCGACCAGATATTATGTTCAGTGTTTGCTTATGTGCTAGATTTCAATCAGATCCAAAAGAATCACATTTGACAGCAGTGAAAAGGATTTTAAGATATCTACTAGGAACTCAAAACTTAGGAATTTGGTATCCTAAGTTTAGCTCTTCATTTGAAATTATTGGTTACTCAGATTCTGACTTTGCAGGCTGTAGAGTGGATAGGAAAAGCACTTCTGGAACATGTCAATTCATTGGAAATTCATTAGTTTCATGGTCTAGTAGAAAACAAAATTCAGTGGCACTATCTACTGCAGAAGCAGAATACATTGCATTAGAAAGTTGTGTGGCACAAGTACTTTGGTTAAAACAACAGTTGATTGATTTAGGATTAACTATAGGCACTATTCCAATTTATTGTGACAATACTAGTGCTATTTGCATTTCCAAAAATCCTATTCAACATTCTAGAACAAAACACATTGATATAAGGCATCATTTCATAAGGGATCATGTATCCAAAGGAGAAATTGAACTCATACATGTTTCAACTGAAAATCAACTTGCAGACATTTTTACAAAACCTTTAGCCTTTGATACTTTCAGTACTTTAAGAACAAGGCTTGGTGTTATTGATTTGAATGCTTAAACAAAATGTCTTTGCAACATTGATATTTGTTGTGTTTTGTTTTCGTTTTTTTTTTAATTTTGTGTGTTTTGAATGAATAGTTTTTGGGTATATGGTTTTGTTTTTATATTTTCTGTGTTTTTGAATTTTTTGTTTGATTTTCTTAATTTAAAAATCGAAATAAAAAATTTTTGGAGGAAATCGTTCGGGACGAATATGGTTTCGTACGGGACGATATGTGAAAGAACAGTTTGCGCGAATTTTAACCGTTTTGAGAGCAGTTTTTAATTAGATCGTCTGTACGATCGGACGATCGTCCAGGACGAAATTTTTTTTTCTCTCAAACGTCGGGACGATTGAATGCAGCGGTTGAGTGGATAAGACAGTTTTTAATATGAACTTCGTCTGTACGAAGTTTTCGTTCGTCCAGACGAACATGTGTCGGTTCATTGTAGGGGACGGTTTTCAAGAGACATTAAAACGATTTACTTTTTGATCGTCTGTACGAAATTTTTTCGTCTGTACGATCGGTCAAGTCAAAAAGCCTGTACGAAGGGACGCATCGTAAGTTGTGTTGATTACGAAAAGCCGTTACATTTTGGACGAATTGGATCGTCTGTACGAAATTATTTCGTCCAGACGAACGATGATTTTTCGTCCAGAATGAATATTTTTGTCCAGGACGAATGTATCATTTTTCTTTAAATATGAAGGCTTTCTAACTTAACAATCACACTTCCAAACTTCATTTTCAATCCCTTTCTACTTCAAATCAACAATGGCCTCCTCAAGCAAGAGACAAAAGGTGTTAGTGAAGAAACCAAATAGGAATGCCCCAGACAACTTTCTTTCTAAGGCGAATGAGGAATCTTTTCCTCGTTTTGCATCCGCCAAAATCACTCCCTCTCGCATTCTAATTCAAACTGAGTTGAAATTTTGGGTAATGCACCTCTTCGCCTCAACCCAATTTCATTTCATTCTTTCTCTCGTCCACTTCTACAACAAGCAAACCTACCACTACTTTCTAGCGAACATGAGTTTTAATTCTGACCACTCCACCATTAGTTCTTATGTGTTCAAGCAAAAAGTTGAGATCACCAAGCATGACCTTGGTGCATTTTTGAACTTAAGAACTGAGGGATATAGAGCCCACACCCTAATGTCAGAAACCTCCTTCAAATGGTTTCATGTCAATAGGGTAATTAGAGAAATGGTATTGACAATCATGTTGCTAGAGTCTCCGATATGACCAAAAATGCCCGAATCATCCAGCATATCCTTAGATCCTCAATCATTCATAAAGCTGGTGATAGGATTAACATTACTCCTCTCCTTTCTTCTCTAACTTTTTTAATTATGGAAGGACATTCTATTGACGAAGCCCAACTTATCATAGACCATATCTATGGGATTTCAGAAATAGGACATGCAGATCAGAAGAGGAAGAAGAATATTTCATTAGGACACTTAATTACTTATATTTTGGAAAAGAAATACAACATAGTGCATCCTGATGAAGAATACGAAGAGCCAATTTACTATAATGATGCATCATTCAGATTGCTCTTTAAGGAGGAAAAAGGAAAAGCACATGCCAGTGCTTCAGAAGAGGAGGAAGAAGAAGGAGAGCAAACTTCTGCTCCTCAATCAGATTATCATAATCTGATTGAAAGATTTGATAGATTAGAGACTCACATTGATCAAAGGTTTGATCAATTTGATGCTCAACTTACGCAGCAGCAACAAGACATTGGTAATATTAGAAATGAAGTACATGAAATTAATACCAATGTAATGTTGATGGCCTCCTACTTCAACCTTTTTGGCGGCATTCCTCCTCCTCCTCCAGAACAGTAGAGTTGTTGTATTCGTTTTTTATGTTTTTATTGTGTCTGTTTAATTGTTAAGTGTTTGTGTTTATGTTGGTTTTTCTTTTTAAGTTCAAAGTTTTTTTTTAGATATTATGTAATCCGTTCATTAATATCAATGAAAGTTGTTATGTTTTTTTTTTTTTTTTTCAAATTTGATTTGTTTTTGGAATGTGGTTAATGTTTATGAATTTCATTAGTATTATTTAATCTTCATAGTGCTTAAATTAGATTGTAATTTGATATTATCTATATTAGAAAATCTAGTCTTTCTAAATTTATAAGTTGTTTATAACTTGTTGTAATTAGAACTTTTAAATTCATGTCTATTCATTTAGACTACATAAAAGTTAATATTACTATTACAATTTAGATGTTTTCTTATTTTGTATTTCTATGCTCAAGTGATATTTATGCACTTAGAAATATTTGAAATTTTAGATTATAGATTTTGGAAAGAAGTGGTCTCAATTACTCTTGAACATTGTACAAAATGTATAAAAATCAAAAGGAATTCGCAAAGATTTGCAAAGTGAAAAAGAGGCACAAAATAAGCCCAACCAAGAAAAAAATGCACAAAAATGTGCCCCAAAATTTTGAAAAAGATGCGCAAAGCGCCACATGTGGTAATTATCTTCTTTCCAAATTCGTTCAATCTCCTAATTCAAATTGATCTTATGTTCATTTATATTCTATTGAACTTTGAAATATAGAATTTTTAGACATCTCTCTTGTAATGATTTTCTATAGTCAAATGTCTAAATTGAATCATGTCTTTGATAAATTCTTCTTACTTACAATGTTATATCACTTCTTAAATTTTATGAATTTCTATGATTGACATAATATCTTTAGTTTAAAATTGCATACCCTATGTCAATCACCATTTAGATTAAATTTTAAAAATGAATTTCATATAATTACTTACATTTCTTGTCTATTTCTTCTTCACTTTTTGTTGCTGTCAAAAAGGGGGAGAAATTATTGTGTTTTCTGTTTTGATTGTTCTGTTTATAAGTATTTGACTTTGTGGTTGTTTGTGTTAAAATTTTTGAAAAACAAAAATATTGTTCTTTATGACTCCTTATTTTAATGTACTTATCAAATCAGGGGGAGTTTAGGAGATAGGAGATTTGTTTAACTTGAAACCATACAAACAATAATTGTTTTGCCATCATCAAAAAGGGGGAGATTGTTAGAATAGTTGCTATTTGAATGATTTATATTTTTGCAACTTATGTAGTTTTGATGATTCCAAACATTATTGTTCAAATGTGTAGTTATCTCCTAAAAATTTTAGAAGATTTGCATTTGCTCTTGTGTGTACTAACATTTCAGGAAAATCAGACTCAAGACTACGATAACTTCAAATCAAATTCAACATGAGATATTTTGTTTATTTGAAGTTTGCATTTTTTTCTTTGAATTAATTTTGAAAGGGAGTGATTGTAATTGAGTGAATAAAAAACTCACACACACACATAAGGAGATCATAAAATTTTATACTTGATCGTACGGGACGATATTTTATCGTACGGGACGATATTTTATCGTACTGGATGATCCGTCAGTCATCTCCTATAGAGCCCATGGAACTAATAGGAACTTGCTCGAAAAAAAATTTTCTAAGTCCTATTTGTCCAGGACGAAATTAATTATCGTCCCGGACAATTGGTTCTCTGTAAAATTTGCGTCCAGACGAATTTTATTATCGTACGAGGCGACCGGTGCTCTGGAAAATTTTCGTCCAGACGAAATTAAATATCGTCCAGGACGATCTGGTCTCTAGAAAGTTTTCATCCATACGAAATTAAATTATCGTCCGTGGCGATTGGTCCTCTGAAATATTTTAGTACAGACGAAATAAATAATCGTCCAGGATGATCGGGTCTCTGGAAAATTTTTGTCCAGACGAACATATTCTCGTCCAAACGATTAACCGACTTAGAACAGTTTTCAGCAGTTTCTAGAACCGACCTTGTAATAACCGTTCGTACTGGACGAACCTAGTTCGTACAGGACGATCATCTATACGAAGACATTTCGTACACATATTCAAATAGGGTCGTTTCAGATCGTTTAAGTAAAATCGTCCCGGACGATCCAGGATCGTACAGGACGATCCACTGCGTACAGAATTGGAAACTTGCAGTTTTTGGACGGTTTTTCTTGTCTTTTATATAAATAGTCCAAATTAGACTGCCACCCAATCTTTTTGTCATTTTATCTTCGTGCCTCTTGAGAGAATAGCCAAGGAGAGAGTGGAAGAGAGCATTCAAAGGAGGATTCCTACCACTGGAGCGAGAAGGCTTCACTTGGATTACAAAGGTAAGAGTCTCTACTTGTGAAATTGGATTTCTTCACTCTTTTCTTTCTTCCTTCTAGATTCTTGTGAGAAGATCAGTCAAGGAGATTCGGTTCTCTGCCGACACTTGGAGAGTGTGAACAGCCGAAGGGTTCTCTGCCTACACTTGGAGAGTGTGAACAGCGGAAAGGTTCTCTGCCTACACTTGGAGAGTGTGAACAACCGTAGGGTTCTCTGCCCACACTAGGAGAGTGTAAAAGGACGACGGTTCTCTGTCAGCACTGTGGATTGTGTAAAAGGACGACGGTTCTCTGCCGCACCGGGTAGTGGTGAAAAGAGTGTGTTGTAAAGGCTTCTCCGCCTTGCTGTGGGTGCTAAAGGAGAGTCACTATTGATTTTAGTGCAATACTCAGAGGGTGCCTCTAAATAGTGGATGTAGGTCTGGTTATAGACCGAACCACTATAAATCTGGTGTCATTTACTTTATTGTTTTTACGTTTCCGCACTTTAAATTTCAGTTTTAACAACTCTGTGGTTGAAAAATATTTTTCTACAAACTTTAAAAGAAAATTTTATTTCAGTTCAACTTAATTTTAAAGAGGGTTTAAAATTTTTAAACTACCAATTCACCCCCCTCTTGGTAGCCGTGGGACATTTACTTAGGCTTAACAACCTAATTACTGGACTCAACATTATGTTCGTCTTTCAAGATGATATAATATTCTCCTTGCTATAACTAAATAAAAGAATGAATAAATTTTTCAAGAAAAGCTTATTTCTATTTTTAAACACATTTTTAAGAATTTCATGTTTATCTTTCGAAATAATATGTTATTCTTTGAACTGTGTTTGATTATAGAAATATTAATTTTTAAAACCCTATTTCGATATTGAATTCATTATAGAATATTGTGTCGGCCTCTCGAGACTGTACTTTATTCTCAATATAGTTTTCAATTACAAAATAAGAGAAATCAAAATCTGCGTGGTGATACATATTTTTTCCCACCACCGAGTAGTACTGAGCTTGGGAATATGACAATAGTATTTTTACAATCATCTTTTCTAATAAATGTTTTTTTGAATTATCCAGGAATGACACTATTTTCGAGCTTGAAAATATAACAATTTTTCAAAGTCAATTGGACGAATTATTATTGTCGGAGGAACTTGACAATAATTACGTTGATGTGTTTGATCATTTATGATTCAAGAAAAATGCACTTTGCCCTAGTCTTAATCAACCTTTTCTTTTTGTTTCTAGTTTTCATTGGGTTAGTAATAAATTTTTAATCCTTGAGTTTGGTATTTCTATTTAGTAGATGTAAATAAGTTGGAATTAATCACCACTATTATGTCTTCTTAACCAGGGATATTACAAACAAGCCAAGGATAATGGAATTGAGGATCTAGACACAATGAACTATGTATCTCATATAAACAGAACATTTATTAAGAATGTAAATTTGATCTTTGTTCCTATAATAAACAGTAAATATTGGACCCTTCTAGTATGCAATTTGAGAAAAAAACTATAGGAGTTTTATGATTCATTACCAAAAAAGACACACAAAGCCATACTCCCAGAAGTTGTAAGTAAAACCAAAATTTATTTAGTTTATTTATTTCTTTACAAAAATTAATGTTATTTTCATTTTACTTTTTCAAATTTCTCATTTCTACGAGGAAATGAAGACCGCTTTTGACATTAATATAACAAAATTGCCAATCAAGAGATTTAAAAACGTGCCAACACAAGATAACAGTGTTGATTGCGGCATGTTTCTTTGTAGATATATGGAAGTTGTAATACAACAAGAACATGTTCAATGGTATCTTTATAAGAACTAGCAATCTAATATGCCACTATTCAGGGCTGAATTAGCATATGTCATCTTATGTACAAAAATTCAATAGATTATGAAATAAATTTTCTTTTGCATGTATATTTCTTATGCATTTTTAATTACAACTAAAATTCAATCTAATATGCCACCATTTATTAAGCAGTATGAAAACAGATAGGGCTGGCTCAGTATTCCATGAAATTTGCTAGGTACAAACCAAAGACCGATCGGTATTGCATGGTTTTAGCCAAAATTAGCTCGGTACACAACAACTATTGGCACCGAGGACTAAGAAGGAGTAATACCAAGCTATGGCTACTAATCATTAAGTAATATCGAACAATATGAGAACAGATAGGGATTGCTCGGTATTCGATGAAATTTGCTTGATACAAACCAAAGACTGATCGGTATCACTCATTTTAAGCCGATATTAGCTCGGTACACACCAAAAGCCGATCAATACAGAATTATGTAATCAAGTTTCAAGCAAAAACGAGTAATTATAGAGTCATACCGAGTAATTAGAGGCATACAATCAGGAAGACATAATCATTATAGAAATTCCTCCAAATTAATAGATTACATGAAAAATGATTGATTACTTGAATATGGATTTGTGAAGTGTATGCTTGTTGGTGCAATCTTCTCTGTGAGTTTAACTTTTTTGGTCTTCTTTTCTCTCAATGATCCTTCAATCTTGCATTTGAAACGCCCTTTGACCGGCACTTCTTAGGATCTTTAATAGTTTCATTACCAGCTTCAGAATTTGGTTTGTTTTTTCTGCCAAGCTTGATGGAATGAACTTTTACAGCAAAAGTACTCAAATCATCTATGACACACTTTTCAGCCTCATCATTACCTTATGCTTATGTGTTAATTTTATATACAAATTGACATACATAATTTCTTAAAATCAGGTTGCTAGACCCCGAAATAAGTTGGCAAGTATTCATACCAAGACATGAGATCTTACCTCCAGAATATAAATCTTTTCGAGCATTGGCTGACCATCTTGGGAGTAAATATTTAATGGGAATATTAACAATATCTAACTGTCTCATTACTCTCATGCAATGTGCACATAATATACCCATCATTTCAAACTTAGCACAGCTGCATTCAATGCTACCTTCTGATGAATTAAAATTGACAATCCAAATGTGTGAATCAGTGGAGTTATCTATGTTCCAAATAGAAAACCTTGATAAATCTGATAAGGTATTTTCAACGCATAATCCACCAAGTCCATGCAAGAACTCCTCTTAAAAAAATACATACAACTTTCTTGATTAAAATTTTGCAGCTTGCTTAAATATTGGGCTACTTTCCATACAAGGCACTATATCAGTTTAACTACATCTGAATTCTTCATCTTGTTCACTTCGATGCAAATTTCTCATCACCTTCTCCAAACCAAGGAAATACTCGGTGATAGTACTTGTTGGCTTTGAATAACCATGGCATACATGATTGGTTGACTCACTACATTGGGTTGATAAAATGCCAAGGTTAAAACAATCTTTATTGAATGCAGTTGACCACTTCTTCCTGATTTTGTAGAGATTATTCAACCATTGATGGTTTTGCAGGTTTCCTTCTAATATCATTTCAGTCCAATTACTCTGAAATTCCTCCAATGAATCATATTGTTTGAAATAATAAAAAATATGATTTAACTCTGTTGTTGATGTTAAAGCACCATATGTTTGAAGGTGCCTCTTTGTAAAGATGCCATTGGCACAATCGATGCCGTGTATTAGGCAATGCAATCTCTATTGCCCTGGCCATGGCTTGGTCCTGATCAGTAAAAATGGTAATGAGATGTTTGTTATCCATGATTTTTATAAATGTTCGAAAAAGCCAGGTAAAGGAAGCTATAGTCTTATCAGATAAAAATATAACTCCTAGTAGAACATTTTGCCAGTGATTATTTACTCCGACAACTGGGGCACAAGCTAAGTTATATTTATTTAAACGATAACTAGTATTGAATATAATCACATTCCCAGAATAGACATAATCAATTCTACCAAGATCATCCACCCAGAAGAAATTCAACAAACACCCATCTTCATCAGTTTCAACATCCCAGGCAAACATGTTGTCATCAATTGCCCATTTTTTAAATAACTTGATCAGTTAATTAGTGTCTCCAGTCTCTATCTTTGTTATTCTTTCTTTTTGGATGTAGTTGTATGCATCCCGCTTCGTGAATCCAAGATTACCCACACCTCCAACTTCATTAGATAGGTATGTAAATGCATCGACAGTTCTTATCCCTACTTCTGACATAGATTTCAAAATAGCTGCATTATCATCACTAATGCTCCTAGATGACCTGGGCAAATGTTGATCATCCGGCCTAGCCAGTTCGTGATTGTGACTTTCTATAGATTTATTTACTGTCCAAACCCCATCTTGACTCACCAAAAATCTAACAATGGCTAGACATCCTGTTCTTGTACATGATCTTCGATATTTTACCTTAGTACCACTCTCATTCTCCTTCTCGAAACCTGATTTAGAACACATAAAATCCTTTGATTTTATTTTTCTTATATTTGGCCAAAAATGATGATGATCTTTCTGAACACTAAATCCAGTTGAATGCGCGTACTGATAATATTTTTTATATGCTTCCTTCTCAGAATTGTAAACACCCTAAGAAATATTCATACATCCATATTAGCTTTATATCTAAATATCAATCTGGACATTAAAAATAAGCTTATACGGAGGTTGAATGATCGGCACTATGATGTATTAATATTTATTAGCTCGGTACAACTCTGCACCGAGTTTATACCGAGCTATTATAATCAATATCGACTGTATACCGATCTATAATAATGAATACTGACATTATACCGAGCTAAGAAGGAATTCATACCGAGTAATGATCGGTACTACTACAACCAAAGTTTGATTAATATCAATCAGAACATTAAAACAAACAAGCTTATACCGAGGTTGAATGATCGGCAATATGACGTATTAATATTTAATAGCTCGGTACAATTACGCACCGAGTTTATACCGAGCTATTATAATAAATACCGACCGTATACCGATCTATAGTAATGAATACCGACCTAATACCGAGCTAAGAAGAACTTCATACCGAGTAATGATCGGTAGTACAACAACCAACGTTTGATACCCAGTAATGAAACAGTAAAAAGTTAAAAAAAACAAACCGTATAGATAATAACATACTTGTATTAACTCAGAAAATGCTTCATCAAAGGTTAACGTCGGAGTTTCCTCAAAATTTACTAAATCTTCGAAAGCAAAATCTATATTCGATTCTTCCATCTCCTCAAATACTTCACGATTTCTTTCGTGAGGTATATGAGAATTATATGAACCGTAAAGACTGTCTAACATCTTAGGTTTAATACAGAAAAGGCTATTATACCTGAGGTAAAAGTCGCGTACATTTTTAGTTTTCCCTCCCATTTCATATACATTGCGACAGGCTGACCCGAAACAATTTTCAAAAACGTGCTAAATCGTATGGGCTGTCGTCGGGTCATTAGGAGTAAAGTAGGCATGCCAGGTGTCGCGATTTGGAGTGATACCGAACGTAGAGATGCGTCAGGTTACCTGAGGCAATAAAAATTCCCTCAAAAGGAGGCAACAACAGTATAGCCTTAACATATATTTATATATTATTTATTTATAATTCTTCTTTTTTTTGTATTTTAACATTCAACCCCCTATTTCTCCTGACATAGGTGGCAACAGTGCAAGTTTTTTTTTTAAACAATGTAACAGATGGTTTTTTGAGGCGGCAACAAGAGTTTTGAATTTTTTTTGTTAAAGGGTAGCATTTATTTAGAGGGTTTTTCCTCTCTCTCTCTCTCTCTTTTTTTTTTTTTTTTTTTTGAGAGATTTTTTTTATTTAAAAATTCAAAAAAATTCAACAGGGGGACAAAAAAATTTGAAAAATATTCTAGAGACATTTTGAAACAATTTAAGTAATTTGGAGGCAATTTTTCGCCCAAATTTTGAACCGTTTCCCCCCATTTTTATGCTACAAATATCCCTCTTGGGGTAAGGAAAAAATGGTACCTATCTCTCTTTTTCCTTCTTTCTCTAACTTTCTTACAATTGATAGTTTTTATTATTTTTTGTAGGTGGCATCCCCTATTCAAATTCAGTGCCCCTCTATTGTATAGAAGTTAGAATTTTTGGTCTTCTCCTCTTTCACTTTCTTATTCTCTAATCTTCCTCTTACATTAGAGGCATTCCACTGTCATATATAAGAAACATCCCCTATTAATTTTTAATGCTCCTCTTCTATGTATAAGGAGAATTTTTTCCCATTCCTATTTTCTTCTCCTCTAATATTCTTCTTACATCAGAGACATTCTAATGTTTGAGATACGTGATATCCCTTATAAAGCTTCACTGCCCTTCTTTGTGTAGATGGAGCTTTCTCCTCACTTTTTTTTCTAATACTCAATAAACTATGGTTTATATAAGAAAATCAACTGTTATTTGTATATGAGGGTGATTTGAGAAGATGTGACTGTAACAATACTCGAGAGAAGAACCAAATATTATTTGTAGAAAAGGTGCATTTTGATACTTGAGCAGAAGTTCATCGGTGATCAACAATCAAGTGGAAGTATGATGTCGATCGGGGGTTGGGTTGAGAGTTGAACAAGATAGTTGGAGGCTGTACTGTTAATAGTATAAAGCGATAAGCCAGTAATGGTTGATATGAAATGAAGAACTAACAATGGACATCAGGTAAAAGACTAAAGATGGTGGTGGTAAAGTTGTATTCTTCTAAGGTAATATGCATCCATACTGACATGTGAAGATATTAGATATTCTTAATTGAAGGAGGCAAATCAGTATGTCATATTAGTAGTCTTTTGATACACATATAGTTTCAACTAACTGGAGGCCTAATGATGATCAAATCATAATATTTTTTGAAGAAGTTGTATGAGATGCTTCATTGTATAGTAGAGAAGAAGTCACTTTAATCCACCAAGAATATTTGATTGTTTTGAAGTTATTTATTATTTGATGGTATTAACTTATACGGATAATGTCAATGTACTTTTTAGTTTCAACTTTTAGTGAGGATAAGTGTACACTTGAATATGATGTTGGATCTGTGTAACTTCATTGATGTTGTATACGAAGTTGAGATTATTATATGAGCTCGATGCTTATTTTTTATTTGAATGGAACTTATCTCTTAGAGGAATCTAAATTGTTTATGCATCTTTGAAACATGTTTTGATATATTTCTCCACATACTTTTTGAGAATTTTTTAGACGGCTATAGTCTTCATATTAGTGATGATTTTATCAACCACTTACTTTCATAGAATCTTTCTAGAGAGGATATTATCCACGTAGAATACTGCTCGATGATATTAACCTATGTGAAAAATGTCTAGAGAATTTACTAAGGATGTATGACCTATCCAAGTTTCTATGTCAGAGCATTGCTCAATTATGTTAACCTATATGAAAGAGGTCAAGAAGTCCACAAAAGATGTATAACCTTTCTGAGGTTGTATATTAGAGTGTTGTTTGATGATGTTAACCTATATAAGAAAGGTTTAGAGAATCCACAAAGGATGTATGACCTATTCAAGGTTGTATGTCAGATTGTTGCTCAATAACATTAACCTATGTGAAAGAGGTTGATAAAATCTACAAGAGCATGTATAGGGGGTCCTCTGACGTATCACACACGTCAAGGATAAAAATTGAAACATTATAGTTTTACACAGGGGTCATCGGAGGTGTTAATGTAGAGGTCGAGGGCTGTGTCGACAGTGTTGGGGCGATGTCGATAATATCGGTGGTGTTGGTGCACATATCGAGGAGAGAAGTATTTTCTAACATTTCTTTTCTTTTTCTTCTCTTTTTTTATTTATTAAATATAATTAATTATAATTAATTAAAATTAATAATTAGTTATAATTAATCTTAAATAATTATGATTAATTACTATGCATATTAATAATTTATGATTAAGTAATTAATTTTTTATTAACTTAAATTAATTAAAATTACTAATAATTAATTAAAATTAAAAATAATTAATTATAATTTAAGAATAATAAATTTTAATTAGCTTAAATTATTTATAATTAATTAAAAAAATTATAATATACATAATTATATCCAAGTTTCTATGTCAGAGCATTGCTCAATTATGTTAACCTATATGAAAGAGGTCAAGAAGTCCACAAAAGATGTATAACCTTTCTGAGGTTGTATATTAGAGTGTTGTTTGATGATGTTAACCTATATAAGAAAGGTTTAGAGAATCCACAAATGATGTATGACCTATTCAAGGTTGTATGTCAGATTGTTGCTCAATAACATTAACCTATGTGAAAGAGGTTGATAAAATCTACAAGAGCATGTATAGGGGGTCCTCTGACGTATCACACACGTCAAGGATAAAAATTGAAACATTATAGTTTTACACAGGGGTCATCGGAGGTGTTAATGTAGAGGTCGAGGGCTGTGTCGACAGTGTTGGGGCGATGTCGATAATATCGGTGGTGTTGGTGCACATATCGAGGAGAGAAGTATTTTCTAACATTTCTTTTCTTTTTCTTCTCTTTTTTTATTTATTAAATATAATTAATTATAATTAATTAAAATTAATAATTAGTTATAATTAATCTTAAATAATTATGATTAATTACTATGCATATTAATAATTTATGATTAAGTAATTAATTTTTTATTAACTTAAATTAATTAAAATTACTAATAATTAATTAAAATTAAAAATAATTAATTATAATTTAAGAATAATAAATTTTAATTAGCTTAAATTATTTATAATTAATTAAAAAAATTATAATATACATAATTATAACTTAAAATTATAGTTAACATAATTATAACTAAATTATAATTTTAAATCATAATTAATGTTATTTTAATTAGATTATAATTAAAATGATTATAATTATCATAGTTATAATTTAAGATATAATTTTTATAATCAAATTAATTGTAGTTATGATTAAACACAGACATTATCACATTATAATCAATTTTAATTCTTAATTTACATAACAGTATTAATGAGAGCACCGTTAATGATTAACAAGTAATAATAGCAAATAAAGAAAAAGCAAAGATCTACCTCTCTGTTTGGCGTTTGCATAATCGAACGGCGAGGTGTTCAGTCGTGAGGTATACGGCAGAAAGGAATTAGATCAGGTGGAAGGAATGAGGATCTGAGGTTGTTGGCTTGCGGTTTGATCGGTCCTTAAGTGGACGCAGGCGACTAGGGACGGAAGTGTGGGGTGCGTCTAGAGGCGGAGAGGGAGGCCGGAATTTGCAGCTTGTAGAGGGCTTCACACGTGTGGAAAGGGGCAGAGGCAAAGCTTTTTATTAGGTCAAGATTTAAGGGGTAGATCAGTCGTGCGCTTGCAGTTTGGAGCAGGTGAAGTGCTCGGAGGCGAGGTTTAGACGTTTGTGTCGGATTGAAGGCCTGATTCGGGATTGAGGCTCTGTTGTGAATGGAGATTGCATGTAAGAGGTCGAAAGGGCGAATCAACAGAGGGGCGGGAGCATGCGAGAAAAAGAGTGGGAAATGATCGCTTCATCCTCATTTTAATGACGACGAGGCTGAGCCAACTCCTACAGAGATCATGCTCGTTCTTTAATTGACGGCGAACCCTCGCGGAAATCGCGGATAATGACGAACGACGTCGTGCAAAGTTTGCCGGAGCTGGACGTCTAAGGCCGTCTCCAGCCGATCGGCATTCAGCCGAATGCCGTTCCGCGATCAGGCCATTCGAACGCGAAAAACGCCGGCATTCATATGCCAATGAACAGTGCGACGCCAATAATGGCGTTGCACTGTTCATCCGCCATTTTTTTTTTTAATATATATAATTTAATTTTAATTGTAAATGTTTAAATATAAATTTACATTCAAAAAGAGAATTTGATGTTAACTCTTTCTGAATGTGATTTCTCTTTCTCTGTGTTGCTGTTAACTCTGCCTATCTTCAGAGAATTTCTTTTTAGACCGAATATTTTTCAGGCCTTTGATTGGCTAAACACTATCTTCTCTTATTCTGGTGTGGAAAAAAATTTCTGTTTCTCGGTATTGGCCTGTGCTATCTATCACATTTGGAGAGAGAGAAATAATAGGAGGTTTTCTAATGCTTGGAGATCTCCTTATGGGGTTGCTGAGAGTATAAAATATGTCATGAAAGTTAAGGTAAAGCACTGGAAAAATGTTGATGGGATCAAACACAAATATGTTGATTATTTTTGAATGTGCTGGCTGGTATCTTTTTTCTGGCCGAGGAGATTTCTATATCCAGATGGATTGGATGTCATACTATTGGATGAAAGACAAGTTCTTGGACCTGATTGAAGTTTTTTATTTGGCTGGAATATGCATATGGAAGAGCATTATTGGCTGGTTCCCTCCTTGGCAACCTTTTGGGTTGTCAAGCAAGCTGCTTCGGTCCCTGCGGGAATTTTCGAGGACGATGATGATAGCTGCTGGTCCTCTTTCCCCTAGGATGGTCTTTCTTCGGCAACCAGGGGATCTTCGTTTCCAAGACCCTCTCGAGTATCCTTATATGGGCAGCAGCCTGAGTCCTAGATGCGTTGCATCTACTACCACATTTTGGTACTTCAATTTTGATAATTAGGGTGGTATAGTTGTGGTTTTTTTGCCCGCATAAGTTTTTTTAATTTTTTCTTATGTTGGGCTGTTTTCTCAGTTAATTTTTTCATTACTTGTATTTGTTTTTTACTTTTCAAGTAATAGAAGGGCTTTCTGCCCCAAAATTTCCTAAAAAAAAAAAAATATAAATTTATATATAAATAATTTTAAAAAAAATATTGGCAGCAGGATTAGTTGCTATTGTATTTTTTTTTTTTTTCATTTATGTGTTCTAATATAATTTTAATTATATCAAATATATATTTGCTTATTTAGAACATATTAATATCCCAAATTTTTTATATCGAGAAAACAAACATAATTTTTAAAATTTTAATAGGTTTAAAATTGGTAAATAAAAATATATGATTAAAATAAAATAAGAAAAAGAATATGCTAGGAATATTCCTTTTTTTATGTTAGAAAATGAAGTTCGATTGGAGTCAAGTTACTGCATTTTGAGTTTTACTGCATTTTGGAGTGAAAAATGAGTTTTTCGGTTGGAGATGCCCTAAGGTGATGGGCTGATTTAAAATTTTTTTTTCATTTTTCACTTAAATTTTTTTAAATACTATTAATAATTATTATACTAATATTTATTTATAATAATTATTATTAGTATTTTGGGCGTGCAATTTTCTTTGAGCAAATTTATTACTCGTTTTAGATGATTTTGATGTTTCGAGCGCAACGACAAAGTCTGTTTTACGATCGGACGTCTCTTGAGCGACATCATGTATCGTTTTTCTCGGTTCACCTGCGTAGCCTTGGGACCTGCGCCAATCTATGTGTGCGACTTTCTTTAAAAAAATTGACAGTCAATTTAGAGTATTGATGATGTTCCGAATGCAACGGCGAAATCCGTTTTGCGATCAAACGTCGTTCTGACAGCATCAAGCCTCAATTTTCACAATTTAAGCTCATTGACTCAAGATGTGTGTTGATCTCCTTCGTAGCATCGAATGCAACGGCGAAATCCGTTTTGCGATCGAACGTCGTTCTGACAGCATCAAGCCTCAATTTTCACAATTTAAGCTCATTGACTCAAGATGTGTGTTGATCTCCTTCGTAGCATTTATTGATCAAATTGACTGTCGATTTTGGATATTGATGTGTTTTGAATGGAACGGTGAAATCCATTTTGCCATCAGACGTCGTTTTGGCGACTTCACGTGCCAATTTTGGTTGTCGGACTCCGACTTTGATCGGTCGTGCTCGAGTCGATTGTGAGGGGCCTCAACTTGTGGGAATTCGATTGTTTTTGTGGCTACGATGTAGTCCATTCAGCAATTTAATTTTGTTTGACCCTTCAAATGATGCATTATGCTGATGTGCATGTTGCTTTTATCTCTGATTCACTCCCTTTATGCGTGTTATTTGATATATAAGCCAACTTCGTAATAGTTCATGGAGAACAAATGCTATGCTATAGGAGTTAATCAATGGAAGCAACATGACTACTTCTCCCTGATGCTCCCTAATGGCAAGTGATCAAACAAGTCCACCAAGTAGATAGAAAAGTAGCAGCTAAAGTCATTATGAAAGGATTGTCTAAATCCCATGCAATTAAGTACTAGCCTAGCTGTAAGGACGTAACATAAGTTGGTTTGTCCCACATCCGTGGTTTACGTCTGCAACTATCTCAGTTCTTATATATAGAACCTGTATCTTCTCTAAGACACAACATAACAATACAATACTCTTTTTAGATTCTACTTGTTACTTTCCATTTCCCTTCTTGAGTCTTCTTTTACATGGTATCAGAGTGCCAGGATGGCAGACCAAGAAGCATCTTCCTCTCTCCCTCCCACCTCCACCGTGACTCCCACGGCTACCACCGAACTTGTTCTACCCCCCACTCTCAAATTCATCATCTCCAACATCAAGAACTTGATGTCCTACTCCCTCACCTCGGACAACTATGCGCTCTGGAGATCACAAATCTTTCAACACCTTTCAGCCAATGGTTATGCCAATCACCTCACCGGTACCACCCTCCCGCCACCGGATCACATCACCGCAGAATATGCCCAATGGCGACTCATCGACAGTAATCTAATCTCTGCCTTATTCTCCACCATTTCTACCACCATCCTCCCCTATGTCATTTCCTCCTCCACCGCGCACGAGGTTTGGACCGTTCTTGAACGGCGACTTCAATCTTCCAGCCGTTCTACCATCATTCAGCTCAAGAACAAGCTACATCACGTTCAAATGAACACACTCACGATGCAGCAATACTTGTCCCAAATCAAGAACATAGTGGACACCATTGCCGCATCCGGCTCCACTGTTGACCCCGAGGATATCGTTCTTCACACTCTCAACGGTCTACCAGCCAGCTACAATTCAATCAAGACATACATTCGCTCCTCCTCCCAACCGGCAGATCTGGATGCCCTCTACTCCCTCCTTTGCAGCGAAGAAATACATGTCAATCAAGATCTCAAGAAAGATCAGCCCTCCTCCACCACCGCCTACTACACAACCAACTCCGGCCTAAATCCCAACAAGTTCGCCAAACGGAATCAGAAACCTCGCAATAACTCGGGTAAACCTTCCCTCTCTCTGGATCAAACAACTCTGCCTCCGTCTAACTCCGGCACTCGCCCCACATGTCAAATATGTGGCAAGCTCGGCCAAAGTGCCATTCACTGTTGGCACCACTGCAACCTCAACTACACACCCTCCAACAACACCAATTTTGGTTCTCGGGCACTTCTTGCTCCAAATGTACCGGACAACACCCAAACATGGGTCGTCGACTCCGGTGCTACTGCGCATATGACTGCAGACAGCACAACAATACAGCATCCAACCGTGTACCATGGTCAAGATTCTGTCTCAACAGCAAATGGATCCACCATTCCCATACATAACTTCGGCCAAGGTTTGCTACCGTTACCTAATACGCCGCATAAGCTTCGTCTTTGTCACCTTCTCCATGTTCCTGCATTAACACATAACCTGCTTTCCGTATCTAAACTCACCAAAGAAAATGCAGTTACTATTACCTTCGATTCTAATGGTTTTGATATTAAGGATGTACAGACTCAGCAGCCCCTTCTTCATGGTCTTCTTCATAACGGCATTTACCAGCTTCGGATCACACCAGATGACAAACCGAAGGCTCTACAAGTCGGGACAATCTCCTCCACCGTCTGGCACGATCGCCTTGGACACCCGAACAATAAAATTTTCAATAAACTTGTTTTTTGCATTTCCAATTTACACAATATACCTCTTAACTTTCATTGTCAATCTTGTAACATGGCTAAAAGCCACAAGCAAGTGTTCAATAACCGGAAATCTGTCACCTCTCAACCGTTTGAACTAATTCACACGGACGTTTGGGGTCCTGCACCGGTCTCTTGTTCTATCAATTTTCGTTATTACATAGTTTTCATAGATGATTTTACTCGCTTTTGTTGGATCTATTTTATGCGTACTAAGAATGAAACGTTCTCACATTTTAAAAACTTTCTGAGCATGATACAAAATCAATTCAATGCCAAACCCAAACACTTCCGGTCGGATGCCAGGGGTGAATTCATAAGTAAAGAATTTGAGACACATCTTCAAGCCCAGGGAATATCTCACCAACTCAGCTATCCTCATACACCTGAACAGAACGGCTTAGCTGAGCGACAGCATCGTCATTTACTAGACATTACTCGCCCCCTGCTACTCGCCTCGGGTCTACCTGACAGCTTCTGGACCGACGCCGTCTCCACTGCCAACTACGTAATAAACAGGCTACCGTCCAAATCAATAGCCATTCAGACCCCATACCACAAGCTCTAGAACACCCCACCGGTCTATGACAACCTTCGTACTTTCAGGTGCCTCTGCTACCCATGGTTACAACCCTATGTCAAGACCAAGTTTTCGCCTCGCTCCCAACCCTGCGTGTTCTTGGGCTACTCTCCTCACCACAAGGGATACAAGTGCTACAATCTCATCTCAAACAAAACTCAGATATCACGACATGTTATTTTTTACGAGACCATTTTCCCTCTCCTGAACAGGACAACGCCTCATACAATTGCCACTGATCTTCAAACGAAATATATTCCACCGCTGCTTCTCGTACCCACCACATCTAGCCAGAATTCTAATCCTCACGACTTTCAACAACACAATAATGCTACTTCGTCTCCAAGACACCCAGAAATTTCATCCCAGCAGTTACCACAGCTAACTCCCGAACAACCGTTACCTTCAGCACCTCAACCGAATGCTCACCCAATGCAGACTAGATCCAAATCAGGTATATCTAAACCGAAACAAATTACTTCACTTCTTGGTGTTGCAGATCCTCATGTCACCCCCACCACATACAAACAAGCCTCCAAATATTCCCACTGGAAAGACGCAATGGACACCGAACATCAAGCTCTCCTCTGACAGCACACTTGGACCCTTGTACCAGCACCTCCTAACAAACAAATCATCGGCTGCAAGTGGACGTACAAAACCAAAACACTACCATCCGGGCAAGTAGACCGCTACAAAGCTCGCCTTGTAGCTCTCGGTTATGCACAAAACTTCGGCGAACATTACAATGAAACTTTTAGTCATGTGGCTAAAATGGTCACTATACGCATGCTCTTAATACTCGCCGTCAATCGCAACTTGACAATGCTTCAACTTGATGTCTCCAATGTGTTCCTACACGGAGAACTATCGGAGGACATTTACATGCGACAGCCACCTGGTTTTGAAGATCCTCACCACCCCAACGCAGTTTGTAAACTCAACAAATCTTTATACGGTCTCAAACAGGCCCCCAGACAATGGTTTCGAAAATTCACCAACTTTCTCCAGACTCGCGGCTTCGGGTTTAGTCGTTCCGATCCTTCCCTTTTAATTTACAATAAATCAAATATTCACATCTTCCTACTCATTTATGTAGATGACATTCTTATAACAGGTAATGATCCTTCCCAAATCCAGCAGCTTCTCCGCGAACTTCACGCCCAATTCGCCTTAAAACAACTTGGACAAATCTTGCTCTTTTTAGGAATTCAAGTGAACCGAACCACTGCAGGATTCTTCCTCAACCAAAGTCATTATGCCCAGAAACTCATAGAAGACGCCGGGCTCTCCAACTGCAAGGCCGCTCCAACACCTATTACTCCAACGTCCAAATCTCCGCTTCTCAACAGTCCACCATTTCACGATGCGTATCTCTACCGTAGACTTGCAGGCTCCCTCCAGTATCTCACCATAACACGGCCGGACATCGCCTTCGCAACAAACCAAGCCTGCCAACACATGCAACATCCTACCAATCATGACTTCCAAAATCTCAAACGGATCCTACGCTATGTGGAAGGCACTACCACTTACAGACTTCCGATCAAGCCCGGCGATACTACTATTCGGTCCTTCATTGACGCAGACTGGGCTTCCGATCACACTGATCGTAAATCGATATCTGGCTTCTGCACTTTTATGGGACCAAATCTTCTCACCTGGTCGGTCAAGAAACAAGTCACGGTTGCCAAATCCTCTATGGAGGCGGAATACCGAGCCCTCTCGGCCGCTACATCGGACTTTCTTTGGCTCCGACGACTCGCAGCCGAACTCCTCCTTCAGCAAAATGAACCGACCATCCTTCATTGTGATAACATATCCGCCATTGCTATCGCCAAGAATCCGGTCTTTCACGCCCGAACCAAGCATATCGAGATCGACTTCCAATTCATCCGTCAACATCTTCTCACCGGCAACATTCACATACAACACATCGCCTCTCAAGAACAAGTCGCAGACATTCTCACCAAACCATTCTCCATTTCACGCTTTGATTATCTTCTCTCCAAATTGACCATTCGACTAAAGAATGATCAATTTGAGGGGGAATGTAAGGACGTAACATAAGTTGGTTTGTCCCACATCCGTGGTTTACGTCTATAGCTATCTCAGTTCTTATATATATAACCTGTATCTTCTCTAAGACACAACATAACAATATAATACTCTTTTTAGATTCTGCTTGTTACTTTCCATTTCCCTTCTTGCTTCTTCTCTTACACTAGCTAGTAGTGCCTGACAGCTCTTTATACTTCTTTATAAATATTTTTTATAATAATGTGTTAAAGCCGTCTGGCCTATAAAAGATACTGGTCATCTCTAAGAGAATGATGAAAGAAACAACAAGAGTCAAAGTGTTGTAATTATAAACTTTTCTACTTAATAAAGACTATAAAGAACTGAAGAAGAAGACAGGCTTCTACCTACGTGTACTTTAATCCTTCTCTATCTTCATGATCAACGCCCCTCTTTTCATGATCCCTACCTCCAAAAATATCACATCCAATAGTAACTAAAAAAAAAACATTCTATGGTATCTTTAAAACTCTCATTTCCTTCATCAAATTTACATATTCAAACACAACTGGAATTTTATTACTAAGTGTTCAATTTATAATGACAATTTAAACTCATAGGAAAACTAAAGATAACATTTCAGAACAATGCAAAAAACATGTATTTTTATCTTACGCACTTAGATAAATTGAGTTATTTGATAAACTTCTCATCAATTAGTTCAAGCCAAATGAAGTTGACGAAACTTAGTAAAGTACTCAATAGTCATGTCCTCAGGAGGTAAAGTAATTATGCTCTCCAACTTATCTCCTGGGGAATGTTTCAAGAAGTTTTTGCTCCATGTAGCAAATTTAGGAAACTTCACAGCATCGATTAGATTGAAATCAAGGACTTTTTCCACCACAACCCCAAGCCAAAAAGGGATCCAACCCACCACCAAGTCAAGATATCCCATGTTGTGTCCCCCAAAGAAGTCTCCTTTCATTGTGAGCTCTTTCTCTAACACTTCTAGAACTTCCTCAAATGCTTTGAGGCTATCCTTTCTATCTTCTTCTTCTGCAAAAAAAAGCTTCCTTGCTGCCTCCCGACCCTGTATTAAAAACAAATCACATTCTTTATAGAATAAATATGACTAAGTTGAACTTTTACATTTTGAGACTTATACAAATGTTAGAATCCAACCCTTAATATCCCGATTATAATACGTATTTAACATTATCCTTGTAGTGATTTAAAGGTATAAGTGAAAGTTTTGCATTATGCAAGCATTTATTTAAAAGCAATGTTTTTTATATCCTATAATGATAGGAAATATTTTGCAATATCTTCCATGCAATATGTTACACTCATGATATTTTTTACACCTAGCATTTCAAAATAATTTAAATGATATTACTTCAGAGATTTATGAAAGTTACTTTTTGCAAGTATTATTAAAAAAAAAAATGTATTAGAATTGGAAACTTCCCAAGATAGGCTCATGTAGCGAAGCTACTTGGGTAAAACATGAATGCTTGTAGATGAACCGATCTAACGTCATCTAAGGTTTATTTGAGATCAGATGATCATCCAATCTAATATAACCTGTAGGCATATAAATTAAAAAACAAAATTACAAAATTTGATGCAATTTCTTCCTCTAAATAAGTTTTCTCAAGAGATACTTCAAAAAAATTATCATGGGATCTTCTCAGCTTGCCCTATGAAAGCCATTTCTATACTCTTGGAAAGCATGCTTTTTCTCATTAACAATTTTTTAAAAATCATGAACCTGGCCTTCCCAACAAGCTTTTTGCCCAAGTCATAGAAGACATTTATGATAAATCCCAGAAATTGTTGTATCCATCAAATTGTAAAAGTACATTCAATCACTACAGGAAAAATACTGATTTCCCAATAGAATTTCTGACGAACATAAATCTGCTAGAAATTCTGGTGGATTTCCATCGGAATATCTCCGACAGATTACGATCGGAATATCTCTGATAAATGAACAACCTATTTTTATGATATTTTACACCAGTTCTATTTCCATTAGAATTCCGACGGAATTTCAATATTTCTAAAAAATCATTATTATAAATATTTAAAATTATTATATTGTTCAATTAAATTAAGTAATTTAATAACTTATTTTCAAATTAAACTAAGTAAATTAAATATCATTAAACTAAAACAATTAAATAGTTTTAATTATTATTATTATGTTAAACAAATTAATTCAAATAAATTAATTAGCTAAGTTAATAGATATTATTAAAAAGATAAAATAATCTTAACATATAACAAATTTAAAAAATATTTTAAAAATTATAATTTAAATTAAATAAATTTTGCTAATAAGACAGAAGAAGTATGCACCGCATCTTAGTGGATAAGCGATGTGTTCGCACAAGGGGTGGGGTTCGAATCATACGCAGGTATGGGCAAGCACGCGCAGGCAAGTTCGTGTGCTGCCTTGGTTCACGAGCGCGAGTTCATGGGCAACGGTCAGGAGGGTTAGCGGTCAGGCCAGGTTATGCGGAGTTCTCTAGGGACCGAGTCGAGCCTGGTTTATAAACGACGGGCAGGGGGCTTACGGGTTTGGTTCACAAGTAGTGTGAGGGCTTTCGGGCTTTGTTCACGGGCTGGCAGCGAGCTCACTTGAGCTAAATTTGAAGAATTTTAAATATTTTTTCTATAATCAGTTTCTATCAGAAAATCCGCCAGAAATGTTTTCCAATGAATTTTTTATGCTGAAATTCCGCTGGAAATTTCTAGAGGGATTTTTTCGTCGGTGTTTGTTGCCCGATGCATGTAATCTTGTCAAAAAAATTTCCGTCAAAAATACATCAGAGATATAAATTACCGACATATTTTAATTAATTTTTAGTGAAAAATGCCGCAAGAAAATGACATTTTTTCGGTAGTAAATGTGGTATATCAGTACTCATGTTAGATCATAAAGTAGTTGTCAATCATTCATCCACCAAATGGTGTTCTCACCGCCATTTATAGATTTCTAGAATTTTTATTGATTCATATGCAAAAGGATGCTGAATTAGCCTTCATCTCATCAATGCACTAATATTATTTGGCCATCGTCATTGCTATATACTACTAGCTTCCTATAATTAGAAGCCTATAAATCAAAGAACAAAAGTCAAACTATAAAAGCTTCATCACCAGCTCCGCCAAAAGTTACTGATTCTAGCTTATCTAGTTGCCCAAAACTTCTCCACCATTCCTCAAGTAATCACCACCTTAAAGAGTCGTACAAGTATTCACCTATGCCTTTCACCTTTAGAATTTATTTGTTCCACTAAGTCTGGGGATGTTATTAAAAAACGGTACTTCTCAAAGTTTAAATAAAAATATGTTATATGTGCCCTGCCATCTACGAAGGACTCAAGTGTCACCTTTATTATTATTATTATTATTATTATTATTTTCCTACCTAATGTATTTTTATAAAACTGTATTTTTCTTCTCTAGGCTAAAACTATATTTTTCCTATAAAACTATAGTTTATAGGAAAAGAAATTATCAGATCTAACCATTATCGCGGACGAACTCATTTTTAATTCAGAAATTAGTAGATCCAATAATTTTTAGGTTTATTTTAAAGATTTTATCTTTAGATGAGTTTATGAATCCTTAATGATTTATAATTTCTCTTTTATTCAACGCGTCTGTACGTAGATTTTATCACTAAAAAAAACTATTTCAGAAATTTGATAAATTAATCGCTCGAGCAGTGCTCTCGGGTCAATTTTTAAGAATTAAAAAAGAAATAAAAACTGCAAAACTTTATTTAAAAAAAAATGTGCGAAACCTCTTACCTTATCTTCCAAAAAAAAAGCTAAAAATCGCGCTCGTGAACGCTCATAAGCTTTCATTGGCAGTAATGGCGCTCTGTCACCCCAAATCTCATCAATGTATTCAAGAATGACGAGCGATTCAAGCACTGGCTTGCCATCGTGGACGAGAACCGGCACTTGCTTGGTAATAGGGTTCAATTCCAAAAGTTCTTTGCTCTTTTTCTCCAAATCCTCTTCCACATATTCATACTCTATTCCCTTCAACCTCAACGCCCACGCCACCCTATGCACCGCCGGACTCGCCCACATCCCCCTTAATTGCACCACATCACCAGAACTCGTTCTCATCCTCACCAACCCTTTCGCTCTCTCTTTCTCCCTCTCTCTTGGCTTGAGGTTTCGATCTATGGTTTTCTCTTTTTATATAGAGGTGGCGTGGTAGACAGGAATCAAGCACATTAAGATGCGTATCAGATTTGATATGGAGGATTCAATGGTCGGAGATCTGGTTCGTCCTCCCTTCTTCAATTCTATGGGGCCATGAGATCCCACCTTTTGTTGGATTAGGACGTTCGGCTCTATTCAATTGGAAATCTGAGGATTTTCACCTTTGCGAAAGATACCTTTTGATTTAAAATTTGACATTGTAATTATCTAACTTTAGGATTTGATTTGAATTTGTAATTATCTTGATTTAGGAGGATTTGATTAAGTCAAAGTTTATCCGGGCGGTTCCTTTTCTAAATTTAAATACTTATTTTTCCAAGACTGGGATTTTTTCTCTAATTTTGAATTGATTCAGTTTCTTGATGAAAAGGTTCATGCCGTATTTTCCCATTTATTATTCTTCCATATAACACCTTAGTCCATCTCCAATAAAAAAACTTAATTTTCGCTTCAATATTTAGTAATACTTCAAAATGGAGTAATTCTTCTCTAACTAAACTCCATTTTTTAACACAAAAAAGAATATGGTGTGTATTTTCTTTCTCATAATTTATTTTATATTTATTTTTTAATCATATATTTATATTTATCAAATTATTATATTATCCTTACTAGTTAGTTTCTTTTTTTATTTTATTTAGGTATTGTATTACTCGATATCTTTTAAATAAATATGAGAATTTTATCTTAATTTATATATTCCTGTTGCGTCTTAAATAAATTAGTTACGTAAAAAGTATTTGAAATTTAAAAAAATAATGTGTTTATAAATTATTATTTTTGAATGTCCGCCGGCATTATTTTTTCATGACGGTATTTATCGACAGTTTAGCCGTTATTTTTAATTGAAAAGTTTCTGATGGTTTAAAACGTTGAAAATGCAGCTAAAAATGGCCCTAAAATTAACACCCCTCCTTCTCTTCTTCCATCTTCCTCATTTCTTCGGGTAGCTCATTTCGTTCGTCTAGAGAATGCTCGTGTCTTCACTGAACTTCGTATTTGGTCGCCTACTCGTTCGGTTCATCCAAAAATATTCAAGCTAAGATGAAGAAGGAGCTATAATTATATCAAGCAAAAATTCAGAAGAAAAAGGAGCAAGAGCTTATTCCTGAATCACAAGGCAGCGAGGACACAAACGATGATTAGTTGTCATTTGTTTGAAGAACGAGTTGGTGTATTTGGATGTCAAAGAACTTGTTTTATGTTTTAAAAATTGTATAACAAGTTGAACTTTATATATTTATGTTTTGAACTATTATAGTATCTGTAGATGGTGGATCTTAGTGTATGTCATAGATTATATTTTGAACTACCTATGTATATGGTTGAAAGTATTTGTTTTGTGTTTTGAACTTCCTGCAGGTAATTGTAAAAATTTGTTTGGATAAAGGGAGGGATGTCAACTTTTTTTTGCAATTGCTACAAGTTTTCTTTGCCTAACAGACAGTTTAGCCACAAGAAACTTCGATACCATACATAGGCAATTTTGCCACTGATTTTTTTTTTTTTGCTGCTCGCAGTTTGGCCGCTGGAAATTTAGGCAAAGAAAATGTTCATGCCGTATTTTCCCATTTATTATTCTTCCATATAACACCTTAGTCCATCTCCATTAAAAAAACTTAATTTTCGCTTCAATATATAGTAATATTTCAAAATGGAGTAATTCTTCTCTAATTTAACTCTATTTTTTAACACAAAAAAGAATATGCTATGTATTTTCTTTCTCATAATTTATTTTATATTTATTTTTTAATCACATATTTATATTTATCAAATTATTAGATTATCTTTACTAGTTATTTTCTATTTTTATTTTGATTTTTTATTTTATTTAGGTATTGTATTACTCGATATCTTTTAAATATATATGAGAATTTTATCTTAATTTATATATTCATGTTGCATCTTAAATAAATTAGTTACGTAAAAAGTATTTGAAAATTGAAAAAATAATGTGTTTATAAATTATTATTTCTGAATGTCTGCTGGAATTATTTATACATCACGGCATTTATCAACAGTTTAGTCGTCATTTTTAATTGAAAAGTTTCCGATGGTTTAAAATGTTGAAAATGGCCCTAAAGTTACCCCCCCCCCCCCCCCCCCCCCATTCTTCCATCTTCCTCATTTCTTCAGGTAGCTCATTCGTTTGTCTAGAGAATGCTCGTGTCCTCACTAAACTTCGTATTTGGTTGCCTACTCGTTCTGTTCATCCAAAAATATTCAAGCTAAGATGCAGAAGGAGCTATAATCATATCGAGCAAAAATTCAGAAGAAAAAGGAGCAAGAGCTTATTCCTGAATCACAAGGCAGCGAGGACAAATGATGATTAGTTGTCATTTGTTTGAAGAACGTGTTGGTGTATTTGGATGTCAAAGAACTTGTTTTATGTTTTAAAAATTGTATAACAAGTTGAACTTTATATATTTTATGTTTTGAACTATTATAGTTTCTATAGATGGTGGATCTTAGTGTATGTCATAGATTTTATTTTGAACTACCTGAGTATATAGTTGAAAGTATTTGTTTTGTGTTTTGAACTTTCTGCAGGTAATTGTAATAATTTGTTTGGATAAAGGGAGGGATGTCAATTTTTTTTTGCAATTTCGACAAGTTTTCTTCGCCTAACCAATAGTTTAGCCACAAGAAACTTCGATTCCATACATAAGCGATTTTGCCACTGATTTTTTTTTGTTTTGCCGCTCGTGGTTTGGCCGCTAGAAATACTCATGGTTTGACCATCGTTAGTACCGCTAATAATAATTGACAGTCACCAGTGGTATTTGCGTCAGAATCTTCCGGTTGTTTACATGAACCATGGAAAAAATTTACTTCTGGAAATATGTTGCCAGTTTCCATTTCTTACACAATTTTATTCTGGCATTGTTTAAATCTCCAAAAAACAACCGAAAAATATAAAAATTGTTAGGAAAATAAGTTAAAACTCTGGAAATTGCGCTCGGTAATGGACAATTTTTCTATAGTGGATCCTAGTGTAATCTAGATTGCCCACAACTCTTATCAAGTCAACCCACACACTATCACCAATCCATAGCAGTCTCTCATCTGACTTTTAATCTCTATAAATATGTCTTGCAAGCGAGTTGATCCATACTTCTCAAATTTTTTTCTTATATTCTCATTATATTGCAACAACAAGTAGAAATTTCTCTATAAATCAAAAGTAAAGCATAGAATAATTTTTATTTGAGTTATTAAAATGTAAATCTATTAATCATACTATTAATAACTAATCTCAAAACTCGAAAACCCCTTATCTCAAACTTAATATGGGATTTTCTTCCATAGAACATATGGAATATCAAACTTGCTCCACTTGCTCCATATGGTGTCACATATTTTATGTGTAAGCTACTTTAAAGGATGAAACTTGCATAAAATATTGGGTTAAAAAAATTACTTCTTAAAATATTTTAGTAATCTAAAACATGCATTACATACGTATCGCCCTCAAGCTCTATAAACACACGTCAATCTATTGTTGATGTTGATGTAGTATGGGTAGAAGTTCCTCCTACAAAGGGTTAAGGGAGTGGTGGGTAGTAGAATGGATGCACGTATGGCGGATATGGATAGGTGGATTAGATGAAACACTCTAGGATGATGAAGGGGTAGAAAGGGTAAAATTGAGTACAGTACATATGGGTTTCTATATCTTTCTTAATTACTATTCGAAGTGGTATTGAACGAGGTTTCATCGGGATAGAAAGATGTCAAAAGCTCCAACCCTGGATATAGGAATGAATATGAGGACTCCCTACAAGAGGAGTAGGCAAAGTGAGACTTGCTTGGATCTTGGTGGCAGGCTATGAATATGAGATCCCCTCGGTAGCTCTGGCCCTAATGGATGGGCCAAAACTTACATTTTTTGGCTTACCAAAGATATTGATCATAATTGATCACTAAGGGGGTTCATCATCGAAAGACATCTTTTTAAGTTTTTTTAGATACTTTGTTGATGTATGGTAATTAGTTATACTTTGTTAATACTTTGGAGATATTATGTCTGAAGGAAGACTACCTCTCAAATGAAAACATCCACTGAGGCTAGAGTTAGTAGATATGCCACTAGACCTGCCACCTAGTGGATTTTGACATTGGAGCTTTCTACAAAGCCTTCAATCACTTCCGAACACTTGATTATGATCTATTGAACATTAAATTATATTTTTTTGGATCCACTTTGATCCCTAGTTGACCAGGATTCAAAATGACCAAAATACCCCTTAAGGGTGAATGCACTTTTCAAACCAAATGACCCCCAAATTATTTGAAACTACTTCCAACAATTTTCAAATATCAAACCAAACCTGTTGAGCCCAAACCCGAGTCCTGGATCTATCTGGTTGACCAAGTCAACCTAGGTTAACCCAAACACCACTTAATGTTTTAAATGGGTTATTTTAACCCATTTGACATTTTAAACCCCTTTCAAGCATTAAATCAACTCCAATCTATGAGCTCAACACATCTCAATCCCTGGTCAATCAAAGTTAAGTCTAGTTGACCAAGTCAACATAATAAAACATGGTCAAACTATTTGAATTCTTCTTTCAAACATTCAAACCTCAAATCCTAATCGCCAAACCTTCTCTAATTCAACACTCCAGCACCTAAGGCATCTCCACATGCCAACTCACAAGCCCATGTGGCATATTGGCTGGTCAAACATTCAACATGGTCTTTGGAGTGGTCAAATTTGGTCAAAAACCCTCTTAAACTTGATCCCATTCTAATCCAAATCACTCCAACCATTTAAATAGACTCTAGAACCTTCCTAGATCTATTTTTAACCCTTGGATCTGGATCAAGTGGCCTTGATTTAATCCATGTGCTCAAAAGGACATAAGAGGCCTTTCCACCTCATGTGTCCTTATGTACTTTGATTCCCTACTCCCAACTACTCCTTAGACAGGTGGCATGCATTTGAGGAGAACTCCAAGCCATCCCAGCTGTCCATTCAAGTTGTAGGGACTTGAATAGGGCAAAATGTTAAAATGAGTCATCATTCTAACCCTATCAATCTCTCTCTACTCTTAGCCTCTCAAGCCAAAGTCTCTGTTCTATTGAGCTTTCTAGAGACTCTTATATACCTTTCTAATTGAAATAAGCCGGTTAGAGCTGCCGGCGGAGAGCTTTCCGATGAGCAAAGGGTCAAATCAGTCCTAGGCTTGAAGCTCTCGATCGGAGGCATTTCAGGCCAAGTTTCTTCTACAAAATAGAGCGTGGACAGTCTACAAATGCAATAAATCTTTAAAAGGTTTAATCCGTCCATAAATCAAGGTGAAAATTCAAACCCTAAATTAGATCACACTAGTCTAAATAGCTTTTCTAAAAGCTCATTTTAAGCCAAAAAAAACATTCCCCATGAATGCTCTTCATGTCCAAACTCTAGATTTAATATTTCAAGTCATTTGGTTGATTAAATTAAGAGAACGAGTTGTTTCTTTCTTTAGGGCCCCGGTTTGTAACATGCATGTGCTGCACATTTTTTGGATCGTTGATCGTGCGATCAACGGTCCAGATCAAGCCTCTCTGTGACTTTGATCAACTACTAGCGTGATCTCGCGATTATCTTCTAGTATGACGCCATCAGAGCCATTAATTTTGTAAGCGGAAGATCGGACGACATCTGCTACATCCATTTATTGCACTCGATCCAAGCCGTCCGTTGATCTTTTGACAAATGGCTCAGATGGAGCCACATTGTAATCTCTCTGAACCGCGAAGTCAATTCATTGCGAAGATCTCCGTCCGATGTGATCTCCGCCGTTCAAATCAAATCTCCAGATCGGACGGTCGGGGATTAATGCTGACGTGGATTAAATTGCAATGATTACCACACGTTTTGGTCCATCGAACCAAAACGCGCCATGTGTCAGTAGCGCCGCCATTTATTTTAAATAATTTGAATTTAAAAAAAAAATATTTTAAATTCGAGAAATTTCTAAAAAATAAATAAAAGTTCATCAAACATTTCAAAATTTACAGAATTTAAAAATCTTTAATTTAAAATAAAATTTATTTTAAAATATATTATATGTTTTAAATAAATTTAAAAACATTTGATTTTTAATATTTAATTAAATATTAATTTAAATATCATCAAAAAAATTTTTATATATATTCTAAATATTTATTGATATAATTTAAAATACTTTAATTAACTTAAGATATTTAATATTATATTTGATTTAAATTATTCAATCTTTCAAATATTTAAATATTTTATTAATATTTAATTATAATTAAATTAAAATATTTCAAAAATATTAAAAAAAATTAGCATAAAATTATTTCAATTATTAATTACTTTTAAATAATTTTAAAAATACCCTTAATTACCTTAAAAATTTAAGAATTAAAAAGAAATTCATTTTAAAACAGAAAAGTTTAAATAATATATCAAAATTTATGAAATTCAAAATACATTAATTTAACATGATTTCAATGTTTAAATATTGAGTTATTTTAAATAATTTGAATTATTTTAACTTCATAATATTTAATTATTATTTAATTAAATATTTTTTTGTTTATTTTTTAAAAAATAAATTTTATTTTCTAATAACTTAAAAAAAAACTACTGGATATTTCAACGCCTTCAAATTTATTTGAATAATATATTTTTTAATTATTTTATTTTAAAGTTTATATCCTTATGTATATATATATATATATATATATATATATATATATATATATATATATATATATATATATATATATATATATATATATATATATACTATTTTAAAGTTATATGTATATAAATCTTTAGTGTTGAGAGATTTCTTGAAATTTTAAACATGTGTTGAGTTTGAATGAATAGAATTATTGGGGGTGATTAGTGAACGATCATATTTTGATTGTTCACTAATCTAGTTGTTAATTACATGTTTTATGTTAATCCAGGTATGTTTAGGGTGCACACAACACTTAGCATAGACTCTCCTAGATTTATGGATCGATTGTGCTTATGTGTGACTTATGCATGTATATTTTTGTCCAAGGGTTAGTAGGACCTTATTTTAAGCCCATTTAAACCTAGTGACATTATTAAGGATAATAATTAATGACATGTTCAGAAAAATAACAGAAATTTTAGAAATTAGGATATCCATCATTTTAACTTGAAATTTGAACCATTTAAACTTAGTGACACTTTCAGCACATAAATTTTTTTTACTGGTTTTAGAGATCATTAAGCCTTTTTAATTAATTTTCTTAAAATTAAACCCTTAATTAAGCATTAAAACTTCTAAAGAGTTTAATAAATCAAATTTAAAACAAAAAAATACAAACAATACCTCTAACTGACCAAAATTAAGTTCTTAACCAAGGAAAATTAAAATCAATTTAATTTTATAGCAAACATGATCTTAATTTAATTTTAAATGAAAATTAAATTTTAATTAATTTAATTAATAAAAAATATTAAAAATTACAGAAAATTCCCAAACATTTGGAAATCTCTCCTTAGGTCATTTCAAACCTTTGGAGGTGATTTCAAAGAGTTTGGAGTCCATTTGGATTCAAATCAACAAAGGGCCCTTAATTAAAATAATTTAAATAATTATCAAACTTTAAAAAATCATAACTAATTAAAAAAAATCTAAATTAAACATACTCAAAGGCATTCAACACAAAATTAAATATAATATTTATTAAAAATATCAAAATTCTAGAAATCATTCAGATTTGAAAAAGAGAACTTTTGGTCAAACTTAAGTCAAAATCAAGTCAAAACTTCAAATATTCATAACTAAATATAACAAAATCAAAATCCAGTAAACTTAGTGTCTAAAAAGTCATCTTAAGGTCTAATATTTTAATAAAATATTAAATTTCCATGATTTAACTTTAATCATAAAATCAAATTTTGACCCCTTAATTAAAAGATTAAAATAATCTAGAAAATTCTTAAAACTTGAAAATCACTTTAAAACTCATTAAATCTCCAATCCATCTTAAAACTAACAATCAAATAACTTTAATTAAAATTCTTTAACTTTTAAAATATTAATAAACTCAAATAATTTAACCATATCAGGTACCACTAGGTAACCCAAGCCTATGAGACGATTAAATTAGCCCCAAGAAAGGTGAAATAAACTTCACGACCTCGATGAGCAACAAATGTGGTATCCAATAAATAATTAAAAATCAATCTTAAAGTTAATATCAAATCATTAATATTTAAACATCAATTAAAATTTCTCCTTAAGCCTTTCAACCAACTAGAACCTTAAGCAACTTCAATCAAATATGCTACATGGGATATATCCAAACCACACAACCTTTACACACACTTTAGATGGTTTGCTAGGACAACCAACTCTAGTTTTAGGCTTGGTAAGTATTTACTTTCCTTCAGTTGTGTGCCAAGTTTTTTGTGGTTTTCACAGCATGCTGTTTGCTAGCTTAGAATTTATGTCATTGTTTACTTACTCTTCGGCACTCTGTATTGTGAGTGATTGAGTATTTTAAATTTTAAATATTAACTACTTGAGATTGATTATAACTGCTTGGGATTATTTATATAACTGCTGATTATTAGGATAACAATGCATAATCGTGTATAGAATTTTTTTTTCAAATATAATTTGATTATATCATGGTTATAAATATTTAAAGTAATTTGAGATGGGGTATTTATATCCAAGTTGAATTCCAAAGAGGAGAAGACATCCCTAAAGGGGAGAGTCTTCTTCCATTTGGAAGATCAAGTTAGGATATTCTTTAAATATCCAAAGAGGAAAGATAGCACCACTTTCAAGGGGAGTTTTTTTTTTTTTTAATTTGGATATCTGGAATCGATGAATCAAGAAACTCTAACATTTTAATAAGTAAGGCCGAGACCTTCGGGAGTTCGCATACATATTTGTCGCACTTCTCTTTCCTTTTTTAGGCACCTCCACGCATGTCGGTTTTGGCAGACCACCTAGCCTATGAGGGTGCAGATCTGTCCTAGGGGAATCTGTTGATTCTTCTAGGATAAAATCTATTTTTAATGCCTTTTTTAAAAACTTTTTCATTTCAAATTTAAACATTTAATTGAGTCAATTAACATGCATTGTATTAGTAATAAATTAAATAGAGTCTAAATTTTAATTATATTTGTTTAGACATTAAATACCCAATATATATCAAAGGGCTAATTATGATATGCTCTAAATGTCGATCCCATTTCTTTAAACTTATCTTAAATAACGCCCTACCACTCAACATTAAAAGACTAGACTCATGGTTTTAAAGCGTTTAGGTGGTTTAGCTGGCTCCCCAATCCAGGTCGGGGTAAATCCAAATTTGTATTGCATTAGCTAGGTTCAGGTAACTGATTTTCAGTACCCACTTTAGACTTATGTTCTGAGGCAAGCTCGGGCTATAAGACCTCAACCTTCAGAAATTGAATCCCATACTTCTAATAAAATTGAACATTTAAATTTAAATCACTTTCAATCAAGTTCAAGCTCAACACTTAGGATAGGGTGAGGTGTTTCTGAAGTAATTCATAATCTCAAAACACCTCTTACCCCTCTTCCTTTGACTCCAAAAATAAGTGCTCAAATTTGATCCAATCACATTTGAATTTTCAACACTTAACCGCTTTTGATATTCTATTTTGAAGTCTTAAATAAAATTCATACCGCTATTTTAATTGAGAGTATTTGTAGGAAACTCTGATTTCTTTCGATGTAATTAACTACGAGGTCTCGCGCTCGTAGGAGATTTAGAAACCCAGATCTAATTTTTCAAATATCAATTTTTCAAAACCTTTAATTAATTATCTTTGAGAAATTTAAATATGATGATCATTATTGCCATTTTGAAATGATTCATAATAAGCGATATCTTTTTTCTTCAAAAAAATATGTCATTATATTATTATAATTTTTATTATAAATTAATGATCCTTTTATTCAGATCAACATAGTTAAATACTCGATTAAATTCCATTTTGACCCTTCAGGGTCAAATGTGATTCTTTTCTGAGTTTGACTACAATAATAAGGATAAGCTAAAAGTTATGTAATCTGAACTTATTAGTGAGTGATATTCTCTCATTTTGAGATGATATATTATTCTTAATGCCATGTTCGATTTCAAAACTAAATTTCAAGAAATTTAACTTTCCTAACGAAAATTAATATTTTTCAAAATCACATTTTTCAATCAAACAAAAAATGGCAACTCCGCTGGGGATAAGTCTCACTCTCCATCTTTAATAGCGGTATAAATTTTATTGCATCGATAGTTTTGACTACCTTTCTCTCTGTTGGTCCCTCTGTCCATTTCTCCCTTGGGTGAGTGTGGTCAACTCAATTAAGACATATTAAAAGAGAGGTTAGCATAGGAAACCTCTATCAAAGTTGGGCTTTGACATTTTTCCTCCAACTTAATTGGTATAGCAAAAGAGTCAAGATAAAATCCTCCTGTATATGTTGCAAACTCGCATGTGAATAAATCTCTTGCATGCTAAGTTTCATAATTTATAGAAAATCCATCGATTTCAAAATAAAAATTTTAATCCTTTAGTAAAATTCATTATCTATCAAATCTTAATTGATCCCTATATCATATCAGTACATATAGAATTATATCTATTATAATTTAATATATGTGAAAGAATATAAACACCTTCAAATTCAACTCAAAAGATCAATCATTTCGGTGAAGTCAAGCTTTGACATTTCAATCCTAAGCATTCATTGGGATGAAAGAAATAGGTCGACTTTAAGAATTTTTCCCCCCAAATTTGCAAACCTTTATGTTGAATGCAAATTCTACACATTGAGTTTCAAAATGAGGGGAGATTCTACCAGATTTTCAAAAATTCAATATCTCTTTCAAAATCATTAAAATCAATTTCAATCATCGTTGCCCTATGTATTTTATAATATTTTGTTGTAGTATGCAACGCAAATTCAAAACTCTCAAGTCAATTCTGGATTTTGACATTTCATGCTAAGCTAGTTAGTGTAGTGAAAGAGTCAAGTCCAGGCGTCCAGATTTTTCTTAATTTTTTGTTAACCATTATGTTGAAAATAAAAATCAACATTTTGAGTTTTAAAAGTGAAGGAAAATCTTTCATAATGATTTCAACCGTTTTTTTCATGTGTCTTCTATAACCATGCTGTTGTAGTTGAACACATGCAATGCAAATTCAAAACTCTCCAATTAATTTTGGACTTTGACATTTCACCCCCGAATCACTTGGTGGGGTGAAAGAGTCAAGCCTAATTTCTTAGGATCTTCAGGTTGATTTGTAAACCTGTATATTTGAACATAATTCAATATGTTTAGTTTCAAAGCCTAAAGAAGACCCATTCAATTCCAACCTTAAATTTAACTTCAGTTTTGATTTTAAAGTCAAAATCTAGGCTTTGACTTTTCACCCCAAGTCGATTTGTGAAATGATTGAGTCAAGCCCAACTTTTGGATTTTTCATATCAATTTTGTGAACCTACATGATTGAGTGAAACTCAGTATGTTGAGTCACTAAATTTGAAGAAGATCCACTCAACTTTAACCACAAATTCAAATTCAAATTCAACTTTAAGTTTGAACTCAATCTTAACTTTAAACTCAAGTTTGGTTTCAAATTTAAATTCCACATCAAATTTTATTACAAATTTAAATCAGAACTTTGATATTTTGCCCCATATCAATTGGTGTTGCAAAAGAGTCAAGTTCAACTCTTAAGTTCCATTCATCAATTTTATGAACCACTATGTTGAGTGTAAACTTAACATGATTAAGTTATAAAATTTTGAATAAAACCAATCAAATTCAAAGCTCAAATGTCATTTCATGATCACTAATTCAAAACACTTTCTTAATTCCAGAAAATCAAGCATAACCAAATAGCTGGGAAACTCGTTCTCCCCTTAGATAGAAACTTGATAGTAGAAGAAATCACCTCTGGAAATTCTATCCAGTTTGGAATACAATTTCAAACTTCAAGTTATCAGTCAATGGAGAAGAAATGTTTGATCTTTTTTCCACGATACAAGAGGATTCCCCCTTTATAGAGATTACTTTAGGGTCATAAGCTAACTCCCCCATCTACAAGAAGGATATTGCTGTCACTCCTCTATCGATTATACCCTCTACTCAGGAGGATAAGAACCAAAAGTCAATAACGATAGAAGAGCTACCATCCCAGTCTGAGATTAGGTAAAGTTCTAGTACCGCTGTCATTAGCAAGAACAAGATGAAGAACTACCTTCGAAGAGCCAGGAAATAAAAAAAGGAATCTTAAGGCTAGAAAGACCGCTGAGTCGGAAGCCTTAAAGAGGACCGACTTCGAGGCCAATCGAGAGTTCGTTGCTCCTTCTACATACCCCCTCATTGGTCAAAATCACTTCCACCCTTCTCTTGGCATGATCTTTAATACCCCTGCTTGACTACTACACAGAAAGACTCAAGCAAGCTAGAATTGAGCGATCACCAGTAACGGGCCATAGGCCCCCAGTTGAGGGTTATAACCCGTCCACTCTTCTATACGATGTTAAGGCGCATTACTATACATGTCCCACTACATCATATATAGAGGAGGAGTAGAAATAACTAGGGGTGCCACTCTATTAATACTAGGCAACTAATAATGTGAGAGGGAAATAATCTAAGATTGTGTCAGATAGTGACACCATCAAAATTTAACTTTTAACGGGATCCTTCACAATATTTTGATTGCAATGATGCCGTATTATCTAGTGATAGTGCAGACCCTATAAATCTTACCCTCCAAAGAGATTGTAGAATTCAATTCCATGTTGACAAGGGTCTTGCCACCTAGACTTACGACTTTTTAAGAAGAGCTTCCAATATCTCAAGTGTACTCAGTAGATTTTCAAGACAAGTTGATTCACCTTTTTAATCAAAATTAACCTCTACCTTAAATCTTAAGCAGGAGAGAGTTGTAGTTGAGTCCGTCAAATATTGAATGTCCCTCCCTCCCACCGCTTTCATGGGTTGATTTAACTTTTGAATTAAAATCTATCTCAATCTTAAGTTGACTTTAGAAATGAAAATTTATCAATCTTTTAGCAATCTTCTATCTTAATAGGCAATTCTCGCATGTCTAAAATCTATCCGATGATTTTCCTAGTCAAGTTGGGATTCACATCAAAAGATTGGGTCTACTTTGAGGATTATTTTTCTTTATAAAAGAGAATGAATTTTCTTCTCTAATACTTAAGACATAATCCTAGCATTTAAAAAGAAAACAATCATTTTAAGGTTTTTGAAGAAAGTGAAGCCACTTCTCAAAATCAATTGAAATCAAAAGATGCACAAATGAGCAAAAAATTAAGAAATGCATAAAGTGCAACAAAAGTCAAATAAACTGCGTCACTAGAAAAAGACAAGAAGAGTAAGATGACTTCCTTCCTTTAAATCCTTAAATCTCAAAAGTCCCGATCACCTTTAAATACTTGACTTTGAAAATCTTGAATCCAGATTCTTCACAATGCTTGAATTATCTATTAGATAGAAGATTATCATGCAAGAGAATTCAAAAGTTTAAATTTCTTTATTCAACTCAAACTCTCTTTGAAATTGATCTTAATTTAAAATGTTTAAGGGAAACCCCAGTTTAGTTTCAATAAAACTTGGTATGGGTCAACAAAACCTAAATCCTTCTAGTTTAGTGGAGTCGAAACTACTTCTCTCTTTAAAAGTTGAATTTGTTCCCATTTGTCATTCTGATAGGGTGCAAATGGCTTGAGAAAATTTCTTAATATAACGGTTGAATCTTTTAATCTTTGATAAAAATTTAAATCCTATCTTTAAGGATTGTGTGAGCCCTTACGTGTAGGCATCTTTTTCTCCTAGGCCTTTTCAATAAAATTACACTCTATACTGTGTCCAAGATCAACCCCGCTAGAGGAGTATTTTGTAATACTGAGAATTATCATTAAAAATCAAACCATGACTGAGCAGAGTGACCGAATCTAATTTGAAGAGCTCGAGGCCTTATAAAGCTTTGTCTTTAAGGCTCAATAAAACTTAGAATCTTACAAAGCCTGAGTGGTTTAAGCTCATGATAAGATAGTGCGACTTAGAACCTTCAAAGTAAGATACTTGGTCTAGGTTCTTGGATGCATATCTTAGCCTACCAAGAGATTGGTGCAAGAGTTTGAACTAATACAAGACGGTCCTCTTATCGTAGAGATGATCTTTGAGGGAATGTCAAATTTTAATTGATTAACCTTGAAAGATGCTACCTTATAGTTTCAAATACCGGGGCTGATCTTCAAGAAGTATCATGCCAGATGAGTATCAAATTAAAAGTCAATAAAAATTCTTCAAATTTCCTGGATTAAGGAATTTTCTCAATTCAAAATCAAACATCCAAAACTTTCAAAATCCATATTTAAAACTCAAATTCAAAATTCAAAATTCAAAATTAAATCAAAGCTCAAATTCAAAATCCTTCAAATAAAATCTCCAAATTCAAAATCAAACATCAAGTTCAATGATCCTTTAAATTCAAATCAATTCAAATTCAAAAAGTCATTCAAATCTCAAATTTTAAAGTTCAAACTTGATCCTCTGTGTAGAGCAAGTTTCCTCCACATACGATCATTCTAGACTCGATCCTCTATATGGAGCAAGTTTCTTCCACATATGATTATCTAGACCCAATTTTCTATGTACAGCAAGTTTCCTCTCCACAAGATCGTCCTTTATTGATGGAGTACACCCTATATGGCACCATCCTAAATCCAAAATCTAGACAGTTCTTTCGTGGGAAGCAATGCTTCCTTCCTATGAGATCTTTCTAGTCTTCTTTTCCTTAAGGTTAGGTGTGAGTCCCAAAGCTTCATTTCCTTAGGATTAGAATCACTAGTGATGGAGCACGCTGTCTGTGGTACCATCCTAGTTTCAAATTCAAATTCGATCTTCTGTGGTTAGGTGTGAGTCCAATGCTTCCTACCCACATGATCTTTTAGTTTTCTTTTCCTTAAGATTAGGTGTAAGTCCTAGAGCTTCCTTTCCTTAGGATTAGAATCACTCATGATGGAGCACGCCCTATGTGGCACCATCCTAGTTTTAAATTCAAATTCGATCATTTAGAAGAAGGTGGGAGTCCCAGTGCTTCCTACCTCCTAAGATCTTGACTTACTAGTGGTGGATCTAAGCTCATTGGGCCCCATCCTAGTAAGTCATGCTCTTTTTCTTAAGGTTAGGTGTGAGTCCCTGTACTTCCTTTCCTTAGGATTAGAATTAATTTGGGTCAGATAGTTTTTGCCAAATCCTTAGTGGTTTACGAAGACTATCTCCTTGGCTAGTTCCCCTAGTTAGATATGAGTCACTATGCTTACCACCAAGGTTAGTCATTGAAAACTCAATTCAAATGCGATCCTTTAGGAGTAGGTGTGAGTCCCCATGCTTCCTATCTCCTAGGATCTCGACTAATTAGTAGTGGACTTAAGCCTGTTGGGCCCCACTATAGTTCAGTCACTTTCTTTTCCTTAAGGTTAGGTGTGAGTCTTAGAGCTTCCTTTCCTTAGGATTAGGTCCACTAGTGATGGAGCACGTCCTCTATGTCACCGTCCTAGTTTCAAATTCAAATCCAATCCTTTAGGAGTAGGTGTGAATCCCCGTACTTCCTGTCTCCTAGGATCTCGACTAAATAGTAGTGGATTTAAGCCTATTGGGCACCACTATAGTTCAGTCACTTTCTTTTCCTTAAGGTTAGGTGTGAGTCATAGAGCTTCCTTTCTTTAGGATTAGAATCACTAGTGATGGAGAACGCCCTTTGTGGCACTATCATAGTTTCAAATTTAAATCTGATCCTTTAAGAGTAGGTGTGAGTCACTGTGCTTCCTATCTCTTAAGATCTCGGCTAACTATAGATGGATTTAAGTCTGTTGGGCCCTATTATAGTTCAGTCACTTTCTTTTTGTTAAGGTTAGGTGTGAGTCACAGAGCTTCCTTTCCTTAGGATTACATCTACTAGTGGTAGCGTACGTCCCTCATGGAACTACCCTAGTAACAAATTCAAATTTGATCCTCTATAGTAGGAATTCTTCCTTCCTATATGATCACTCAATCTTCTTCTACTTAAGGTTTGGTTTCCTCCTTCCCTTAGGATTAGACCCACTAGTGGTAGAGTACGCCCCTCGTGGCACTGCCCTAGTATCAAACCCAAATTCGATCCACTATAGTTAGGAGTTCTTCCTTCCTATAAAATCATTCCAACCACTTCTTTCTTAGGGTTTAGGTACTCCCTTCCCTTAGGATTATACCCACTAGTGGTAGAGTATGCTCCTCATGACACTACCCTGGTATCAAACTCAAATTCAATCCTCTATAGTTAGGAGTTCTTCTCTCCTATATGATCATTCTAGCCTTCTCTTCCTTAAGGTTTAGGTACTCTCTTCTCTTAGGACCAGATCTGCTAGTGGTAGAGTATGCCCTTAGTGGCACTACCCTAGTACGAAATCAAAACTCAATCCTTTAGAGTTAGGTCTTCCCTTCCATTAGAACCAATTTAAAATTCAATCATCTAGAGTTAGGTCTTCTCTTCCCTTAGACTCAAATCCAAACTCAATTTTCTAAGGTTAGGTTTCCCTTCATTTAGAATCAAAACTCAAATCTGATATTCTATTGTTAGGAATTCTTCTTTCTATATGATCACCCAAGCTTTCTTTTCCTTTAGGGATATATTTTTCTTTCCCTTAAGATTAGACCCACTAGTGGTAGAGTACGACCTTTGGGGCACTACTCTAGTATCAATTCAAATATTAATTCCCTAGGGATAGACCTTTTCCTTCCACTAGGAAACAAAAATCCAAACTTGACCTTTCAATTTGGTCAGTGCCAATATGTACAGTAGAACTTCATTCTATTACACATATTGGGGGTCCATTTGTTTACCTCATTTTTGTATGAGGTCACTAGAACCAATTTAGACCCTAGGATCTATCCAAACCCTAGATCAATCCTGACCTTAGGATCTAATTCAGACCCTATGATCAAATCCATACATACAAACCCAAAATCTAAGGTTAAAGGCTCCATCCTGAAAGCCTTTCTCATGGTTTTTTCAAGCACTTCAAAACCTAGACAAATGACCTCTGATTCAGAGTCTATTAATTTCACATTGATAGGACATGTCTATAGAGGAAACCCTCCAAATTTGAGCCCATTATGAGGTTTCTAACCCTAGAATTGAATTGAAATCCAAAGACTGTAAAACCTTCAAATATTTATAGCCTATGCCACTAGACCTGCCACCTAGTGGATTTTGACCTTGGAGCTTTCTACAAATCCTCCAATCACTTCCAAACACTTAATTATGATCTATTAAACATTAAACTATATTTTTTTGACCCACTTTGACCCCCCAATTGACCAGGGGTCAAAATTACCAAAATACCACTTAAGGGTTTGAATGCACTTTTCAAACCAAATGACCCCTAAATTAATTGGAACCACTTCCAACAATTTTTAAATCAAACCAAACCTGTTGAGCCCAAACCTGGGTTCTGGGCCAATCTGGTTGACCAAGTAAACCTAGGTTAAGCCAAATGCCCCTTAATGTTTTAAATGGATTATTTTAACCCATTTGACATTTTAAACTCCTTTCAAGCATTAAATCAACTCCAATATATGAACTTAACACATCTCAATCCCTGGTCAATCAAAGTTAAGTCTAGTTGAGTAAGTCAAAGAAATAAAACTTGGTTAAACTATTTGAATTCTTCTTTCATACATTTAAACCTCAAATCTTAATCACCAAACCTTCTCTAACTCAACACTCTAGCACCCAAGGCATCTCCACATGCCAACTCATAAGCCTTGTGGCATATTGACTGGTTAAACAATCAACATGGTCTTTGGAGTGGTTAAATTTGATCAAAAAACCTCTTAAACTTGATCTCATTCTAATCCAAATCACTCCAACCATTTAAATAGACTCTAGAACCTTCCAAGATCTATTCTTAACCCTTGGAAAAGGATCAAGTGGTCTTGATTTAATCCATGTGCTCAAAAGGACATAGAGGCCATTGCACCTCATGTATATGTGTGTACTTTGATTCCCTGCTCCCAACTACTCCTTATACAGGAAGCATGCATCTGAGGAGATCTCCAAGCCATCCCAACCACGCATTCAAGTTGGAGGGACTTGAAAAGGGCAAAATGTTGAAATGTCCCATCATTCTAACCCTATCAATCTCTCTCCACTCTCAGCCTCTCAAGTTAAAGTCTCTATTCTATTGAGTTTTCCAGAGACTCTTCTACTCCTTCCCAGTTGATATAAGTTGGTTAGAGCCGCTGCTGGCGAGCTTTTCGGCAAGCAAAGAGTCAAATCCATCCTTGGCTTGAAGCTCTCGATCGGAGGCATTTCAGGCCAGGTTTTCTTTTACAAAATGGAGCGTGGACAATCTACAAAAGCTAAAAATCTCTAAATTGTTTAATCCGTCCATAAATCAATGTGAAAATTCAAACCCTAGATTAGATCACGCTAGTCTAAGTAGCATTTTCAAAAGCTCATTTTAAGCCAAAAAAAAAATATTCCCCATGAATACTCTTCGTGTCCAAACTCTAGATTTAAGATTTCAAGTCATTTGGTTGACTAAATTAAAAGAACGAGTCATTTCTTTCTTTAAGGCCTCGATTTGTAACGTTCATGTGCTGCAAATTTTTTGGACCATTGATCGCACGATCAACGGTCCATATTAAGCCTCTCCGTAGCTTTGATCAACTGCCAGCGTGATCTCGCGGTCATCTTCCTGTATGATGCCATCGGAGCCGTTAATTCTGTAAGCGAAAGATCGGACGGCATTCGCTATGTTCATTGATTGCACTCGATCCAAGCCGTTGATCTTTTGACCAATTGCTCAGATCGAGCCACATTGCAATCTCTCTAAACTGCGGGGCAAATTCATTGCGAAGATCTCTATCAGGCGTGATCTCCGTCGTTCAAATCAAACATCGCCCGATCGGATGGCCGGGGATTAATGCTGACGCGGATAAGTTAATGCTACGTTGGCCCCAGCCACCGCCACGCATTAAATGGCAATGATTGCCACGCATTTTGGTCCAACTAACCAAAACGCGCTATATGTCAGTAGCACCGCCATCTATTTTAAATAATTTGAAATTTTTTAAAACTATTTTAAATTTCAAAAATTTCTAAAAAATTAAAAAATAAATTTAAAAAATTCATAAAACATTTTAAATTTCAAGAATTTAAAAATCATTAATTTAAAATAGAAATTATTTTAAAAAATATTATATGTTTTAAATAATTTTAAAAAAAAATTTAATTTTTAATATTTATATACTATTTGATTAAATATTAATTTAAATATCATAAAAATTTTTATATATATATTCTATATATTTATTGATATAATTTAAAATACTTTAATTAACTTAAGATATTTAATATTATATTTGATTTTAAATTATTCAATATTTCAAATATTTAAATATTTTATCAATATTTAATTAAAGTTAAATTAAAATATTTTAAAAAATATTAAAAAAATTATCTTGAATAATATTGAAATTTCATAAAAAATTTAAAATTTAATTAAAATAAACTTAATATTATTTTAATTATTAATTATTTTTAAATTATTTTGAAAAGACCCTTAATTACCTTAAAAGTTTGAGTATTAAAAAGAAATTCAATTTAAAATAGAAAAATTTAAATAATATATCAAAATTTTTGAAATTCAAAATACTTTAATTTAACATTGATTTTAAAATTTAAATATTTTGAATAATTTGAATTATTTTAACATCGTAATATTTAAATAATATTTAACTAAATATTATATTAATTATTTAAAAAAATTAAAATTTATTTTCAAATAATTAAAAAACAACTAGTGGATCTCTCAACTCCTACAAATTTATTTTAATAATATTTTTTTTAAAATATTTTATTTTAAAGTTTATATCCTTATATATATATATATATATATATATATATATATATATATATATATATATATATATATATATATACTATTTTAAAGTTATATGTATATAAATCTTTAGTGTTGAGAGTTGTCTTGAAATTTTAAGCATGTGTTTAGTTTGAATGAATAGAATTAATCGGGGTGATTAGTGAACGATCATATTTTGATTGTTCACTAATCCAGTCTTTAATTACATGTTTTATATTAATCCTTTCATGTTTACGGTGCACACACCACTTAGCATAGGCTCTCCTAGATTTAGGGATTGATTATTCTTATGTGTGACTTCTGCATGTATATTTTTGTCCAAGGGTTAGTAGGACCTTGATTTAAACTCTTTTAAACCTAATGACATTATTAAGGACATGTTCAGAAAACTTACAAAAATTATAGAAATTAGGATATGCATCATTTTAACTTGAAATTTGAACCATTTAAACTTAGTAACACTTTTAACACATAGAAAATTTTCACTAGTTTTAGAGATCATTAAGCCTTTAATTAATTTTCTTAAAATTAAACCCTTAATTAAGAATTAAAATTTCCAAAAATTATAATAAATTAAATTTAAATCCAAAAAATAAAAAAATACCTCTGACTTACAAAAATTAAGTTCTTAATCAAAGAAAATTAAAACCAATTTAATTTGAAAGCAAACGTGAACTTAATTTAATTTAAAATAAAAATTAATTTTTAACTAATTTAATAAATAAAAAATATTTAAATTCCAAAAAATTCCCAAACACTTGAGAATCTCTCCTTAGATCATTTTTAACCTCTGAACTGGATTTCAAGGAGTTTGGAGTCCATTTGGATTCAAATCAACAAAGGGCTCTTAATTAAAATAATTTAAATAGTTCAAATAATTGTCAAACTTTGGAAAATTATAGCTAATTCAAGAAAAATTCAAATTGAACAAACTCAAAGGCATTCAACTCAAAATTAAATCTTAAAAATATCAAACTTCCAAAAATCAATCAGAATTGAAAAAGTCAACTTTTGGTCAAACATAAATCAAAATTAAGTCAAAATTTCAAACTTTCATAACTAAATGTAGAAAAATCCAAATCCAACAAACTTAGTGTTTATAAACTCATCTTAAGGTCTAATATTTTAACAAAATATTAAATTTTTAAAATTTAACTTTAATTATGAAGTAAAATATTGACCTCTTAGTTAAATGATTAAAATAATTTAGAAAATTCGTACAACTTGAAAATCACTTTAAAACTAATTAAATCTTGTATCCATCTTAAAACTAGCAATCAACTAACTTTAATTAAAATTCGTTAACTTTTAAAACCTTAATCAGCTTAAATAATTTAATCATATTGAGTACTACTAGGTAACCCAGGCCTACGAGGCTATTAAATTAGCCCCAAGAATGGTGAAATAAACTTTACGGTCTCGGTGAGCAATAAAGGTGGTATCAAAAAAATAATTAAAAATCAATCTTAAAAATTAATTTCAAATTATTAATATTTAAACTTAAATTAAAATTTCTCCTTAAGCCTTTCAACCAATCAGAACCTTAACCAACTTCAATCAAATATCCTACATAGGACATATCCAAATCACATAGCCTTTAAACACACTTTAGATGATTTGCTAGGACAACCAACCCTAGTTTTAGGTTAGGTCGGTGTGTACTTTCCTGCAATATGTGCCGAGTTTTTCATGGTTTTCACTACATGCTGTTTACTAGCTTAGAATTGATGTGATTGTTTACTTTTCTTCACTCTGTGTTATTAGTGATTGAGCATTTTAAATTTTAAATATTAACTGCTTGAGATTGATTATAACTGCTTGGGATTATTTATATAACTACTGATTATTAGGATAACCCTACATGATCGAGTCTAGAATTTTATTTTTTAAATGTAATTTAATTATATCAAGGTTGTAAATATTTAAAGTGATTTGAGATGAGATATTTATATCAAACTTGAATTCCAAAGAGGAGAATACATCCCTAAAGAGGAGAGTCTTTTTCCATTTGGAAGATCAAGTTAGGATATTCTTTAAATATCCAAAGAGGAAAGATAATACCGCGTTCAAGGGAGAGTTTCTTTTCATTTGGATATCCAGAAGCGATGAATCAAGAAGCTCGTGGGAAGATAAAGAAGTAGAAGTCGAGAAGAATCCTAATTCTCAAAGTCACTTGTCTTTTAGGAGTTAGAATCTAGGTTGTTATTAGTGGTGCCTATCCACTTTACTTTTCTGCAGACCCTAGTTTGTAATAATAAGTGGCACTAACCACATGGACATTCAATTTAAATAGTTAATTTAATTGATTGATTGTGTAGTAGAACTATTTATTTTTCTAGTCTTTTTCCCTGCATGCTTATTTTAATTTTAGCCTGGAATCCGATCGTAGGCTTTTGAGGACTTATTAAAATTTTTTCTATATAAATCAAATTAAAAATTTTAAGTCAACATAGAAACTCTAACATTTTAATAAGTAAGTCCGGGATCGTCAGGAGTTCGCTTGAATATTTGTTGTACTTCTCTTTCCTTTATTAGGCACCTCCCTGCCTGCCTGTTTTGGCATACCACCTGGCCTATGAGAGGTGTAGATCTATCCAAGGGAAATCTATGTATTCTTCTTGGATAAAATATATTTTTAATGCCTTTTTAAAACTTTTTCATTTCAAATTTAAGCATTTAATCAAGTCAATTAGCATGCATTGCATTAGTCACAAATTAAATAGAGTCTGAATTTTAATTACATTTGTTTATACATCAAATACCTAAAATATGTCAAAGGGATAATTAGGATCTGCTCTAGATGAAGACCACATTCGTTTAAAATTTCTTAAACAATATCCTACCACTCAACATTAAAGACCAAACTTATGGCTTCAAAGCGTTTAGGTGGTTTCGCTGGGTCCCCAATCTAGGCCGAGGTAAGTCCAGATTTACATTGCATTATCTAGGTTCGGGTCATTACTTTTCAGTACCCACTTTAGACTTAAGTTCTGAGGCAAGCTCGGGCTAGAAGATGTCAACCTCTGAAAATTGAATCCCAAACTTTTAATAAAATTGATCATTCAAATTTAAATCACTTTCAATCAAATTCAAGTCTAATACTTAGGATAGGCTAAGGTGTTTTTGAAGTAATTCATAATCTCAAAATACCTCCCACCCCTCTTCATTTGACTTCAAAAATAAGGGCTCAAATTTGATCCAATCCCATTTAAATTTCCAACACTTAACGTCCTTTTATATCCAGTTTTGAATTCTTAAATAAAATTTGTGCCACTATTTTAATCGAGAGTATTCGTAGGAAACTCCAATTTCTTATGATGTAATTAACTACGAGGGCTTGCACTCGTAGAAGATTTAGAAACCCAGATCTAATTTTTCAAAAATTAATTTTTTATAACCTTTAATTAATTATCTTTGGAAAATTTAAATATAACGTTCATTATCGTCATTTTGAAATGATTAATAATAAGAAATATCTTCTTTCTTCAAAAAGATACGTCGTTAAATTATTCTGATTTTGATTATAAAATTAATGATACTTTTATCAAGATTAACATAGTTAAACACTCGATTAAATTCCATTTTGACCCTTCAGGGTCAAATGTTATTATTTCCTGAGTTTGACTATGATAATCAGGATAAGCTTAAAGTTCTATAATCTGAACCTATTAGTGAATGATATTCTGACCTTTTGAGATGATATATTGTTCTTAATGCCATGTTCGATTTCAAAACTAAAATTTAAAAAATTTAACTTTCTGAAAGAAAATTAATATTTTTCAAAAACATAATGTTCAATCAAACAAAAATGGCGAGTCCACAGGATATAAATCTCACTCTTCATCTTTAATAGTGATATAAATTTTATTACATCAGTAGTTTTGACTACCTTTCTTTTTGTTGGTCCCTCTGCTCATTTCTCCCTTAGGTGAGTGTGGTCAACTCAATTAAGACATGTTAAAAGAGAGGTGAGCGTAGGAAACCTCTGTCAAAGTTGGGCTTTAACATTTTGCCTCCAACTTGATTGGTAGAGAAAAAGAGTCAAGATAAAATCCTCCTGTATATGTTGCAAACTCACGTTCAAATAAATCTCTTGCATGCTAAGTTTCATAATTTACAGAAAATCCATCGATTTCAAATAAAAAATTTTATTCCTTTAGTAAAATTCATTCTCTATCAAATCTGAATTGATCTATATATTCTATCACTATATATAGAATTGTATCTCTTATAATTTAATATGTTTGAAAGAATATAAACACCTTCAAATTCAACTCAAAAGATCAATCATTTCGGTGAAGTCAAGCTTTGACATTTCATTCCCAAGCATTCGTTGAGATGAAAGGGTCAGGTCGACTTTAAAGAATTTCCCCCCCAAATTTGTAAACCTTTATGTTGAATGCGAATTCAACACATCGAAGTTTCAAAATGTGGGGAGATTCTATCATATTTTCATAAATTCAATATCTCTTTCAAAATCTTTAAAATCAACTTCAATCGTCATTGCCATGTGTCTTTTATAATTTTTTGTTGTAGTTGAACATAAGCAACAAAAATTCAAAACTCTCAAGTCAATTTTGGATTTTGACATTTCATGCTAAGCTAGTTAGTGCAGTGAAAGAGTCAAGTCCAAGCTTCCCAATTTTTTCTTAATTTTTTTTGTTAACCATTATGTTGAAAATAAAAATCAATATTTTGAGTTTCAAAAGTGAAGGAAATCTTTCAAACAGATTTCAACCGTTGTTTCCATGTGTCTTCTATAACATGTTATTGTAGTTGAACACATGCAATATAAATTTAAAACTCTCCAATCAATTCTGAAATTTGACATTTCACCCCCAAATCACTTGATGAGGTGAAAGGACTCAAGCCAAATTTCTTAGGATCTTCAGGTTGATTTGTAAACCTGCATATTTCAACATGATTCAATATGTTGAGTTTTAAAGCCTAAAGAAGACTCGTTCAATTCCAACATTAAATTCAACTTCAATTTTGATTTTAAAGTCGAAATCTAGGCTTTGACATTTCACCCCAAGTTGATTGGTGAAATGAATTAGTTAAACCCAATTTTTGGATTTTTCATATCAATTTTGTGAACCTACATAATTGAGTGAAACTCAGTATGTTGGGTCACAAAATTAGAGGAATATCCACTCGACTTTAACCACGAATTCAAATTGAAATTAAACTTTAAGTTTGAATTCAATCTTAACTTTAAACTCAAGTTCGATTTCAAATTTAAATTCCATATCAATTTGATTGCAAATTTAAATCAGAACTTTGACATTTTGCCCCAAATCTGTTGCAAATCTATTTTCATGGCTTATGTTTTGATGATTGACAAACACTATTTCTCTTAGACTGCTTGTTGCTTCTAACGTTTCAGGAATCGAAGATCGGACGAATAAGACGAAGCCAATTCAGGATTGCGTAGGTTTAGGGTTGAGTACGTCTGTACTTTTGTTTTTCACTTCTTGAGTCTACTTGTAATGGTCAAAGAGACTGATGCTAAGTAACCCTTCACACACACACTTGAGAGACTTAGAATTTCTATTTTTACTCATATCGGCCAGGACGATTTTTTCTATCAGCCTGGACGATCGGGCTTAAAATAGAAAGTCTAAATAAAGATTCTTAATCAAGGCAGCCGTCATTAACATATCGGCCTGGACGATACGTGTATTGGCCAGGACGATCTTCTTAAAATAGAAAGAAGTTGCCACCATAGATAATTAAGGTATACTGTATTTTTAAATTATCGGCCAGGACGATCCTGTATCGGCCTGGACGATATTCACAAATTATGCCTTAATTGATCAGGAAATCAAGGGAGTAATTAAGGATGATTGATACGATCATATCGTCCTGGACGATCGCAGGATCGGCCAGGACAATCCAGTCAAAAACCTTAAGTTACTTCAGGATGATAAAAATCGGCCAGCTTGTATCCAGGGCTATTCTCAGGACGATTTTCCTCTGATTTGAACTGATCGGCCAGGACGATCGTGAGATCAGCCTGGACGATCAAGCCAATTTTTAATCATCCTGTTTTGCATCCAGGGGTATGCTCTGGCCGATCTTCTTTGATTTGTACTGATCGGCCAGGCCGATGTCCATATCGACCTGGACGATATTGTCGGCAACTTGCAATTAATGAGCTCCTTTGAAGCTCTTCTATTTAAGAGCTCTTATTCAACATTTTTTAAGACCTTTGGCTGCTGCCTTGACCTGAGAAGACCTTGAGGAGAGAAAGAGAGAGAGGGAGAGAGAGAGGATCTTGTGAGGGGGAGCTTATGAGGGGATTCACAAGGGTTGCTTCAAGGATCGCTCTGCTTGTTCTTCGTCTAGAGTTTCTCATCCTTGGAAGGGTCGGTAGAGGTAAGGAGTTAGCTTTTGGTTGTGGTTCTCTGCTAGTTTCAGGAGGAAAGCAAAAGGAGATAGGTTCTTTGCCTTGCCGGGGTGGCAAAAAGGAGGTTCTTGTGAGGGCTTCTCCACCTAGCCGTGAGGGCTAAAGGAGAGTCACATTTTTGTAGTGCAATACTTGGAGGGTGCCTCCAAGGAGTGGATGTAGGTCAAGTTGATCGAACCACTATAAACTCAGTGTGTTCTTTTCTTATTATCGCTTCCGCATTTATTTAATTTCCGTACTTTATTTGTAGCGTGATTTTGATTTGTTATTTTCATTCTTTGTGAAATTTTTTAAAAATACCAATTCACCCCCCCCCCCCCTCTTGGTTAGCTTGGGTCAGTTCTATAGGGCTTAACATCCCTAGCGAACTTTCAAGTGGTATCAGAGCAGGATTCGAATATTTAAGTTTGAAAACTTTTTGAATTATATCCATGGATAACCTTAGGAATCGTAACACTATGGAAGGGTATTCTATTACCCAACCTCCCCTGTTTGATAACCTACCTTTTGATTTTTGGAAAACTCGCATGTCAATGTTTTTACAATCTACTGATTATCGCATGTGGATGCTTATTCAAGAAGGATATTCTCCACCTTCTCGTGACATTAATGGTGTTAAAACTGAAATTTCTTTTACTGAATGGACTTTTGATGAACGAGATTTAGCTCAATTAAATGAAAAATGTTTGAACTGCTTTTTCTGTGCTTTAAAATCTGAGGATTACATGCGTGTCTCAACTTGCAAAACTGGTAAAGAGATTTGGGATAAATTGTGCATCACCTATGAAGGTACTAATGAAGTTAAACAATCCTGTTTGAACATTCTCTTGTATGACTATAAACTTTTTTGTATGAAACCTCATGAATCGATTTCTGACATGTACACTAGATTCACTCAGATAGTTACTTCACTACATGCACTAGGAAAAGAACTTTCAAACTATGAAAAAGTTTACAAGATTTTGAGATGCTTGCCTTCGTCTTATGATGCTAAAATCACTGCAATCACTGAATCTAAGGATTTGAACACCTATTCTATTGATAACTTACTTGGCTCACTCATTGCTTATGAGCAAGGGGTGAATCAGAGAAATCTTAATGTAGGTGAGAAGAAAAAGGAGAAAACAATTGCACTGAAGGCGCACAAATCTGATTCTGAATCTTCCGGGTCTGAAAGCGATGAAGTTGCCTTCATCACGAGACAATTCAAAAGCTTTCTAAGGAAGAAACAAAAGCATCATCAAAGTTAGAGAAAAAGTAAGGAACATAAACATGTTAAAGGATCTTCTGATGTTGTTTGCTATAATTGCAGAAAATCTGGACATGTGAGAACCGATTGCCCAACACTTCAAGATAACATGAGCAAGGAAAAGATTGAGGAAAAATCTAAGTTTAAGAAGGAACAGAAGAGAATCCAAAAGGCATTCTGGGTAGAATCTGGTACTGATTCCTCTAAGACTGAACCAGAGGAAGAGACAATGAACCTGTGCTTAATAGAGGAAGATCATCTTGAGCAAAGTGATGAGGAAGAGGTATGTAAACCAACCTATGATGAATTGTTTGAAATTTATGAAAAAATCCATACATCATACAAAAAACTCAAGAAGACACATGCTAGCTTAAAAATGAAAATTTTAAATTTGCAGAAAGAGTATGAAGTCATTCTCAAAGATCATGCAACAATTGATTCAAATCACATGGCTCTTCTTGATGAATTTGATGATTTATATAAAAAATATTCAGAATTAATTGATGAACAAAAGGCATTAAAAGTTTCACACACCTCACTTAATTTTGATCTTGAAAAATCTAAAGAGATTGAGAAAAATTTGAGGATTGAGAATGATGCATTAAAGAAAACTAATTTGTGGATTCAAAATGATTTGGATACATGTAATTGGATGACATCTACTTTTAATCCTAAGCCACAACCTAGGAAGAGGCATTATAACTCAAACCATTTAAGAAACCCTTTTCCTGGAGTTAGATGTTTTTCATGTGGCATGCTAGGACACATCTCACACACTTGCACCATTCAGCGTAGTACACATTGGGTGTGGAGACCTAAGATGCATAATTCACAACATACCTTACATGCATTGCATTCTACTTTTCCTAAGAAGGAGCCCAAACCTATTTGGGTTCCTAAATCTGACCGTTGTTGAGTTTTGCAGGAGTGCTCTCACCAAAGACCTCATGGGAGCATAGGATAACTGGACATAAGGAGGCTGGCAGCTCAAAAATAGCTTAAACTCGCTACCTTATAACTTGCTTGAAATGTTTAGTTTTTGCGTTATTTGTTTTTGTTTTTGTGCTAGTTTTGTGCTTGCTTTGGTTGTTCTAGTTTGCTTTGTTTTCTTTTTGTTTGTTGTCACATATGGTGAATCTTTTCAAGCTTTTAGATTTTGGAGTTTTGGAGATAGTGTTTAGCTTTTCTAAATTGGTTAAAGGGAGAAATACTGTTGATGTTTTCCCTCCTTCTGACCTTATTTAGTGGTATGATTTTCTTCTCTAAATAAAAGTCTAAACTCAGTTTAACCAATGATTCCTTTAATTAAGATAAGTTTTCTTATCTTGCTACATTAATTTATCTTATGCATAATAGCCAAAGTTCTTTTAAAATCTTTCAAGATTTTTGAAATCCTGCCATTGCATTCATCACATGATTTTGATTTTGTATTGTGGATTGTTCTTCCCTATGTTAGATAGAGAGCTCCTATTATCTAATATTTGGAGGATATACTCACAACTAAGTTTTTTTTAAGAGTATATTAAAGGGTTTCTAGCTTGCAAGAGTTAAAAAGGAAAGAGGCAAATGAAGCCAAATTGAAAAGAAAGCTATATACATAAAAGTGTATCAAAAAAAAAAAAATCAAAAGATGCTCAAAGAGCCAATCAAAGTGACAAGAGGCATAAAATAAGTCCACTAAATGCAAGCTATCCTCTCTTTGTTAAAACACTTAAAACTTAAAAACTCATTGATTATGTGATGCTTTCAAAGACTTGATTTCAACTTCCATGATTGAGAAAAATTACTTTATTTTATTAACTATGAGATATTTTCTTTGTAAACAAGTCTTGAATAGTTCTTCTTATCCTGTTTAGTTATTCTGAGTTAGGCCTCTATTTTTCAAAAGAATTTTGTACCCTAAAAGATTTCTGATCTAGGGTTAACAAAATCAGATGTTCTACCTTCTTTTGATTGGGATTTGTTAAAACTCCTTGATCTCTTGGAACTCTAAAAGTTTAATTTTTGAAAATTTCTCATATGATGCCTCAATAAAAAAAAATTAGAAAAATTAAAATCCAAAAATATTTGTTTTTTGATTTTCCTTGTGTTTTTGCTTTTCTTTCACTTTTTTTTACTGTTTTTCTTTCATTTTATTTTTAAGGGCCTTGATCATCACCATCTTTTCCTTGGTTTCAAATTCTAGTCATATCATTCTGGCCGATACCTTATCGTCCTGGACGATAGGGCAAATTCTCTTCAAAATTCATCTACTGAACTTTTCTATGCTTGCTGTAACTTATCGTCCTGGACGATCCTATATCGTCCTAGATGATATGATCGAACTCTGTTGCAATCATGATGATAGTCCTGCCTGATAGAATATTTCATCTGACCGATGCAATTTATGTGCATCATCCTGGCCGATATACTGGATCGTCCTGGACGATCCACGTTTCAGCACGTTTGAATCTTTAAATTCGGCCCCGGACGATCCATTATTGGATAATCGGCCAGGCCGATCCACTATTCGTCCTGGACGATACACGTGGCAGTAATTTAAAATATTTTAACTTCGGCCGATACGATCAATTATTTTGCATCATCCTGGACGATACACCTAATCGGCCCGGACGATCTGCTTTTTCAACTGTCGTCCGGCCTGACTCCTCGGGACGATCGCCTGTGTCTAATCGTCCTGGCCGATATTTGATCGGTCCGGACGACCGGACCGCCTTTTTGACCAATCGGCCTGTACGCAATTATTGAGCCATTTCGGCCTGGATGATTTTGCGATCGGCTAGGATGATATGGCCGTTTCTTTAAATTCAAGCCGTTCCAGTCATGGTTTTTCACTTTCCACACTTTCTCCTCTTGTGTTTTCTTGCTAACTCCTCTCTATGGCTGGTGGGAAACATATCCGACAATCTTCTGGGAGTTCTTCGAGGGCAAGGATTGACCCTCATTTCAGGGAAGCAGAAGATGAAGCCGCCTACCATCGTTACAAAGAGTGTGGGATAACTGTCTCCAGAATCATCAATCCGGCCCACATCTCTTACCCGGTAATGGATTTTTTCGCTCACACCTCCCTTTGCTTCATTCTGTCTCTTGCTTTCCCTTTCAATACCGAATTTCTTCGAGAGTTTTTCACAAACCTTCGCATTAACCCTACCTTCACAGCCCTGACCTCTTATGTGAATCGACGCCCTATCAAAATCACATATCAGGATTGTGTTAATCTCTTACAGCTATCCACCACCGGGGATAAGCTGCACTTAATCGCCTCAGATCTTGATCTTGACTGGTCCACGGTGAATCACTTTCTTTGCCAGACCAATGCACCCTACCATGTTGGAGAGACTAGCTCTTTAGTCAAAGATACTAGAACAATCCAACATGTCCTTCGCACCTCCATAATTCCAAAAGCCGGGGACCGAATCCACATCACCCCTCTACTTTCTACATCATGGCTCATAGAGAATTCAATACTGCGGACCTAATTTTTCGATACATTGATCACTTAACCACAATCAGTGATCCAGGTCATAAGAGGAAACCCAATCTAGCCTTAGGACACATCATAGCCTATGCCCTTGAAACCAAATACCAACTTCAGTATCCTATTCCACCAAACCTCCCAACTCCCTTCTACTCAAACAATTCCTTTAGTACCCTTCACAGTACTCGTCTCCACCCTGAGGAACCTCGGGGGGCTAGAGAGGAGAAGGCTCCCGCTCCCGCTCCCTTTCCTGACCCTGTTCCTCTCCACTAGCACTCACTGGTTGATCAGTTGATTGAGAGGTTATGATCGATGGGAGACCCACTTTGACGCCTATGTTGCTGCACAGGAGCAGCAACAATCTGAGGACATTACCCGTTACGAGCAGCACCGCACTGAGGATTTAGCCAGTTTTGACAGTTTCCTTACTCACCAGCAGCAGCAGCATGATCAGGACATCGCCTGGTTCAATGCTCAGTTTACCACGCTTGCCAGTTACTTTCAACAGCCACCTCCACCACCTCCATCTGATGATCAGGATATCTCGTTCTTTTAGTCAGTGTTTTCTGTTGTTTGTTTCCTGTTTTTTGTAGTTTGCTTTTTAGTCTTTATTTGTTTTGTTTGTATCTGGACCCTCTTTTTGTGATGACAAAAGGGGGAGTAGGGTGTGGTAGGAAAAATTGTTTGTAACTTTGAAATTCTAATGAACCTTTTTGGATATTTTCCTACTTGTATTTTCCATCATCAAAAAGGGGGAAATTGTTGCAAATCTATTTTCATGGCTTATGTTTTGATGATTGACAAACACTATTTCTCTTGGACTGCTTGTTGCTTCTAACGTTTAAGGAATCGAAGATCGGACGAACAAGATGAAGCCAATTCAGGATTACGTAGGTTTAGGGTTGAGTCAGTCTATACTTTTGTTTTTCACTTCTTGAGTCTACTTGTAATGGTCAAAGAGACTGATGCTAAGTAACCCTTCACACAAACATTTGAGAGACTTAGAATTTCTATTTTTACTCATATCGGTAAGGACGATTTTTTCTATCGGCCTGGATGATCAGGCTTAAAATAGAAAGTCTAAATAAGGATTCTTAATCAAGGCAGTCGTCATTAACATATCGGTCTGGACGATACGTGTATCGGCCAGGACGATCTTCTCAAAACAGAAAGAAGTTGCCGCCATAGACAATTAAGGTATACTGTATTTTTAAATTATCGGCTAGGACGATCCTGTATCGGCCTGGATGATATTCACAAATTATGCCTTAATTGATCATGAAATCAAGGGAGTAATTAAGGATGATTGATACGATCATATCGTCCTGGACGATCGCAGGATCGGCCAGGATGATCCAGTAAAAAACCTTACGATACTTCAGGACGATAAAAATCGGCCAGCTTGTATCAAGGGCTATTCTCAGAACGATTTTCCTCTGATTTGAACTGATCGGCCAGGACGATCGTGAGATCGGCCTGGACGATCAAACCAATTTTTAATCGTCCTATTTTGCATCCAGGGCTATGCTCTGGCCGATCTTCTTTGATTTGTACTGATCGGCCAGGCCGATGTCCATATCGGCTTGGACGATATAGTCGACAACTTGCAATTAATGAGCTCCTTTGAAGCTCTTCTATTTAAGAGCTCTTATTCAACATTTTTTTAAGACCTTTGGCTGCTGCCTTGACCTGAGAAGACCTTGAGGAGAGAAAGAGAGAGAGGGAGAGAGAGAGTGGATCTTATGAGGGGGAGCTTGTGAGGGGATTCACAAGGGTTGCTTCAAGGATCGCTCTGCTTGTTCTTCGAATAGAGTTTCTCATCCGTGGAAGGGTATGTAGAGGTAAGGAGTTAGCTTTTGATTGTGGTTCTCTACCAGCTTCAGGAGGAAGCAAAAGGAGATAGGTTCTCTGCCTTGCTAGGGTGGCAAAAAGGAGGTTCTTGTGAGGGCTTCTCCGCCTAGCCGTGGGGGCTAAAGGAGAGTCACGTTTTTGTAGTGCAATACTTGGAGGGTGTCTCCAAGGAGTGGACATAGGTCGAGTTGACCGAACCACCATAAACTCGGTGTGTTCTTTTCTTATTATCGCTTCTGCATTTATTTAATTTCCGCACTTTGTTTGTAGCGTGATTTTGGTTTGTGATTTTTATTCTTTGTGAAATTTTTTAAAAATACCAATTCACCCCCCTTCCCCTCTTGGTTAGCTTGGGCCAGTTCTATATGGCTTAACATCCCTAGCGAACTTTCAAAATCAATTGGTGTTGAAGAAGAGTCAAGTTCAACTCTTAAGTTCCATTCATCAATTTTATGAACCACCATATTGAGTGTAAACTTAACGTGACTGAGTTATAAAATTTTGAATAAAATCAATCAAATTTAAAGCTCAAATGTCATTTCATGATCAATAATTCAAAACACTTTCTTAATTCGAGGAAATCAAGCATAACTAAATAGCTGGGAAACTCGTTCTCCCCTTAGATAAAAACTTGATAGTACAAGAAATCACCTCTGGCAATTCGATCCAGTTTGGACTATATTTACAAACTTCAAGTTATCAGTCAATGGAGAAGAAATGTTTGATCTTTTTTCCACGATACAAGAGGATTCCCCCTTTGTAGAGATTACTTTAGGGTCAGAAGCTAATTCCCCCATCTCTAAGATGGAGGTCGCTATCACTCCTCTATCCATTGTACCCTCTACTCAGGAGGATAAGAACCAAAAGTCAATAATGATAGAAGAGCTATCATCTCAGTCTAAGATTGGTTCAAGTTCTAGTATCCTTGTTGTCAGTAGGAATAGGAATACTTAAGGCTAGAAAGAGCCAAAAAAAGGAATCTTAAGGCTAGAAAGATCGCTGAGTCGGAAGCCTTAGATAGGACTGACTTTGAGGCCAATCGAGAGTTTGTTGCTCCTTCTAAGTACCCCCTCATTGGTAGAAATCACTTCCATGCTTCTCCTATTGTTCAAAGGAGGGAGTTTGTAAGGACGAGAGCACGATCTTTGATACCCTTGCTTGACTTCTACACAGAAAGAACCAAGTAAGCTTAAATTGAGCGATCACCAGTAATAGGCCATAGGCCCCCTTTTGAGGGTTATAATGAAAGTTCGATGGGGATGTTAAGCCCTATGAACTTAGTCCCAAACTAACCAAAAGGGGGGGTGAATTGGTATTTTAAAAACTTCTTTTTAAAAAAAGAAATAAAATCACATAAACCAAATCACACCACAAAAATAATGCGGAATTTAAACGTGCGGAAGCAAGAAAAGGAACACAGAAATTTATAGTGGTTCGGTCGACCCGACCTACGTCCACTCCTTGGAGGCACCCTCCAAGTATTGCACTACAGAAAAAGTGACTCTCCTTTAGCCCCCACGGCTAGGAGGAGAAACCCTCACAAGAACCTCCTTTTTGCCACCCCGGCAAGGCAGAGAACCTATCTCCTTTTGCTTCCTCCTGAAGCTGGCAGAGAACCAGAACCAAAAGCAAAACTCCTTACCTCTACCGACCCTTCCACGGACGAGAAACTCTAGACGAAGACAACGCAGAGAGATCCTTGAAGCAACCCTTGTGAAAGCCCTCACAAGCTCCCCCTCACAAGATCCTCTCTCTCTCCTCTCTCTCTCTTTCTCTCCTCAAGGTCTTCTCAGGTCAAGGCAGCAGCCAAAGGTCTTTAAAAACGTTGAACAAGAGCTCTTAAATAGAAGAGCTTCAAAAGAGCTCATTAATTGCAAGTTGCCGACAATATCGTCCAGGCCGATATGGACATCGGCCTGGCCGATCAGTACAAATCAATGATGATCGGCCAGAGCATCGCCCTGGATGGAAAACAGGACGATTGAAAATTGGCTTGATCGTTCAGGCCGATCTCACGATCGTCCTGGCCGATCAGTTCAAATCAGAGGAAAATCGTCCTGACAATAGCCCTAGATACGGGCTGGCCGATATTGATCGTCCTGAAGTAACTTAGGGTTTGTGACTAGATCGGCCTGGCCGATCCTGCGATCGTCCAGGACGATCTGATCGTATCAATCATCCTTAATTACTCCCTTGATTTCTTGAACAATTATGGCATAATCTGTGAATATCGTCCAGGCCGATCCGATGATCGTCCTGGCCGATAATTTAAAGATACAATATACCATACTTAACTATGGCGGCTACTTCTTTCTGTTTTGAGCTTATCGTCCTGGCCGATACACGTATCATCCAGGGCGATCTGTTAATGTCGGCTGCCTTAATTAAGAATCCTTATTTAGACTTTCTGTTGTAAGCGTATCGTCCAGGCCGATCCAAGAAATCGTCCTGGCCGATATGAGTAAAAATAGAAATTCTAAGTCTCTCAAGTGTGTGTGTGAAGGGTTACATAGCATCAGTCTCTTTGACTATTACAAGTGGACTCAAAAGGTAAAAAACAAAAGTACATACTGACTCAACCCTAAACCTACGCATTCCTGAACTTGGCTTCTTTTTGATTGTCCGATCTTCGATTCCTGAAAAGTTAGAAGCAACAAGCTGTCCAAGAGAAACAGTGTTTGTCAATCATCAAAACATAAGACATGAAAAATAGATTTGCAACAATCTCCCCCTTTTTGATGATGGCAAAACACTACAAAAAGTTTTAATAGCAACAATTCAGGATTGATGAAAAAAGAACCTCATAAACTTCTCCCCCTTTTGACATATCAAAAAGGAGGGTACAAGAAAGCACATCAAAAGAGATTCCTTTTTTTTTTTTAAATCAAGGCACAACAATGATATAGTATTCCATGTGATTGATTTAAAAACCTGTGAGTTAATGAGTTACCAATCTCATTTAATCCATAGAATAGGAGAATATCCGTTCATGGTTTACCCTTACCCAAAAAAACTTTTTCTTAGGGTAGAATCGTCTTTTGAAATCAATGACCTAACTCAAATAATTAATTGGATATGAGAAAAAGAATCTACCCACCACTTGTCATAAGGAAAATATCTTCATAAAACAATGAGGTAGGTTTGTCACAATCGAACGATAATCGAGATCAAGCCTTTGAGAATCAAAACTTCTAAGTTCTAAAAGATATAAAAAGAGAGAGTAGCTTGCTTTTGAGTGGGCTCATTTTATGCCTCTTGTCAATGTTGTGGCGCTTTGCGCATCTTTTTATAGATTTTTCAATTTTTTTGGCGTCTTTGCGCTTCTTTTGTTGGTATCATTGGCCAATATATTTTTTTATTTTTGCAAGCTAGATTCCCTTTTAGACTCTTTTAAAAAAAACTTAGTTGTGAATATATCTTCTCAGATATTATAGAATAGGAGCTCTCTCTCTAACATAGGGAAGAATTACCACAAGCAGGATTAATAATCGAAGACAAGAGTAACGAGGGATCATGATGTGACAAAAAAACTTTTAATCATTGTAAATACAAGATAGATTTACTTAAGCAAGATTTAGAAAGGATCTTAGTTTCATAACAATCTTTTATTTTGAGATAGACTTTTGATTAGAAAAGAAAACTATGCCACTAATACTAAGTTAGGGAAAGAGACACATTCACAAAATATTCATACTATCTAAGTGATTAAGTAGATGAAAACATATTAACTACAAATTGTTAAAGACAAGAACAAGAAATATAATATCATATCAGTGATGATCTAAAAAATAAAGCATACGAAAATGTAAAAAGAAAGCAAAAAAGTAAAAGAAAATTTAGCTAAAATGGTTTCATGCATTTATGTCAATCACACCCAATCTGGTCCTTAAAGAACTGAAAGTGTCGAAGGCCAGTGGTTTAGTAAAGATGTCTGCCAGTTGGTTTTCAGTTGTCACATGGTGTAACTCAATGTCTCCCTTAGTCACATGATCTCTAATAAAGTGATGCCTAATGTCAATGAGTTTAGTTCTTGAATGTTGGATAGGATTTTTAGAGATGCATATGGCACTAGTGTTGTCACAAAAAATTGAGATGGTGCTTACATGTAATCCTAGATCCAATACCTATTGTTTCAACCAAAGAACTTGGGCTACACAACTTCCAAGAGCAATGTATTCAGCTTCAGCAGTGGAAAGTGCAACAGAATTTTGCTTTCTACTAGACCAAGAGACCAAGGATTGTCCAATGAATTGACAAGTTCCAGAGGTGCCCTTTCTATCCACCTTGCATCCTGCAAAATCAGAGTCAGAAAAATCAATAATCTCAAAAGAAGTGCTATGTCTAGGGTACCAAATCCCTAATCCTTGTGTCCCCAAAAGGTATCTGAAAATCCTTTTAATAGCAGTCATGTGGAATTCCTTAGGGTCAGCTTGAAACCTAACACAAAGGCAAACACTAAACATAATGTTAGGTCGGCTTGCAGTCAAGTAAAGTAAAGATCCAATCATGCCTCTATACTTCTTCTGATCAACATACTTACCACTTGGGTCCTTATCCAATGGAGCACTAGAAGTCATGGGGGTGTTAATTGGCTTGGCTTTGTCCATCTCATATTTCTTCAAAATGTCCTTTATGTATTTTGTTTGATTTAGAAAAGTTCTATCTTCCAATTGTTTTATGCTAAACCCCAAAAAGTAAGACAATTCTCATATTAAACTCATCTCAAACTCTCTACTCATTGTTTTAGAAAAATCATCACACAAATTTTTATTAGAAGATCCAAAGAGTATATCATAAACATAAATCTGAACAATGAGTAAATCATCTCCAACTTTTTTAAGAAAAAGGGTGGTGTCTACGCTCCCCTTGACAAACTTCCTCTCTAATAAGAATGTGCTAAGCCTCTCATACCAAGCTCTAGGTGCCTGCTTTAAACCATACAAAGCCTTTTTTAATTTAAACACATGATTTGGAAATTGAGAACTCTCAAAACCTGGAGGTTGTTCTACAAACACATCTTCTTTTATCTCCCCATTTAAAAAGGCACTCTTGACATCCATTTGAAAAAGCTTAAATCCTTTATAACAGGCAAAGGCTAATAGCACTCTAATGGCTTCCAATCTAGTTACAGGAGCAAAAGTCTCTTCAAAGTCTATCCCTTCTATTTGATTGTACCCCTTAGCCACCAATCTTGCTTTATTCCTTACCACCACTCCTGAATCATTCACTTTGTTCTTAAATACCCACTTTGTCCCAACTACACTTTGTCCCATAGGTCTTTCCACAAGTTCCCAAACATCATTCCTAACAAATTGATTCAACTCTTCTTGCATTGCTAACATCCAAAATTCATCAGAGAGGGCTTGGTTAATGGTGGTGGGTTCAGTCATAGAGATAAAGGCAGAGTTGTTCACCTCCTTCCTAAGTCCATGTCTAGTCTTAACTCCACTAGAAAGGTCTCCTAAGATCAAATCCTTGGGGTGACTAGTAGAGTATCTCCAATCTTTAGGCAAAGTGTGTGAAGTTTCTCTCCTTTCATCTAAAATTTCTATTCCTTGGGTGACTCTTTCTACTCCTTCATTACTTAGGTGCTCACTCCCTTTCCCCAAATTTTCTACTCCACTTGTAATCTCTCCAACATCATCATCTTCTACTCCATGTTTCTTATGATCAGACTCATCAAAAACTACATGGGTTGTCTCTTCCACCATCAAGGTTCTCTTGTTAAACACTCTAAAAGATTTCCCAACACTAGAATATCCCAAGAATACTCCTTCATCAGATTTAGGATCAAATTTTCCCAAGTGAGACTTTCCATTATTGTGAATGAAAACCTTACAACCAAAGACATGAAGGTGGGAAAGATTGGGTGTCCTACCCTTAAGGATCTCATAGGGTGTCTTTTCTAATTTGACTCTAACATTCACCCTATTCAACACATAACAAGCTGTGTTAACCGCTTCAGCCCAAAAGTATTTTGGAAGTGAATACTCAGCAAGCATGGCTCTAGCGGCTTCCACCAAGGTCCGGTTCTTCCTTTCAGCTACTCCATTCTGCTGAGGAGTCCTAGGGGCTGAAAAATTGTGGCTAATCCCCTTTTCCTCACAAAACTCTCCAAATCTTTCATTTTCAAACTCTCCCCCATGATCACTATGGATGGTCAAAATCTCACACCCTAGCTTCTTCTGAATCCAAGTAGAAAAAGTTTTAAACTCCTCAAAAGACTCATTTTTATGAGAAAGAAATCTAGTCCAAGTGAACCTCGAGTAGTCATCAATAATCACAAAACCATAGACTTTCCCTCCCAAACTTGCTATGCTAATGGGTCCAAACAAATCCATGTGAAGGACTTCTAAAGGTCTAGAGGTGCTAATGTCCTTTATGGGGTGAAAAGAGGAGTGGATTTGCTTTCCTAGTTGACAGGCATCACAAAGGTGGTCTTTTGTAAACTTAAGTTTGGGGACACCTCTAACTAGGTCCTTTTGGGTCACTTTCCTAAGGGTTTTCATACTTGCATGACAAAGCCTCCTGTGCCACAACCAAGAATCATCAATGACAGTTTTTAAGAAAAAAGAAGCAGCACATTCAATGCTATTTAAATCAAGCATATAGACGTTGTTTACCCTCTTTCCCTGCAAAATAGTGTTGTTGCTTAAACTTACAATGCATGAATTCGTGAAGAATTATACGATGAAGCCTTTGTCACAGAATTGACTGATGCTGAGCAAGTTGTGCTTCAATCCATCTACAAGCAAAACATTTTCAATCATAAGGTTCTTGGAATTACCGATTATACCTGCTCCTACCACCTTCCTGGTGGTGTTGTCTCCAAGAGTAACCTTGCCTCCAGTCCTGGATTCTAGTACAACAAACTGGCTAGCATCACCAGTCATATGTCGAGAGCATCCACTGTCCAGGTACCACATACTCTCACAAGGTCTTTTGTGAGAGACTTCCTGCAAAATTATCAAATGTTAGTTTTAGGAACCCAAGCAGGTTTGGGTTCCTTCTTATGAAGAGAAGAATGCAATGCATGTGTGGTATGCTGTGGATCATGCACCTTAGGTCTCCACACCCAATGTGAACTATGATGAATTATGCAAGTGTGTGAGATATGTCCTAGCATGCCACAAGAAAAACATCTAACTCCAGGAAAGGGATTTCTTAAGTGATTTGAGTTATAATGCCTCTCTCTAGGTTTTGGCAATTGATTAAAAGTAGATGTCATCCTAGATTTCTTACATGCTTCTAAATCATTTTGAACCTTCAAGTTTCTGTTTTCTAAAACTTCATTTTCAATCCTCCAATTTTTTTCTATTTCTTTTGACTTCTTAAAATCAGATTCAAGAGATGTGTGTGATATTTTCAATGCATCATGCTCTTCAACTAACTTACCATGATTTTTATTTAACTCATCAAATTCATCAAGTAAATTCATGTGATTTGAATCAATTGTTTGATGGTCTTTAATCAAAATTTCATGCTCTTTCTGTAGATTTAAGAATTCTAATTTCAAGCTAGCATGAGTTTTCTTTAATTTTCTATATGATGCATGGATTTTTTCTGAAACTTCAAGAAGTTGATCGTATGAAAGTTCACATACCTCTTCTTGATCAATTTGATCTTTTCCCATGAAACACAAGTTTGTAGTTTCTTCCTCTGGTTCAGTCTCAGAAGAATCAGTACCAGATTCTGCCCAAAAGCTCCTTTGTTTTTTCTTGTCCTTCTTAGACTTTGCTTTCTCATCACTTTTTTCTTTGCTTGATTGATCTCTAAGCTTAGGGCAATCAGTTCTCACATGTCTAGGCTTTCTGCATTCAAAACAAACAACATCAGAAGATCCTTTAATATGTTTATGATCCTTACCTTTTCTCCAACTTTGATGATGCTTTTGTTTCTTCCTTAGAAAGCTTTTGAATTGCCTTGTGATGAAGGCAACTCCATCGCTTTCAGACCCGGAAGATTCAGAATCCGATTTGTGTGCCTTCAATGCAATTGTTTTCTCCTTTTTCTTCTCACCTGCATCAAGATTTCTTTGATTCACCCCTTGCTCGTAAGCAATGAGTGAGCCAAGCAAGTTATCTATAGAATAGGTGTTCAAATCTTTAGATTCAGTGATTGCAGTAATTTTTGCATCATAAGACGAAGGCAAGCATCTCAAAATCTTGTTAACTTTTTCATAGTTCGAAAGTTCTTTTCCTAGTGCATGCAATAAAGTAGCAATCTGAGTAAACCTAGTGTACATGTCAGAAATCGATTCATGAGGTTTCATACGAAAAAGTTCGTAGTCATGCAAGAGAATGTTTAAACGGGATTGTTTAACTTCATTAGTGCCTTCATAAGTAATGCACAATTTATCCCAAATTTCTTTACCAGTTTTGCAAGTTGAAACACGCATGTAATCCTCAGATTTTAAAGCACAGAAAAAACAATTCAAATATTTCGCATTTAGTTGAGCTAAATCTCGTTCATCAAAAGTCCATTCAGCAAAAGCAACTTCAGTTTTAAAACCGTTAATTTCACGAGAAGGTGGAGAATAACCTTCTTGAATAAGCATCCACATGCGATAATTAGTAGATTGTAAAAAAGTTGACATGCGAGTTTTCCAAAAATCAAAAGGTAGGTTATCGAACAGAGGAGGTCGGGTAATAGAATACCCTTCCGTAGTGTTGCGATTCCCAAAGTTAGACATGGATCAAATTCAAAAAGTTTTTAAACTTTAATTTTTGAATCAGGCTCTGATACCACTTGAAAGTTCGATGGGGATGTTAAGTCCTATGAACTTAGTCCCAAACTAACCAAGAGGGGGGGTGAATTGGTATTTTAAAAACTTCTTTTTAAACAAAGAAATAAAATCACATAAACCAAATCACACCACAAAAATAATGCGGAATTTAAACGTGCGAAAGCAAGAAAAGGAACACAGAAATTTATAGTGGTTCGGTCGACTCGACCTACGTCCACTCCTTGGAGGCACCCTCCAAGTATTGCACTACAAAAAAAGTGACTCTCCTTTAGCCCCCACGGCTAGGTGGAGAAACCCTCACAAGAACCTCCTTTTTGCCACCCCGGCAAGGCAGAGAACCTATCTCCTTTTGCTTCCTCCTGAAGCTGGCAGAGAACCAGAACCAAAAGCAAAACTCCTTACCTCTACCGACCCTTCCACGGATGAGAAACGCTAGACAAAGACGACGCAGAGAGATCCTTGAAGCAACCCTTGTGAAAGCCCTCACAAGCTCCCCCTCACAAGATCCTCTCTCTCTCCTCTCTCTCTCTTTCTCTCCTCAAGGTCTTCTCAGGTCAAGGCAGCAGCCAAAGGTCTTTAAAAACGTTGAACAAGAGCTCTTAAATAGAAGAGCTTCAAAAGAGCTCATTAATTGCAAGTTGCCGACAATATCATCCAGGCTGATATGGACATCGGCCTGGCCGATCAGTACAAATCAATGATGATCGGCCAGAGCATCGCCCTGGATGGAAAATAGGACGATTGAAAATTGGCTTGATCGTCCAGGCCGATCTCACGATCGTCCTGGCCGATCAGTTCAAATCAGAGGAAAATCGTCCTGACAATAGCCCTGGATACGGGCTGGCCGATATTGATCGTCCTGAAGTAACTTAGGGTTTGTGACTAGATCGGCCTGGACGATCCTGCGATCGTCCAGGACGATCTGATCGTATCAATCATTCTTAATTACTCCCTTGATTTCTTGAACAATTATGGCATAATCTGTGAATATCGTCCAGGCCGATCCGATGATCGTCCTGGCCGATAATTTAAAGATACAGTATACCATACTTGACTATGGCGGCTACTTCTTTCTATTTTGAGCTTATCGTCCTGGCCGATACACGTATCGTCCAGGACGATCTATTAATGTCGGCTGCCTTAATTAAGAATCCTTATTTAGACTTTCTGTTGTAAGCGTATCGTCCAGGCCGATCCAAGAAATCGTCCTGGCCGATATGAGTAAAAACTAAAATTCTAAGTCTCTCAAGTGTGTGTGTGAAGGGTTACATAGCATCAGTCTCTTTGACTATTACAAGTGGACTCAAAAGGTAAAAAACAAAAGTACAGACTGACTCAACCCTAAACCTACGCATTCCTGAACTTGGCTTCTTTTTGATTGTCCGATCTTCGATTCCTGAAAAGTTAGAAGCAACAAGCTGTCCAAGAGAAACAGTGTTTGTCAATCATCAAAACATAAGACATGAAAAATAGATTTGCAACATATAACTCGTCCACTCTATTAGATGATGTTAAGGTGCGTTACTATACGTGTCTCGCTATATCTATAGAGGAGGATTATAAATAACTCGGGGTGCCACTCTGTTAAATACTAGGCCACTAGTAATGTGAGAGGAGAAATAATATATGATTGTGTCAGATAGTGATACCGTCAAAATTTAACTTTTAATAGGGTCCTTCATGATAAATCTTTTTATTGCAATGATGCTACATTATCTAGGGATAATGCAGATCCTTTAAATCTCTCCCTTCAATGAGATTATAGGAATTCAACTTCATGTTGAAACGGGTCTTACCACCTAGACTAGCAACTTTTTATGGAAAAGCTTCTAATTTCTCAAGTGTATTGGATTCAGATTTTCAAGACAAGTTGATTCACCTTTTTAATCAAAATTGACCTCTACCTTAAATCTTAAGCAGGAGAGAGTTGTAGTTGACTCCATCAAATGTTTGAATGTCCCTTCCTCCCACCACTTTCATGGGTTGATTTAACTTTTGAATTAAAATCTACTTCAATCTTAAGTTGACTTCAGAAATGAAAATATTGTCAATCTTCTAGCAATCTTCTATCTTAATAGGTGATTCTCGCATGTCTAAAATATATCCGATGATTTTCCTAGTCAAGTTGAGATTCACATCAAAAGATTGGGTCTACTTTGAGGATTATTTTTCCTTGTAAAAGAGAATGAATTTTCTTCTCTAATACTTGAGACATAATCCTAGCATTTAAAAAAATAACAACCATTTTAAGGTTTTGAAGAAAGTGAAGCTACTTCTCAAAATCAATTGAAATCAAAAGATGCACGAATGCGCTAAAAAATCAGGAAATGCATGAAGTGCATCGAAAGTCAAAAGATACGTAAATTGCATCACCAGAAAAAGATAAGAAGAGTAAGATGGCTTTCTTCCTTTAAATCTTTAAATCTCAAAAGAACCGATCACCTTTAAATACTTGACTTTGAAAATCTTAAATCCAGATTCTTCACAATGTATAAATTATCTATTAGATAGAATATTATCATGCAAGAGAATTAAAAAGTTCAAATTTCTTTATTCAACTCAAACTCTTTGGAATTAATCTTAATTCAAAATGTTTAAGGGAAACCTCAGTTTAGTTTACACAAAACTTGGTCCGGGTCAACAAAATCTAAATCCTTCTAGTTTAGTGGAGTCGACTCTACTTCTCAGTTTAAAAGTTGAATTAGTTCCCGTTTGTCATTCTAACAGGGTCCAAATGGCTTGAGGAAATTTCTTAATAGAAAGCTTGAATCTTTTAATCTTGATAAAAATTCAAATCCTATATTTGAGGATTATGTGAGCCCTTACATGTAGGCATCTTTTCCTCCTAGGCCTTTTTAATAAAATTACACTCTATACTATGTCCAAGATCAACCCTGCTAGAGGAGTATTTTGTAATGCTGGGAATTTTCGTTCAAAATAAAACCACGGTTGAGTAGAGTGCCCAACTCTAATTTAAAGAGCTCGAGGCCCTATGGAGCTTTTTCTTTAAGGCTCAATAAAACTCAGAATTATATAAAGCATGAGTGGTTTAAGCTCGTGATAAGATAGCGTGACTTAGAACCTTCCAAGTAGGAGACTTGGTCTAGGTTCTTTGGATGCATATCTTAGCCTACTGAGAGATTAGTAGAGGAGTTTAAACCAATACAATACTGTCCTCTTATCTTAGAGATGATCTTTGAGGGAATGTCAAACATTAATTGATTAACCCTAAAAGATGCCACCTGATATTTTCAAATATCGGGGCGGATCTTTAGAAAGTATCATGCCAGATGAGTATCAAATTCAAAGTCAGGAAAAATTCTTCAAATTTCTTGGATTAAGGAATTTTCTCAATTCAAAATTAAACATAAAAAAGTTTTAAAATCCACATTTAAAAATCAAATTCAAATTTCAAAATCAAATCAAATCAAAGCTCAAATTCAAAATCCTTCAAATCAATTTTAACAAATCAAATCTCCAAATTCAAAATCAAACATCAAGTTCAAAGATCCTTCAAAATCAAATCAATTCAAATTTAAAAAGTCATTCAAATCTCAAATTTTAAAGTTCAAACCTTGTCCTCCGTGTAGAGGAAGTTTCCTCGACATACGATCATTCCAGACTAGATCCTCTATGTGGTGAAAGTCTCCTCCACATATGATTATCTAGACCGGAATTTCTGTGTAGAGCAAGTTTCCTCTCCAAAAGATCATCCTTTAGTGATGGAGTATTCCCTATATGGCACCATCCTAAATCCAAAATTAAGATCCGATCTTTCGTGGGAAGTAATGCTTCTTTCCCACGAGATCTTTCTAGTCTTCTTTTCCTTAAGGTTAACTGTGAGTCCCAGAGCTTCCTTTCCTTAGGATTAGAATCACAAGTGATGGAGCATGCCTTCTATGGAACCATCCTGGTTTTAAATTCAAATTTGATCTTCTGTGGTTAGGTGTGAGTCCAGTGCTTCTTACCCACAAGATCTTCTAGTTTTCTTTTCCTTAAGGTTAGGTGTGAGTCCCAGAGCTTCATTTCCTTAGGATTAGAATTACTAGTGATGGAGCACGACCTCTATGGCACCATCCTAGTTTTAAATTCAAATTTGATACTTTAGGAGCAGGTGTGAGTCCGAGTGCTTCCTACCTCCTAAGATCTTGACTTACTAGTGTTGGATCTAAGCCCATTGAGCCCTATCCTAGTTAGTCATCCTCTTTTCCTTAAGATTAGGTGTGAGTCCCTTCACTTCCTTTCCTTAGAATTAGAATTAATTTGGGTCAGATAGCATTTGCTAAATCCTTAGAGGTTTAGGAAGACTATCTCCTTAGTTAGGTCCCCTAGTTAGATACGAGTCCCTGTGCTTTCTTGCTAGGTTAGTCATTGAAAACCCAATTCAAACCCGATCCTTTAGGAGTAGGTGTGAGTCCTAGTGCTTCCTATCTCCTAGGATCTTGACTAACAAGTAGTGGACTTAAGCCTATTGGGCCCCACTATAGTTTAGTCACTTTCTTTTTCTTAAGGTTAGGTGTGAGTCCCAGAGCTTCCTTTCCTTATGATTAGATCCACTAGTGATAGACAAGCCCTCTATGGCACCATCCTAGTTTCAAATTTAAATATAATCCTTTAGGAGTATGTGTGAGTCCTCGTGCTTCCTATCTCCTAGGATCTCGACTAACTAGTAATGAATTTAAGCCTGTTGGGCGCCACTATAGTTTAGTCACTTTCTTTTCCTTAAGGTTGGGTGTGAGTCCCAGAGCTTTCTTTCCTTAGGATTAGAATCACTAGTGATGGATCACGCCCTTTGTGGAACCATCCTATTTTTAAATTTAAATCTGATCCTTTACGAGTAGGTGTGAGTCTCTGTGCTTTCTATCTCCTAGGAGATCGATTAACTGTTGACTTCAATTTTTGTATGAGGTCAGTAAAGACCCTTCCAGAATCCAAATCAATCCAGCCCCTAAGATCTACTCTAGGCCCTAGGATTCTTTTAGATCAACCTAAACTCTTAGTTTGTCCTAGATCCAGGCCCTAGGATCTATCCAGATCTTAGATCAATCCAGACTCAAATCCAAGACTGAATGCTCCATCCTAAAAACCTTTTCCAAGGATTTTTCAAACACTTCAAAATATAATCAAATGACCTCCGATTTAGAGTCTATCACTTGAAAAGTGATAAAACATGTCTCTAGAGGTAACCCTCCAAATTTGAGCCCATTCTGAGGTCCCTAGCATCAGAAATCAAATTGAAATCCAAAGGTTGTAAAACCTTCAAATATTTACAGCTTATGCCACTTGACTTGCCACCTAGTGGATTTTGACCCTTAAGCTTTCTAAAAAGTCTCCAATCACTTCTAGACACTTGATCCTAACCCATTGAACATTAAAATATACTTTGATGGACCCATTTTGACCCTCAGTTGACTAGGGGTCATCACTAAAGTACCCCTTAGGGGTTCAAATATCAATTTCAAACCAAACAACCTCCAAATTGCATGGAACAACTTCCAGCAAGTTTCGAATATTAGACCTAATATGTTGTACCCAAATCCAGACCCTGGGCATACCTGGTTGACCCAGTCAATCTAGGTTGATCCAAATGCCCCTTAAGGCTTTAAATGAGTCATTTCTACCCATTTGACATATTTAACCCATTCAAGCTCTCAAACCCCTATCAAAACCTCGGTCAAATCCATTCAAAACTTATTTGAATTTAAACCATTTTGATTTGATTTGGTCAACCTTTGACCTATGGTCAAATCTCCTTTTACATAGGTTATTTCACTTAAGCAATTGAACCTATGCCTTGATATTCCTTCCAAGCTAATTCATTAAGTTCTCTCACTTGCCACATCAGCCACCATAGCCCATTGACTTGTCAAACAATCAATAGGTAGTCAAATGACCTTTTAAATTGCCAAACCTCTATCAAACTTTGATCCCTCCTTCTAAATATTAAGCCTAAGGCATCATATTTGCTCTTTAAAGCCATATAGATGCCACCTCAGCTGCCACATGGCATGGGGACCAGTCAACTTGTCAAACCAATGGATTAGAGTGGTCAAGATTAGTCAAAGCACCATTTAAGTTTAATAAATTATTCCCTAATTCTCTTCAGCTATTAAGACCTCCTCTAGAACATTCCTAGAGTAATCCTCAACCTTTAGATCAGAATCAAATGGCTTGAATTAAACCCTTGAGCTCATGTGAGACAAAATGGACTTTCCATATAGGATGTCCTTGAACCCGTCCTTAGACACTGCTCCTACCTACTCCCTAGACACATGGCAACATCCTGGAGTCCTCTAAAGCAATCAAAATCATCCAAATTACCTGGGGACATTTGAATCGGGAGAAAATGCCCTAATGAGCTCTCATTCGAACTCTAACACGCTCTCACCCACCCTGAGTTCCTCCCGTCAAAGTCTCTGTTCATTTGAGCTTTCTTGAATCCTCTACTCATTTCACATCTCAAACCCCGGTAGTCAAAGCCGTTTACGACCAACATCCGATGAGCCCAACTCCCAATCCGTCCAAGGCTTATTCCAGGCAATTCATGGTGTTTTGGAGTGTGGATTCAACTGGAAACTTAATTGTGGATAGTCTACAAGCTCAGAGAATCCAAAAGCAGTGTAAACCGTCTATTAAATCGTGATAAAATCCTAAACCTAGCTTAGGACACTTAGGTTAATTTAGCATTTTATTTACTGCATTATTTACCGTAAAATAAAGCCCCTATAATTTCTGTTTAACTACATAATGTGATTAAAATTGATTTGGAAAAAGAAAAATCTAATGTTCATGTTCTTAGGAATTCATTGGTAGTAAGATCCTTTGCAAAAACTTGCCATTCCCCAGCCGTGCTTTTGAATTAAGGAGGCAGTGGGATAAATTTGGAGGATTCCATATTACTGCTCTTGGTTTAGATTGGTTCCTTTGCTCTTTTCAATATCAGGATGCAATAGAGGAAGTTCTCAATGGAGGTCCTTGGTATGTGGGAGGATTTGTCATTGGATTAAACAAATGGACTCCCAATTTTTCTCCTTATTCCTTAGATCGGATTTCTTCTCCCATTTGGGTTCGTCTTCCACACTTACCATTACACTGCTGGGAAAAAACCAACATTACAAGAATTATTTCGAGTAAAGGGACTCCGTTATTATTGGATGGACACATGTTTAGATGGGGGAGAAGGGAATTCGCCACAGCTTGTGTTCGGGTAAAATTAAACTCTAAGCTCCCTAGTGGTATTTGGGTTGAAGGTATTCATGGAAAGTTTTTTCAAAAATTTGAATTTGAGAATTTATCTTCTATCTGCTTCAAATGTGGAATAATTGGACATAATGACGTTGTATGTCCAAATGGTTTTCAAAATTCAGTTCTTAGTAAGAAGGAAGCTACCAAAGAATCTTTATTAGTTGATTAGAGCTCTTACAGGCCTTGGATGCACGTCAAATTCAAATCCAAAAGAAATATTAAAAGAGCACATTTAAACCATGGTGCAGATTTTCAAAAAGTTTGCCGGTTCTATGATGGATCTAAACCATATCATCTTCCTCCAAAAACAGATTTAAATTTGGTAGAAAACACAGCTGAAATCAAGGGAAGAGATGAAGTGGTTGTTAGCATTAATTCAAATTTGTTGAGTAAATCGGATTCAGCTCATAATACAAATGTTGAATTTAATGAATTTGGTTCGTTGGATGCTGATAATACACCTGGACAAATAGTTGCTAGTCCAACGTGTATGCCTAAAATAGCTGAGGTTTTGATTTTTCAAACCCCACAAGAGATGGAGGTCGTTACAAAGGAGTGTGAGAAGGAGCTAAATACGGTTTTGACTCCTTCCATGGCTGCAATTCCGTCTAAGGAGGAAGGTTCTACCGGAGCTCTTGATAATATTGCTGAAAGTTTGGGATCTCTAGATTCAAATTTTAAAATTCCACCAAGCATGGAGACGGTTAAGGCAGTTGAGGCCCATTCTATTCCAGCTGGTCTAAAATATGTTTCTCCAACGGATTCTCCTAAGTTGGCTGAGAATTCGAATTTTCAAGTTCCTTACTTGATGGAGGCGGTTATGGAGAAGGGTGTGGAAGAGCAGGTCATGGTTTTGACACCTTCTAAAGCTGATGATATTTCAAGATTACATGCTTTTAATGATTTACTTAGAGATGGCTGTTCTAATTCCATTTCCCCATCCTCTACAATCAGTTTAAAATTCAATAAAACTATTTTATTCAAAGAGAATAAGAGTACTTTGCTATCCGGTTCTAAACCCAAGCTATTCAAAGAGCTACAAGGGCTAGGACCTGTGAAAGATCAAAGTAGCTGATCACAAGGTGAAGAACGGTTTGAAGGGTTCTTCACAAAAGCTTTCAGTAATATGATACCCGATTTTTTCCTCTCTATTTTCAAAGCAGTTAGAGACATGAAGAAGGGAATTCCAATCGAAGAATTTTCCATTTATTATGCTTGGTTTTACAAATGTTTTTTTTTTTTGGAAAAGACTTCTAAAATACCTATCATTGGTTTTAATAGGTATTTTGAGAATGTCTCATCTACTTTGTAATTTTCCTTTGGGTTTCCTTTATAGCTTGTTTTTTCTCTTAGCTTTTTTTGTTTTTTTAAACCTACTATTTTTGTTTATGGAATCGTTACTAGATTCTATTCTTTAACCGAATGGGAACTCTGAGATACTAATCAACCTTCGGGTTGTTTTAAATATTTGGTATCCCCTGCATCTCAACGGTTTCAAAATAGGAAACAGTTGGTTTCATATCAAACTATTAGGTTTAATGATAACAAAATTGCTTTCAATAAGGATCCTTTCTTCAAGGATCATTTAGTGTTTTTTTTTCCTAGTTTGTATTAGGTTATTTTATTTCTTTATTTAATGCATCTTTGCATCTTCTCAAAAAAAAAAAAATCTAATGTATTAAACGAATGAGGTGAAAATTGAATCCTATGGCATCATTCGTAGTATCCTACGAGTGTACATCTTTTGGACCGTTGATCGAGCGATCAATTGTCCAGATCAAGCCGTTCCACCTTTCATTAAAATGTTTAATCCATAGATTTTGATCGAACGATTGTCCAGCTTGATCGTAACTGCTGGTTCATACCCGCGTAACAATTTTACGCCGTTTGATTTCCTTTGGATGAGATCAAACCGTGGAATTGATATCCACCGTCGGGTGAATCTCGCACGAAATCAATGGCTACGATGCATGCCTACGTGGTTTAGTGAAACTGCGTGAGCTTTCCAACTGACGACGCGTGTCTAACCGCCGCCGCGCCGTCGTCTGAGTTGGCCTAATTATTGCCATCGCGTTTTGTTTTATGCCCGCAAACCAAATCGCACCGCGTGTCCGCCGCCACCGTGCAGTTTCGAACCCGCGAACCAGCATTTGTCGCGTTTCCCGCCGGCACCGGTAGTCTGTTTCATTATTTTTAAAATTAATTTTAATTAATTTTAAAACTAGAAAACTTAATCAAGCCATAATAAATTAATTATCAAGCCAAAAAATTAGTATAATATATTAAATTAATTGTATTTTAATTCTATTTCATTTAAAATTAAACTCATTTTAAAATGTTTAATATATTTTAAAATATTTAAAATGTTTAAATATTGATATTTAAATAACATTTTATTTAATATTAACTTAAATACTTTCCTAAGTCTAACATTTTATTTTAATATGAATTCAAATGTTCGCATAAATTATTTAAAACATCTTATTTTAAAATTAAATTGAATTTAAGATTTATTAATATTATTATTATTATTATTATTACTATTATCATTATTTCAACATTAAATAAATTTTACTTAATATTAATTTAATATCAGTTAAAAGTTTAAGTTTAATATTAAAAACATGTTAATTAAACCAGAAAACATCTAAGAATTAATTTAATTTAAATTAGGAGTTTTTTATTTTATTTTATTGAAATTATTTTAATTGTATTTATATAACATAAACTTTAAAAATTCTAATTAAACTCAAATTAATAAAATTTATAAATAATGTATGAAAATTTGAGAAAATCAAGAATTTTAATTTTAAAACTATTTTCCAAATTTAAAACTTAATGTATTTTGGATTAATTCAAATTATTTGAATATATATATTATTTAATTTATTTTTAATTAAATATTATTTAATTTAATTTAATCTTAAAATTTATTTTCAAATGACTTAAAAAAATTTAGTGGATTTCTCAAGTCTAAAAAAATTTATTTTAATGATATTTTTAATCATCTTATTTTTTTAAATTTATATCCTTATGTATATAGGTATATATATATAAATATCAATATTTTTGAAATTTATTTTAAAATTATATATATTAAATCTTTAATGTATTTGAGAGATCCCTTTGAAACTTTAAGCATAGATTAAGATATTTGAATGGAATTTATGGGAATTGGTTGGGGAATAATTATGCTTTAATTATTCACTAATCATCTCATTAGTCATCTTAATTAATGTTAAATTCTTGCATGTTTAGGGTGCACACAGTTGCACTTAGCCTAGGCTCTCCTAGATTTAAGGATTTGAATGTGATTATGCATATTCTCTTATATATTGTCCAAGGGTTAACTAAAACATTGATTTGAACCCATTAAACCTAGTGTCATTAAAGACAATAATTAAGGACTATTGTCTAGAGGATTTAGAATAATTCTTATAATTAGGATTTACACCCTTTTGACTTGAAGTTTTAACCACTTAAACTTAGTGATACTCTCAGCCTTAAGAAATGATTTTACTAATTTTAGAGATCATTAAGACCCTTAATCAATTTTCTTAAGATTAACCTCTTAATTAAGCCTCTAAACCTCCCAGAAAGTATAATAAATTCATTTTAATAAACAAAATACAAGTAAGACCTATAACTGGCCAAAATCAAAACCTTAATCAATGAAAATTAAAACCTTTTTCAATTGACAACAAATTTAATTAACTTTAATTTAATTTTAGGTAAAATTGAATATTTAATTAATTTAATTAATTAAAAATAATTAAAAAATTCTTGAAAATTTCCAAACACTTGGAAATCTCTACTTAGGTAATTCCTAACCTTTGGAGTTGATTTCAAGGAGTTGGGAGTTCATTTGGAACAAAACCAATAGAAGGCCTCTAATTAAATAATATCAAAAATTCTAATAAATACAAAAACTTTGAAAATCATAACTAATTCAAGAAAACTCCAAATTGAACAAACTCAAAGGCATTCAACTAGAAAATAAGTCTAGTATTTAATAAAATTTTTAAACCTTCCAAAATCAGTCAAAGTCAAAAAGTCAACAAATTGATCAAACTTAAGTTAAAATTAAGCTAAAACTTCAAACCTTCATAACTAATTGTAGAAAAATCCAAATCTAGCAAACTTAGTGTCTAACAACTAATCTTAAGGTCTAATATTTTAGTAAAATATTAATTTTCTAAAAAATATTTTTAATTAAAAATTCAACATTTACACCATTACTTAAATGATTAAAATAATAAAAAATTCCTAAAAATGTAAAAATTGCTTTAAAACTCCAGAAATCCTTAATTAACCCTAAACCAATAACTAACTATTCTTTTTTAAAATTTATCAACTTTTAAAACATTAATCAACTCAAGTCACTTAATCATACCGGGTACAACTAGGTAACTGAGGCCTACGAGGCTATTAAGTTAGCTCCAAGGAAGGTGAAATAAACTTCACAGCCTCGGTGAAAAAAAAGGTGGTATTCAACAAATAATTAAATATATTTTAAAATCAAATTTAAATGATTAATATTTAAACTTTAACTAAAAATTCCATTAAGCCTTTCAACCAATCAAAACATCAAATAACTTTAACTAATAATCCTATTTAGGACATATCCAAACCACACAGTCTTATACACACACTTTAGATAATTTGCTAGGACAACCAAATCTAATTTTAGGTTAGGCCGGTGTTTACTTTTTCTATAGTTGTGTGCCATATTTTTCGTGGTTTTCATTGCATCCTATTTGTTAGTTTAATGTTGATGTGTTTATTTACTTACTTGCTTACTGTACTTTGTACTGTGATTGTTTGCGCACTAGATCTACCATTAGGTTAGGAGCAATTTTTATGCTAATGCAGTTTTGTGCAAATGACCATGTTCATATGAGGCATTGAGATTAAATGGGGCAATAAATAAATTCAAATATATATATATATATATATATATATATATATAATCAGGTTTTGCATTGGTGCTTGCCGCGCTTAAGACCCCCTTTAAATTAAAAGGGTATGGCCAAGTGTGGCTAAAATTATGCATTTCAATTTTCAAATAATAACTACTTTGGATAATATAACTGTTGATTATTAAGATAACCTTGTAGGATCTAGTCTAGATTTTTCAATTTTGATTAATATAAATTTGATTAGATATGGTTGTAAAATATTTGAAGTGATTTAAATTTGGGATATTAATATCCAAATTTAATTTCAAAGAGGAAAAGACATCCCTAAAGGGGAGAGTCTTCTTCCATTTGAAAGTCAAGTTATGATACTTTTCAAATAACCAAAGAGTAAAGATAGCACCCCATTAAAAAATGAGTTTCTTTTCATTTGGATATCCGGAACCGACGAATCAAGATGCTCGTGAGAAGATGAACTGTATAACAAGAAGAATCTCAAATCTCAAAATCACTTAAGGCATAGGAGAAGAATCCGGGTTGTTGTCAGTGGTAACCGCCACTTTACTTTTCTGCAAATTCTGGGATGTAATATTAAAAGGAACTTGCCTATGGACTTTTAATTTCAATACCTAATTTAGTTTATTTGTTTACTTGATTGCGCAGTAGAAACTGTATGCTTTTCTAATCTTTTTATTTGCATGTCATATTTGATTTAGCCTAGAATCCGACTGTAGGCTCTTAAGATTTGTCAAAAATGTTTCTACTTAAATTAAATAAATTTTTTAAGATAAGATAGAAACTCTTAAGGTCTTAAGAAGTAAGCTTGAACTCGCCAAGGATTTTTCATGCATCATATTATACCTTCTCTACCTTGTTAGGCACCTCCCTGCCTGCAGGTTTTGGAAGACCACCTAGCCTATAAGGGTGCAGATCTGTCAAGGGGATGTGGTGCAATCTCTAGGGAAAAACCTATTTTCTATGCCAAAAGTTTTTAAACTGCTTCATTCTAATTCATGCATTTAATCGAGTCGACTAGCATGCATTGCATTAGTAACAAATTAAATCGAGTCTAAAATTTTAATTGCATTTATTTAGACAATATAAGTCAAAGGGACCAATTAGGATCTGCTCTAGGTGTCGGCCCAACCTCCTTAAACTTAATCTAATTAACATCCCTACATATTCTTACATTAATTGACTAGACATATGATTTTAAAGTGCTTAGGTGGTTTAGCTGGCTCCTAAATCTAGGCAAAGGTAAGTCCAGATTTATACTGCATTAGTTAGGTTCGGTCCACTTTTAAGTGCCCAATTTAGACTTAGATTTTGAGGCAGGTTCGGGCTATAAGACCTCACCCTTTGGGAATTGAATCCCAATTTTCTAATAAAATTGACCATTTAACTTAAAATTCTCTTTCAATTAAATTCAAGCCCAACACTTAGGATAGGCTGGGATGTTTCTGAAGTAATTCAAAATCTTAAAACACCTCCTACCCTTCCTCCTTTGACTCCAAAAATAAGTATTCAACCTTGAACCAATCCCAATTGAAACTTCTAACCCTTACCTCCTTTGATATCCAACTTTGAAACTCCAGATAAAATTTCTACCGCTATTTTAATCGAGAGTATTCGTAAGAAATTTCAATTTCCTATGATGTAATTAACTATAAGGGCTTACGCTCGTAGGAGATTTAGAAACCCAGATCTAACTTTTCAAAAATCAAGTTTTCAAAACCTTTAATTAATTCTTTTTGGGAAATTTAAAATTCAACGATCGTTATCTCCATTTTCAAACGATCAATAGTGATTGATAATTTCTTTTCTCAAATTGATATATCAATTACTATAGTGATTTTGATTATGAAACTAATGATCCCTTGTCCAAATTGTTATAGTCAAATATTTGATTGAACATCATTTTGATCTCCCGAGATCATATGTTATTTCTCATGAGTTTGACTATAATAATTAGGATCAACTTAAAGTTTTTAAAACTAAAATGTCGTGTTCAATTTTAAAACTAAAATTAAAAAAAAAAATTCCAAAGAAAATTAATAAATTTCAAAATTACATTTTTTAAATCAAACAAAAAAATGGCGACTCCACTGGGGATAAGTCTCACTCTCCATCTTTAATAGTGGTTTAAATTTTATTGCATCAGTAGTTTTGACTACCTTTCTTTCCATTGGTTGCTCCCCAATTTCTTTCTTGGGTGAGTGTGGCCAACTCAATTAAGACATGTCAAAAGAGAGGTGAATGTAGGAAACCTCCCTCTAAGTCGGGCTTTGACATTTTGCCTCCAACATGATTGGTAGAGTGAAAGAGTCAAGCCAAAATCCTCCTGTATATGTTGCAAACTTGCATGCGAATAAACATCTATCATGCTAAGTTTTGCAATTTACAGAAAATCCTTCAACTTCAAAAGCATAGTTTCAATCCTCTAAGAAAATTCAATATCTTTCAAATCTTAATCGATCCATATATTCTATCAATACATATGAAATTATAAATTCTCTAATTTGGTATGTATGATAGAATATATACTTCTTGTTCAAATTCGATTCTAGGGTTTGAATCTTTTTGGCAAAGTCAAGCTTTGACATTTCACTCCCGAACAGTAAATCAGGGTGAAAGAGTCGGGTTGACTTATAAGAATCGTCCCCAAAAATTTGTTAACCTTCGTGTTGAATGCAAATTCAACACATTGAGTTTCAAAAATAAGGGGAGATGCTACCAGATTTTTATACTTTCAAATTCATTCTAGAATCATCTAACTTCAATCGTTATTATCATATGTTTAATACAATACCCTTTGTAGTTTAACATAGGCAACACAAATTCAAACCCTTAATCAAACCTAGATTTTGACATTTCACTTTGAGCTAGTCAGTGCAGTGAAAGAGTCAAGTCAAGGTCTCTAGATTTTCTCTTAATTTTTGTTAACCATTATATTGAAAATAGAACTCAACATTTTGAGTTTCAAAAATAAAGGAAAATCTTTTCAAATCAATTTCAACCGTCATTACAATGTGTCTTCTATAACATTATGATGTAGTTGAACATATGCAATTGAATCCAAAACTCTGCAGTCAATTATTGGCTTTAACATTTCACCCCCAAATCACTTGATAGGATGAAAGAGTCGAGCCTACTTTCTCAAGATCTTCAGGTTACTTTTGTAAACCTACACATTCAAATAAAAATCAATGTGTTGGGTTTCAAAGTTTGAAGAAGATCTGTTTAATTCCAACCTCAAAGGCAAATTTAAACTTAAGTCCAAATTTAATCTTAAAATTAATTCAAATTTGATTCCAACCTCAAATTAAACTCTAATTTTGATTTTAAAGTCAAAATCTAGGCTTTGACATTTCATCCCAAGTTGATTGGTGAAATGAAAGAGTTAAGCCCAATTTTTTGATTTGTCATATCAATTTTATGAACCTACATGATTGAGTGAAACTCAGTATGTTGAGTCACAAAATTTGAAGAAGATCCATTTAACTTTAACTTCAAATTCCACTTTAAGTCTGAATTCAATCTCAATAATAAATTCAAGTTCGGTTTCAATTTTAAGTTCAATATTAGATTTGATTTGAACTTTAACATTTTTCCCCAAGATAATTGGTGTAGCAAAAGAGTCAGGTTTAACTCTTAAGTTCCACTCGTCAATTTTATGAACCACCGTATTTAGTGTAAACTAAACACGATTGAGTTATTAAATTTTGAATAAAGTTAATCAAGTTTAAAATTCAAATTCAATTTTAAAACCACTAATTCAAGTCACTTTCTTAATCCCAGGAAATCAAGCACTCAAATGACTGGGAAACTCATCTTCTCACTAAATAAAGATGTGCATGTAGAAGAAATTCCCAATAGCAATTTCATTCAGTATGAGTTGAAATATCAAAACCTCAAGATTTCAGTTAATGGAGAAAGAATCTTAGATCTATCTGCTGGTATTTAAAAGGACTTCCCCCTAGTAGAAGTTACTTTAGGGTCAGGAGTTGACTCCCCCATCTCTGAGATGGAGGTCGTTATCACCTCTTTACCCACTGTATCCTCTGCTCATGAAGAAAAGAACTAGAAGTCAATGATGATCAATGAAGGACCATCTCTATTTGAGATTGGGTCAAGTTCTAGCGCCCCTGTCGTCGGTAGGAACAAGATGAAGAACTACCTTTGAAGAGATAGAAAAATGAATCTTACGACTAGAAAGACCACTGAGTTAAGGCGTGTTACTACATGTGTCCCATTACATCATCTGAAAAGGAGGAGGAGTAGAAACCACTTAGGGAGCCACTCTATTAAATACTAGGCAACTAGTAATGTGAGAGGGCAAATAATCTAAGTTTGTATCAGATAGTGATATTATTGAAATTTTAAATTTCAATGGGCTCCCATCACGATAAATCTTTTGATTACAGTAATTTCGTGCTTTCTAGGGATGTTGCGGACCATATAACAGTCTCTCCCTCCAAAGAGATTATAGGAATTCAATTCCATGTTGATAAGGGTCTAGCCACCTGGACTTGCAACTTCTTAAGTAAAAGCTTCTAATTCATCAAGTATACTGGGTCTGAATTTTCAAGATATTTGATTCCCCTTTTTTAATTGAAATTGACCTCTACATTAAGTCTTAATCAGGAGAGAGTTGTAGTTGACTCCACCAAATGTTTAAATGTCCCTCCCTCCCACTACTTCCGTGGGTTGATTTAGCCTTTGAATTAAAATCTCGTCAAACTTAAGTTGACTTAAGAAATGAAAATTTTATCAATCTTCTATCTTAATAGGCTATTCACGCATGTCTAAAATATATTCAATAATCTTCAAAAGTCAAGCCGATACCCTTTTCAAAAAGATTGGATGTGCTTTGAGGATTATTCTTCGTTATATAAGAGTATGACTTTTCTTCTCTTATACTTGAGATATAATCCCAGCATTAAAAAAGAGAGTAATCATTTCAAGATTTTAAAGAATGTGAAGCCTCTTCTCAAATTTAATTGAAATCAAAAGATGTGCAAATGCACCAAAAAGTCAAAACATGCGCGAATGCACCAAAAATCAATTATTGTATGAAGTGCTTCTAAGGTGAAAAGATACGCAGACTACGTCACCAGAAAAAGATAAGAAGAGCAAGAGGCCTTCCTTCTTTTAAATCATTGAATCTCATAAAAAACTTGATCACCTTTAAGTACTTGACTTTGAAATCTTGAATCCAGATTCTTGACCATGCATGAATTATCTATTAGATAGAAGATTATCGTGCAAGAGAATTGAAAAGATCAAATTTCTTTATCCAACCTAAATCTCTTTGAAATCGATTTTAATTCAAACTTTGTATAAGGGACTCCTCAGTTTAGTTTCTGCAAAACTTGGTCTGGGTCAACAAAATTGAAATCCTTCCAGATTAGTCGGAGTCGACTCTACTTCTCACTACTCTTGCAAATTTGTTCCCACATGTCGTTATGATAGGGTCCAAATGACTAGATGAAATTTCTAATAAAATGAATGAATCTTCTACTCCAGATAAGAATTCAAATCCTATTCTTGAGAAATGTGTGTGAGCCTTTGCATAGAGGCATCTCTTCCTTTAAGGCATTTTCAACAAAATTACACTCTATACTGGGTCCAAGATCAACCCCATTAGAGGAATATTTTGTAATGCTGGGAATAGCCGTTCAAAATCAAACCATTATTGAGCAGAGTGCCCGACTCAAATTTGAGGAGCTTGAGGCCTTGTAAAGCTTTGTCTTTAAGGCTCAATAAAACTCAGAATCGTACAAAACCTGAGTAGTTTAAACTCGTGATAAGATACCGCAATTTAGAACCTTTCAAGTAGGAGACTTGGTCTAGATTCTTTGGATGTATATCTTAGCCTACTGAGAGATTGGTGTGTTGAGTCCAGTAATTAGGTTTTTAAGCCTAAGTAAATGTCCCACGGCTACTAAGAGGGGGGTGAATTGGTAGTTTTAAAAATTTTAAACCCTCTTAATGATAAAGTTGAACCAAAATAAAATTTTCTTTTAAAGTTTGTAGAAAAATGTTTTTCAACCACAGAGTTGTTAAAACTGAAATTTAAAGTGCGGAAACGTAAAAGCAATAAAGTAAATGACACCAGATTTATAGTGGTTCGGTCTATAACCAGACCTACATCCACTCCTCAGAGGCACCCTCTGAGTATTGCACTAATACGACAAAGTGACTCTCCTTTAGCACCTACAGCAAGGCGGAGAAGCCTGTACAAAACACTCTTTTCACCACTACCCGGTGCGGCAGAGAACCGTCGTCCTTTTACACTCTCCTAGTGTGGGCAGAGAACCCTACGGTTGTTCACACTCTCCAAGTGTAGGTAGAGAACCTTCGTCCTTTTACACTCTCCTAGTGTGGGCAGAGAACCCTTCGTCTGTTCACACTCTCCAAGTGTCGGCAGAGAACCGGATCTCCTTGACTGATCTTCTCACAAGAATCTAGAAGGAAGAAGGAAAAGAGTGAAGAAATCCAATTTCACAAGTAGAGACTCTTACCTTAGTAATCCAAGTGAAGCCTTCTCGCTCCAGTGGTAGGAATCCTCCTTTGAATGCTCTCTTCCACTCTCTCCTTGGCTATTCTCTCAAGAGGCACAAAGATCAAATGACAAAAAGATTGGGTGGCAGTCTAATTTGGACTATTTATATAAAAGACAAGAGAAACCGCCCAAAAACTGCAAATTTCCAATTCTGTACGCAGTGGATCGTCCTGTACGATCCTGGATCGTCCTGGACAATTTTACTTAAACGATCTGAAATGACCCAATTTGTATATGTGTACGAAATGACTTCGTACAGCTGATCGTCCTGTACGAACTAGGTTCGTCCAGTACGAACGGTTATTACAAGGTCGGTTCTAGAAACTGCTGAAAACTGTTCTAAGTCGGTTTATCGTTTAGACGAAAATATGTTCGTCTGGACGAAAATTTTCCAGAGAGCCGATCGTCCTGGACGATTATTAATTTTGTCTGGACGAAAATTTTCCAGAGAACCAATCGCCACGGACGATAATTTGTTTTCGTCTGGACGAAAATTTTCCAGAGAGCTGATCGTCCTATATGATATTTATTTTTGTCTGGACGAAAATTTTCCAGAGGACTGGTCGCCTCGTACGATGATAAAATTCGTCTGGACGAAAATTTTACAGAGAACCCATCGTCCGGGACGATAATAAAATTCGTCCTGGACGAATAGGACTTAGAAAAATTTTTCCAAGCAAGTTCCTATTCGTTCCAAGTGCTCTATAGGAGATAACTGACAGATCGTCCAGTACGATAAATATCGTCCTGTACGATCAGTATAGAATTTCAAGATCTCCTTATTTGTGTGTGTGAGATTTTATTCACTCAATTACAATCACTCCGTTTCAAAATTAATTCAAAGAAAAGACAAACTTCAAATATACAAAATATCTCATGTTGAATTTGATTTGAAGTTTTCGTAGTCTGGAGTCTGATTTTCCTGAAATGTTAGTACACACAAGAGCAAGTGCAAATCTTCTGAAATTGTTAGGAGATAACTATACATTTGAACAATAATGTTTGGAATCATCAAAACTACATAAGTTGCACAAATATAAATCATTCAAATAACAACTATTCAAACATGGTGGTGGAGTTTGAACCAATACAAGATTGTCCTCTTATTATAGAGATGATCTTTGACAAACTTTCAAACATTAACTGATCAACCCTGAAGGATGCCACCCAATATTTTCAAACATCGGGGCGGCTCTTCATGAAGTACCATGCCAGATAAGTGTCAAACTTAAAATCAAGTTCAAAATCCTTTAAATTCACAATCAAATTTGAATGTCAAAATTCAAAACAAATCAAAACTCAAATTCAAAAACCTTCAAATTCAAATTTGTTAAATCATGTTTCAAATTCAAACACATTCACATATCAAAATCAAATTAATTCAAATTCAAAAATTATTCAAATATCAAATTCCAAAAGTTCAAACTCGATCCTCTGTGTAGAGCAAGTTTCCTCTACATACAATCAATCCAGACTCGATCCTCTATGTAGAGCAAGTTTTCTCTATATATGATCAATCCATACTCGATCCTCTATGTAGAACAAGTTTCCTCGACATACGATCAATCCAGACTCGATCCTCTATATAGAGAAAGTTTCCTCTACATACGATCATCTAGATTCGATCCTCTGTGTGGAAAAAGTTTCCTCCACATACAATCATTCAAGGCCTGATTCTCTATATAGAGCAAGTTTTCTCCATATACGATCATTCCAGACCCGATCCTCTATGTGGAGCAAGTTTCTTTCATATATGATCATCCATACCTGGTTCTTTAGTTAGAACAAGTTTCCTCTCCATAAGACTGTTCTTTAGTGATGGAGTACGCCCACTGAGGCACTATCCTAAATTCAAAATCTAGATCTGATCTTTCGTGAGAAGCAATGCTTCCTTCCCATGAGATCTTTCTAGTCTTGTTTTCCTTAAGGTTAGGTGTGAGTCCTAGAGCTTCCTTTCTTTAGGATTAGATCCATTAGTGATGAAGTACGCCCTCTGTGGCACCATCCTAGTTTCAAATTTAAATTCGATCTTCTATGGTTAGGTGTGAGTACCAGTGCTTCCTACCCACAAGATCTTTTAGATTTCTTTTCGTTAAGGTTAGGTGTGAGTCCTAGAGCTTCCTATCCTTAGGAATATATTTAATTCGGGTTAGATAGCTTTTGTCAAATCGCTAGGGATTAAGGCAAACTATCTCCTTGGCTAGTTCTCTTAGTTAGATGTGAGTCCCTATGATTTTTAGCTAGGTTAGTAATTGAACACCCAAAATAAACTCGATCCTTTTAAGAATAGGTGTGAGTCCCTGTGCTTCTTATTTCCTATGATCTTGACTAACTAGTAGTGGATTTAAGCCTATCAGGCCCCACTATAGTTTAGTCATCCTCTTTTCCTTAAGGTTAGGTGTGAGTCCCCATGCTTTCTTTCCTTAGGATTAGAATTAATTCGGTTTAGACAGCTTTTTTGTTGAATCCTTAGAGATTCGGGCAGATTATCTCCTTGGCTAGTTCCCCTAGTTAAATGTGAGTCCCTGCGCTTTCTAGCTAGTTTAGTTATTGAATAACCAATATAAATTCGATCCTTTAGGAGTAGGTGTGAGTCCCTGTGCTTCCTATATCATAGGATCTCGACTAACTAGTGGTAAATCTAAGCATTTTTGGCCCCACCAGTTCAGTCACTTTCTTTTCCTTAAGGTTAGGTGTGAGTCCCAGAGCTTCCTTTCCTTAGGTTTAGATCCACTAGTGATGGAGCATGCCCTCTGTGGCACCATCTTAGTTTCAAATTCAAATCCGATTCTTTAGGAGTAGGTGTGAGTCTCAGTGCTTCCTATCTCCTAGGATCTCGACTAACTAGTAGTGGATTTAAGCCTGTTGGTCCCCACTATAGTTCAGTCACTTTCTTTTCCTTAAGGTTAGGTGTGAGTCCCAGAGCTTCCTTTCCTTAGGATTAGATCCACTAGTGATGGAGCACACTCTCTGTGGCATCATCTTAGTTTCAAATTCAAAATGAATCCTTTAGGAGTAGGTGTGAGACCCCGTGCTTCCTATCTCCTAGGATCTCGACTAACTAGTAGTGGATTTAAGCCTGTTGGGCCCCACTATAGTTCACTCACTTTCTTTTCCTTAAGATTTGGTGTGAGTCCTAGAGCTTCCTTTCCTTAGGATTAGATCCACTAGTGATGGAGCATGCCCTATATGGTTCCATCCTAGTTTCAAATTTCAAATCCTATCCTCTATGGGAAGAAATGCTTCCTTCCCACTGTTGACCTCATTTTTGTATGAGGTCATTAGGGACCCATCCAGATCAATCCTGACCCTATATCAATCCAGCTTCTAGACCCTGGGATCTATTTGATCCATAGGATTCTTCCAGACCTCAGATCCTAGGATTCTTCCAAACTACAGGGCTTAGGATCTATTCTAGATCCTAGGACTTCTAGGCTCCAGACCCTAGGATTTTCTTAGACCTTAGGATCCTTCTAACTTCTTGATTTTAGGATCTATTCAGACCCTAGAACACTTTTAAGGTCTAGTCCCTAGGATCCTTCTAGATCCTAGGATTCTTTTAGATTTCAAACTCTAAGATTTCTACTAAATCCTAGGACTTTTAAATTCTAGACTCTAAGATCTCCATTAGATCTTAAGACCATTCTAGGTTATGGACTGCAAGATCTACTTAGACCCTGAACCAATCTTAGTCTTAGGATCAATTAAGACTTTAGATCAATTTAGACTCAAACTATTCCAAACTCTAAACTCTGATTCAAACCTCAAGCCCACTCAATTTTCAAATCAAAATCTATACTTCAAACCTATTACGATTTTCAGCCTATATTGATTCCAAATTTAATTCAAATGTTGATTATGCTCCTATTAAACTTTAATTCTATCTTATTATCCATAATCTTCTCTAATGATTACAGATGATAAAGATAACTCAAATCCAATCGATCAAACCCAATATCTAACTCAAACCAAAAATCCAGACTCAAACCCTAAGTCTTATGGCCCTGTCCTAAAGACCTTTTCCAGTGAAATTTCAAACACCTTGAAACACAGTGAAATGACCTCTGACTCAGAGTCTGTCAGTTACATACTGATGGGACATGTATTTGGAGGAAACCCTCTAAATTTGAGCCCATTCTGAGATCTCTAACCTCAAAAACTAAATCAAAACCAAAAGGCTGTAAATCTTCAAATATTTACAGCCCATGCCACTGGACTTGCTATTAAGAAGATTCTAACCTTAGAGCCTTCACCAAAGCCTCTAGTCACTTCCAGACCATTAATCGAAACCTATTGAATAATAAACTGCATTTTTTTCTGGACTCATTTCAGCCCCTAGCGGTCATGAGCCTAGAATGACCAAAATACCCTTATGGGGCTCAAATAGGGATTTCAAACCAAATGAACTTTAAATTGAACGCAACCACCTCCAGCAAGTTTCAAATATCAAACCAAACCTATTGGACCCATTCCCAAGCCCTGGGTCAACCTGGTTGACCAAGTCAACCTAGTTGACTCAAATGGCCCTTTAAGGGTCCAAATAGGTGTTTTGACCTAAATGACCTATCTAAGCCATGGAACCACTTCTATTGGCCTTGAAAGGTCATTTCAAACCTGTTGAGCCTGATCCCAAACCTTGGGTCAACCTGGTTCACCAGATCAATTAAGATCGACCCAAATGACCCTTAATGGGCCCCATAAAGCCCATTTAGCCAAATCAAACCCTACAAACCCTGTAACTACTTTCAATAGATTCAAAATAATATTTTGAATTTGTTGAATCCATTTCTAGATCCTGGACCCACCTGGTTGACCAACTCAACCAATTTTGACTTAATGGCCCATTAAAGCCCCAATAGGCCTATTTGACCCAAATGGCCTATTCAACCCCTGAAACCACCTCTACTAGACTTCAAATATTATTTCAAACCTGCCCAGCCTAGACCCACCCCTTGAGTCAACCGAGGTTGACTCAAAATCCCCTTAGGGCTTTAATGGGTTATTTTAACCCATTCAACCCATTGAATCCATTTCAAAGCTTCAAAATCAACTCCAAACATGGTCCAACCATGCTTTAAACTCTAGCCAATCAAACCCATTTAGAGTTGACTAAGTCAACTCTATGAGTTGAGTTAAATCTATTCCAACCCCAAATCAAGTTCAAGTCTCCATCCATATACTTGGGCTTGGTGTTGATTTAGTATAACCAATCCTTAACGCCACTTGGCTGCCACCTCAGTAGTCAAAGTGGTTAGTTGACCAGTCAATGCTTGGTCAACAAACCTTCAAGTGCCCAAATAATTTGATTCAAGCTAGCCCAATCTCTTCCAAACCCTTCAAACAATTTTCTAAGGCCCCTTCATTGCCACATAAGCAGGCCAGGTGGCTTTGGATTGGTCAAAGAGTCAAACCATGCTTTGGAGTGGTCAAATTTGGTCAATAACACGTTTAAGCTTAATCACATTCTAATCCAAATCAATCCAGCAGATTCCTAGTCTCTAGAACATTCCTAGAACTGTTTTGAACCCTCAGATTTAAATCCAAAGGTCCCTATCTCTCCATGTGTCCAAATAGAGGAAAAAATACCCTTTCCACCTAGGATGTACCCTTGTCCTTTAGATGCTCTGCTCCCACTTACTCCCTGGACAGGTGGCATCATCTGAGGAGCTCGTAAATCAATCCTAGCCGTTTAAATAACCTGGGAACGTTTGAATAGGGAAAACCCTAGGAAAAGAGCCTCATTTGAATCCCTACACTCTCTCACCCACCTAGAGCTCCTCCAGCTGAACTCTTTGTTCATCTGAGCTCTACTGGACTTCTTCGACACTTCCCCACCCAAATCCCTCCGGTCAAAGCTTACTCCGGCGATTTTCCGACGAGCCTAATACTCAATCCATCCAAGGCTTGTACCAGGCGATTTGTGGCGCGTCGGAGCTTGGATTCAGCTGGGAACTTAATCGTGGACAGTCTACAAGCTCAACCATCCATTAAACGGGTTAATCCGTTCGAAATCAAGGTGAAAAATCGAAACCCTAGGTCTAGGTACTCTAGATTAAATAGATTTATTTTCACCGCATTTTAAGCTTTAGAATTAATTCCCCATGATTTCTATTCACATTTTCAATCTAGATTTAAAATTTCATTAAGTTTGGTTAACTGGATTGAGCCAACAAGCCAAAAAACTCCATTATAGGGCTCGGTTTATGCAGGATTGAACTGGGACAGATTTGAGCCATTGATCCTTTGATCAATGGCACAGATTGCGCCATTCTATAGCTTCACCCGACATTTATTCAATCCCGCGGTTCCGCATTTGGTCTGGTGTGATCTCAGCCGTCCATCTGAGATTACAGGATGAGTCCTCCGTCGTCTGATCTCGCTTAATCGAGATCAGGTAACGGGATCTGTCCCTGCCGTTGGATGGCATAGTCGCTCGATTGAACGATCCGCGATGCTTGCTTACGTGGTTAAGTGGAAAGCGCGTGGACCCCCCCTGCCGCCGCGGTTTGGATCGCCCAGTCAGCGAATGCCACGTGGCGTCGCCGCCACCAGTTAATTAAAAAAGGATTTAATTTAATTTTAAATCTTTTTTTAATTACAGTTGTCTTCTAAAAATCTTTTAAAATTATTTTAAAATTATAAAAATATTTATTTTATATAAATATTATCAGAAATTAACCATATTAATTTGAATGTAAGTTTAAGTTATATATATATATATATATATATATATATATATATTCTAATTTTGTTTAGGTTAATATTTAATTAAGTTAAATTAAAATATTTAATAAAATCTAAAACTTTATTTCAAAATGTTTTTTAATATTTAAAAAATATATATACATATGTTTAAAGTATTTTTAGTAAGACATATATTCAATTTAACCTAAAGTTTAATTTAATTTAATATTATATATATATATATATATATATATATATATATATATATATATATATATATATATATATATATATATATATATATATATATATATATAAAATAGTCTTAAAATATTTAAATATTCAAGTTTTTAAATACTGTTTAATTAATCTTAATTTTAAACACTATTTTATAATTTGAAATTTTTAGAAATTTCAAAGATTCAATTTTATTTAATTTAGTTATTTTTATTATTACTAACTAATTATTAATTGTTTTAAAATACCTTAATTAACTTAAAACTTCAAAAATCTCAAACAAATTCAATTTAAAAAAAATATATATAAATAATATATGAAAATTTTTAGAATATTGAGAACTCTAATTTAAAAATATTTTCAAGATTCAAAACTTGATTTATTTTGATTAATTTGAATTATTTGAATATTTTAATATTTAATTAATATTTAAATCAAATATTATTTATTTTTTTTAAAATTTAAAATTTATTTTCAAATAATCTGAGATTAGTGGATCTCTCAAATCTCAAAAATTTTATTAATATTTTAAATTATCTTATTATATATATATATATATATATATATATATATATATATATATATATATATATATATATATATATATATATATATATATATATATATATGTTTATGTATATGAATACTTATAATTTTAAATTTACATTAAAATTATATATATTAAATCTTTAATTTATTTGAGAGATCCCTTGGGATTTAAAGCATAGATTGAATGATTGAATAGAAATTTTTGGGGAATGTTGATTGATCAATGAATAATTACTTGGTTAATTATTTCTTGATTAATCCCTTACTTTATTAAGCTTTAAGTTGATTTGCATGCTTAGGTTGTGCACACACCACCTAGCCTAGGCTCTCCTTGATTTAAGGACTTGTTTGGTTGCTATTGCGTATTTATGCCATGTTTAGTCAAGGGTTAGTCAAAACTTTGATTCAAGCCCATTGAATTTAGTGACACCATTAAGGACAATAATTAAGGACATATGTTTAGAAAACTTAAAAAAATTTTCGATAATTAGGATTTACTTCCACTTAAGTTGAAACTTCAAAAATTTGAACTTAATGACATAAGCAGTCACTAGGAAAACTTTTCACTAGTTTTAGAGGTCATTAAGACCCTTAATCTATTTTCTTAAGATCAAACCTTAATTAAGCCCTTAAGACTTTTAAAAATTATAATAAATCCATTTTAAAACAAAAAAATATGTATAATACCTCAAACTGACCAGATTTGAATGCTTAATTCATAAAAATTAAAATCCAATTGAATTGAAAGCAAACTAAACCTTAATTTAATTTTAAGTGAAATTGAATATTTTATTGTAATAATTAATTAATAATAATTAAAAAATTCAAAAACTTTACCAATCACTTGGGAATCTCTTCTTAGGTCATCCCTGACCTTTGTAGCTGATTTCAAGGAATTGGGACCTCATTTGGAGCAAAATCATAAAAAGGGTCTCTAATTAAACAATTTCAAAAATTCATTAAATAGTCAATTTTCAAAGCTTCATAACGAATTCCAGAAAAATCGAAATTGAACAAACTCACTTGCATTCAACTCATAATAATTCATAATATTTACTAAAAATTCTAAAATTCTAGAAATCTATCAAATTCAAAAAGTCAACATATTGGTCAACTATAGGTCAAAACTAGTCCAAAACTTCAAACCTTCGTAACTAAATCAAGAAAAATCCGATTTTAACGTAATTACTGTCTAACTCATCATAGAAATGTCTAGTATTTTAATAAAATACAAACTTTATAGAAAATATTAATAATTAAAAATTCAATTTTCAACCTCTTAATTAAATGATTAAAATAATCCAAAAAATTCCAAAATTTGGTTTTTAATTTTAAACTCCAGAAAATGTTAGTTTAATATTTAAAACATTCAACAAACTTTTTAAAACACAACAACCATCCTAAAGATGAAGTTTATTGGCTGGACTACTCCGGGCTGTGGGGCTAAGTGTCCTAAAGAGGCTGGTTCCTCGAGCCTGGTGGCACAACGCCACGAATGAATTCTAAGGGGTGTTAAATCTTAAAATAGATTAATCAATAATTATTTAACCTTTTAAAATCTCTAATTCAATTACATTAATTTAGTTTATCGGCTGGACTACTCTGGGCTGCGGGGCTAAGTGTCCTAAGGAGGCTGGTTTCTCAAGCCTGGTGGCACAATGCCATGAATCGATTAATGGAAAACTCAAATTAAAAAAAATTTAAAAATCTGATATCAAACACTTTTAATTAAAATTCATTAAATTTCAAACCTTAATCAAATCAAATCACTTAATTATATCGGATACCACTGGGTAACCCAAGCCTACGAGGCTATTTAATTAGCCCCATGAAAAGTGAAATAAACTTCACGGCCTCAGTATGAAACAAAGGTGGTTTCCAACAAATAATTAATAATTAATTTTAAAATATTCAAAATATTAATATTTAAACTCTAATTAAATTCCCTTAAACCTTTCAACCAATTGAATCTTAAATAACTTTAACTAATAATCCTATTTAGGACATATCAAAATCACACGACCTACCCCACACAATTTAGATGGTTTGCTATGATCACCGACTTTAGTTTTAGGATAGGCCGGTGTTTTACTTTCTGTAGTTGTGTGTCATGTTTTTTGAGCTTTCACTGCATGCTGTTTGATAGTGTAGAATTGATGTGTTTATTTACTTACTTCCTGCACTCTGTGATTGATTGTGCGTTAGATTTACCACTAGGTTAGGGATGAATTATACTTGTTCAGTCTTATGCAGGTTTCCATGCTCATACAAGGAGTTGAAATTAAAGGGGGAAATTAATAAAAGAAGATCATATACTCTTTGCAAAGGTACCTGCCGCGCTTAAGACCCCCTTTAAATAAAAAGAGCATGGCCAAGTGTGGCTAAAAATAATACATTTTAATTTTCATATTATAACTGCTTGGGATTGTATATACAACTGCTGATTATTAGGATAACCTTGCAGGATCGAGTCTAGATTTTTTTATTTAAGATTAATGTAAGTTTGATTGAATAAGGTTGTAATTCCTTGAAATGATTTGAGATTCGGATGCTTAATCCAATTTGAATTCCAAAGAGGAGAAGACATCCCTAAAGGGGAGAGTCTTCTTCCATCTGAAAATCAAATTATGATACTTTTCAAATATCCAAAGAGGAAAGATAACACCCCGATCAAGGGGGAGTTTCTTTTCATTTGAATATCTGGAACCGACGAATCAACATGTTCGTGAGAAGACGAAAAAATGGACAACGAGAAGAATCCCAAATCTCAAAGTCATGTGATTTAGGATTAGAAATCCAGGTTGTAGTCAGTGGTGCCCGACCACTTTAATTTCTTGCAATTTTTGAGATGTAATAATAAGTGGCACTTGCCATATGGACATTCAATTTGATATATTTAATTTAATTTATTTATTTAATTGATTGCGCATTAGAACTCATGCTTTTCTAGTCTTTTTACTTGCATGCCGCATTTGGTTTGACCTGGAATTCGGATTTAGGCTCTTAGGGGTTTGTCAAAAACTCTTCTACTTAATTAAATAAAATTTTTAGGACAAGATAACAACTCTAAACGGTCCTAAGATGTAAGCTCGGAATCGCCGATGATTTTTCATGCATTCATATTGTACTTTCTCAACCTTGTTAGGCATCTCCCCGCCTGCGGGTTCTGGCAGACCACCTGGCCTATGAGGGTGTCTATCTGTAAAGGGGATGTTATACAATCTCTAGGGAAAAACCTATTTCCTAAGCCAAAATTTTTAAACTGCTACATATCAATTTTGCATTCAATCGAGTGAATTAGCATGCATCAAATTAGTAACAAATTAAAAAGAGTCTAATATTTAATTGCATTTATTTAGACATAATACCCAATATAAGTCTACGGGGTCAATTAAGGATCTGCTCTAGATGTCGACCTTATTCATTTATACTTTTTTAATTAACATCCCTACCACTCTACAAAAAAGATCGGACTCATACTTTAAAATCGTTTAAGTGGTTTAGCTGGCTCCCCAATCCAGGCTGGGTAAGAACAGATCTGCACTACATTAGCTAGGTTCGGGGTACTTTTAAATGCCCTATTTAGACTTAGGTTCTGAGGCTAGCTTGGGCCATAAGACCTCAACTTCCGGGAATCGAATCCCAAATTTTTAATAAAATTGATCACTTAAACATTAAATCACTTTCGATGAAATTCGAGCCAAACAATTATGATAGGCTAGAGTGTTCTCTGAAGAAATTTAGAATCTCAAAAACGCTCCCTACTTCTTCTTCCTTGAATCTAAAAAAAAGTGCTCAATATTGAACTAATCCCTATTCAAATTCTAAACTTTACCTCCTTTGACATCGAGCTTTGAAAATCTTAAATAAAATTTCTACCGCTATTTTAATCGAGAGTTTTTGTAGGAAATTCCGATTTCCTACGATGTAATTAACTACGAGGGCTTACGCTCGTAGGAGATTTAGAAACCCATAATTGATTTTCAAAATTAATTTTTCAAAACCTTAATTAATTCTCTTTGGAAATTTAAACAAAAATGGCGATCGTTATCATCATATTCAAAATTTTGGTAATAAGTAATATCATCTTTCTTCGGGAAGATATATTATTTTATTATCATTATTTTGATTATGAAATTAACGATCTTTTATCTGAATTATTATAGTTAAACAATTGATTGAACGTCATTTTGATCTTTCGAGATCATACAAATTCCCCCTTGAGTTTGACTACGATAATTTGGATAATTTTAAAGTTTGGAAATTAGAACCAATTAGTGAATAATATTCTCTCTATTTAAGATGATATATCGTTCCTAATATCGTGTTCGATATCAAAACCAAATTAAAAAAATTGATCTTCCCAAAGATAATTAAATATTTTCAAAATTGTATATATATTAAAACATAAATATATATTTTTCAATCAAACAAAAAATGGCGACTCCGCTGGGGATTGATCTCACTCTCCAACTTTAATAGCGGCATAAAATTTTGTTGGATCGGTAGTCTTAACTACCATTCTCTCCGTTGGTCCCTCTCCCATTTCTCCCTTGGGTGAGTGTGACAACTCAATTAAGATTTGTCAAATGAGAGGTGAGTGTAGGAAACCTCCCTCTAGATCAAGCTTAGACATTTTGCCTCCAACTTGGTTGGTAGAGCGAAAGAGTCAAGCGCATTCCTTTCTAAACCTTTCTATAAATGTTAGAAACTCGCGTGCTCGGATTGCTAGTGGTATGCTAAGTTATATAACTTATAGGAATTTTTCTTAATTTCAAAGTCTAAATTTTCAATCTTTTAGTAGAATTCTAATCCTTCCAACATTCAATCGCTACATGGCATCGTTATATATTAGATTGTAACTTTTTCAATTCAATATATACGATTAAATGTAGAATTCACTTTTAAGATTTGTACTAAAAATTCAATTATACTGATAGAATTAAGCTATGACATTTCATTCTTAGTCCACTGATTGGAATGAAAGAGCCAAGTAAATTCCAAATGAATCTTCCTTAAGTAATGTGGACCTTCTGTTGAATGAAAATTCAATACCTTGAGTCCCAAAAATAAGGGGAGATGCTGCCGGAATTTTGAATTTTTAGACATCTCCTTAAAGATCAAATCAAAATTAATCGTCATTGTTATATGTCTTCCTACGAAAATCATCGTAGTTGGCATATACAACACATCTTTGAACCCTCCTGGCAAAGTTTGCCTTCGACAATTTCACCCTTCAATCGCATTTGAAAATCTTTTAGTATTTTCCCCTAATAATTGTAGACCTTTTTGTTGAATGAAAATTCAACACATTGAGTCTCAAAAATAAGGGGAAGTGCTGCCGGATTTTTGAATTTTCAAATATCTTTCTAATATCATTTCAAATAAATCATTGTTGCTATATGTTTTCCTACAACTACCATCGTAGTTAGCATGTACAACGAACCTTTAAACTCTATCCGGTAAAAGTTTGCCTTTAACATTTCATCCTTTGATTATTTTGAAGGTTGAAAGAGTTAAGCTTTCTTAGTAATTTTCCCAATATTTGTTTGTGAACCTTTTGTTGAATGAAAATTCAACACATTGAGTTCCAAAAATAAGGGGAAATGCTGCCGGATTTTTAAATTTTTTTTTTTAAATCTCCATCCTTCAAATCCAATTCAATTCTCATTGTTACATGTAGCACCACAACATTTTCCAATGGTAAAACATGTACAATGTAAACTCAATCATTTTCAAATTTAAATATCTTTGCCAAATTCATTCAAATCAAACTCAAATCATTATTGTTATATGTTTTCTACAACATTCGTATGTAGTTATACATATACAATAGAAATTCAAATTTTCTTTAAATCAAAGATAACTTCTACATCCTATTATCGTATACCAGATTATAATTCTTATGATTCGATATACGAAATAAGATATAGACTTATTTTCAAAATCAAATTCAAAGTTTCTAATTCAAATCTTCTCCTTTCCAATTCTCAGATAATCAAATTAACTGTAATGGCTGGCAAACTACTGTTTTCAATGGACCGCGACTTACTGATTGAAGAATTGGTCTATGAGAATTCGATTCAGTTTGGGATAGGGTTTATGTTCCTTAGACTGGTGATGAATGGAAACACTTTGGTGGACCTTGCTGTCGAGGGTGAGAAGGATGCCCCTCTAGTTCAGTTGGCCATAGGAGCCGAAAACGATGCCCCTCCTAGTCTTTGGTCTGCACTAGACATTGCTAACGCACCCAAAGAATTCCTCAAGGATGCGAAAAAACTGGAAGCTGCCGCTGCAAGCAAGATAGTGTGTGAGAAAGGATCTTCTAGTTTTGAAACTCTTTATAGTAGCAAGAATGCCAAAAAGAACTACCTCAGGAGGTTAAGAAAGAAAATCACAAAGACTAAGAAGGTGGCTGAGCTGAAGGCCTTGGGTAAAGTCGATCTTAAGGCTACTGAGGAGCTGCCAATCCCTGTATCTTCTCCACTCCTTAAAGGGAGTCGTTTTCACCCCCTCGCAGCTGCTGCAAGGGAGGAGAGAGTTAGTTGGATAGCTAGCACTCCGCCTAGCCCTGTCGACTATTCTGTTAAGAGGACCCTGAAGGAGAAGCAAATTCTGAAAGCTAGGATGCTTAGAAATATCATCCATACTTGTGTCGCTCAAGTAGGGCAGACTAAGGAACAATATGTGAAACATTTGAAAGGAGTAATTTCACAGAAGCTTGAAAAGAAGGTATTAAAAGAAGAAAAATTTGAAGCCAAGAACCTGACTCCTCAACCAGTGAGGAAGAATAAGAAATTTGTTAAACAACCTGTAACTTCAGTCTTGGTAGATGGATACCATTGGGTGCCTCGCCTCTCGTCTGCAAAGACGGAGGATATAATATTAACTGGGTCTGGCCAAAGTTGCCCTTTTAGTGGTAGACCACTGACCCCACCTTCAAAATTATCAAAGCTGGCCCCAATGATAGCAAAGTTTAAAGAAGTCTTTGAAAAACTGAAACCAGTTGATGTTAACGGGAAAGAGGCCCATGTCGCCAGAAGAATCATGTGCACGAAGAAAGTTTAGTAGATGTATTGGAATACTATTCAGAGAACCTCAAATTCAGATACCATTCAAACTCCCTAGACTCTCAGTTCAGGGATGTGAGGACTCTATTCGTATTGATGTTAGAGCCCCTGCTGTTCAAGCCCCTCCATCACCAATTAAGATAGATGTCCCTCACCCTACTGAGGATGTCACCCTTGCAACTACCGACCCCAGGACACTCAAAGGGGAGGAGACGACCCAAGATCCTGATCAAGAAATATTCGATCAATTGATTAGTGAAGAAATAAATGAAGAGGATGTTAAGATTAGAAATATCTTTGATAAGTTAGAAGTGAAAGAGTATGATCAAGTGATGGATTATGATAGATACCTGCCAATTTATGCTGAAGCAATAGATGGGAGGCCGGTTGAGGAAGTGGTACAAGAAATCAGAGATATCCTTAAGAAGAAGGCTGTTGATGAATTCAATCTGGATGAAGATGATCTGTTAGTTGATGAAGAGCCAGTAGCAGATGTTCACATGGTTGAAACTCAGGCATCAACTAAAGAGGCTGAGCCTTCAAAGAACCGCTCTGGAAAGGAGGAAGAGTCAGCAGCAGTCGACTCAGATTCAGACAGTTCTGTCAGATTGAAAGAGAAGGATGAGTATATTAAAAATCTTGAAAGAAAAGTTGAGGAGATGATGATTAGAGTTGAACAGATGTAGAGTCAGCTTTTCACAGCAGTCCAAACCCGAGCAGTTGTAGCCCACAGTGCACACAATGGGCGAGCACAGAAGGAAAGCTGATTCAAATCCCAAACTCTCAGAAGTTACTTCTCCAGTGTCTCCACCAGAAAAGGATATCCGTCAGATGATTGAGACCCAGGTAAGGGAGGCCTTAGCCCATTCACAAGGAACTGTATCTATTCCAAAGGGTAGACCCTACCCCGAAGAATATGATTTGGTCCCTTATCCAAAGGGTTTTGTGCCACCTTCTTTTAAAGTTTTTAGCGGTTTAGAAAACCCGAGACAGCATCTGACCTATTTCCAAGCAAGCTGTTGCAATGTAGGGGGGTCGGATGCTCTGCTCTTTCGCCAGTTTGTGAGTAGTTTATCCGGTAATGCTTTTGAGTGGTACGTAGATCTATCAAACGGTTCAGTAAAAACTTTCACAGAGCTCGAGGGCCTCTTTTTCAAGAGATTCTCAGGAGCTCAACAACGTGTAACCATTGGTGATCTCGTCATCAAAAAACAAAAGCCGGGCGAGTCTTTAGTCGACTACATCTTGAGGTGGCAAAACCTCTCGATGAAATGTGAACCCTAACTGCAAGAACAACATGCAGTGGAAATTCTTCTAAAGAATATCCACGGGCCTATTGCTTTTCTGTTAAAGGGGTTTACAATTAAAACCTTTGAAAAGCTTCTTAACAAAGCTAGTAATCTACAAGAAGAGGCTTCTAAAATGCCATTCTTGAAGGATTCTACTGAAGATAAGAAGGTTAGTAAACCATTGAGGTCCTTTGAAAAGAGAACATCAATGATTTCAGCAGTCGATAAGAATAAAAAATCGATTAACATTCAATCAAGTAATACTAATGTTCAGCAGACTCAGAAACCTTAACCGTTTCAGGTAACTTCTCAACCTACTAGAGAATATCACCGGATTACTTTTGAAGAGAGATTGGCTCGTCCTTATCCATTTAAAAGGGAGAAGGTGAGAAAAATTTTTAAGAGCCTTCAGAAGAAGTCAGATTTTTGATTGCCGGAGGCCAAGAAGCCAGAAGAGGCAAATAAAAAGGATGATCCAACCTTTTTCCCCTACCATCGCATGTTGGGCCACACAATCGAAGACTGTATAGTCTTTAAGAACTGTCTCGAGAAAAACTTCCGTCAAGATAATATTTTAATTCCAAAGGAGTACTTGGTCGATCCGGATCAGGGGTCAGTCAAATCCATTTCAGGTAAAAATGCTAATCTTTCTTTGTCCCTTGAAGATGGTTGGGATATAGCACTATCCCGGGCATTTAAAAAGTCAATTAACCAATCATTTTGTCTTTCGCAACAGTTACTGATGAGAGCCCGGGGCCCGATCTTGGAGGTTGACCTGGAGGCATCGCAAGAGGATGTTGGGACAATTTCCTCTCCAGTAGTTGTAGGAACTACTGTATTAAATAAAAATGAAAAGAGTAAACCTTTTGTAGAGAGGAAATTTGTTGATGAGAGATCTGTATAAGTGGTGGATGGTGGCTCAAAACCACTAGCCCCACTAAAGTTATCTGACTTTTACTTTATCCCATCAAAGGCAAAGGGTTGAAAATTGAATAAAAAGAAAGATCCTTCTGCAAATGTTTTGATGATTAATGTTGATAATGCAATTTCAAATGACTCTTCTATTGAAAATAACCCAGAACCAGCTGAGATCAATAAACATGTTCAAAAACTCAGCTCTCCAGATTTGACTGTTGCAACCCATGACCCCGAGTTTGAAGATTTTGATGATGCCAAATAATGAGTGTTTTGGAAAAACCTTTCATTGAATACTATTTTATTTGCTATTGTCCTTGAGTACTAACATTTCAGGAAGATCACAAGTGACTCAGGACGAAAGTAAGACTAAAGAAAGGGTAGATTAGGAGTATGAGTCAAACATTGTATTTTTCTATTTATTTGATTTTATTTTATTGAGTCTGGCCACAAAATGCATAAGAGTAAGAGCAACCATGCACACACACAGGGGGAGAGTTTGTTTTCAAATGAAAATTGTCATCGAAATTCTTCTCTGTAGATCGTACTGTACGATTTTAATTCGTACCGTACGATCAGAGATATGTGGACGATTCTGTGAATAGATCGTACTGTACGAATATGTTCGTACTGTACGATATGTTCAGATCCAAAACCCTAGCCGTAGTTTAATTTGAGTAAGTGATTTTGCGCCGCTCGTACTGTACGAACGTGTTCGTACTGTACGATTTGTTTTTAATACTTACTTAAATTAACCCGTAATTAGTGCATGTAATCCAGGCCTAATTAATTTTTGAACATCGTACTGTACGAACTGGTTCGTACCATACGATGAACAGAGACGACATCTGATCGTCCAGACTATCGTCCTGTATGAATAGTGTTTTGTTGATCGTACCGTATGATATTATATCGTACAGTATTTTTTTTTGAACTGTTCGTACATCTTCGTACCAGGACGACGTCTGTTTGTACATATCGTACTGTATGATGTTGCATCGTACTGTACGAACAGTAACGGTTACTTTTGAAATTAGAGGTTTTTGGAGCCTGCTTTTAGATGTCAATCAAGTCTTTTTGGGGAAGAATTACAGAGGGGGTGAACGTGGTTAGAGAGGGATTCCAAGGGAGAGATCTCTAGAGAAATTCTTGAGGGTTGAGAGAGGAAGGAGGAGGTGAGCGTTGTGAGGGAGAAGAGGTGTGAGGGAGATCACACAGTTGCTCCAAGCTTGCTGCATCTTGCTCCTCCTGTGGCCCTAGAAGGATTTGAGGGGGAATCTCCAAGGGAAAGGCTTATCTACATCCGTTGCCTCGAGGTTCTCTGCCTTCTCCAGGAGGGAGAAAAACGAGAAGGTTCTCTGCCATCGCCAGGAGGGCGAAAACAGAGTTTGGCACTCCGCCACGCCGGGTTGGTGAAAGGGAGGTTTGTAAAGGCTTCTCCGCCTTGCCGAGGGGGGCAAAAGGAGAACTATTTTGATAGTGAAAATCCCGGAGCGGAGGACTCCGAGGAGTGGACGTAGGTCATATTTTGACCGAACCACTATAAAAACTCTTGGTGTGTTTTTTCCTTATCGTCATTTACTTTTTACTTGCATTTAATTTTCATGACTATTGCATTGTGAAGCTTGTGGAAGAATAATTGTTTTGTTGTAGTATTTCAAAAATAACAAAAAATTAGAACTCTTGTTTAGGGTTATTTTTATTAAGGAAAAGTTTTTCACAATTCACCCCCCCTCTTATCATTTAGTTATTTCAATTGGTATCAGAGCTTGTTTTTCAAAAATAGTGTTTTAGAAAACCTTGAAATAAAACGATCATGTCGAACTTTGGTAATCGTAACACTGCGGAGGGTTATTCAATAACTCGTCCACCACTTTTTGATAACATTCTGTTTGATTTCTGGAACATTAGAATGTCTACATTTTTGCAATCTATAGATTACCGCATGTGGATGTTAGTAAATGATGGATATGTTGCACCGTTTAAGATTGTTAATGGTTTGAAAACTCCTGTACCTTTTATTGAATGGAGCAATGATGATAGGGAGTTAGCCCAACTGAATGCTAAGTGTTTAAACTGCTTTTTTTGTGCATTGAAATCTTAGGACTATATGAGAGTATCTACTTGTGTTTCTGGTAAGGAGATTTGGGATAGACTGTGCATTACATACGAAGGAACAAACGAAGTAAAATAGTTTAGGCTTAACATTCTACTGCATGATTATGAATTATTCCGTATGAAACCTAGCGAAACAATTTCTGACATGTACACTAGGTTCACCCAAATTGTGACATCCTTGCATGCATTAGGAAGAGAAATTTCAAATTCTGAGAAAGTGAATAAAATTCTTAGATGCCTACCTAGTTCCTATGATGCTAAGATAACTGCTATCATTGAGTCTAAAGATCTTAATGTTTATTCTATTGATAACCTCCTTGGGTCACTCATTGCATAAGAGCAAGGAGTGAGCCAAAGGCAAAGTGATGCAGGTGAAAAGAAAAAGGAGCGGATGATGGCATTAAAAGCTAGCAACTCAGAAAGTGAAAGCTCTGCAGGGGAGGAAGATGATGATATAGCACTGATGACCCGACAGTTCAAAAATTTCCTGAAGAGAAAACAAAAGCGTCATCAGAACAGCTGGAATAAAGGTAAGAGCTCAAGGTTCAATAAGGTTTCATCTGATACAATCTGTTTTGAATGCAGGAAGCCAGGTCACCTTCGAGCCGATTGCCCCAATCTGAAGAGCCAACCAGCTAAGGAGAAAGGTGATGAGAAAGCCAAATACAAGAAAGGAAAGATGAGGACACAAAAAGCTTTTTGGGCCGACTCTGCCTCAGAATCGTCAGAGGAAGAAGCAAAGGAGGAGATAACTAATTTGTGTCTTATGGCTAACGATAACCTTGATTAAACGGATCAAGACGAGGTATGTCAACTTTCATATGATGAATTACTGCTTATTTCTGAGAATATTCATGACTCGTATAGGAAACTGAAAAAGTTGCATGCTAAACTTAATATTGAATTTAGTTCGTTACAAATTGAGCATGCTAACTTAGTTAAAGAAAATTCTGATTTAGATAAAGATCACATATTGCTTCTTGATGAGTATGATGCATTAAATAAGAAGCATATTGAACTAAGTAAAGCACATGAATCCTTGAAAACATCGCATATTGAACTAGATGTAGAGTTTGAAAAACTAACAGCACTTGCATTAGAAGTAGATCATAGTGAGCACTTGCTATTAATAGAAGTTGATGGATTGACAGCTCAAAATAAAACTTTTAGTGAGAGAATAAAAGAACTAGAAAATGAAATTGCATCACTCACATTAGGCCATCCTCGTAAACCCCCAACACTGCATGCATCACAAAACTTTAGAAAGAGGCACCACCACCCACATAGATTAGTAAACCCATTTCCTGGTGTTAGGTGTTTCTCTTGTGGCATGCTAGGTCACATAGCCCGCACATGCACAATTCACTGTAGGACACACTTAATATGGAGACCTAAACTGCATCCATCACAGCATAGCATGCATACATCTCATTCATGCAAGCATAAGGAGGAACCCAAACTCACTTGGGTTCCCAAATCTAATCTTTGAATGAAATTATAGGGATGCTCTCACAAAAGACCTAGTGAGAGCATGTGGTACCTGGATAGTGGCTGCTCGCGACACATGACTGGAGATATGAAGAAGTTCATCCTATTGGAGACCAAAACTGGAGGCAAAGTAACATTGGGAGACAACACTACCAGGAAGGTGATAGGCTCAGGTATCGTTGGTAATGCTAAGAATTTTTTAATTGAAAATGTTTTATTAGTTGATGGTTTAAAGCATAACTTACTTAGCATTAGTCAACTGTGTGACAAAGGTTTTGATGTTAAGTTTTTTACTGATAGATGCCTGATTAGTTTATTTGATGAAATAATTTTAGAAGGAAAACGAATGAACAATGTTTACATGTTAGACCTTGATTGCGTTGATAGCTCAAAATCATTTTGCTTGAAAACAATAGTTGATGACTCGTGGCTATGGCATAGGAGACTATGCCATGCTAGTATGAAAACTCTTAGAAACATCACTCAGAAAAACCTAGTTAGAGGTGTACCTAAGTTAGACTTTACCAAGGATCACTTATGTGATGCTTGCCAACTAGGAAAATAAGTTAAATCATCCTTTCACTCAATTAGAGATGTGATCACCTCTAGGCCACTAGAAATTCTACACATGGACTTATTTGGACCCGTTAGTACAGCCAGTCTAGGTGGAAAGAATTATGGTTTTGTGATTGTAGATGACTTCACTAGATTTACTTGGGTAAGATTCTTAGCACACAAAAATGAGTTTTTTGAGGAATTTAAAGTATTCTCCACATGGATTCAACGAAAATTAGGTTGTGAAATATCAACAATCCATAGCGATCATGGTGGAGAGTTCCAAAATGATAAGTTTGAGTCATTCTGTCAAGAGATAGGAATAGAACACAATTTCTCAGCTCCTAGAACACCCCAACAGAATGGCATAGCAGAAAGGAAGAATAGAACTTTGGTAGAAGCTGCTAGGGCAATGTTAGCGGAGTATACACTTCCTAGATACTTTTGGGCAGAAGCAGTCAACACAGCCTGTTATATTTTGAACAGAGTAAACATAAGATCGAAGCTAAATAAAACTCCATATGAACTCCTTAAGGGTAGGACACTAAATCTTTCACATTTACATGTCTTTGGGTGTAAGTGCTTCATCTTAAATAATGGTAAACATCCCTTAGGAAAATTTGATCCCAAGTCTGATGAGGGTGTCTTCTTAGGTTATTCTTCTGTAGGTAAGGCCTATAGAATTTTTAATAAAAGAACCCTTGTAGTAGAAGAATCCACCCATGTGGTATTTGATGAATCAGATAAGCCCTCAGAATATAAAATTGAAGATGATGAAATAGAGGCAATTCAAAGAGTAGAGACGATGACCTTAGGAGAAAGGGTCGAACCTCAGGAAGATTTGCCTAGAGAATGGAGATATTCTTCTAGTCATCCTAAAGAGTTAATTTTAGGAGACCCTTCAGAAGGTGTAAGAACTAGGCATGGACTTAGGAAGGAGGTTATTCACTCAGCATTCATCTCTATGATAGAACCCACAAGTATAGATCAAGCCTAAGGAGATGAATTTTGGATTCTAGCAATGCAAGAAGAGCTGAACCAATTCACCAGAAATGATGTTTGGGAGTTAGTAAGAGACCTAAAGAACACAGTGTTGTTGGAACAAAATGGGTATTCAAGAATAAGGTGAATGATTCAGGAACAATAATAAGGAATAAAGCAAGGCTAGTAGCGAAGGGGTACAACCAAATTGAGGGGATAGAGTTTGAAGAAACCTTTGCCCCTGTTGCTAGACTAGAAGCTATAAGAGTGCTCTTAGCTTTTGCTTGCTTCAAAAACTTTAAGTTATATCAAATGGATGTAAAGAGTGCATTTCTGAACGGGGTAATTAAGGAAGATGTCTACGTTGAGCAACCCCCCGGATTTGAAAGTTCACAATTTCCAAATCATGTATTTAAATTAAAGAAGGCACTATATGGATTAAAGCAAGCACCTAGAGCATGATACGAAAGACTTAGCTCATTTCTTTTGGATAGAGGATTTAAAAAGGGTAGTGTAGATACTACACTCTTTTTACAAAAGGTTAAAAAAGAAATTCTCATTGTTCAAATATATGTGGATGACATCTTGTTTGGATCTTCGGATAAAAACTTATGCGATGAATTTTTGAAAACAATGAGTAATAAGTTTTAAATGAGCATGATGTGAGAACTTAATTACTTTCTTGGCTTTAGTGTAAAACAAATGGATAATATAACTTTTCTTAGCCAATCAAAGTATATTAAGGATATTTTAAAGAAATATGAAATGGATAGTGCAAAACCCATGAATACCCCAATGAGTTCGACAATCCAATTAGATAAGGATCCTAGTGGAAAATCAGTAGATCAGAAAAAATATAGAGGAATGATTGGATCCCTTCTTTACCTGACTGCCAGTAGACCGGACATAATGTTTAGTGTGTGCCTTTGTGCCCGTTTTCAAGCCAATCCTAAAGAGTCTCACTTAACTGCTGTCAAAAGAATTCTTAGATATCTACTAGGCACCCCAAACATAGGAATTTGGTATCCCAGACACAGCACTTCCTTTGAAATCCTAGGGTACTCAGATTCAGACTTTGCAGGATGTAGGATAGATAGAAAGAGCACCTCTGGTACCTGCCAATTCATCGGACAATCATTAGTTTCTTGGTCCAGTAGGAAGCAAAACTCAGTAGCACTTTCCACAGCCGAGGCAGAATATATTGCAGTAGGAAGTTGTGTTGCACAAGTGCTATGGTTAAAACAACAAATTCTTGATCTTGGACTACCTGTTGGAACCATCTCGATCATGTGTGACAACACAAGTGCAATTTGTATATCTAAGAATCCAATTCAACACTCTTGAACGAAACACATAGACATTAGACATCATTTCATTAGAGATCACGTCGCTAAGGGAGATATAGAACTACATCACATCGCTATAGGAGATCAATTGGCAGACATATTCACAAAACCTTTAGCTTTCGACACCTTTTGCACCATGAGGACCAGATTAGGTGTCATAGATATAACAGCATAAAAAAAAATTAAAAATTTGTGTTTTTTTTGTTGTTTGGCTGCTCCTGATCATCACACACTCACCTCACCAAAACTCTGCGTTCACTGTTCATCGTACTGTACGATATATCTCACTGTCAACAAACAAGCTGATTTTGGCTCTGTTGATCGTACTGTACGATCTCGATCGTACTGTACGATATTCATCCGTATTATTTCCTACCGTATTGTACGATATCTCTCTTTCGTACAATACGATCCACGTCAGTCAGCAACGGATTGGGACGAATTAAACCGGGTTGGTACGACATTATTGAGTATCGTACTGTACGATACCACTATATTGCATGGTACGATCCACATCAGCACACGGAATAAATGTGAGTTAAAGCTGTTCGGTACGATATTTATTATGTATCGTACTGTACGATACACCTGTTCGTACAGTACGAAACTTTTGGTCAAAAGTCATACTGAAGCCTCGGGACGATCGAAATTCGCCTGATCGTACTATATGATATCTATCGTACTATACGATTTGACTGTCTTTTCCCGGAACGAACGGTCAGAACATTGATTGCCTATCGTACTGTACGATTTCAGATCGTATTGTACGATGTTCAAAATTTCCTATAAGTACCCTTACCTAGGCTGTTCATTTTGAAAGTTCGATGGGGATGTTAAGCCCTATGAACTTAGTCCCAAACTAACCAAGAGGGGGGGTGAATTGGTATTTTAAAAACTTCTTTTTAAACAAAGAAATAAAATCACATAAACCAAATCACACCACAAAATAATGCGGAATTTAAACGTGCAGAAGCAAGAAAAGGAACACAGAAATTTATAGTGGTTCGGTCGACTCGACCTACGTCCAGTCCTTGGAGGCACCCTCCAAGTATTGCACTACAAAAAAGTGACTCTCCTTTAGCCCCCACGGCTAGGTGGAGAAACCCTCACAAGAACCTCCTTTTTGCCACCCCGGCAAGGCAGAGAACCTATCTCCTTTTGCTTCCTCCTGAAGCTGGCAGAGAACCAGAACCAAAAGCAAAACTCCTTGCCTCTACCGACCCTTCCACGGACGAGAAACTTTAGACGAAGACGACGCAGAGAGATCCTTGAAGCAACCCTTGTGAAACCCTTCACAAGCTCCCCCTCACAAGATCCTCTCTCTCTCCTCTCTCTCTCTTTCTCTCCTCAAGGTCTTCTCAGGTCAAGGCAGCAGCCAAAGGTTTTTGAAAACGTTGAACAAGAGCTCTTAAATAGAAGAGCTCCAAAAGAGCTCATTAATTGCAAGTTGCCGACAATATCGTCCAGGCCGATATGGACATCGGCCTGGCCGATCAGTACAAATAAAATGAAGATCGGCCAGAGCATAGCCCTGGATGAAAAACTGGACGATTGAAAATTAGCTTGATCGTCCAGGCCGATCTCACGATCGTCCTGGCCGATCTCACGATCGTCCTGGCCGATCATTTCAAATCAGAGGAAAATCGTCCTGACAATAGCCCTGGATACGGGCTGGCTGATATTGATCGTCCTGAAGTAACTTAAGGTTTTTGACTAGATCTGCCTGGCCGATCTTGCGATCGTCCAGTACGATCTGATCGTATCAATCATCCTTAGTTACTCCCTTGATTTCCTGAACAATTATGGCATAATTTGTGAATATCGTCCAGGCCGATCCGAGGATCGTCCGGGCCGATAATTTAAAGATACAGTATACCATAGTTGTCTATGGCGGCTACTTCTTTCTATTTTGAGCTTATCGTCCAGGACGATCTGTTAATGTCGGCTGCCTTAATTAAGAATCCTTAATTAGACTTTCTGTTTTAAGCTGATCGTCCAGGCCGATCAAAGAAATTGTCCTGGCCGATATGAGTAAAAACAGAAATTCTAAGTCTCTCAAGTGTGTGTGTGAAGGGATACAAAGCATCAGTCTCTTTGACTATTACAAGTGGACTCAAAAGGTAAAAAACAAAAGTACAGACTGACTCAACCCTAAACCAACGCATTCCTGAACTTGGCTCCTTTTTGATTGTCCGATCTTTGATTCCTGAAAAGTTAGAAGCAACAAGCTGTCCAAGAAAAGCAGTGTTTGTCAATCATCAAAACATAAGACATGAAAAATAGATTTGCAACAATCTCCCCCTTTTTGATGATGGCAAAACACAAGTAGGACAAAAATAGATTCATTAGAAAAACAAAGTTACAACATCAACTTTTTCCTACCACACCCTATCCTACTCTCCCTTTTTGTCATCACAAAAAGAGAGTCCAGAAACAGCAGAGAGAGAGAAAAAAAAAATCTTGAAAGACTAGCTACAAAAAGACAAGAAATAATAACTCAAAACACAAACTAAAAGAACGAGGGATCCTGATCATCAGATGGAGGAGGTGGAGGTGGCTGCTGAAAGTAACTGGCAAGGGTGGTAAACTGAGCATTGAACCAGGCGATGTCCTGGTCATGCTGCTGCTGCTGGTGAGTAAAAAAACTGTCAAATCGAGCTAAATCCTCAGCGCGGTGATGCTCGTAGCAGGCAATGTCCTCAGAGTGTTGCTGCTCCTGGGCAGCAACATATGCGTCAAACCGGGTCTCCCAACGATCAAATCTCTCAATCAACTGATCAACCGGTGAGTGTTGGTGGACAGGGACAGAGTCAGGAAAGGGAGCTGGAGCGGGAGCCTCCTCCTCTCGAGCCCCCTGAGGTTCCTCAGGGTGGAGACGAGTACTGTGAAGGGTGCTGAAGGAATTGTTTGAGTAGAAGGGAGTTGGGAGGTTTGGTGGAATAGGATATTGAAGTTGGTATTTAGTTTCAAGAACATAGGCTATGATGTGTCCTAAGGCTAGATTTGGCTTTCTTCTGTGGCCTGGATCGCGAATTATTGTTAGGTGATCAATGTAACGAAAAAATAGGTCCGCAGTGTTGAATTCCCTATGAGCCATGATGTAGAAGGTAGTGAGGGAAAGTAGAGGGGTAATGTGGACTCGGTCGCCGGCTTTTGGAATGATAGAGGTGCGAAGGACATGTTGGATTGTCCTAGCATCTCTGACTAAAGAGCTAGTCTCTCCAACATGGTAACGGACATTGGTCTGGCGAAGAAAGTGATTTGCCGTGGACCAGTCAAAATCAGGATCAGGGGCAATTAAGTGCAGCTTATCTCCGGTGGTGGATAGCTGTAAAAGATCAACACAGTCCTGATATGTGATTTCGATAGGGCGTCGATTCACATAGGAGGACAGGGCTGTGAAGGTGGAGTTGATGCGAAGGTTTGCAAAAAATTCTAGAAGGAACTCAGAATTGAAAGGGAAAACAAGAGACAGAATGAAGCAAAGGGAAGTGTGAGCGAAGAGATCCATTATCGGGTAAGAGATGTGGACCGGATTGATAATTCTGGAAATAGTAATTCCACATTCTTTATAACGATGATATGCGGCTTCATCGTCTTGCTTCCCGGAAACGAGGGTCAACCCTTGCCCTCGAGGAACTTCCAGAGGTCTGACGGACGCGTTTCCCACCAGCCATTTGAGAGGACTTAAGAAAAAACACAAAGGAGAAAGGATGAAGAGTGAAAAATCATGGCTGGATCGGCCTGAATTTAAGGAAACGGCCATATCGTCCTGGCCGATCACGGAATCGTCCAGGCCGATATGTGTCAATAATTACGTACAGACTGATTGGTCAAAAAGGCGGTCCAATCGTCCGGGTCGATCAGATATCGGCCAGGCCGATTAGACACAGGCTATCGGCCCGAGGAGTCAGTCCGGACGACCGTTGAAAAAGCAGATCGTCCGGGCCGATTAGGTGTATCGTCCAGGACGATGCACAATAATTGATCATACCGGCCGAAGCTAAAACGTTTTAAATGCTTGCCACGTGTATCGTCCAGGACGAACAGTGGATCGGCCCGGCCGATGGTCCAATAATGGATCGTCCGGGGCCGAATTTAAAGATCAAAACGTACTGACACGTGGATCGTCCGGGACGGTCCAGTGTATCGGCCAGGACAATGCACATAGAATGCATCGGCCAGGACTATCACCATGAGTTTGATCGAATCGTTCAGAATGATAATGTATCGTCCAGGACGATGAAATGCAGTAAGCACAGAAAAAAGGTCAGCAGATGGATTTTGGAAAGAATTTGTCATATCGACCAGGACGATATAAATATCGGCCAGGCCGATCTGACTTGAATTTGAAATCAAGACAGAAAAGGTGATGATCAAGACTCTCAAAAAATAAAAATAATAAAAAAATAATAAAAAAATAAAAACAAACAGTCAAAGATATAAAAAAAATAAAACAAACACCGAACATTTTTGGATTTTAATTTTTCTATTTTTTTTTTGTTTTATGGAGGCATCATATGAGAATTCTTTTCATGAATTTAAACCTTTAAAGTTTTAGGAGATCAAGAGGTTTAACAAAATCCAATCAGAAGAAGGTAGAAAAACTGATTCCATTTATCCTAGATCGAACATCCTTCAGGGTACAAAATTTTCTTAAAAACAACAGAGTCCTAACTCGGAATAACAAAAGAGGATAAGAAGATCCAATCAAGACTTGTTAACAATAAAAATATCTCATAAATAATAAACCAAAATAATTTTTCTCAATCATGGAAATTGAAATTAAATCTTTGAAGGTATCACATAATCAATGAGTTTTCTAAGTTTTAAGAGTTTTACCAAAGAGATGATAGCTTGCAATGGGCTAATTTTATGCCTCTTGTCACTTTTATTGGCTCTTTGAGCATCTTTTGATTTTTGATACACTTTTGTGTATATAGTTTTCTTTTCAATTTGGCTTCATTGGCCTCTTTCCTTTTTAACTTTTGCAAGCTAAAAATTTTTTAATATACCCTTAAAAAAAATACTTAGTTGTGAGTATATCCTCCAAATATTAGAGAATAGGAGCTCTCTCTCTAACATAGGGAAGAACAATCCACAACACAAAATCAAAATCACGTGATAACTGCAATGGTAAGATTTCAAAAGCTTGAATGATATCAAAGAATTTTGACTATTATGCATAAGATGATTTAATGTAGCAAGATTAGAAAGAGATCTTAAAAAGCAATTGGTTAAATTGAGTTTAGACTTTTGTTTTATAGAAGAAAATCATGCCACTAAACAAAGTCAGAAGAAGGAAAAAAAATCAACAGTTTACTTCCTTTAACCAATTTTAAAAAGCTAAACCCTATCTCCAAAAACTCCAATATTTAAAAGCTTGAGAAGTTTCATCATATGGAAGCCCAAAAAAAAAAAAAAATAAAGACAAAAAAAAACAAAAACTTAAAAAATAAAGCAAACTAAAAACAAATCAAAGTGAACACAAAAACTAAAAATAAAAGACACACAAAAAAACTAAAGATTTCAAGCAAGTGATAAAGCAATGGATTTAAGCAATTGAGCTGCAAGCCTCCTTATGTTTAGTTATCTTATGCTCCCACGAGGTCTTTGGTGAGAGCACTCCTGCAAAACTCAACAACAGTCAGTTTTAGGAACCCAAACAGATTTGGGCTCCTTCTTAGGAAATGTAGAGTGCAATGCAGATGTGGTATGCTTTGAATCATGCATCTTAGGTCTCCACACCCAATGTGTACTGCGGTGAACTGTGCAAGTGTGTGAGATGTGTCCTAGCATGCCACAAGAAAAACATTGAACTCCAGGAAAAGGTTTTCTTAAATGGTTTGGGAAAAAATGCCTCTTCCTAGGTTCTGGCCTTTGATTAAAAGTTGGTGTCATCCTAGCTTTCTTACATGTTTCCAAATCATTTTGAATTCTCAAGTTAGTTCTTTTTAATGCATCATTCTCAATCCTCAAATTTTTCTCAATCTCTTTAGATTTCTTAAGATCATCATTAAGTGAGGTGTGTGAAGCTTTTAATGCATTGCTTTTATCAACTAATTCCAAATGCTTCTTTTTTAATTCATCAAATTCATCAAGGAGAGCCATGTGATTTGAATCAATCGTTGCATGATCTTTGAGAAAAACTTCATGCTCTTTTTGTAGATTTGAATGTTCTAATTTTAGGCTAGCATGAGTTTTCTTAAGTTTTTTATATGATGTATGCATTTTTTCACAAATTTCAAACAATTCATCATAGGTTGGTTTACATACCTCTTCCTCATCACTTTGATTTTCTCCCATGAAACACAAGTTTGTAGTCTCTTCCTCTGGTTCAGTCTCAGAGGAATCAGTACCAGATTCTGCCCAGAAGCCTCTTTGGATTTTCTTATTCTCCTTCCTAGACTTAGTTTTCTCCTCACCTTTTTCCTTTTCTTTGCTTGAATGATCTTGAAGTGTAGGACAATCGGCTCTTACATGTCCAGGTTTCCTGCATTCAAAACAAACAACATCAGAAGATCCTTTAATATGTTTATGATCCTTACCTTTTCTCCAATTTTGATGATGCTTTTGTTTCTTCCTTAGAAAGCTTTTGAATTGCCTTGTGATGAAGGCAACTCCATCGCTTTCAGACCCGGAAGATTCAGAATCCGATTTGTGTGCCTTCAGTGCAATTGTTTTCTCCTTTTTCTTCTCACCTGCATCAAGATTTTTTTGATTCACCCCTTGCTCGTAAGCAATGAGTGAGCCAAGCAAGTTATCAATAGAATAGGTGTTCAAATCTTTAGATTCAGTGATTGCAGTAATTTTTGCATCATAGGACGAAGGCAAGCATCTCAAAATCTTGTTAACTTTTTCATAGTTCGAAAGTTCTTTTCCTAGTGCATGCAATGAGGTAGCAATCTGAGTAAACCTAGTGTACATGTCAAAAATTGATTCATGAGGTTTCATACGAAAAAGTTCGTAGTCATGCAAGAGAATGTTTAAACGGGATTATTTAACTTCATTAGTGCCTTCATAAGTAATGCACAATTTATCCCAAATTTCTTTACCAGTTTTGCAAGTTGAAACACGCATGTAATCCTCAAATTTTAAATCACAGAAAAAATAATTCAAACATTTCGCATTTAATTGAGCTAAATCTCGCTCATTAAAACTCCATTCGGTAAAAGCAACTTCAGTTTTAAAACCGTTAATTTCACGAGAAGGTGGAGAATAACCTTCTTGAATAAGCATCCACATGCGATAATCAGTAGATTATAAAAAAGTTGACATGCGAGTTTTCCAAAAATCAAAAAATAGGTTATCGAACAGAGGAGGTCGGGTAATAGAATACCCTTCCGTAGTGTTGCGATTCCCAAAGTTAGACATGGATCAAATTCAAAAAGTTTTCAAACTTTAATTTTCGAATCAAGCTCTGATAGCACTTGAAAGTTCGATGGGGATGTTAAGCCCTATGAACTTAGTCCCAAACTAACCAAGAGGGGGGGTGAATTGGTATTTTAAAAACTTCTTTTTAAACAAAGAAATTAAGTCACATAAACCAAATCACACCACAAAATAATGCGGAATTTAAACGTACGGAAGCAAGAAAAGGAACACAGAAATTTATAGTGGTTCGGTCGACTCGACCTACGTCCACTCCTTGGAGGCACCCTCCAAGTATTGCACTACAAAAAAGTGACTCTCCTTTAGCCCCCACGGCTAGGTGGAGAAACCCTCACAAGAACCTCCTTTTTTCCACCCCGGCAAGGCAGAGAACCTATCTCCTTTTGCTTCCTCCTGAAGCTGGCAGAGAACCAGAACCAAAAGCAAAACTTCTTACCTCTACCGACACTTCCACGGATGAGAAACTCTAGACGAAGACGACGCAGAGAGATCCTTGAAGCAACCCTTGTAAAACCCCTCACAAGCTCCCCCTCACAAGATCCTCTCTCTCTCCTCTCTCTCTCTTTCTCTCCTCAAGGTCTTCTCAGGTCAAGGTAGCAGCCAAAGGTTTTTGAAAACGTTGAACAAGAGCTCTTAAATAGAAGAGCTCCAAAAGAGCTCATTAATTGCAAGTTACCAAAAATATCGTCCAGGCCGATATGGACATCGGCCTGGCCGATCAGTACAAATCAATGAAGATCAGCCAGAGCATAGCCCTGGATGAAAAACTGGACGATTGAAAATTAGCTTGATCGTCCAGGCCGATCTTACGATCGTCCTGGCCGATCATTTCAAATCAGAGGAAAATCATCCTGACAATAGCCCTGGATACGGGCTGCCCGATATTGATCGTCCTGAAGTAACTTAAGGTTTTTGACTAGATCGGCCTGGCCGATCTTGCGATCGTCCAGGACGATCTGATCGTATCAATCATCCTTAGTTACTCCCTTGATTTCCTAAATAATTATGGCATAATTTGTGAATATCGTCCAGGCCGATCCGGGGATCGTTCGGGCCGATAATTTAAAGATACAGTATACCATACTTGTCTATGGCGGCTACTTCTTTCTGTTTTGAGCTTATCGTCCTGGCCGATACACGTATCGTCCAGGACGATCTGTTAATGTCGGCTGCCTTAATTAAGAATCCTTAATTAGACTTTCTATTTTAAGCTGATCGTCCAGGCCGATCAAAGAAATCGTCCTGGCCGATATGAGTAAAAATAGAAATTCTAAGTCTCTCAAGTGTGTGCGTGAAGGGTTACAAAGCATCAGTCTCTTTGACTATTACAAGTGGACTCAAAAGGTAAAAAACAAAAGTACAGACTGACTCAACCCTAAACCAACGCATTCCTGAACTTGGCACCTTTTTTATTGTCCGATCTTTGATTCCTGAAAAGTTAGAAGCAACAAGCTGTCCAAGAAAAGCAGTGTTTGTCAATCATCAAAACATAAGACATGAAAAATAGATTTGCAACACATTTCACTGAAATCTCTCCTCACTCACTTCTTCACTCGTTTTTGTGTCCTACTGCAATGTCTAAGCGAGTTCGGATGACTGCTGGAAGCTCGTCCTCGTCGAGTCGCCAACCTGATCGTTTTATGAATTCTGAAAAATGAGGAAGCCTACCATCGTTATAGAGCCTGCAAAATTTCTCCTTCAAAAATGCTTAATCAGGCTGCTCTCAATTTCGAGGTAATGAGCCTCTTTGCTTCCACCACCTTCCAATTCCTACTCACTCTGGTGTTTCCATATAATTCTGAACTTCTTATTGAATTCCTCGCCAACCTCACCTACACCGTAGACAACACCACTTTTCACTCCTTTGTTTGTGGCCGCACCGTTGAAATCACTAGAGCCGATATCGCCCAATATATTGGGCTGTCCACTGAAGGACCTATAGTTCGCTCGTTTCTTACCGATGAATTTGATTGGAGCGATGTAAATAGAGTCCTTAGGAATACTATCTTTCATCAACACCAACCTCTTGTTCAATCCTTAACTCGAAATACACGTATAATTCAACATGTTCTTCGAACCTCAATCATACCCAAAGGTGGCGACCGTATCAATCTGACCCCTACCTTGTCCGTCGCTACCTATCTTATTATCTCCAACATTAAGTTTGATGAGGTTGATTTAATCAGCAACTACATTCGCCACATGACTTTTGTTCGTCTACCTACCACCCGACGAAAACAAAATCTAGCTCTTGGTCACCTAATAGGATATATCCTCCACAATAAATATCAATTAGCCTACCCTGGTGAACCAGACATTCTTCCTATTTTTTATACGGATGCTTCCTTCCGTATTCTCTTTCATCAGGGACATGAGCCTGAAGATCCAGTTATTGATGACGAAGAAGGAGAAGATGCCCCAGCCGCAGCTCCAGCTCGACCACGACACCATGCTGCACCCCGAGCACCTGCACCAGCACCAGCGCACCCTAATGATGACTTAGTCGCCCGCTTCGACCAGCTGCAGACTCGTCTCGACATGCATATTCAAGAACAACATCACCAACACGAGACTGATATGCAGTGGTTTGGCGAACGTTTCACTGCAATTGATCACCGCTTCGATGCTCTCTTTCAATATTTTCAACCAAATCCACCTCCACCACCACCAGATCAGGACCCGTCTGCTTAGTTTGTTTATGTTTGCATTATAGTTTTTGTTTGTTTTCTTCTCTTACTTTTTGCTTTTAGTTGCTCCTCCTTTTTGTGCTGTCAAAAGGGAGAGAAGTTTGTTGTACCTTATTGTGCCTGTTATTTAAATGCATTCCTGTTTGTTTTACACTTGCTTTTGGTATTATTTTTTTCTTGTGTTTACTTTAAAAAATAAAAAATAAAAAATAAAAAAAAAACAAAAGAAATGCTTTTCATACTCACTTGCAACAAATTATTTGACATCATCAAAAAGGGGGAGATTGTTGCAACCCATAACCCCGAGTTTGAAGATTTTGATGATGCCAAATAATGAGTGTTTTGGAACAACCTTTCATTGAATACTATTTTATTTGCTATTGTCCTTGAGTACTAATATTTCAGGAAGATCACAAGTGACTCAGGACAAAAGGAAGACTAAAGAAAGGGTAGATTAGGAGTATGAGTCAAACATTATATTTTTTCTATTTATTTGATTTTATTTTATTGAGTCTGGCCACAAAATGCATAAGAGTAAGAGCAACCATGCACACACACAGGGGGAGAGTTTGTTTTTAAATGAAAATTGTCATAGAAATTCTTCTCTGTAGATCGTATTATACGATTTTAATTCGTACCGTACGATCAGAGATATGTGGACGATTCTGTGAATAGATCGTACTGTACGAATATGTTCGTACTGTACGATATGTTCAGATCCAAAACCCTAGCCGTAATTTAATTTGAGTAAGTGATTTTGCGCCGCTCGTACTGTACGAACGTGTTCGTACTGTACGATTTGTTTTTAATACTTACTTAAATTAACCCGTAATTAGTGCATGTAATCCAGGCCTAATTAATTTTTGAACATTGTACTGTACGAACTAGTTCGTACCATACGATGAACAGAGACGACATCTGATCGTCCAGACTATAGTCCTGTACGAATAGTGTTTTGTTGATCGTACCGTACGATATTATATCGTACAGTACGAATTGTTTTTGAACTGTTCGTACATCTTCGTACCAGGACGACGTCTGTTTGTACATATCGTACTGTACGATGTTGCATCGTACTGTACGAACAGTAACGGCTACTTTTGAAATCAGAGGTTTTTGGTGCCTGTTTTTAGATGTCAATCAAGTCTTTTTGAGGAAGAGTTACAGAGGGGGTGAACGTGGTTAGAGAGGGATTCCAAGGGAGAGATCTCTAGAGAAATTCTCGAGGGTTGAGAGAGGAAGAAGGAGGTGAGCGTTATGAGGGAGAAGAGGTGTGAGGGAGATCACACGGTTGCTCCAAGCTTGCTGCATCTTGCTCCTCTTATGGCCCTAGAAGGATTTGAGGGAGGATCTCCAAGGGAAAGGCTTATCTACATCTGTTGCCTTGAGGTTCTCTGCCTTCTCCAGGAGGGAGAAAAACGAGAAGGTTCTCTGCCGTCGCCAGGAGGGCGAAAACAGAGTTTGGCACTCTGCCACGCCGGGTTGGTGAAAGGGAGGTTTGTAAAGGCTTCTCCGCCTTGCCGAGGGGGACAAAAGGAGAACTATTTTGATAGTGAAAATCCCGGAGCGGAGGACTCCGGGGAGTGGACGTTGGTCATATTTTGACCGAACCACTATAAAAACTCTTGGTGTGTTTTTTCCTTATCGTCGTTTACTTTTTACTTGCATTTAATTTTCATGACTATTGCATTGTGAAGCTTGTGGAAGAATAATTGTTTTGTTGTAGTATTTCAAAAATAACAAAAAATTAGAACTCTTGTTTAGGGTTATTTTTATTAAGGAAAAGTTTTTCACAATTCACCCCTCCCCCCTATTGTCATTTAGTTATTTCATTGACCCCTCAAGGGGAAGACGAATCTGATGTCATATTAGATGGTGATACCCCTGAAATTAACTTTCAAGAGAGTCCCATCGTGATAGACTTTTCGGATTCAGAATACCATTCAGAAAATGGCAATCAATCGCCTAACGAGAGCGTAGACCTCCCCGTAAATTGTCCTTCCGATGAAATCATGCAAGTGCAACTGTGTGAAGGTAAGGTCTTACCCCCTAGGCTTCCCCCTTAGAAAAAGGAAAAACAAGTTGTCTCCACTGATCAGATTCAAATCCCTACTCAACAATCAAACTCTTCTTCAAATCCACTGGGTCCCGATGTTAATGTTCCAAGCGTTGATTACAACGTCTTAGCTCACCTTAGGAAGTTGCCTGCTAAGTTGAGCATTTATGACGCCCTTGTCCTTTTAAAAGAGATGAGTGAGACTCTAATTAAAGCACTTCTCGACCTTGAGATTTTCTTAGCTCAACTTGCTTCAACTTCTGAGAAAGAAGCTTTGTACTTCAAGGAAATCCTGGGAGTTACCTTCTCCGATGAAGATCTACTCCTAGGAACTGCCAACCACAATCGCCCACTTTACATCACTGTAAATGTGGGCAATTTCAAGCTATCAAGAGTTCTACTTGATTCGGGTGCAACGGTCAATGTGATGAACATAAAGACTCTCGTATACCTTAGAGTTGATACTAGCAAGCTCTCAACTGATAGGTTGGTGCTTCGTGGGTTCAACGAAAAAGGCGAGAAGGCTTTAGGTTCGATCACACTTCTTCTAGAGATAGGAGAGTTAAAAACTAAAGCAAAATTTCATATAATTGATTCGGCTACATCCTTTAATGCGCTCCTAGGTAGGCCCTAGATCCATGAGTATAGAATGGTTCCTTCCACCCTACACCAATACATCATGTACCAACGAGATGTCATTTAGTTTGAAATTAAGGGTGATCTGCAACCATTCTCTGTTCATGAGGTTGGAATCTACGAGGATGCTACATACTATATTCCCAAAGGGTCCAATGCTAAATCTAAGGTAGAGATCAACGTTAAGGAGGAAAAAGCAGAAAATCAAAGTTCAAAAGCAATTCAAAAATTGAGAAAAGAAAAAGTCAAGAATAAAAAAAGAGACCATTCTAGTAGTGAAGACGACGTCGAGCGCGTGGTTTTTAGGCCTCCAATCAATCTACCTCAAAGAGGTGGAAGGATGGCCCAAAGAGCACGCGGTCGAGGCCGCCCTTCCACTGAAAAGAGAAATCCCCAATGTACATCGAACTTGAAACAAGTTCTGATGAAGAATCAAGAAAGAGGGGTGCTAGAATTGCTTTTGATTACAAAAAAATTAATCTTCCTCCAAAGTTTGATCTCACTTTATATTTAGATAGCGACCAAGAGGGTAACAAATTTAAACCTCAAAGTGACGAGCCAGAATTGACTATCTATGAAAAGCTTAACAAGGCTGTTGAGTCCTTAGCCTTAACCCCATTGTCTGTTGACAGAGTCTCAGGGTTAGTAACTAAGGATGCCCCTAACTTAGATGGAGAAGTAAGGAAAGTTCAGAGGTTCTTCCCTGGAACCTCCTCTTCAAGGAATGAAGGCGATGTAATCCTTGAAGAGGCAGATTTCAACGAATTAATAGAATTACCTTTCGGCTACTTTCCTCTTGGTGTTAAAGCTCTTATCTCTAAAGGTTTTGCTCCAAGTCGATGGATTAAGGGACAGGCGCGACACCACCAAAATATTTGGAATTCCAAATTCAATAAAAATTGGACGAGTGGTATCAGCTTTGGTACCGTTAGTTCGTTTGACGCTGATGAATATTGCTTGATGATAACTAGTTATCCTGAATCTGAAAGTGTCCCTACTGAAGTCATTGATTTGCTTGATAGACTTTGTTTGGAGACCTTAGATGATTCAGATGAAGTTCAAATTCAAGATGCACCCCCTGAATTTGAAGAAGAAATTAAATCGACAGTTGATAAACTTAAAGAAATTAACCTTGGAACAGAGGATGACCCTTACCCCATTTTCATAAGTTCTTTGTTGAGTAACGAGGAGTCTAAGGATCTAATTCAACTTCTATCCGAGTTAAAGGACTGTTTCGCTTGGACATACGATGAAATGCCAGGCTTGTCCGCCGATGTAGTAGTTCATAAACTTGGAATCTGGCATGATGCCACTCCTGTCAAACAAGCTCCACGACGCATGCATCTGGAGATCAAACAATAAGTCATTTCTGAAGTTAAGAAATTGGCCGAGGCCGAATTTATCTGGGAGGAGCAATATCCTTCTTGGGTAGCCAGCGTCGTGCTTGTTCGAAAGAAAAATGGTCAAATCCAGGTCTGTGTTGACTATAGAGACCTGAATAAGGCATGTCCTAAGGATGAATTTCCTTTGTCAATTCCAGAACTCATGGTGGACATAGCCTCCTCGCATGTTATTTTTTCCTTTATGGATGGCTCGTTTGATTATAATCAAATCAAGATGGCCCTAGAAGATGAGAATAACACTGTATTCAAAAGTCCTATAGGGATCTTTTGTTATAAAGTGATGCCATTTGGCCTTAAAAATGCCGGTGCAACCTACCAGCGGGCTACGACTCGATTATTTAATGACTTACTCCACAATCAAGTCGAATGCTACATAAACGATTTAGTTGCCAAGAGTAAAGTTAAAGAGGCTCATCTTTATGACTTAAGAATCATCTTCGAAAGGTTGCGCAGCTACGACCTTAAAATGAATCCCTTGAAGTGCGCCTTCGGTGTCACGTCAGGGAAATTTCTAGGTTTCGTAGTAAGGTACCGTGGAATTGAAATTGATCATGCCAAAATCAAAGCTATCTTAAATATGCCGCCTCCTAGGAGCCTTACTCAACTAAGGTCTCTTTAAGGTAGACTGGCGTATATAAGAAGATTCATTTCTAATCTTTCTAGAAGATGTCAGCCTTTCTCGATCTTTGCTAAAATGGATGTCAAATTCATTTGGGATGAGAAATGTCAATCTGCTTTTGAAAATATCAAACAATACCTGACCAATCCACCAGTCTTGAAAGCCCCCATTCCAGTGAGACCTTTAATCCTTTACACTGCGGCCCTTGACGAGTCTCTCGGGGCCCTCCTTGCTCAAGTCAATGACGAGGGGAAAGAGAACGCTATCTATTACCTAAGTCGAAGACTTCTGCCAACAGAAATTCGATATCCAACGATTGAGATATATTGTCTTGCCTTAGTTTTTGCAGCACAAAAACTAAGGCATTACATGCTTTCTCATTAAATCAACTTAATTTCCAGTTTCAACCCCTTGCAATACCTTATGACCAGGCCTACATTGTCAGGACGTTTGGCTCGTTGGTCTATGATATTGCTCCAATTTGAAATCACTTTTATTCCCCTACGTGCTGTGAAAGGGCAGGCCATCGCCGACTTCCTTGCAACACACCCGTTGCCGGTAGAATCTCCTCTAAACGATGATTTACCCGACGAACAAATCATGAGTTTCAAGGAATCTAATACTCAAACATGGGAAATGTATTTTGATGGTGCTGCATCCTCCCAACGGGGCTAAACACCTGAATCAACTATTCCCGGGAAAGCTAGAGTTGGCCTGGTATTCATAACACCAGATAAGGAAATGATGCACTTTTCCTACCATTTATCAGAACCTTGTACAAACAACGAGGCCGAGTACGAAGCTCTGATAACTGGCCTGGAACTTGCAATTTTAATGGAGATTAAAGAGATTAAAATCTTTGGTGACTCTCAACTGGTGATCAACTAGATTACGGGGACCTACAAGGTTTTCAATCCTAAACTCCTAAAATACTACCAGTACACCTGTCACTTGCTCGAGCAAATTCAGATTGTAATTATGTATAGGATTCCCCATGAAAGCAATTCTTTGGCGGATTCCCTCGCAAAGCTTGCAAAGGAATTTGCCTGCCCGGAAGAAGACTCCATCCCTATAGAGGTACAGGGTTGTCAAGTCCTGTCTCCTATAGATTTGGAGTACATCAACAAACAAGTCTTCCAGGTCCTTTCTACCTCTTCACCAGTCGATGAAGAAGGAGATTGGAGACAACCGATAATTGAATACCTTCAAGAAGTCAAGCTCCCTCATGAGAGATCACTTGCCCATCAAATCAAGAAACGTGCCCTATCCTACGCACTAGTCAATAATATGTTATACCGACGATCGTTTGGTCATATGTGGCTCCGTTGTTTAGACAAGTGTGAGGCCCTGAAGATCGTTAACGAAGTCCATGCTTGACTATGCGGTGCTCATCAATCGGGTCCAAAGATGAAAATGAAGATCAAAAGACTTGGATACTACTGGCCTATGATGAATGACGATTGCATGAAAATTGCAAAGTGTTGTCATCAGTGCCAACTACATGGTGTGGTTTTACATCAGCCGCCTAACGTGTTGCATCCCACGATAGCCTCGTGGCCCTTTGAAAGCTGGGGTACGGATATCATTGGGCCAATTGACCCTCCTTCAAAGGATCATCGCTTCATTTTAGCAGCGACTGATTACTTTTCAAAATGGGCAGAAACAGTCCCACTAAGAAATGTAACATACACCATGTAATGAAATTCTTTCGTGACCACATCGTATATAGATTCGGCGTGCCACGCAGAATCATATCCGATAATGGGTCTGCTTTCAAGTCTACAAAGATTAATAATTTTGCAAATCGCCATGATATTGATTGGAGATACTCAAAAATCTATTACTCACTGCTAATGGATTGGTTGAGGCCTTCAATAAAACTTTAGTTTAAATCATCAAAAAGACCCTCGATGACAATAAACGTCAGTGGGATGAGAGGTTGGTGGAAGCTTTGTGGGCCTACAGGACCACTTATTGAATCCCGACCCAATCAACACCGTTTGCACTAGTGTATGGATCTAAGGCTGTACTCCCTTTAGAAGTTCAAATCCCTTCGCTCAAAATTACAATTCAGAATCAGATTACAACTCAACAGAATGCACAACTTCGTCTAGAAGAACTTGAAAGCCTTGAAGGATGTCGTCTTCAAGCTCATCAAAATCTAGAGTTGTACAAAGCCCGAATGATTCAAGCTCACGATAAGTTAGTGCGACCTAGAACCTTCCAACTAGGCAACTTGTTCTTGGTTCTTCGGAGGCCTATCTTAGCGCACTGAAAACTCGATGGAAAGTTTGAACCAACTTGGGATGGATCCTTCGTAGTGAAAACAGCCTACGAAGGAGGCTCGTATCAACTAGTGGATTGTAAAGAAATCGCCCGATGCTTCCTGTAAATGGGCGTTTTCTTAAGAAATAATATGCTTGATGTAGCTCAAATTTTCAATCAATAAAATTTTCAATTTTCAATTTTCAATCAATTTTATCCAATTGTGCTCAAATCTTTTTTAAAGTTCAATATCTTGTGTATCTTTTCTTAAGGCTAAGAAGTGAATTATCAAGTCTTCTCGCCTTAGGTTCAAGCCTCTTAGTGGTAGTGTACGCCCTTCAAGGCACAACCCTAAAATTCAAATCTTGACCATGATCTTATATAGAGCAAGTTTCCTCTATATACGATCGTTCAAATCTGATCTCATCTGTAAATCAAGTTTCCTTTACCCATGATCACTCCAGACCCGAACATCCGTAGAGCAAGTTTCCTCTACCCATAATCATTTCAATCTTGATCTTATATAGAGCAAGTTTCCTCTATATATATACGATCATTCAAATCTGATCTCATGTGTAAAGCAAGTTTCCTTTACCCATGATCACTCCAGACCCGATCATCCATAGAGCAAGTTTCCTCTACCCATGATCATTTCAATCTTGATCTTATATAGAGCAAGTTTCCTCTATATATTCGATCATTCGAATCTGATCTTTTATGTAAAGCAATTTTCCTTTACATATGATCAATCCAGACCTGATCATCTATAGAGTAAGTTTCCTTTACCCATGATCACTCCAGACCCGATCATCCGTAGAGCAAGTTTCCTCTACTCATGATCATTTCAATCTTGATCTTATATAGAGCAAGTTTCCTTTATATATACGATCATTCGAATCCGATCTTTTATGTAGAGCAATTTTCCTTTACATATGATCAATCTAGATCCGATCATCCGTAGAGCAAGTTTCCTCTACCCATAATCATTCCAGACCCGATTTTCTATATAGAGCAAGTTTCCTTTATATATACGATCATTCGAACCTGATCTTTTATGTAAAGCAAGTTTCCTTTATATATGATCGATCCTGACACGTTCATCTATATAGCAAGTTTCCTCTACTCATGATCACTTCAAATCCTGATTTTATATAGAGCAAGTTTCCTCTATATACAATCTTTCAAACCCGATTTTCTGTGTAAAGCAAGTTTCCTTTACATAAGATCAATCGAGATCTGATTTTTTTGTGAGAAGCAATGTTTCCTTCCCTCAAGATCTTTAATTTTCTCTTCTCTAAGGACAGACACGAGTCATCGTGTTTTTTATCCTTAAGAATTAGATCTACTAGTGATATAGTATGCCCCTCGTGGCACTATCCTAGTATCAAATTTCAAATTCAATCTTCTATGGTTAGGAATTCTTCCTTCCTATGTGATCACATAGATCTTCTTTTCCCCAGGGATAGATTTTATCTATCCTTCGGATAAAAAAATCCAGACTTGACCTTTTAATTCGGTCAACCCTAACATGTGCAATAGAATTTCATTATATTACACATATTGGGGGTCCATTTGTTGACCTCATTTTTGTATGAGGTCATTAGGTACCCATCCAGATCAATCCTGACCCTACATCAATCGAGCCTCTAGACCCTGGGATCTATTTGATCCATAGGATTCTTCCAGACCTCAGATCCTAGGATTTTTCCAAACTCCAGTGCTTAGGATCTATTCTAGATCCTAGGACTTCTAGGCTCCAGACCCTAGGATTTTCTTAGACCCTAGGATCCTTCTAACTTCTTGATTTTAGGATCTATTCAGACCCTAGAACACTTTTAAGGTCTAGTCCCTAGGATCCTTCTAGATCCTAGGATTCTTCTAGATTTCAAACTCTAAGATTTCTACTAAATCCTATGACTCTTTTAAATTCCATACTTTAAGATCTCCATTAGATCTTAAGACCATTCTAGATTATGGACTGCAAGATCTACTTAGACCATGAACCAATCTTAGTCTTAGGATCAATTTAGACTCAAACTATTCCAAACTCTAAACTCTGATTCAAACCTCAAGCCCACTCAATTTTCAAATAAAAATCTATACTTCAAACCTATTAAGATTTTCAGCCCATATTGATTCCAAATTTAATTCAAATGTTGATTATGCTCCTATTAAATTTAATTCTGTCTTATTATCCATAATCTTCTCTAATGATTACAGATGATATAGATAACTCAAATCCAATTGATCAAACCCAATATCTAACTCAAACCCAAAAATCCAGACTCAAACCCTAAGTCTTAAGGCCCTGTCCTAAAGACCTTTTCCAGTAAAATTTTAAACACCTTGAAACCCATTCAAATGACCTCTGATTCAGAGTCCGTCAGTTGCATACTGATGGGCCATGTATCTAGAGGAAACCCTCTAAATTTGAACCCATTCTGAGACCTCTAACCTCAAAAATGAAATCAAAACCCAAAGGCTGTAAATCTCCAAATATTTACAGCCCATGCCACTGGACTTGCTATTAAAAAGATTCTAACCTTAGAGCCTTCACTAAAACCTCTAGTCACTTCCAGACCATTAATCGAGACCTATTGAATAATAAACTACTTTTTTTTCTGGATTCATTTCAGCCCCTTGCGGTCATGAGCCCAGAATGACCAAAATACCCCTATGGGGCTCAAATAGGGATTTCAAACCAAATGAACGCAACCACCTCCAACAAGTTACAAATATCAAACCAAACCTATTGGACCCATTCCCAGGCCTTGAGTCAATCTGGTTGACCAAGTCAACCTAGTTGACCCAAATGGCCCTTTAAGGATCCAAATAGGTGTTTTGACCAAAATGACCTATCTAAGCCATGGAACCACTTCTATTGGCCTTGAAAGGTCATTTCAAACCTGTTGAGCTTGTTCCCAGACCCTGGGTCAACCTGGTTGACCAGATCAATCAAGATCGACCTAAATGACCCTTAATGGGCCCCATAAAACCCATTTAGCCAAATCAAACCCTACAAACCCTGGGACAACTTTCAATAGATTCAAAATAATATTTTGAATTTGTTGAATCCATTTCTAGATCCTGGACCCACCTAGTTGACCAACTTAACCAATTTTTACTTAATGACCCATTAAAGGCCCAATAGGCCTATTTGACCCAAATGGCCTATTCAACCCCTGAAACCACCTCTACCAGACTTCAAATATTATTTCAAACCTGCCCAGTCTAGACCCACCCCTTGAGTCAACCTGGTTGACCCAATCAACCTAGGTTGACTCAAAATCCCTTTAGGGCTTTAATGGGTTATTTTAACCCATTAAACCCATTGAATCCATTTCAAAGCTTCAAAATCAACTTCAAACATGGTCCAACCATGCTTTAAACTCTAGCCAATAAAACCCATTTAGAGTTGACTAAGTCAACTATATGTGTTGGGTTAAATCTATTCCAACCCCCAAATCAAGTTCAAGTCTCCATTCATATACTTGGGCTTGGTGTTGATTTAGTCTAACCAATCCTTGAGGCCACTTGGCTGCCACCTCAACAGAAAAAGTGGTTAGTTGACCAGTCAATGCTTGGTCAACAAACCTTCAAGTGCCCAAATAATTTGATTCAAGATAGCACAATCTCTTCCAAACCCTTCAAACAATTTTCTAAGGCCCCTTCATTGCTACATCAGCAGACCAAGTGGCTTTGGATTGGTCAAAGAATCAAATTATGCTTTGGACTGGTCAAATTTGGTCAAAAACATGTTTAAACTTAATCACATTCTAATCCAAATCAATCCAGCATATTTCTAGTCTCTAGAACATTCATAGAACTGTTTTGAACCCTCAGATTTAAATCCAAAGGTCCCTATCTCTCCATGTGTCCAAATAGAGGACAAAACACCCTTTCCACCTAGGATGTACCCTTGTCCTTTAGATGCTCTGCTCCCACCTACTCCCTGGACAGGTGACATCATCTGAGGAGCTCGTAAATCAATCCTAGCCGTTCAAATAACCTGGGAATGTTTGAATAGGGAAAACCCTAAGAAAAGAGCCTCATTCGAATCCCTACACTCTCTCACCCACCTAGAGCTCCTCCAACCAAACTCTTTGTTCGTCTGAGCTCTACTGGACTTCCTCGACACTTCCCAACCCAAATCCCTCCGGTCAAAGATGCCTCCGGCGATCTTCCGACAAGCCTAATACTCAATCCGTCCAAGGCTTGTACTAGGCGATTCATGGTGCGTCGGAGCTTGGATTCAACTGGGAACTTAATCGTAGACAGTCTACAAGCTCAACCATCCATTAAACGGATTAATCCATCTGAAATCAAGCTGAAAAATTGAAACCCTAGGTCTAGGTACACTAGATTAAATAGATTTATTTTCACCGCATTTTAAGCTTTAGAATTAATTCCCCAAGATTTTTGTTCACATTTTCAATCTAGATTTAAAATTTCATTAAGTTTGGTTAACCGGATCGAGCAAACAAGCCAAAAAACCCCATTATAGGGCTCGACTTATGCAGGATTGAACTGGGACAGATCTGAGCCGTTGATCCTTTGATCAGCGGCACGGATTGATATATATATATATATATATATATATATATATATATAATTTGAATTTTACATTAAAATGATATATATTAAATCTTTAATTTTTTTGAGAGATCCCTTGGGATTTAAAGCATAGATTGAATGATTGAATAGAAATTTTTGAGGAATGTTGATTGATCAATGAATAATTACTTGGTTAATTATTTATTGATTAATCCCTTACTTAATTAAGCTTTAAGTTGATTTGCATGCTTAAGTTGTGCACACACCACCTAGCCTAGGATCTCCTAGATTTATGGACTTGTTTGGTTGCTATTGTGTATTTATGTCATGTTTAGTCAAGGGTTAGTCAAAACTTTGATTCAAGCCCATTAAATTTAGTGACACCATTAAGGACAATAATTAAGGACATATGTTTAGAAAACTTAAAAAAAATTCGATAATTAGGATTCACTTCCACTTAAGTTGAAACTTCAAACATTTGAACTTAATGACATGAGCAGTCACTAGGAAATATTTTCACTAGTTTTAGAGGTTATTAAGAACCTTAATCTATTTTCTTAAGATCAAACCTTAATTAATCCCTTAAGACTTTTAAAAATTATAATAAATCCATTTTAAAACAAAAAATTATGTATAATACCTCAAACTGACCAGATTTGAATGCTTAATTCTTGAAAATTAAAATCCAATTGAATTGACTGCAAATTAAACCATAATTTAATTTTAAGTGAAATTGAATATTTTATTGTAATAATTAATTAATAATAATTAAAAAATTCCAAAACTTTCCCAAACACTTGGGAATCTCTTCTTAGGTCATCCCAGACCTTTGGAGCTGATTTCAAGGAGTTGGGACCTCATTTGGAGCAAAATCATAAAAAGGGTCTCTAATTAAACAATTTCAAAAATTCATTAAATAGTTTTTCAAAGCTTCATAACTAATTCCAGAAAAATTGAAATTGAATAAACTCACTTGCATTCAACTGCTTGGGATTGTATATACAACTGCTGATTATTAGGATAACCTTGCAGGATTGAGTCTAGATTTTTCTATTTAAGATTAATGTAAGTTTGATTGAATATGGTTGTAATTCCTTGAAATGATTTAAGATTCAGATGCTTAATCCAATTTGAATTCCAAAGAGGAGAAGACATCCCTAAAGGGGAGAGTCTTCTTCCATCTGGAAATCAAATTATGATACTTTTCAAATATCCAAAGAGGAAAGATAACACCCCGATCAAGGGGGAGTTTTTTTTCATTTGAATATCCGGAATCGACGAATCAAGATGTTCATGAGAAGACGAAGAAATGGACAACGAGAAGAATCCCAAATCTCAAAGTCATGTGATTTAGGATTAGAAATCCGGGTTGTAGTCAGTGGTGCCCGACCACTTTAATTTCTTGCAATTTTTGAGATGTAATAATAAGTGGCACTTGCCATATGGACATTCAATTTGATATATTTAATTTAATTGATTGCGCATTAGAACTCCTACTTTTTTAGTCTTTTCACTTGCATGCCGCATTTGGTTTGACCTGGAATTCGGATTTAGGCTCTTAGGGGTTTGTCAAAAATTCTTCTACTTTAATTAAATAAAATTTTTAGGACAAGATAGCAACTCTAAACGGTCCTAAGAAGTAAGCTCGGACTCGCCGAGGGTTTTTCATGCATTCATATTGTACTTTCTCAACCTTGTTAGGCATCTCCCCACCTGCGGGTTCTGGCAGACCACCTAGCCTATGAGGGTGCTGATCTGTCAAGGGGATGTTATGCAATCTCTAGGAAAAAACCTATTTTCTAAGCCACGATTTTTAAACTGCTACATATCAATTTTTTATTCAATCGAGTCAATTAGCATGCATCGTATTAGTAACAAATTAAAAAGAGTCTAATATTTAATTGCATTTTTTTAGACATAATACCCAACATAAGTCTAAGGGGTCAATTAAGGATCTGCTCTAGATGTCGACCCCATTCCTTTAAACTTTTCTAATTAATGTCTCTACCACTCTACAAAAAAGACCGGACTCATACTTTAAAATCATTTAGGTGGTTTAGCTGGCTCCCCAATCCAGGCTGGGGTAAGACCAGATCTACACTGCATTTGCTAGGTTCGGCGCACTTTTAAATGCCCAATTTAAACTTAGGTTCCGAGGCTAGCTTGGTCCATAAGACCTCAACTTCTGGGAATCGAATCCCAAATTTCTAATAAAATTGATCACTTAAACATTAAATCACTTTCAATCAAATTCGAGCCAAACAATTAGGATAGACTGGAGTGTTCTCTGAAGTAATTCAGAATCTCAAAAATGCTCCCTATTTCTCCTTCCTTGAATCTAAAAATAAGTGCTAAATATTGAACTAATCCCTATTCAAATTCTAAATTTTACCACCTTTGACATCCAGCTTTGAAAATCTTAAATAAAATTTCTACCGCTATTTTAATTGAGAGTTTTCGTAGGAAATTCTGATTTCCTACGATGTAATTAACTACGAGGGCTTGCACTCGTAGGAGATTTAGAAACACAGAATTGATTTTCAAAATTAATTTTTCAAAACCCTTAATTAATTCTCTTTGGGAATTTAAACAAAAATGGCGATCGTTATCGTCATATTCAAAATTTTGGTAATAAGTAATATCATCTTTCTTCAGGAAGATATATTATTTTATTATCATTATTTTAATTATAAAATTAACGATCTGTTATTCGAATTATTATAGTTAAACATTTGATTGAACGTCATTTTGATCTTTCGAGATCATACATGTTCCCCCTTGAGTTTGACTACGATAATTTGGATAATTTTAAAGTTTGGAAATTAGAACCAATTAGTGAATAATATTCTCTCCATTTGAGATGACATATCATTCCTAATATCATGTTCGATATAAAAACCAAATTCAAAAATTTAATCTTTCCAAAGATAATTAAATATTTTTCAAAATTGTATATATATTTAAACATAAATATATTTTTTTCAATCAAACACCCACATGATTATCCTCTTCTCCTTAAGGTTAGGTGTGAGTCTCAGAGTTTCCTTTCCTTATGATTAGATCTACTAGTGGTAGAGTATGCCCCTCATGGCACTACCCTAGTATCAAACTTGAATTTGATCCTCTATAGTTAAAAATTATTCCTTCCTAGATGATCATCCAGTCTTCTTCTCCTTTAGGTTAGGTTTCCTCCTTCCCTTAGGATTAGATCCACTAGTGGTAGAGTACGCCCCTCGTGGCAATACCCTAGTATCATAATTCAAATTTAATCCTCTATAATTAGGAGTTCTTCATTTCTATATGATCATTCCAGCCTTCTCTTCCTTAGGGTTTTGGTACTTCCTTCCCTTAGGACCACATCTGCTAGTGGTAGAGTATGCCCTTAGTGGCCCTACCCTAGTACCAAATCAAAACTCAATCCTCTAGGGTTATATCTTCCCTTTCCTTAGAACTAATTTAAAACTCAATCCTCTAGGGTTAGGTCTTCCCTTCACTTAGAATCTAATCCAAATTCAAATTCTAAGGTTAGGCTCCCTTCCTTTAGAATCAAAACACAAATTTGATCCTCTATAGTTAGAAATTATTCCAGCCTATACGATCACCCAGATTTTCTTTTCCCTAGGGATAGTCTTTTCCTTCCCTTAGGATTCGACCCACTAGTGGTAGAGTACGCCCTCCGTGGTACTACCCTAGTATTCAAACCCCGATTCCCTAGGAATAGACATTCCTTCCCTTAGGAACAAAATTCTAGACTTGACCTTTAAATTTGGTCAAAGCTAACATGTGAAATATAACATCGTTCTACTACACATTTGGGGGTCTATTTGTTGACCTCATTTTTTGTATGAGGTCAATAAGGACCCTTCCAGACTCCAAATCAATTCAGACCCTAAGATCTACTCTAGACTATAGGATTTTTCCAGACCAACCTAAACTTTAGGATTCTCCTAGATCCAGACCCTAGGATCTATCTAGATCTTAGATCAATCCAAATTCAAATCCAAGGCTGAAGGCTCCATCCTTAAAGCCTTTTCCAAGGATGTTTCAAACACTTCAAAATATAATCAAATACCTCCGATTTAAAGTCTATCACTTGCAAAGTGATAAGACATGTCTCTAGAGATAACCCTCTAAATTTGAGCCCATTATGAGGTCCCTAGCCTTAGAAATCGAATTGATATCCAAAGGCTATAAAATTTTTAAATATTTACAACTTATGCCACTGGACCTGCCACCTAGTGGATTTTGACACTAGAGCTTTCTACATAGTCTCCAATCACTTCCAGACACTTGATCCTGACCCATTGAACATTAAACTAAACTTTTGTGGACGCACTTTGACCCTCAGTTTACCAGGGGTCAAAATCACTAAAGTACCCCTTAGGGGTTCAAATATCAATTTCAAACCAAACGACCTCCAAATTTCTTGTAACAACTTCCACCAAGTTTCAAATATTAGACTTAATTTATTGGACCCAAATTCATACCCAGGGCCCACCTGTTGACTCAGTCAACCTAGGTTGATCCAATTGCCCCTTAAGGCTTTAAATGAGTCATTTCAACCCATTTGACATATTTAACCCATTCATGCTCTAAAACCCATGCCAAAAACCTTGGTCAAATCCATTCAAAACTTATTTGAAGTCAAACTATTTTCATTAGATTTGGTCAACCTTTGACCTATGGTCAAATCTCCTTATACATAGGTTATTTCACTTAAACAATTGAACCTATGCCTTGATATTCCTTCCAAGCTAATTCATTAAGTTCTCTCACTTGCCACATCAGCCACCTTAGACCATTGACTTGTCAAACAGTCAATGGGTAGTCAAATGACCTTTTAAATGGCCAAACCTCAATCAAACTTTGATCCCTCCTAAATATTAAACCCAATGCATCATATTTGCTCTTTAAATCCATATATAAGCCACCTCAGCTGCTACATGGCATGGGGACCAGTCAACATGTCAAACCAAGGAATTAGAGTGGTCAAGATTGGTCAAAGCACCATTTAAGTTTAATCCATTCTTCCCAAATTCCCTCCAACTGTTAGGACCTCATCTAAAACATTCCTAGAGTAATCCTAAGCCTTTAGATTAGAATTAAATGGCTTGAATTAAACCCTTGAGCTCATGTGAGACATAAAGGACTTTCCACATAGGATATCCTTGCACCCGTCCTTAGACACTGCTCCTACCTACTCCCTAGACACATGGAATCATCCTGGAGTCCTCTAAAGTAATCAAAATTATCCAAATTACCTAGGGACATTTGAATAGATGAGTAAATGCCCTAATGAGCTCTCATTCGAACTCTAACACTCTCTCACCCACCCTAAGCTCCTCCAGTCGAAGTCTCTATTCGTTTGAGCTTTCTTGAATCCTCTACTCTTTTCCCCACTCAAACCCTAGCAGTCAAAGCCATTTTCGGCCAGCTTCCGGTGAGCCCAACTCCCAATCCATCCAAGTCTTATTCCTAGCGATTCGTGGTGTTTCAGAGCGTGGATTCAACTGGGAAATTAATCATGGAAAGTCTACAAGCTAAGAGAATCTAAAATCGGAGTAAACCATCCATTAAATTGCGGTAAAATCCTAAACCTAGCTTAGGACACTTAGGTTAATTTAGCATTTTAATTACTGCATTATTTACCATAAAATAAAACCCCCATAATTTCTGTTTAACTACATAATCTAGGTCTAAAATTTTGTAAAGTTTCATCAAATGTATCAAATGAACGAGGTGAAAATTGAATCCTAGGGTGTCATTTGTAGTATCCTGCTAGTGTAAGTCTTTTGGATAGTTGATCGAGCGATCAATGGTCTAGATCAAGTCGTTCCGTCGTTCGTTAAACCGTGTAATCCATCTGTTCGATCGAACCATTGTCCGGCTTGATCGTAGCTGCTGGTTCAAACCCATGGATCAATTTTTTGCCATTTGATTTCCTTTGGTTGAGATCAAACCATGGAATTGATATCCACCGTTAGATGAATCTCGCATGAAATCAACGGCTATGATGCATGCCAACGTGGTTAAGTGAAATCGCATGAGCTTTCTAGCGGACGACGCGTGTCTTATCGCCGCCGTGTCATCGTACGAGTTGGCCTAATCATTGCCGCTGCATTTTGTTTTGTGCCCATAAACCAAACCGCACCGCGTGTCCCCTGCCGCCGCACGGTTTTGAACCCGTGAACCAGCGTCTGTCGTGTGTCCCGCCGGCGCCTCCACTCTGTTTAATTGATTTTAAAATTGTAAAACCAAAAAACTTAATCAAGTCATAATAAATTAATTATTATGCCAAAAAATTAATATAATATATCAAATTAATTATATTTTAATTCTCGTTCATTTAAAATTAAATTCATTTTAAAATGTTTAATATATTTTAAAATAATTAAAATATTTAAATAATGATATTTAATTAACATTTTATTTAATATTAATCTAAATACTTTCCTAAGTCTAACCTTTATTTTAATATAAATTCAAATGTTCGTATAAATTATTTAAAACAACTTATTTTGTAATTAAATTAAATTTAAGATTTATTATTATTATTATCATTATTTAAATACTTTAAATAATCTTAATATTTCAATATTTAATCAATTTTACTTAATATTAATTTATTATCATTTAAAAGTTTAAGTTTTATCTTAAAAACATGTTAATTAGACCAGAAAACATCTAAGAATTAATCTAATTTAGATTAGGAGTTTTTATTTTATTTTATTTAAATTAATTTAAATGTATTTATATAGAATAAACTTTAAAATTTTAATTAAACTCAAATTAATAAACTTTATAAATAATGAATCAAATTTTGAGAAAATCAAGAATTTTAATTTCAATTTTTTTTCAAAATTTAAAACTTAATGTATTTTGTATTAATCATATCATTAGTCATCTTAATTAATGTTAAATTCTTATATGTTTAGGGTACACACACTTGCACTTAACTTAGGCTCTCCTAGATTTAAGGATTTGAATGTGATTCTGCATATTCTTTTATATATTGTCCAAGGGTTAGCTAGATTTTTGATTTGAACCCATTAAACATAGTGTTATTAAGGACAATAATTAAGGACCATTATCTAGAGGATTTAGAATAATTCTTATTATTAGGATTTAAACCCTTTTGACTTGAAATTTTAACCACTTAAAGTTAGTGATAAACTCAGTCTTAGGAAAACCTTTTACTAGTTTTAGAGATCATTAAGACCCTTAATCAATTTTCTTAAGAGTAACCACTTAATTAAGCCTCTAAACCTCCCAGAAAATATAATAAATTCATTCTAAATAAAAAAAATACAAGTAAGATCTCTAAATGACCAAAATCAAACTCTTAATCAAAGAAAATTAAAACCATTTTGAATTGACAATAAATTTAACTTTAATTTAATTTTAAGTAAAATTGAATATTTAATTAATTTAATTAATTAAAAATAATTAAAAAATTCCAAAAAAATTCAAAACACTTGGGAATCTCTCCTTAGATCATTCCTGACCTTTGGAGTTGATTTCAAGGAGTTGGAAGTTCATTTGGAACAAAACCAATAAAAGGCCTCTAATTAAACAATTTTAAAAATTCTAATAAATACACAAACTTTGAAAAATCATAACTAATTCAATAAAACTCTAAATTGAATAAACTCAAAGGCATTCAACTCGAAATTATAAGTCTAGTATTTATTAACATTTTCAAACCTTTCAAAATAAGTCAAAGTCAACAAGTCAACAAATTGATCAAACTTAAGTTAAAATCAAGTTAAAACATCGAACCTTCATAACTAATTATAGAAAAATCTAAATCCAACAAACTTAGTGTCTAGCAACTCATCTTAAGGTCTAATATTTTAATAAAATATTAATTTTTCATAAATATTATTGATTAAAAAGTCAATTTTTACCACATTAATTAAATGATTAAAATAATAAAAAAATTCCTAAAAATGTGAAAACTATTTTAAAACTCCAGAAATCCTTAATTAGCATTAAAACTAGTAATCAACCAATCATTATTAAAATTTATCAACTTTTAAAATATTAATCAATTTAACTCACTTAATCATACTGGGTACCACTAGGTAACCAGGCTTACAAGACTATTAAGTTAGCCCCAAAGAAGGAGAAATAAACTTCACAACCTCGGTGAGAAACAAATGTGGTATTCAACAAATAATTAAATAAATTTTAAAATTAAATTCAAATCATTAATATTTAAACTTTAACTAAATATTCCATTAAACCTTTCAACCAATCAAAACATCAAATAATTTTAACTAATAAATCTATTTAGGACATATCCAAACCACACCGCCTTATACACACACTTTAGATGGTTTTCTAGGACAACCAACTTTAGTTTTAGGCTAGGTCGGTGTTTACTTTTTCTGCAGTTGTATGTTGTACAAGGTTTTTATTGCATGTTATTTGCTAGTTTAGAGTTAATGTGTTTATTTACTTACTTGCTTACTGCACTTTGTACTGTGATTGTTTGCGCGCTAGATCTACAATTAGGTTAGGAGCAATTTTTATACTAATCCAGTTTTGTGCAGATGGCCATGCTCATATGAGGCATTGAGATTAAAGGGGGCAATATATATATATATATATATATATATAATCATGTTTTGCACTGGTGCTTCCCGCGCTTAAGACCCCATTTAAATTAAAAAAGCATGGCCAAGTGTGGCTAAAATAATGCATTTCAATTTTCAAATAATAAATGCTTGGGATAATATAACTGTTGATTATTAGGATAACCTTGCAGGATCGAGTGTAGATTTTTCAATTTTGAATAATGTAAATTTGATTTGATATGGTTGTAAAATATTTAAAGTGATTTAAATTTGGGATATAAATATCCAACTTGAATTTCAAAGAGGAGAAGACATCCCTAAAGGGGAGAGTCTTCTTCCATTTGAAAGTCAAGTTATGATACTGTTCAAATATCCAAAGAGGAAAGATAACACCCCGTTCAAGGGGGAGTTTCTTTTCATTTGGATATCTGGAATCGACGAATCAAGATGCTCGTGAGAAGATGATGTGGATAACAAGAAGAATCCCAAATCTCAAAATCACTTAAGGCTTAGGAGTAGAATCTGGGTTGTTGTTAGTGGTGCCCGACCACTTTACTTTTCTGCAAATTCTGGGATTTAATATTAAAAGGCACTTGCCTATGGACTTTCAATTTAAATAATTAATTTAGTTGATTTCTTTACTTGAATGCGTTGTAGAAACTATTTGCTTTTCAAGTCTTTTTATTTGCATGCCGAATTTGATTTAGCCTGGAATCCAATTGTATGCTCTTAAGGACTTGTCAAAATTTTTCTACTTAAATTAAATAAATTTTTTAAGAAAAGATAGAAACTCTAACGATCTTAAGAAGTAAGCTCGAACTCACCGAGAGTTTTTCATGCTGAAAGTTCGATGGGGATGTTAAGCCCTATGAACTTAGTCCCAAACTAACCAAGAGGGGGGGGGGGGGTGAATTGGTATTTTAAAAACTTCTTTTTACAAAGAAAGAAAATTGCATAAACTAAATCACACCACAAAAATAAATACGGAATTTAAAAGTGCGGAAGCAAGAAAAAGGAACACAAAATTTATAGTGGTTCGGTCGACTCGACCTACGTCCACTCCTTGGAGGCACCCTCCAAGTATTGCACTACAAAAAAAGTGACTCTCCTTTAGCCCCCACGGCTAGGCGGAGAAACCCTCACAAGAACCTCCTTTTTGCCACCCTGGCAAGGCAGAGAACCTATCTCCTTTTGCTCCCTCCTGAAGCTGGCAGAGAACCAAAACCAAAAGAAAAACTCCTTACCTCTACCGACCTTTCCACGGACGAGAAACTCTAGACGAAGACGACGCAGAACGATCCTTGAAGCAACCCTTGTGAATCCCCTCACAAGCTCCCCCTCACAAGATCCTCTCTCTCTCCTCTCTCTCTTTCTCTCCTCAAGGTCTTCTTAGGTCAAGGCAACAGGCAAAGGTTTTTAAAAACGTTGAACAAAAGCTCTTAAATAGAAGAGCTTCAAAAGAGCTCATTAATTGCAAGTTGCCGACAATATCGTCCAGGCCGATATGGACATCGGCCTGGCCGATCAGTACAAATCAATGATGATCGGCCAGAGCATCGCCCTGGATGAAAAACAGGATGATTGAAAATTGGCTTGATCATCTAGGCTGATCTCACGATCGTCCTGGCCGATCAGTTCAAATCAGAGGAAAATCGTCCTGACAATAGCCTTGGATACGGGCTGGCCGATATTGATCGTCCTGAAGTAACTTAAGGTTTTGGACTGGATCGTCCCGGCCGATCCTGCGATCGTCCAGGACGATCTGATCGTATCAATCATCCTTAATTACTCCCTTGATTTCCTGAACAATTATGGCATAATTTGTGAAATTCGTCCAGGCCGATCATAGGATCGTCCTGGCCGATAATTTAAAAATACAGTATACCATACTTGACTATGCTGGCTATTTCTTTCTGTTTTGAGCTTATCGTCCTGGCCGATACACGTATCTTCCAGGCCGATCTGGTAATGTCGGCTGCCTTAATTAAGAATCCTTAATCAGACTTTTTGTTTTAAGCTTATCGTCCAGGCCGATCAAAGAAATCATCCTGGCCGATATGAGTAAAAATAGAAATTCTAAGTCTCTCAAGTGTGTGTGTGTGAAGGGTTACATAACATCAGTCTCTTTGACTATTACAAGAAGACTCAAAAGGTGAAAATCAAACGTACAGACTGACTCAACCCTAAACCTACGCAATCATGAACTTGGCTACTTCTTGATCGTCCGATCTTCAATTCCTGAAAAGTTAGAAGCAACAAGCAGTCCAAGAGAAATAGTGTTTGTCAATCATCAAAACATAAGTCATGAAAAAATAGATTTGCAACACATGCATCATATTATACCTTCTCTACCTTATTAGGCACCTCCCCGCTTGCGGGTTTTGGCAGACCACCTAGCCTATGAGGGTGCTGATCTGTCATGAGGATTTTGTGCAATCTTTAGGAAAAAACCTATTTTCTAAGTCAAAAATTTGTAAACAGCTTCATTCTGATTCATGTATTTAATTGAGTCGACTAGCATGCATTGCATTAGTAACAAATTAAATCGAGTCTAAAATTTTAATTGCATTTATTTAGACATTAAATACCCAACATAAGTCAAAGGGGCTAATTAGGATCTACTCTAGATGTCAGCCCCAACTCCTCAAACTTAATCTAATTAACGTCCCTACCCATTCTTATATTAATTGACTGGACACATAATTTTAAAGCACTTAGGTGGTTTAGCTGGCTCCCCAATCTAGTCCAGGGTAAGTCCAAATTTGTACTGCATTAATTAGGTTCGGACCAATTTTAAGTGCCCTATTTAGACTTAGGTTCTGAGGCAGGCTCGGGCTATAAGACCTCACCCTCCAAGAATTGAATCCTAATTTTCTAATAAAATTGACCATTTAACTTAAAATTCACTTTCAATCAAATTAAGCCCAACACTTATGATAGGCTGGAGTGTTTCTAAAGTAATTCAAAATCTTAAAAAACCTCCTACCCTTCCTCCTTTGAGTCCAGAAATAAGTGTTCAACCTTGAACCAGTCACAATTGAAAATTCTAACCCTTACCTCTTTTGATATCCAACTTTGAATTTCTGAATAAATTTTTTACCACTATTTTAATCAAGAGTATTCGTAAGAAATTTCAATTTCTTATGATGTAATTAACTACGAGAGCTTGTGGTTGTAGGAGATTTAGAAATCCATATCTAACTTTTCAAAAATCAAGTTTTCAAAATATTTAATTAATTCTCTTTGAGAAATTTAAAATTCAATGATCGTTATCTCCATTTTCAAATGATCGATAGTGATTGATAATTTCTTTCCTCGGATTGATATATCAATTACTATAATAATTTTGATTATTAAACTAATGATCCCTTATCCAAATTATTATAGTCAAACATTTGATTGAACATCAATTTGATCTCCCGAGATTATATGTTGTTTCTCCGAAGTTTGACAACGATAATTAAGATAAACTTAAAGTTTTTAAAACTAAAATGTCATGTTTAATTTTAAAACTAAAATTCTAAAAAAATAAATTTTCCCAAAGAAAATTAATACTTTTCAACACTACATTTCTTTAAATCAAACACTAACGAGTTCAGTTACTTTCTTTTCCTTAAGATTAGGTGTGAGTCCAAGAGCTTCCTCACTTTAGGATTAGATCTACTATTGGTAGAGTACACCCCTCGTGGATCTACCCTAGTAACAAATTCATATTAAATCATCTGTAGTTAGGAATTCTTCCTTCCTATACGATCACTCAATCTTCTTCTCCTTAAGGTTAGGTTTCCTCCTTCCCTTAGGATTAGACCCACTAGTGGTAGAGTATGCCCCTTGTGGCACTACCCTAGTATCAAACCCAAATTCGATCCTCTATAGTTAGGAGTTCTTCCTTTATATGCAATCATTCCAGCCTTCTCTTCATTAGGGTTTAGGTACTCCCTTCCCTTAGGATTAGACCCACTAGTGGTAGAGTACGCTCCTCGTGGCACTAACCTCGTATCAAACCTAAATTCAATCCACTATAGTTAGGAGTTCTTTCCTCCTATATGATCATCTAGCCTTCTCTTCCTTAAGGTTTAGGTACTCCCTTCCCTTAGGACCTGACCTGCTAGTGGTAGAGTACACCCTTAGTGGCACTCCCCTAGTACCAAATTAAAACTCAATCCTTTAGGGTTAGATCTTCCCTTCCCTTAGAACCAATTTAAAATTCAATCATCTAGGGTTAGGTCTTCCCATCCCTTAGACTCAAATCCAAACTCAATTTTCTAAGGTTAGGTTTCCCTTTATTTAGAATCAAAACTCAAATATGATATTCTATCGTTAGGAATTCTTCCTTATATATGATCCCCTAGTCTTTCTTTTCCTTTAGGGATATATTTTCTTTCCCTTAGGATTAGACCCACTAGTGGTAGAGTACGCCCTCCATGGCACTACGCAAGTATCATTTCAAACTTCAATTCCCTAGGGATATACCTTTTCCTTCCCTTAGGATCAACAATCCAAACTTGACCTTTCAATTCGGTCAATGCCAATTTGTGCAGAAGAACTTCATTCTACTACACATATTTGTGATCCATTTATTTATCTCATTTTTTTATAAGGTCACTAGAACCAATTTAGACCCTAGGATCTATCTAGACCCAAGATCAATCTCGACCTTAGGATCTAATCCAGACCCTATGATTAAATCTATACTTTCAAACCCAAAATCCAAGGTTAAAGGCTCCACCTTGAAAGCCTTTCTCAAGGATTTTTCAAGCATTTCAAAACCTATTCAAATGACCTCTGATTTAGAGTCTATCAATTTCATATAGATAGGACATGTCTCTAGAGGCAACCCTCTAAATTTGAGCCAATTCTGAGGTTTTTAACGCTAGAAATTGAATTGAAATCCAAAGGATGTAAAACCTTTAAATATTTACAACATATACCATTGGACCTACCACCCAGTGGATTTTTACCTTGGAGCTTTCTACAAAGCCTCCAATCACTTCCAAACACTTAATTATGATCTATTGAACATTAAACTATTTTTTTGACCTACTTTGACCCCTAGTTGTCTAGGGTTCAAAATGACCAAAATACCTCTTAAGAGTTTGAATGAACTTTTCAAACCAAATGACCCCGAAATTATTTGGAACCTCTTCCAACAATTTTTAAATATCAAACTAAACCTGTGTTGCAAATCTATTTTTATGGCTTATGTTTTGATGATTAACAAACACTATTTCTCTTGGACTGCTTGTTGCTTTTAACGTTTCAGGAATCGAAGATCAAACGAACAAGATGAAGCCAATTCAGGATTGCGTAGGTTTAGGGTTGAGTCAGTCTGTACTTTTGTTTTTCACTTCTTAAATCTACTTGTAAGGGTCAAAGAGACTGAAGCTAAGTAACCCTTCACACACACACTTGAGAGATTTAGAATTTCTATTTTTACTCATATCGGCCAGGATGATTTTTTATATCGGCCTGGACGATCAGGCTTAAAACAGAAAGTCTAAATAAGGATTCTTAATTAAGGCAGCCGTCATTAACATATCAGCCTGGACAATACGTGTATCGGCCAGTACGATATTCTCAAAATAGAAAGAAGTTGCCGCCATAGACAATTAAGGTATACTGTATTTTTAAATTATCGGTCCATGACGATCCTTTATCGTCCTGGACGATATTCTCAAATTATGCCTTAATTGATCAAGAAATCAAGGGAGTAATTAAGGATGATTGATACGATCATATCGTCATGGACGATCGCAGGATTGGCCAGGACAATCCAGTCAAAAACCTTAAGTTACTTCAGGACGATAAAAATCGGCCAGCTTGTATCTAGGGCTATTCTCAGGACGATTTTTCTCTGATTTGAACTGATCGGCCCGGACGATCGTGAGATCGGCCGGGATGATAAAGCCAATTTTCAATCATCCTATTTTGCATCCAGGGCTATGCTCTGGCCGATCTTCTTTTATTTGTACTAATCGGCCAGGTCGATGCCCATATCGGCCTAGACGATAAAGTCGATAACTTGCAATTAATGAGCTCCTTTGAAGCTCTTCTATTTAAGAGCTCTTGTTCAACATTTTTCAAGACCTTTGGCTGCTGCCTTGACCTGAGAAGACCTTGAGGAGAGAAAGAGAGAGAGGGAGAGAGAAAGAGGATCTTGTGAGGGGGAGCTTGTGAGGGGATTCACAAGTGTTGCTTCAAGGATCGCTCTGCTTGTTCTTCGTCTAGAGTTTCTCATCCGTAGAAGGGTCGGTAGAGGTAAGGAGTTAGCTTTTGGTTATGGTTCTCTGCCAGCTTCAGGAGGAAGCAAAAGGAGGTAGGTTCTCTGCCTTGCCGGGGTGGCAAAAAGGAGGTTCTTGTGAGGGCTTCTCTGCCTAGCCGTGAGGGCTAAAGGAGAGTCACGTTTTTGTAGTGCAATACTTGGAGGGTGCCTCCAAGGAGTGGACGTAGGTCGAGTTGACCGAACCACTATAAACTCGGTGTGTTCTTTTCTTATTATCGCTTCCGCATTTATTTAATTTCCGCACTTTGTTTGTAGCGTGATTTTGGTTTGTGATTTTCATTCTTTATGAAATTTTTTAAAAATACCAATCACCCCCCCCCCCTCTTGGTTAGCTTGGGCCAGTTCTATAGGGCTTAACATCCCTAGCGAACTTTCAAGTGGTATCAGAGCGGGATTTGAAAATTTAAGTTTGAAAACTTTTTGAATTAGATCCATGGCTAACCTTGGAAATCATAACACTACGGAAGGGTATTCTATTACCCGACCTCCCGTGTTCGATAACCTACCTTTTGATTTTTGGAAAACTCGCATGTCAACATTTTTACAATCTACTGATTATCGCATGTGGATGCTTATTCAAGAAGGATATTCTCCACCTTCTCGTGAAATTAATGGTGTTAAAACTGAAATTTATTTTACTGAATGGATTTTTGATGAACGTGATTTAGCTCAATTGAATGCAAAATGTTTGAACTACTTTTTATGTGCTTTAAAATCTGAGGATTATATGCGTGTCTCAGCTTGCAAAACTGGTAGAGAGATTTGGGATAAATTGTGCATCACCTATGAAGGTACTAATGAAGTTAAATAATCCCGTTTGAACATTCTCTTTCATGACTACGAACTTTTTCGTATTAAACCTGATGAATCGATTTCTAACATGTACACTAGATTCACTCAAATAGTTACTTCACTGCATGCACTAGGAAAAGAACTTTCAAACTATGAAAAAGTTAACAAGATTTTGAGATGCTTGCCTTCGTCTTATGATGCTAAAATCACTGCAATCACTGAATCTAAGGATTTGAACACCTATTCTATTGATAACTTACTTGGCTCACTCATTTCTTAAGAGCAAGGGGTGAATCAAAGAAATCTTGATGCAGGTGAGAAGAAAAAAGAGAAAACAATTGCATTGAAGGCGCACAAATCAGATTCTAAATCTTCCGGGTCTGAAAGCGATGAAGTTGCCTTCATCACAAGGCAATTCAAAAGCTTTCTAAGAAAGAAACAAAAGCATCATCAAAGTTGGAGAAAAGGTAAGGATCATAAACATGTTAAAGGATCTTCTGATATTGTTTGTATTGAATGCAGGAAGCCTGGACATGTAAGAACTGATTGCCTTATGCTTAAAGATCACTCAAGCAAAGGAAAAAGTGAGGAGAAACCTAAGCCTAGGAAGGACAAGATGAGAGTACAAAAAGCATTTTGGGCAAATTCGGCATCGGATTCATCAGAGACAGAACCAGAAGATGAGACATCAAAATTATGCTTAATGGCAGACAACAATCCTGATCAAGAAGAGGTATGTGAACTTTCCTACGATCAACTTCTTGAAGTTTCAGAAAAAATTCATGCATCATATAAGAAATTAAAGAAAACAAATGCTAGCTTGAAATTATAATTTTTAAATCTACAAAAAGAGCATGAAATCTTGATTAAAGACCATCAAACAATTGATTCAAATCATATGACTTTACTTGATGAATTTGATGAGTTAAATAAAAATCATTGTGAGTTAGTTGAAAAGCTTGAGGCATTAAAAGTCTCACACACATCACTTGAATCTGATTTTAAGAAGTCTAAGGAGATAGAGAAAAATTTGAGGATTGAAAATGAAGTTTTAAAAAGTACAAATTTGAAGTTTCAAAATGATTTAGAAGCATGTAAGAAAACTAAGATAATATCTACTTTTGATCAATTGCCAAAACCTAGGAAGAGGCATTATAACTCAAACCACTTAAGAAATCCCTTTCCTGGAGTTAGATGTTTTTCATGTGGCATGCTAGGACACATCTCACACACTTGCACGATTCATCATAGTACACATTGGGTGTGGAGACCTAAGGTTCATGATCCACAGCATACCACACATGCATTGTATACTTCTCTTCATAAGAAGGATCCCAAACCTTCTTGGGTTCCTAAATCTAACATTTGATAATTTTGCAGGAGGGCTCTCACAAAAGACCTTGTGAGAGTATGTGGTACCTGGACAGTGGATGCTCTCGACATATGACTGGTGATGCAAGCCAGTTTGTTGTACTAGAGTCCAGGACTGGAGGCAAGGTTACTCTTGGAGACAACACCACCAAGAAGGTGGTAGGAGCATGTATAATCGGAATTCCAAGAATCTTATGATTGAAAATGTTTTGCTTGTAGATGGATTGAAGCACAACTTGCTCAGCATCAGTCAATTCTGGGACAAAGACTTCATCGTGCAATTCTTTGCAAACTCATGCATTGTAAGTTTAAGTAATAACATTATTTTGCAGGGAAAGAGGATCAACAACATTTACATGCTTGATTTAAATAATATTGAATGTGCTGCTTCTTTTTTCTTAAAAACTGTGATTGACGATTCTTGGTTGTGGCACAGAAGGCTTTGTCATGCAAGTATGAAAACCCTTAGGAAAGTAACCCAAAAGGACCTAGTTAGAGGTGTCCCCAAACTTAAGTTTTCAAAAGACCACCTTTGTGATGCATGTCAACTAGGAAACAAGTCCACTCCACTTTTCACCCCATTAAGGACATTAGCACCTCTAGACCTCTAGAAGTCCTTCACATGGATTTATTTGGACCCATTAGCACTGCCAGCCTGGGAGGGAAAGTCTATGGTTTTGTGATTGTTGATGACTACTCGAGGTTCACTTGGACTAGATTTCTTTCACATAAAAATGAGTCTTTTGAGGAGTTTAAACATTTTCTACTTGGATATAAAAAAAGCTAGGTTGTGAGATTTTGACCATCCATAGTGATCATGGGGAAGAGTTTGAAAATAAAAGATTTTGAGTTTTTTGTGAGGACAAGGAGATTAGCCACAATTTTTCAGTCCCTAGGATCCCTCAGCAGAACGAGATAGAAGAAAGAAAGAACCGGACCATGGTGGAAGCCGCTAGAGCCATGTTTGCTGAGTATTCACTTCCAAAATACTTTTGGGCTGAAGCAATTAACACAGCTTGTTATGTGTTGAATAGGGTGAATGTTAGAGCCAAATTAGAGAAGACACCCTATGAGATCCTTAAGGGTAGGACACCCAATCTTTCCCACCTTCATGTCTTTGGTTGTAAGGTTTTCATTCACAACAATGGGAAGTCTCACTTGGGAAAATTTGATCCTAAATCTGATGAAGGAGTATTTTTGGGATATTCTAGTGTTGGGAAGTCTTTTAGGGTGTTTAACAAAAGAACTTTGATGGTGGAGGAGACAACCCATGTAGTTTATTGATGAGTCTGATCCTAAGAAACATGGAATAGAAGATGATGATGTAGGAGAGATTTTAAGTGGAGTAGAAAATTTGGGGAAAGAGAGTGAGCACCAAAGAAATGAAGGAGTAGAAGAAGTCACTCAAGGAGTAGAAAATTTTGATGAAAGGGGAGAAACTTCACACACTTTGCCTAGAGATTGGAGATACTCTACAAGTCACCAGAAGGACTTGATCTTAGGAGACCCTTCTAGTAGAGTTAAGACTAGACATGGACTTAGGAAAGAGGTGAACCACTCTGCTTTTATCTCTATGACTGAACCCACCACCATTAACCAAGCCCTTTCTGATGAATTTTGGATTTTAGCAATGCAAGAAGAATTGAATCAATTTGTTAGGAATGATGTTTGGGAACTTATGGAAAGACCTAAGGGATAAAATGTAGTTGGGACAAAGTGGGTGTTTAAGAACAAGATGAATGATTCAGGAGTGGTGGTAAGGAATAAAGCAATATTGGTGGCTAAGGGGTACAATCAAATAGAAGGGATAGACTTTGAGGAAACTTTTGCCCCTATAGCTAGATTGGAAGCCATTAGAGTGCTATTAGCTTTTGCCTGTTATAAAGAATTTAAGATTTTTCAAATGGATGTCAATAGTGCCTTTTTAAATGGGAAAATAAAAGAAAATGTCTTTGTAGAACAACCTCCAGGTTTTGAGAGTTCTCAATTTCCAAATCATGTGTTTAAATTAAAAAAGGCTTTGTATGGTTTAAAGCAGGCACCTAGAGCTTGGTATGAGAGGCTTAGCACATTCCTACTAGAGAGGGAGTTTGTCAAGGGGAGCGTAGACACCACCCTTTTTCTTAGAAGAGTTGGAGATGATTTACTCATTGTTCAGATTTATGTTGATGATATACTCTTTGGATCTTCTAATAAAAAATTATGTGATAATTTTTCTAAAATAATGAGTAGAGAATTTGAGATGAGTTTGATGGGAGAGTTGTCCTACTTTTTGGGGTTTAGCATAAAACAATTGGAGGATGGAACTTTTTTAAATCAAACAAAATACATAAAGGACATTTTGAAGAAATATGAGATGGACAAAGCCAAGCCAATTAACACTCCCATGACTTCTAGTGCTCCATTGGATAATGATCCAAGTGGTAAGTCTGTTGATCAGAAGAAGTATAGAGGCATGATTGGATCTTTACTTTACTTGACTGCGAGCCGACCTGATATCATGTTTAGTGTTTGTCTTTGTGCTAGATTTCAAGCTGACCCTAAGGAATCCCACATGAATGCTGTTAAGAGAATTTTTAGATACCTTTTGGGGACACAAGACTTAGGGATTTGGTACCCTAGACACAGCACTTCTTTTGAGATTATTGGTTTTTCTGACTCTGATTTTGCAGGATGCAAGGTGGATAGAAAACGCACTTCTGGAACTTGTCAATTCATTGGACAATCTTTGGTCTCTTGGTCTAGTAGAAAGCAAAACTCTGTTGCACTTTCCACTGTTGAAGCTGAATACATTGCTCTTGGAAGTTGTGTGGCCCAAGTCATTTGGTTGAAACAACAGGTATTAGATTTAGGATTACATGTAAGAACCATATCAATCTTTTGTGACAACACTAGTGCCATATGCATTTCTAAGAATTCTATCCAACATTCAAGGACTAAACACATTGACATTAGACATCACTTTATTAGAGATCATGTGACTAAGAGAGACATTGAGTTACACCATGTGACAACTGAAAACCAACTGGCAGACATCTTTACTAAACCACTGGCTTTCGATACTTTCAGTTCTTTAAGGACTAGATTGTGTGTGATTGACATAAATGCATGAAACATTTTAGCTATTTTCTTTTTGTTTTATGTTGTTTTGACTTTTTAGTGTGCTTTATTTTTCTTTCGTCTCTTTTTACTTAGTTTTCAAAAATCATCGCTGATATGGTATTATATTCCTTGTTCTTGTTTTTTTTGAAAATTTATAGTCAATGTGTTTTCATCTACTTAATCTCTTAGATGGTAGGAATATTTTGTGATTGTGTCTCTTTCTCTAACCTATTTTAGTGGCATAGTTTTCTTTTCTAATCAAAAGTCTATCTCAAATTAAAGGGTTGTTTATGAAATTAAGATCTTTTCTTAAGCTTGCTTAAGCAAATCTATCATGTATTTATAATGATTGAAGTTTTTTTGTCACATCAAGATCCATCGTTACTCTTGTCTTTGATTATTAATCCTGTTTGTGGTAATTCTTCCTTATGTTAGAGAGAGAGCTCCTATTCTCTAATATCTGAGACGATATATTCACAACTAAGATTTTTTAAAGGATTATAAAAGAGAATCTAGCTTGCAAAAATAAAAAAAAAACTTGGCCAATGATGCCAACAAAAGAAGCGCAAAGACGCCCAAAATTAAAAAAATCTATCAAAAGATGCTCAAAGAGCCAATCAAAGTGACAAGAGGCATAAAACGAGCCTACTCAAAAGCAAGCTATTCTCCCTTTTTAAATCTTTTAGAACTTAAAATTTTTGTTCTCAAAGGCTTGATCTCGACTATCGTACGATTATGACAAATTTACCTTACTTCATTATTTTATAAAGATTTTTTTTCTTAAGACAAGTGATTGGTGGATTCTTTTTCTCATATCCAATTAATTATTTGAGTTAGGCCATTGATTTCAAAAGACGATTCTACCCTAAGAAAATGTTTGAGCTAAGGGTAAACCATGAACGAATATTCTACTATTCTATGGATTAATGAGATTAGTAACTCATTAACTCACAAGTCTTTTAAATCAATTACATGGAATACTATATCATTGACATGCCTTGATTTCAAAAAAAAAAAAAAATCATTTGCTATTTGTTTTTTGTTCCCTCTTTTTTGATATGTCAAAAGGGGGAGAAGTTTATGCGGTTTCCTTTTTGTCGATCCTAAACTTTTACTAATAATTTGTTTTCGTAAGTGTTTTGCCATCATCAAAAAGGGGGAGATTGTTGCAAATCTATTTTTATGGCTTATGTTTTGAAGATTGACAAACACTATTTCTCTTGGACTGCTTGTTGCTTCTAATGTTTCAGGAATCGAAGATCGGACGAACAGGACGAAGCCAATTCAGGATTGCGTAGGTTTAGGGTTGAGTCAGTCTGTACTTTTGTTTTTCACTTCTTGAGTCTACTTGTAATGGTCAAAGAGACTGATGCTAATAACCCTTCACACACACACTTGAGAGACTTAGAATTTCTGTTTTTACTCATATCGGTCAGGACGATTTTTTATATCGGCCTGGACGATCAGGCTTAAAACAGAAAGTCTAAATAAGGATTCTTAATTAAGGCAGCCGTCATTAACATATCGGCCTGGACGATACGTGTATCGGCCAGTACGATATTCTCAAAACAGAAAGAAGTTGCCGCCATAGACAATTAAGGTATACTGTATTTTTAAATTATCGGCCAGGACGATCCTTTATCATCCTGAACGATATTCTAAAATTATGCCTTAATTGATCAGGAAATCAAGGGAGTAATTAAGGATGATTGATACGATCATATCGTCCTGGACGATCGCAGGATCGGCCAGGACGATCTAGTCAAAAACTTTAAGTTACTTCAGGACGATAAAAATCGGCCAGCTTGTATCCAGGGCTATTCTCAGGATGATTTTCCTCTGATTTAAACTGATCGGCCCGGACAATCGTGAGATCGGCCGGGATGATAAAGCTAATTTTCAATCATCCTGTTTTGCATCTAGGGCTATGCTCTGGCCGATCTTCTTTGATTTGTACTAATCGGCCAGGCCGTTATCCATATCGGCCTGGACGATAAAGTTGGTAACTTGCAATTAATGAACTCCTTTGAAGACTTCTATTTAAGAGCTCTTATTCAATGTTTTCAAGATCTTTGGCTGCTGCCTTGACCTGAGAAGACCTTGAGGAGAGAAAGAGAGAGAGGGAGAGAGAGAGGATCTTGTGAGGGGGAGCTTGTGAGGGGATTCACAAGGGTTGCTTCAAGGATCGCTCTGCTTGTTCTTCGTCTAGAGTTTCTCGTCCGTAGAAGGGTCGGTAGAGGAAAGGAGTTAGCTTTTGGTTGTGGTTCTCTGCCAGCTTCAGGAGGAAGCAAAAGGAGGTAGGTTCTCTGCCTTACAGGAGTGGCAAAAAGGAGGTTCTTGTGAGGGCTTCTCTGCCTAGCCGTGGGGGCTAAAGGAGAGTCACGTTTCTGTAGTGCAATACTTGGAGGGTGCCTCCAAGGAGTGGACGTAGGTCGAGTTGACCGAACCACTATAAACTCGGTGTGTTCTTTTCTTATTATCGCTTCCGCATTTATTTAATTTCCGCACTTTATTTGTAGCGTGATTTTGGTTTGTGATTTTCATTCTTTGTGAAATTTTTTAAAAATACCAATTCCCCCCCCCCCCTCTTGGTTAGCTTGGGCCAGTTCTATAGGGCTTAACATCCCTAGCGAACTTTCAACCTGTTGAGCCCAAACCCAGGTCCTGGGTCAATCTGATTGACCAAGTTAACCTAGGTTGACCCAAATACTCATTAATATTTTAAATGGGTTATTTTAACCCATTTAACATTTTAATCCCCTTTCAAGCAGCAAAACTCTAATCTATGAGCTCAACACATCTCAATCCCTGGTCAATCAATGTCAAGTTTAGTTGACCAAGTCAACATAATAAAACTTGGTCAAACTATTTGAATTCTTCTTTCAAACATTCAAACCTCAAATCCTAATCACCAAACCTTCTCTAATTCAACTCTCTAGAAACCAAGGCATCTCCACATGCCAACTCATAAGCCCATGTGGCATATTGACTGCTGAAACAATCAACATGGGCTTTAGAGTGGTCAAATTTAGTCAAACAGACAACACGGACTTTAGAGTGGTCAAATTTGGTCAAAACCCTCTAAAACTTAATCTCTTTCTAATCCAAATCACTCCAGCCATTTAAATAGACTTTAGAACCTTCCTAGATCTATTCTTAACCCTTGGATCAGGATTAAGTGGCCTTGATTTAATCAATGTGCTCAAAAGGACATAAGAGGCCTTTCCACCTCATGTGTCCTTGTGTACTTTGATTCCCTGCTCCCAACTACTCCTTAGACAGGTGGCATGCATCTGAGGAGATCTCTAAGCCATCCTAGCCGCCCATTCAAGTCAGAGGGACTTGAATAAGGCAAAACATTTAAATGAGGCATCATTCTAGCCCTATCAATCTCACTCCACTCTCAGCCTCTCAAGCCAAACTCTCTTTTTTATTGAGCTTTCCAGAGACTCTTCTACACCTTTCCAGTTGAAATAAGCCGGTCAGAGCCACTGGCGACGAGCTTTTCGGTGAGTAATAGGTCAAATCTGTCATAGGCTTGAAGCTCTTTATTGTAGGCCTTTTAGGCTAGGATTTCTTCTACAAATTGGAGCGTGGACAGTCTACAAATGCAATAAATCTCTAAACAATTTAATCCATTGATAAATCAAGGTAAAAATTAAACCCTAAATTAGATTACACTAGTCTAAATAGCTTTTCCAAAAGCTCATTTTAACACAAAAAAAAAAAAAAAACATTCCCTATGAATACTCTTCATGTCCAATATCTAGATTTAAAATTTGAAGTCATTTAGTTCATCAAATTAAGAGAATGAGCCGTTTTTTTCTTTAGGGCCTTGATTTTGCTGCACATTTTTTAGATCGTTGATCGCTCGATCAAAGGTCTAAATCAAACCTCTCTGTAATTTTGATCAACTTCCAGCGTGATCTCATGGTCATCTTCCCGTATGACGCCATCGGAGTCGTTAATTCGTAAGGGAAAGATCATACGGTGTCCGCTACGTCCATTGATTGCACTCGATCCAAACCGTTGATAATTTGACCAACAGCTCGGAACAAGCCACATTGCGATCTCTCTGAACCGTAGGGTCAATTCATTGCGAAGATCTCCGTCTAGCGTGATCTCTATCGTTCAAATCAAACATCACCCGATCGGACAGCCAGGGAATAATGCTGATGTGGATAAGTGAATGTCGCGTGGGCCCCAGCCATCACCGTGCATTAAATGGCAATGATTGCCACATGTTTTGGTCCATCCAACCAAAACACGCCATGTGTCAGTAGCGCCGCCATCTATTTTAAATAATTTTATTTTTTTAAAAATTATTTTAAATTCTAGAAATTTTTAAAAATTAATTAAAAATTAAATAAAAATTGAAAAAATTCATAAAACATTTCAAAATTTCCAAAATTTAAAATCAAAATTATTTTAAAATATATTATATGTTTTAAATAATCGTCAAAAAAATTTTACTATTTAATTATCAAGGGCATTTGATTTTTAATAATTAATTTTTATTTAATTAAATATTAAATTAAATATCATCAAAATTTTTTTTAATATATTCTAAATATTTATTGCTATAATTTAAAATACTTTAATTAACTTCTGATATTTAATATTATATCTGATTTAAAAATATTCAATCTTTCAAATATTTAAATATTTTATTAACATTTAATTAAAGTTAAATTAAAATAATTTCAAAAATATTAAAAAATTTATCTTGATTAATATTGAAATTTTAAAAAACATTTAAAATTCAATTTAAATTAACTTAAAATTCTTTTAATTATAAATTATTTTGAAAATACCCTTAATTACCTTAAACTTTTAAGTATTAAAAAGATATTTATATTCAAAAAAATTTAAATAAAATATCAAAATTTTTGGAATTCAAAATAATTCAATCTAACATTGATTTTAAAATTTAAATATTGAGTTATTTTGGATAATTTGAATTATTTTAACATCATAATATTTAATTAAATATTATATTAATTATTTTAAAAGAAATTAAAATTTATTTTCAGATAACCTAAAAAACCAGTTGATCTCTCAACCGGTGTTCACTACGTCCATTGATTGCACTCGATCCAAGCCGTTGATCTTTGGACCAACGTTTGGAATGAGCCATATTGCCATCTCTCTAAACCGTGGGGTCAATTCATTGCGAAGATCACCGTCTAGCGTGATCTCCATCGTTCAAATTAAACATCACCTGATCGGACAACCGGGGGTTAATGCTGACGCGGATAAGTGAATGTCGCATGGGCCCTAGCCACCACCGCTCATTAAATGGCAATGATTGCCACGTGTTTTGGTCCATCCAACCAAAACATGCTACGTGTTAGTAGCACCGCCATATATTTTAAATAATTTTATTTTTTTAAAATTATTTTAAATTCTAGAAATTTCTAAAAATTAATTAAAAATTCAAAAAATTCATAAAACATTTCAAAATTTCCAGAAGTTAAAAATCTTTAATTTAAAATCAAAATTATTTTAAAATATATTATATGTTTTAAAAAATCATAAAAATTTTTACTATTTAATTATCAAGGACATTTGATTTTTAATATTTAATTACCATTTAATTAAATATTAATTTAAATAGCATAAAAAAAATTAATATATATTCTAAATATTTATTACTATAATTTAAAATACTTTAATTAACTTAAGATATTTAATAATATATTTGATTTAAAATTATTCAATCTTTCAAATTTTTTTATTAAATATTTAATCAACATTTAATTAAAGTTAAATTAAAATAATTTCAAAAATATTAAAAAACATTATCTTGAATAATATTGAAATTTTAGAAAACATTTAAAATACAATTAAAATTAACTTAAAATTCTTTTAATTATTAATTATTTTTAAATTATTTTGAAAATACCCTTAATTACCTTAAAATTTTAAGTATTAAAAAGAAATTTATATTAAATAAAACAAAATTAAATAATATATCAAAATTTTGGAATTCAAAATAATTTAATTTAACATTGATTTTAAAATTTAAATATTTAGTTATTTTGGATAATTTAAATTAGTTTAACATCATAATATTTAACTAAATATTATATTAATTATTTAAAAAAATTAAAATTTATTTTTAGATAACTTTAAAAAACTAGTGGATCTCTCAACTCCTTCAAATTTATTTTAATAATATTTTTTTAATTATTTTATTTTAAATTTTATATCCTTATATATATATATATATATATATATATATATATATATATATATATATATATATATATATATATATATATATATATATATATATTAAAACTTTTTTTAAATGTATATGTATATAAATCTTTAGTGTTGAGAGATCTCTTGAAATTTTAAGCATCTGTTGAGTTTGAATGAATAGAATTAATGGGGGTGATTAGTAAACTATCATATTTTGATTGTTTACTAACCTAGTCTTTAATTACATATTTTAAGTTAATTCATACATGTTTAGGGTACACACACCACTTAGTATAGGCTCTCCTAGATTTAGGGATTGATTGTGCTTATGTGTGACTTATGCATGTATATTTTTGTCCAATGGTTAGTAGGAACTTAATTTAAACTCATTTAAACCTAGTGATATTATTAAGGATAATAATTAAGGACATGTTCAGAAAACTTACAGAAATTCTAAAAACTAGGATATACATCATTTTAAATTGAAATTTGAACTATTTAAACTCACTGACACTTTCAGCCCATAGAAAATTTTTCACTGGTTTTAGAGATCATTAAGCCTTTTTAATTACTTTTCTTCAAATTAAACCCTTAATTAAGTATTAAAACTTCTAAAAATCCTAAAAAATCAAATTTAAATCCAAAAAATACAAATAATACCTCTAACAAAAATTAAGTCCAATTTAATTTGGTAGCAAACCTGAACTTAATTTAATTTTAAATGAAAATTAATTTTTCATTAATTTAATTAATAAAAAATATAAAAAATTCCTAAAAATTCTTGGGAATCTCTTCTTAGGTCATTTCTGACCTTTAGAGATGATTTCAAGGAGTTTGGAGTCCATTTAGATTCAAATCAACAAAGGGTCCTTAATTAAAACAATTCAAATAATTCAAATAATTGTCAAATTTGGAAAATCATAACAAAATCAAGAAAATACAAATTGAACAAACTCGAAGGCATTCAACTCAAAATTAAATCTTTTTTTTTTTTAAATATTAAACTTCCAGAAATCATTCAGATTTGAAAAAAGTTAACTTTTGGTCAAACTTTAGTCAAAATCAAGTCAAAACTTCAAACCTTCATAACTAAATGTTGAAAAATCGAAATCCAATAAACTTAGTGTCTAACAACTCATCTTAAGGTCTAATATTTTAATAAAATATTAAATTTCTGGAATTTAACTTTAATCATAAAGTCAAATTTTAACCTCATAATTAAATGATCAAAATAATCCAAAATTTTTTAAAACTTGAAAATCACTTTAAAACTCCAGAAATCTCTAATCCATCTTAAAACTAGCAATTAACTAACTTTAATTAAAATTATTAACTTTAACAACTTTAATCAATTCAAATCATTTAACCAAATCGGGTACCACTAGGTGGTAACCCAGACCTATGAGACTATTAAATTATCCCTAATGAAGGTGAAATAAACTTCACGATCTTGGTCAGCAATAAAAATGGTATCTAATAAATAATTAAAAATTAATCTTAAATTAATTTCAAATTATTAATATTTAAACTTTAATTAAAATTTCTCCTTAAGTCTTTTAACCAAACAGAACCTTAAGCAACTTCAATCAAATATCCTATATAGGACATATCAAACCACACAGTCTTTACACACATTTTAGATGGTTTGCTTAGATAACAACCTCTAGTTTTAGACTAGGCCGGTGTTTTCTTTCCTGTAGTTGTGTGCCGAGTTTTACATGATTTTTATTGTATGCTATTTGCTATCTTAGAAATGATATGATTATTTACTTACTTTTCTGCACTCTAAGTTATGAGTGATTGAGTATTTTAAATTTTAAATATTAACTGCTTGAGATTGATTATAACTTCTTAGGATTATTTATATAACTACTTATTATTAGGATAACCCTGTAGGTTCGAGTCTAGAATTTTATTTTTCAAATATAATTTGATTATATCATGGTTGTAAATATTTAAATTGATTTGAGATGGGATATTTATATCGAACTTGAATTCCAAATAGGAGAAGACATCCCTAAAGGGGAGAGTCTTCTTCAATTTAGAAGATCAAGTTAGGATATTCTTTAAATATCCAAAGAAGAAAGATAACACCCCGTTAAAGGGGGGTTTCTTTTCAGTTGGATATTCGGAATCGACAAATCAAAAAGCTCATGGGAAGACAAAGAAGTGGAAGTCGAGAAGAATCCCAATTCTCAAAGTCATTTATCTTTTAGGAGTTAGAATCCGAGTTGTTGTTAGTGTTGATCGACCACTTTACTTTTCTATAGACCCTAGTTTGTAATAATAAGTGGCACTTGCCACATGAAAATTCAATTTAAATAATTAATTTAATTTATTTATTTATTTGATTACATAGTAGAATTACTTATTTTTCTAATCTTTTACCTGCATGCCAGTTTTGATTTAGCCTGGAATTCGATTGTAGGCTCTTAAGGACTTTTTAAAAAATTTTCTACCTAAAGCAAATTAAAACTTTTAAGTCAACATAGAAACTCTAACATTTTAAGAAGTAAGCCCAGGACCGCCGGGAGTTCGCATACATATTTGTTGCACTTCTCTTTCCTTTGTTAAGCACCTCCCTGCCTGCGAGTTTTGGCAGACCACCTGGCCTATGAGGGTGTAGATCTGGCTAAGGGGAATCTGTGCATTCTTGTAAGATAAAATCTATTTTTAAGCCTTTTTTAAAACTTCTTCATTTCAAATTTAAGTATTTAATCGAGTCAATTAGCATGCATTGTATTAATAATAAATTAAATAGAATCTAAATTTTAATTGCATTTATTTAGACATCAAATACCCAACATATGTCAAAGGGCTAATTAGGATCTACTCTAGATGTTGACCCAATTCCTTTAAAGTTATCTTAAATAACATCCTTATCACTTAATATTAAAAGATGAGACTCATGATTTTAAAGTGTTTAGGTGGTTTAGTTGGCTCCTTAATCCATGCTAGGGTAAGTCCAGATTTGCATTGCATTAGCTAGGTTTGGGTCACTGATTTTTAGTACCCACTTTAGACTTAGTTTTGAGGCAACCTCAGGCTATAAGACCTCAACCTTCGAGAATTGAATCCCAAAATTCTAATGAAATTGATCATTCAAATTTAAATCACTTTCAATCAAATTCAAGCCCAACACTTAGGATAGGCTGAGGTGTTTTTGATGTAATTCAATATCTCAAAACAACTCCTACCCCTCTTCCTTTGATTCCAAAAATAAGTGCTCAAATTTGATCCAATCTCATTTGAATTTCCAACTCATAACCTCCTTTGATATCCAATTTTAAATTCTTAAATAAAATTTATACCACTATTTTAATCGAGAGTATTTGTAAAAAAATTAGTTTCTTACGATGTAATTAACTACGAGGGCTTATATTCGTAGGAGATTTAGAAACTCATATCTAATTTTTCAAAAATCAATTTTTCAAAATATTTAATTAATTATCTTTGGGAAATTTAAATGTGACGATCATTATCGTCATTTTGAAAAGATTAATAATAAGCGATATCTTCTTTCTTTAGAAAGATATGTCGTTATATTATTATGATTTTGATTAAAAAATTAATGATCCTTTTATCCAGATTAGCATAATTGAACACTCGATTAAATTTCATGTTGACCCTTCAGGGTCAAATGTGATTCTTTCCTGAGTTTGACTACGATAATCAGGATAAGCTTAAAGTTCTATAATCTGAACCTATTAGGGAATGATATTCTCGCCTTTTGAGATGATATATTTTTCTTAATGTCGTGTTCAATTTCAAAACTAAAATTCAAGAAATTTAACTTTCCTAAAAAAAATTAATATTTTTCAAAACCATATTTTTCAATCAAACACTTTAATCTATCTTTAGATTTTTCCTTGATATCAACCATTATATTGAATACATTTTTAAAAATATTATTCTAGATATGCATTACATCTATGTCATGTCTAATTATGTTTATCCTTCACTACAAAAATAATAACAAAAAATACTCTTTTTGGTCCAATTGTGATTCAGTTCATACCTCTATACTATGTAATAAGCTAATATTAGAGAGTCAATAATCATGGGTATAAACATCACTATTTCAAATATTTTCTCATTGGATAACCTTGGTGGACGTTATGCCAGCTCGACATTATTTTTAATGGAAGCATTCTTATTTCTCCTCAATAGATGGTTGACAAGTAAGAAAATACGGTGATAGTTGAACAAGGTGTTCTTGCCTCCATGCTTTAAAATGTACGATTTGGTAAATTTTATGCAATATAGGCTAGCTAACTTGATTGCAGTGCTCCAACATGAAAGCTTATCATATGCTAGGAAGTCACCAAATATCCAAAGTAATGCATCCCTTATTACAAAATTTTGTTTGGTTGAAATATCATATGTAAGAAATCATTCTTCACATAACAATTTACAATCATTGATTAAAAGTTGCATGAACACATCTATCTTTACTATTAGATTATGTGGTTCTGAAACGACAAGTTTAAGAATATGAAAAGTGTTGGTATACACAATTCCAGAGGAAGAATGTAAGGGGTGAATATCACGGGCCAGCATGATTAAGGTGAAGCACATTAGCTAAATGAGTAAACTCATATGTACATAGACTTAATCATACATTTCTAAGTTATGTGAGAAGCGTAGGATTAAAATGGTCAAAGTGTATCATGGTCTTACCTTCTAAATGAGTTAAAGCACTTCTTTACGAGAGGTTTTTGTTATGCCATCTCATATATATATATATATATATATATATATATATATATATATATATATATATATATATATATATATATATATATATATATATATATATATATATATATATATATATATATATATATATATATATATATATATATATATATATATATATATATATTTGATGAAATTATTATAACGAGTGATAAGGATGTGTTATAAATAAATCATTACATTCCTTGCTAGAAACTTCTCTACCAAATATCTAGTTCGTTATAATATAACACTTTCAAATCCACTTGAATATAAGACCATTGTTGGTAGTTAGCTATGACTTTCACTCTTATGGCATGGCATTGCATATGAAATAACAAATTGTCTCAGTTAATTACCTCACCAATATTAGCCCCTAAAATGTTATGAAAATATTCTTGTATTATCTTTATGGGATACCTACTAATGTTTGTCTTGTTTTTCAATGATCTACATTTTCTAATGTTGATTAGAAAGATAAAAACAAATTATTATACTTCTAATAGTGCTTATTTCATTATTTATGTCTTAATCTTCTTTCTCTTAGTTTAAAGTAGCAATGCACAGCCCTGCACTCAACAATTATAAAATATCAATAGTTGTTACTACTATTGCATGACTGAGATGCATTTGCTAGCTCCTTAAAATCCAAAATTGAATATTTTTGCAGAACTCCATAGTGGTGATTTAAACACTTTAGGACCCTTTTGGCAGCGGTCTAAACCACAACTATTAGAAGCGATTTTAGCCTCTTCTAATAAAGATGATTTAAAACACCACCATAGCATTTAATAAAACACACACCAGATCCCTAATTTTTTATCGCGACCAAGTTCCTACCCCACAATATACTCATGCAAGATTGGACTCTCCTTTCTTTTGTCTCTCTACCTCCTTTGTTCTCTTTTCAATTGATCAATGCTGAGTTTTCTCCTCTCATTGGCATAGTAACCAACCCCCACCATCCCACCACCATCACCACAGCTCAGATTCTCAAGCATTTCGTTAAAATTTGATAAAATGGTTTGGTCTATTTGTCAATGAAGTTTTATATCCAAATAGTTTTAAAGACAAATTTTTAATTTTCATTTGAAAGTGTTAAGATTGGTGATTGCTTGAGATATTTTGTTTGGATTATTAGATCAGTTGTACAACAAGAAATGTTTAGAACAAAAGCTTGAGTATGATTTTTTTAAAGTTTTGACAATTAAGTTCGCTACGAAGGAGATTGGTCATTAAATTTCTTCGAGGGCGATGAGGAAGATGGATGGTGTTAAGGCCATCCATTGGATGGAAGAGCTTGGTTTCCTTAAAGATTTTAATTATGTTATTTTTAATTGTGTTTATAGGGAATGTAATAAGTTAGGTAATTTATTTGCTAACTTTGCTCTTATTAGTAGTTTTTTTGGGATGATATTAGTATGGATAATGTTCCTCCTTTTCTTCATATGTTAAAGGAAGAATGTGATTGTATTTCTTCCCTTGGTAGCCCGTATTATGTTTTTTTTAATTATAGTTATTGCAAATGCATCTTTTAAAAAAAAAGGAGATTGATGTATTTTCTCATATAAATGTTGCTTTTTGATGATTGTTTATATGTTTATAGATATTTGGTTGGACTTAGAGGTGGTAGTTGATAAGTTTGATGATTTCTAGTTATTAGTGAATGGTGTTGCGAACATTTCATTGATTGATTAAACTCCTAAATTAAAGATTAACAGGTAATTTTAAAAATATGAAATAAAATTTTCATTTTTTGCCTTCGAAAAAAAATATTATTATTATTGATGAGTATAAAATGCTTTTAAAATGGTTGTTGATAAAAAAATATATATTTAAAAAAATCTTAAAACTTTAGCAACAGTTTAAACCCCCGCTAATATAAGGCTTTAGTGGTAGTTTAAACAGTTGCTATTCTGGAACATTTTCAAGGGTTTAAATAGTCACTATTGTTCTTGATTTGTGGCAGTTTAAACCACTGCTAAAGCAATAAAATAGTATTGGTTTAAACTGCTGCCGAAAACAGCAAATCAAATCCCATCCCTAATAGTTGCAAAACTGTTACGAAATAGCTTTTTAGTGGATACCAACCACATCGATCTTGCACCAGTTCTAAATCCATTGCAAAGTTTTTTGTGGTGGATAAAACTGCCATGAAAGCCCAAATTAAGTGTTGCTAGACATATTTTTTCTTGTAGTTGTCTTATAAAAAATTTTATGCCTTTATCCCTCTTGTAATCTAATATGAAAATGTTGATGCTATAAATACTTATGCAAATCTAATTTTTCACTCACATGTGAAACATGTTACTTGGATGATCGTTTCATTCATGAATAACCTTCTGTTGAAAATATCTCATTAGAGGATCATAAAGCAAATACCCTTACAAAATATCTTTTATGATATCATTTCTTTTATCTAAAAATCAAGATTGGACTATCCTTATAAGGGAATATTTTATTGGAATATATATGAATGAAATAGGTATTAATAATTATTATTTAGTTTAAATTTTGAATTTATAACTCTCAAAATCTAGGATTTAATTTGCATTTGTAATTATCTAAATTTAGGGCTTTAATTAAAGTCAAAGGCTATCCATTAGGATTGGTTCAATAGAAAGGCGTTCCTAAATTCACTGTATATAGTTCATGCATTCAATTTAGTTCACTAAACATTTACTGTTGGTGATTGGAGAAAGAAGGAAGATTCCAACAAAGATTTAGATTCGATGTATATTTGGATGTTTATTTTGATGCCAAATCACGTGGATTCAACTTGGCTGTCCGTATTGATTGCTTCCTAGACATGTGCAATGGCTGCAGGTGGAATCATGCAGAATTCAAATCCTATTTTGTTTCTGTCGTTGTAAGCCAAAATTTATTGAAAGATATTAGGGAGGACGGATTAGGCACTTAGGTAGTTCAGATTTTACTGTCGGGTGTTGCCATAGTGGATCCAATGGGGTCTTGTCTTTTATGATGTATCTTAAGCGGGAAACTTGAGTGAAAAGATCATTCTCGGATTTGTTCAATAGAAATGCAAAACTCTCAAAATCGATTTTAATTCAAATAATAAAGTTAATCTATTGTGTTATCATTTTTTCTGATCCAATGAAATAGAATAATTTTATGTTTTTCCCCTTTTTTTTAAACTGAAATATTGCTCTCAAGAAATTTTTTTTTTTTTTTCAAGATTTATATGATTAAAAAATTTAGAACTTTATTTCCGCATCATTCTTTCAAGAAGTTTACTATTTTTTATTTGTAAAATCTAATAATGGCACAGGGAACTCACGGGAATGACAACCAATAATGACAGCAATGATAATATGTGACTTATATTTAAGAATCACATAAATTTTGATTTGAATTTTACAGCCAATATAAACTTATCGAACAATCTTGACATGATTTTTGTTGTTGAATAATCAAGACAATAGTTCAACGAGCGATCGAAGAATTGAAATGTCATAATTTATTTACAATAAGAATGGCAAGAAAAATGGAGTACTAACCTAAGGGATAGAAAGATAGCTTTGATCAAGATCTAACGATATCTATCATTTTGTGTCATTATAATATATTTAAAGATGAATAAGGTGGACACACCAAAAGCTAATTAGTAGAGAAAATGCATGAGTTTATAGTCTTTTATTTAGGTTATTTATCATAATCTGCATTATAACTATAAGAGTAAATGATTCTTAAATAAATGGAATACATAAGAGTAAATGATCGCATGAGAGAAGATATCGTCCCATATGCATTATAACTACAAATTATCAAAACTAAATTGGTTCTATCCTCATTTGAATGATAAAAAAATGTAAGGTTTATGCATAAATAAAACGATCTAACTACGAAGAAAACTAATATTGCCTAGCTATAGAAGAACAAGAGCACACTAAGTGTTTATTGAAATAGGTTTGAAACTCTAGGACTTAGATTTCATGAAGATACATATAATTAGATACTTATAAATTAAATTAATAAGAAATAATAGGTTTGACATAGCCAAACCCAAAAGTGTGCCATATAATTCTCTAAAAAAAACTTAAAATATATGATTTATCAATATGGCATATTATCATATCTAACTCTTATCCTTTTTGTTGTGCTCCACGTGCCATCATAAATATATATTTATCATCATAATTCTTTTTTGTTTTTTTTTTGTGCATTAGGCTATCCAAGAGATATTTTTAGAAATTTAATAAGCATATGATATATTCGTTGCTACAACAACATTATGCCTTTGTCCCACTACATGGGGTTGCTACATGAATTTTTTTCACCATTGTGTCATGTTAAAAGTCAAATTCTCATTTAAATCTAATAAAGTAAGATCGTTTCTAATATTTTCTACCCAAGTCTTTTTAGGCCTACCCTTTATTAACATAAGTCAATTCTAATACCTCAACTTTACTTACCGGTCATCGAAAGGCCACCATTTAATGTGACCAAACCACCTAAGGTGACTCTCTCTAATGTTATCTTCCATTGGAGCTACTCAAACCTTTTTCACGTATATGCTCATTTTGTATCCTATCTCTATGGGTAAAATCACTCATCCACCTAAGCATCCTCATCTTTGCCACACTTAACTTATTATTATGCTTCTCTTTTAATAGCCAAAATTCAGCACCATAAAGCATTACAGGTCTCACCACCATCTTATAGAATTTTCCCTTAAGCTTGAGGGGGAATTTTCTATCGCAAAACAAGCCAGATGCATTCCTCCACTTCAACCATCCAACTTGAATTTTGCTGATAATATCCCCATCTATTTCACCATCACTCTTAACAATAGACCCAAGATATATAAAACATGTACTCTTTTTAATGACTTGATCGCCAAAACTCATAATCCCCTCACTAGGTCTATTGCTACTAAAATTATACTCCATATATTCAGTTTTAGATCTACTTAAGTGAAAACCTTTAGACTATAAGGTTGACCTCCATAATTCATGTTTACCTTCAACTCCATCTCTAGTCTTATCAACAAGAAGAACATCATAAGAAAAAATCATACACCAAGGTACATCCTCCTGCAAATGTCTAGCGAGAACATCCATGAATAAAGCAAAAAGATACGGACTTAAGGCTGATCCTTGATGTAATCCAATTGAAATAAGAAAATACTTGGTCAAACCACCTTGTGTTTGAGCATACGTAATAGCTCCTGCATACATATCCTTAATTATTTGAATATAAATGTTATTAACTCTTTTCTTTTCAAGAACTCTTCGTAGCACTTCTCTTGAAACTTTTTTATATGCTTTATCTAAATCAATAAATATCATATGTAGATCCACCTTATTATCTCTATATTTCTCCATCAAACCTCGTAATAAATATATGGAATTCATAGTAGACCTACCTAACATGAATCCAATTTGATTTTAAGAAACATTAGCATCACGCCACAACCTATGCTCCATAACTCGCTCTCATAGTTTTAAAGTCTGACACATTAACTTAATTCCTCTATAATTCGCACACTCCTGTGCATCACCTTTATTTTTAAAAAAGGAATTAACTCACTCATTCTCTGTTGATATGGCATCTTTTTAGTCTTCAAAACAATATTAAAAAGTTTAGTAAGCCAATAAATTCCTTCATCTCCTAAGCATTGCAGGTCCTTCATCTATGATATATTTGTTGCTATTTTACAAAAATTAGGAGTGTGTATGTGTTTGATGATTAAATAATAAAATATAAACCATTAGTAAAACAAAATAGTATTGTTAAGATATAGTGCAGTGATATTAACATAATAGTTACAAATATATGAGTACTATGAGTTAATGTAATAGAAATGCTTCATAAATGTTTGAAAAAAATTAAAGCATACCAACATTTAGTTAAATTTTAACATTAAAATAGAATTAATATAAATAAGAGCAAATATGACTAGGGCCACATTATAATATTTTCACTCATAAACTTAAGTCTAACATCTTTAAGAAAAATATTAGCATTCAAATTTATGATTTTCCTGTAAACACCATTCCACTCATCATTATTTTTTTCAATTGAATTATGACTTTTCAAATAAGTGTTTTGGCTTTGATGCTATGAGTTACTTTTCTTATAACATATTTATAATAAAAATAATTATAAACAATAAAATATAAACTAAAATGAACTAAATGAAAGTTTAGAAAATTTTTGGTTTCCTCTTAGATGTGCTTGTCTTGGATTCATTTTTTAAACTTGGTTATTCTCAATCTACATATTAACAAGTGAAAAGTTATGCTTATGGTGCTTCTCAAGGACAACGTAAACCACATGATCTTTAGCTTCATTCTAGATCATGCATGTTTCCCGTCCATAATGTTTTTTGGAATGCTCCTGAGTTATATGGACTGAAATCAGATCTACATCCTAATTTATTATACTTCGATTACTTGGTCATTGATAATTATTCATGCTCACTTCCTACAATAATTCATAAACTACCTCCTACATATTTCTCATAAATGTATCACAAATGTTGCATTTATCTAAATACAAGTAGCTCCAACCAAGCCATTAAAAAAACTATTTACAGCTACATCAACTTTGGATGTTTGTGATGTGGCAACTTTAGAAGAGGGTATTTATACCTCACCCGAGTATTATATAGTGTATCTCCTTTTTGTTGTATGAAATTTGAGATTGTAATTATCATTATGAATGTATCACCAATAGAAGATAGAAACATTAAAATTCGATCATCCCAATTTGTTACTGATACTTAATAAAGACTTAAGTCAATTTTTGCCAAATGTTATAGAAATAAAGGCAAAATATGATGGAGAATATTATTTTCAAAGACACCATCATACTTGAAAATATCATAATCTCAAAAAAATGTAATGATATAATAGTTTGGATCCACTATCTTTAAAGCCTAAAATATAAATTTTTGAAACATCTAAAAGGTGCTAAGCTTGATTTTGAAGTCATTTGCTTTAATTATAATTTTTATAATGACATGTGGAATGTGGCTAAATATTAGTATAACATAATTTTATAAAGGTTGTGCAACCATAGTAAGGCCCATGGAAACTTCAAATTCCTCAACAGATTTCTCTCAATCTTTGGCTCAAAATGTAGTAAAAACTCACCACAAGAAAGTCTCATAAACCATAAACAACAACTAAAAAGCAAGATTGGAAATATGATTAGTAAAACCAAAAATTATTGAATCTTGAATAGGTTGTTAAACCTAAGCTTATGTCCCAAGGCTAACTAAGAGGAGGGGGGGAATTGGTAATTTTAAAAAATTCTCTTGGATTTTAAAATTTGAAACCAATTAATGATTTTTAGCAAGTTAATTGAAGTATTTGAAAATAAAATTTTCAACCACTGAATTAAAATTATAGTAAGTAGCAACATAAATTTAAGCGACACAAAGATTTATAGTGGTTCGATCAAACACGACATACGTCCACTCCCTTATGACTCCATCTTCAGGTATTGCACTATTACCAAAAGTGACTCTCATTTTGCCCGCACTGCAATACGGAGAAGGCTTTACAAAACTCTCTTCAACCAATCTCCAGTGTGGCACAGAACCATCATCCTTTCACACCCTCCAAGTGTAGGCTGAGAACCTTCATCCTTTCACACCCTCCATGTGTAGGCAGAGTACCTTCGGCTGTTCACACTCTCCAAGTGTTGGCAGAGAACCGTCATCCTTTCACACCCTCCAAGTGTCAGTAGAGAACTGTCGGCTATTCATACTCTCCAAGTGTCGGCAGAGAACCGGATCTTCTTCAAATATCTTCTTACGAGCAATCTAGAAAAATAAGAGGAAGAGTGAAAAACACAAATCACATAGAGATCCTTGCCTTTGAGTAACCTTGTGAACCCTTCACACTCCACTAACAAGAAATCTCTCTCAAACACTCTCTCCTTCAATTGCCCTTGAAAAATTATAAAGCAAATATTAAAAAGAAGATTTTAACATTAGTTTTTAAGGGACCTTTTGTACAAAAGACACGAAAAAAACCATTCAGAAAACCAATTTTTTTAATTTTGAGCGTACACGATCATACAGTATGATCGTATGTTTGTACGTATAAATATTTCAAATACTGTTGCATACGAACCTATTGTGAATCAGTACAAAATCATTTCATGCCCGATCATCATTCATTACAAAGCAAGTTTGTCTGGGACGAACAGTTAGAAGATTTCAAAATTTGTTTGTACAAAATATTAAGACGAAATGAGCGAGAATGGACCCAAGATGTTAATCCTTGTATGAAATTGGAATCATCCCATATGATCCATACTTAGAAAAAAAATTTGTACGAGAACGGACCCGAGACGTTCATCCTTATACAAAGCTGGGATCATCTCGTATGATCTTCATATGAGAACAGATCTGAGATGATCAACCTTGTATGAAGTTAGGATTGTCCCATACGATCTTCATACGAGAATAAACCTGAGACGTTCATCCTTATATGAAGCAAAGATCACCCTGTACAATCTTTGTATGAGAACATACCCGAGATGTTTATCCTTGTACAATGCTAGGATCATCCAGTATGTTCTTCATGCGAGAACAGACTCGAGACATTAATCCTTGTATGAAGCTAGGATCATCTCGTATGATCTTTGAGTGAGAAAAGACCCAAAACATTCATCTTTATACGAAGCTAGGATCATCCCGTATGATCTTCATGCGAGAACAGACCCGAGACATTTATTCTTGTACGAAGCTAAGATTGTCCCGTACAATCCATACTTAGAAAAAAAAATTCATTTCTATTCGTTTAATTGCTCATCGGGAAAAATAACTGACCAGATCATCCTGTATGAAGTAATATTGTACAGTACAATTAGTTTAAAAAAATATGAATTTTAAACTCTCCCCCAGTGTGTGTGTGCTCAGTTACTCAATTACAATCATACTCTCTCAGACTAAATAAAATGAAAAATACAAACTTCAATTATAATAAACTCTAAACTGATCTTGATTTAAAGTCTTCAACAATCCAGAGTATGATTTTCTTGAAATGTTAGTACACAGAAGATCAAAATAATTTTGTCAAAATATGTTAGGAGAAAGAATAATCAAAGCAATAATATTTGGAATAATAAAAAATATACAAGTTGCAAGAATATCAAACATGCAAAACTAAGTAGCAACAATCTCAACAAAAACAAGTTCAAAGAAAAATCTAAAACCATATGTTACAAAAAAATAGTGATTAGAGTTTATTACACCAAAAACTTGTTACAATGAACAAAACATGCATGAGTGTATGGCTGAATAAGTAATAAAGTGACGAGAAAGGACATAATTCCAAAAGGATAGGAACCACTAAGTATAAAAATTGAATTGGATTAAATTTTATTTAACATATAAAAAATAGTTTAATGCTTTTGTATGTGAAAGCCAATATTTTATAACTACAACAAAAAAGAAACTCCAAGCAATAAATGTAAAAGGGTTGAAAATGTAAGGATATCTTTCATTAATCCCTATAATTAAAATTTATTTCATGTTAAAATGAAAAGATATACCAAATTATATAATAATAAATAAAATATTAGGGGAGAGGAGAATAGGAAACTCAAGATTAAAGGACTCTCTCACTATCATCCAAAGTCATCCTCCTATTTTGACCAAAGTCCCCTAACATCTAACCCCCCCCCCCCCCCCCCCCCCCCCCCCCCCCCCCCACCACACACACACACACACGCATCCCTAATTCTAATTTTTCCCTAACGAATATCCCACTTTTCATAAGAGGATTCTTCCTAAATCATTTATTTTTTACTCTAAAAAATGTCATTATAATGCCTAACAATGAGTTGAGTGCATAGGCACCAAATTTGGGCAATAAGGCTTTTGATTAGTCGAAGTAAGATGACTATAATAACCCATATTTTGACCCGAGTAAATGATTTTTTCTGTATCTAATATATAGCCAATTTATAAACCCTTTTTTCCACAACATTAAGTTTGTGGTATTTTAATTACCCAAAATTTTTTGTAAATTTGTGGCGCCGGTAAAAATCCTTCAGAATATATATATATATATATATATATATATATATATATATATATATATATATATATATATATATATAACTTAGGCTCAATTATCACAAAACATCATACAACAAGTATATAAAGTAGTAATTCATAATGAAATACAATAACAATATGTAGTAAGTGAATGAAGATACTATATTATCTGTTCCCCCATGTGATAGCTATCCCAAGCCTTATACAAAACATATATTTGCAATAATATGATAACCAGAGCTCTATAAGTAAGCCCACAAATGCAACATAGACACATGACAAGGTGTTTGTCACAACCTAACCACTTCATCAAGATTTAGAATTTGTATTATGAATACTCTTCAAGCAAGCCTATGGATGATTAATCTTTGCTTAAAAGTGATAAGGAAAAAAGCAATATGGAATAAATATAAATATTTAAATTAAATCCCTTGATGCTTGGGTTGGCCACAACAATAAAGAAAGAAGGGGTATTTGAAGATGACAATATATCAAGACCACTCCACCTTCCAATTTTATCTTCGTTAAAATATTTTTTTTATGAAAACTTTTTGTTAATAATTTATTTTATTATTTTTATGTATTGAGATTTATAAAATGTCATAATTTAGTGTATTAGTATTTTATTGGCCCCTAGGGATTATTAAATAAGTCTTTTATGGTCAGCTTAAAAAAGTTTATCAATACCTCATGGCTTATCCTCTTAAAATTTATTTGATAAACTATAACTTTTGCTATTGCAAATTTCATATTAAAAGGTTTGGTGGTTGTTCTATTCTTGGTAAAGCGTAGTGGCCAATTCTTTAAGGCTTTGGTGAGTCCTTAATTGTCATTGCTATCTTATACTCTCTTACAAATTAAAACTTCTCTTCGTATAGGCTAGGTCTGACCAACACTTAAGCCTTAGCCTCCCACAACCTAAAGACCCCACCATCATATCCACTAATTTCTTATACATTCTCCAGAACCCTTATAACTTTTGAAGGCATCAACTTCCCATTAACCCTGATATATTATTACAAAATTTTAATATAGGAATATAGATTTCTACTCTGAGATATAAGATTAAAAGTTTGACTTCATAACTACTGATCTAAATCCAAGAAAAAAAATCTCTTTTTGTTTTCTAATATTGCATTCTTTTAATATGCAATTGCCCACCATTTTTGTATTGACATTAAAAGGGCCTCATGCCAATAGAATAACTTGAGACTCAATGGACACAGCATTTTATCAAGCATACTCATGACCCTTAAATAGGTCTTGGAGAATATCAACTTGCTTGGTAAAACAAAATTTCTCTTAATCAGTGAGTAATGCTAAAAAAGATAGGTTATCATAAATATATCATTTTAAGGACCCTTTTACCTCTATATGGCCACACATATATTTCCAAACTTGTAAAGGTTATGATAAATTAGGGGTGTCAATTTCGGGTCACGGGTCACGGGTCACGGGTCGGGTTCGGGTCGAACCCGAACTGACCCGGGTGCGAAACGAGTCGACCCTAACCCGACCCGGGTAGAGAAACGGGTCAAAAAATCGAACCCGGACCCGACCCGGCGGGTTTCCGGGTTGACACGACCCGACCCGGTTTGGGTGGCCGGCGCCGGAACGACGGCGGCGGACGCGAGCGCGGCGGGCGGACGCGAGCGGGACAGCGGGCGAGGTCGGGCGCGGTCAGGCGCGTGCACGCGGGCGAGCGGCTGCACGCGGGCGCGCGGCGGGTGCGGTCGGGCGCGGGCACGCTGGGGGGCGCGCAGCGGCGCGGTCGGGCGCAGGCACGAGGGCACGCGGGCAGCGCTGGCAGGCGCGGGCAGACGCTCGCGGCGGGCAGCGCGGGCGATCGCGCGTCGGGAAGGCGCGGGCAGCGCGGGCGGGAGCTCAGGCAGGCGCGGGCAGCGCGGGCGGCAGCTCGGGCAAGCGCGGGAAATGCAAAAATTCAATTTTTTTTTAATTAAACAGGTTGGCGGGTTGACCCGGCAACCCGCCGGGTCAACCCGAACTCGACCCGTTTTTGAAACGGGTCGATTTCTGGAACCCGAACCGGACCCGTTTTGAAATCGGGTCGGGTTCAACCCAGATTTTCCGGGTCGGGTCCGGGTCGGGTTTTCGTGTCGTGTCAAAAGTTGACACCCCTATGATAAATATATCATTTTGAAGACCCTTTCATCTTTGTCACCCTATTTATCCATGTTCTCATTAATATATAATTTTGATGATCCTTTTATCTCAAGATCATCTCACATTTATTACCCTACCTATATTGTAGTTATATAATTGCAAATCTATCACACACAATATGAACATTCTTATGCTCATTTCATTTCCATGTTGAACATCTTAATACATACGTGTGTGTGTGTCTATATATATATATATATATATATATATATATATATATATATATATATATATATATATATATATATATATATATATATATATATATATATATATATATATATATATATATATATATATATATATATATATATATATATATATATATATATATATGATCTTCTAGTATAGAAGAGGCTCTTGAGAGTTAAATGAAATCTCAAAGGGCTCTATGAGGCTCAGAGTAGTGAGAGAGAGTGTGTAAGTTTGAATTAAATATTTTTGTATCTTAGCTCAATTCAAACACTATGAATTGAATGGAAGGCTGAGATGGATTTGGGAGGTAGCTATGATTCTTTCCATGTGTCTTCAAGTTGTTAGGAAAGCAGAGAGAAGCACAAGCCAAAGGATAATGAGTTGGAAAGCTCATTTTATTCTTTTCTGGGCATTTAGGAGCACTTGTTGACTTAAGGCTAATCCAAAGGTTAGGTCTAGTTTACGTGAGGTTTAGGAGGTTCTAGAATAGGTTTACATAGATAGAAGAGCTTAGCATGAAGTAAAGTGTGAGTTTTAGGTAATTTGACCATGTTTGCAACCATTTGGATTTCTTATTGACTCTTTGACTGGTCAAATAGTCAACCCATGCTTAAGTGAACATGTGAGAATGTGAAGGTTTTGATTTGATGAGTTGGAAAGAGCTTGAAATTAAAGGATTGAAGTTTGAGCACATGAGTATGCATGAGTATACAGAAATGTTGGTTTGACCACTATAACAAGTTTGACCAAGTAAAATTAGTTATAGATTGGTTCATACTGAGCTTGAATGTGTTTAGGCCATTGAAAGAAGTAGATTCTAGGCTAGATGAAGCTTGAATTATTTGATTGATAATATGAAATATATAGAGTCTATATTTGACTTGGTTTGACCAAACATGGGTCTAATTGAATAAATCAATTGTTGGCTAGGCCGGAGTGACTAATTAGATTCATTTCATTGGGAGAGACGTTCAAATGAGATTCATAATAATAAGAGTTCATTTGAAGATTGATTCGAGGTAGTTGAGGATGATGATCAATTGAGCTGGCTTGAGCTAGTTCAACTGGGTTAGATTGGGTCAATCACTAGTTGAGGAGCTAATGATGATTGATTTAAAGTATAAAACTCTTAGTGAAGTGATTTGGACCCTTACTAAGGTTAGAGGTGTCAGTGCACTAATTTAGGCAATGTGTTGAGTCAACTGATTGCAATGCTAGGTTACAACTGGGGTTGCAACTGCATGTGACAATAATTCATTGATTGTAGATTTAAAGTTGAATGTTGAATGATTGAAGTGTAAATTTATTGCTTAATTGATTATAAGGTTTAATATTGATTGGATACTAGAAGTGCAAGCTATTTATTAATTAACAAAAAACTAGATGTATGATGATTGATGATTAACTAGTTGGTTGGTTAATGATCATTGTAGGCATCATATATGCATGAGGTAATTTTAAATTAAAGATTTGACTATATACTAAGAGGTAGTAGATCAGATGATTGCTAATTTAATTTATAATTGGTTGGAGGTTGGATAATTGATTGATGATTAGAAGGTTTATGACTGAATATTATTGTTGATGATTGATCATTTAGTTAAAGATTGAATGATTGATATAGTATATAGATTGATGATTGAAAATTTAATTGAATATAGGTAGGCCATTGATTGATGATGGTTCATAGGTGGCTAAATGATTAGCAGGTGGTTAATTGTCAACCATCAAATTCTTAATCAGGAATCTGGATTAGTCTTGATGACCTCATATAAAAATGAGATCAACACACTCGTAATGAAACCCTCATCATTGTATTGGTGTTCCACCTCCCCCGCATTCTAATCCAAAGATTGATGATGCTGCAAACTCAACCCATCCTCCTCAGAGAGCTCACTAAATGCAAAATCTTCTACCTACTCTATTATATTTAACTCAACCTCAACTTATGAATACTTCTCATAATGTTATATGAGATGAGCTATAATATTTTGTCCAAGAAAAATTCCCAATAAAGTATAAGAATCAGTTTAATCATCAATATAGCTTCCAAGATTTATCTCTGCTAAACAACGAAATTCTCTAACATCTTATTTTAAAAAGATTTAAATTACCTACTATGGATTCTTATGATGGGTCAATAGATCCCTATGAGCATATTAATTATTATATGACTGTCATGCATATACAATGAGCCTCTAATGCACTTTTGTGTCAAGATTTTCTTGCTACTCGTAAGGGTCAAGATTACACTTGGTTCTATTCTTTACAAAGGAATACAATTAATAATTTCACTCATCTTACATGACTCTTCAAGGATTCTTTACATCTTTTTGGAATCAACCAAAATGAAGGAGAATCATTAAAAAAGTATTTTCAAAGATTTTTTAGGAGTAAATCATGAGTTATTTCCAAGTATTTTGCTAGGAGGACTTCATTATGGACCATTTTACTCTTTATTAATACAAAATATTATATTTTCTAATGTTGATTTTATTCATAGAGTGGAATCATAAATCATTGCTGATGAGGCTATCAATACCCACTAAAAATAATTTGAGCAATCTCCAAATAAGAGAAAGAATGGGCAAGAAGGGGGTGCTAAAAAATCTCAACAAATGAGGTATATGATCAAAAGAAAAATCACTATCTTCCAACTAAACCTCCTTAGTATAATTATGAGTACAAGCCGAAGAAGGAATATACTCCAGTGAGTACATCACGTGTTAATATTCTAATGGTGATTCATAATGAGGAAAATGTTAAGTGTCCTACTCCATTAAGGCCAAATATTGGTAATCAAGAGTATTATTTTCATTTCCATATAAGTCATGGGCATATTAGTAAAGATTGCAAACAATTTAAACTATTGATTGAGATGCTGATTCAATAATGATATCTTTGCTAATTCACTCAAAATCTACCTGCCCCACATGGAACTAATTATACTTGGGAGCAAAATAAACAACAATAACAACAACAACAACAAAAATAACAAAATAATTAATAAATAGCAAGAAAAATTGAAAAAATTGTTGGGGGACCCCTAATGTCCTCTCAGTTTCTCCTCACTACCCTAGAAGAGCCAGCATTTAAGATGCCTAGAGGTTATCACTCCATCACATTCAATAGTCATAATATGAAAGGGATTCATACTCCATATGAATATATACTTGATTTTAATACTGGCATTGGTGACCCTAGTTGTAATGTAAAAAGAATCCTTATTGATAATGGGAGTTCTTTTGATATTTTGTTCTACTCTATGTTCCTCAGCCTGTGTTTAGTTAGAGAGAATCTCCAACCAGCTATAGGACAATTGTATGGATTCAACAATCGGCCAATAAGGGTTGAAGGAAAATTCACATTCTCTGTTACTTTAGTATAATTCCCTCGATAAGCAACACATATGATTCAGTTTGTAGTAGTCAAATTAGAATCAAAATGCAATGTTATATTTGGGAGACCCTTATAATCAATATTTGGAGCTATCTCTTCTATGCCACATCTTAAAATAAATTTTCCAACTCTAGCTGTGGTTGTTGAAGTACTCGAAACCAACTTGTTGCTCAAACTTCTTACCTAAGGGAAACTCAACAACAATTAGCTGTAACTTTGAGTACTAAGAAATTTGATATTCAAAATGAAGATATTATTAAAAAATCTTCTTATGTAAAAGAATTAATTCATATGTCATTGTCAGATGAGCACCCCCACAGATACGGTGCAAATTGGTTATATGTTATCAGATGAAAAGAAATTATAACATATATATTTTTTATAGCAAAACAAAAACATCTTTGTTGGAGTATAGTCAATATGCCTAGGATTGATCAAAAAGTAATCACATGTTTAGTTTAGATAGATCCTATCATAAAAAAAAAAATATTCAAAAAAAAGAAATTTTGCACCATATCATTTGAATGTTGGGTTCATCCGAGAAGTTCATTATCTAAAATGGATGGCAAAGGTCATGGGAAATTCATAGCCTATGGCATCACAAGTAGAGGGAGTCTAAATGGATGGCAAAGGTCATAATTGTTGACTTTGTAGTCTAATGCACCATTCCTATTACAGTTGAAGTATCACTTCCTCTTCTTTATTACCTCATTGGACATTATATGTCGATGGAACATCTGTAAGTTCTAGAGTAGGAGCAAAGAATATTACTTATTCCCCTCAAAATGATACGCTAGAATATGAGCTCTATTTAAAGTTTGCAACAACCAAAAATGTAGCAGAGTATGAGGCCATCGGGGCAGGGTTAAAACTAGCAATATTTATGGGGTTCAAAATCAAACAATTAACACTAATTCATAGCCTATGGCATCACAAGTAGAGGGAGTCTTTGATACTCATAATCCACTATTAATGCAATATCTTAGCCTGGTGAAATCACTTCTCTCTCGTACTAATTTACATAAAATTATCCTTATTCCTTGAGAGCAAAATACTAAAACTTAAATGTTATCCAAGCTGGCGATTTTTATAACAATTGGTTTATACAATAGAAGATGCATCGAGGATAAACACTTTTCTAGTGTACAAGGGTCATGGGAAATTCAATCTATCAAAGAATAAAAGGATATTTCTTGGATGGATCCTATAATCTTTTTCTTACCCAATTGTATTATGTTAAAAGATTCAATAACAACTATCCACATTCATCAACAAGCTACAAATTTTATCATGATTGGAGATGAATTATATAAAAAATCATTTATAGGATCGTACCTCAATTGTTTACCTCCATTATAGGCTAAATTTTCCCTTCGAGAAGTTCATTCAAAGATTTGTGGAGAACATCTTGGAAGTAAAGTGCTTGCTCAAAAAATATTGAGGTAGGGATTATATTATCCTACAATGAAATAGGGTGCATTATACTTTATTTGTAAATGTAATAATTATCAAAAGCATTCTAATCTTATATATATCCCACTAGTGGAACTTTCTTCTCTTTAAAGTTTGTAGCCATTTTCTCAATGAGGAATAGATATGATGAGTCCATTTCCAATAGCGACAGGGCAACAAAAATTCATTATTATTGTCGTTGATTACTTTACCATGTGGGTAAAAGAAGAGGCACTTGTAAAAATTATTGAAGCAAATACAAAGCAATTCTTTTGGAATAATATCATATATCGCTTTAGTCATCCTGCAAAATTCATCAAAAAATAATGGGACTCAATTTACAAGAAAAATGTTCACATCTTTATATCAATATCTCTTCACATTCAGCTGATCCATATGGCAATAACACACTCATAAATAAAAAAGTCAAACAAAAGTGACAAATAAAACAATTATGAAATGACTAAAAACACGGCTGGAGAAAGCTGGGGGACAATGGGTGGATGAGCTTCTTAATGTGTTATAGGCTTATCATATAACATCAAGAAACTACAATAGGAGAAACACCTTATGACCTTTGTTTTGGCACAGAAGAAATTATCCTTATTGATATTGGTGCCCCAAGCCTTAAAGTCCAAATCTTTGATGCTGCTAAAAATGAAGACAAACTATATTGTCATCTTTATCTCCTCCTAGATAAACATAATGTGGCTTCACTAAGGAGTGCCACATACCATCAATAGGTAGCCCATCATTTAATAGAACAATGAGGAGTAGACCTATCACTATTAGAGATTTAGTCTTATGAAGTATAGAGGTTGCAGGAAAGTGACCTCAACGAAACAAACTTTCCCCTCTATGGGATGGACCATATGTAGTGGTAATAATGGTGAAGCCTGGAACCTTCAAACTTAAAGATTCATAATGAAAGATGCTACCTCAAAAGTGAAATGATGAAAACCTATGTAAGTATTATAAATAATATAGTCTCTAATTAGACTTCTATGTACTCAAAGATATGCAAATCTTCATCTTTAATATTTAAGTTATTTATCTCAACCTAAATATATTATATCCTAAAGGGGATTAGATTAAACTCGTATATACAAATTAAAATCTTACTTTCATAAACAACCTTAGAAAGGTCTAATAAATTCTATCATTATTTTACCACATTGAGGCAAATACAAAGGAAATGAAAATTTAAAAAAAAAATTTAAAACTCGTTTATAAACTCTATAAAATATATAATATAATATCATATAATATTAATAGTTTCTTCACTATCTAAAACACTCTCACCATCATCTTCTATTTTAAGTATAATATCCTTAGATGCTTGGCTTGAGAGAATACCTTATACATCTACTCCTATCTAGTGTTGCACCAATCGAATCCCCTTTAAGAAGACTTGAATAAAGCCCTCTTCAATATATTGTTGCTCTAAATCCTTCACTTCTACGACATATATATGATTGCAAGCTTGTTCGCATTATCTTGAATTATACTCTTGAAGGCCATAGATTTTTTAAAAAAATTTCATAGTTTTTGGAGATAATAATTCTGATCTAGACTTAACCCTTCACAAAGCATTTCCTTTCTCATATAGAAATTCTAAAATCACTGATATTTATCCTCAAGCATTGCTATCTTCATTTTAAGACTTTTGATGTTCCTCACGTGTTGGTTAATAGTTGTTCACACATCTACTAATTATCTGTGAATTTGATCTAACTCCCTATGTTGCAAAGAAATAGAAGTTATTATAGTAGCTAATTCAGTCTTATATCCTTCTAATTGGTCTTCCATTTCTCTCATCTCCTTAACATTTCATTTGTATTTTCATCTATATTCTCCTTGAAGATATTTAATCTTCACAAATTTATTATTCTAGTCATTCAAGGACTAAGTCAGCTCATGGTCAATATCCATTCATCATAATATTTGAAACAAGAATATAATATATGTAACAAGCATAAATTTACATATGAAAAGAAGAGTAAGAAAAATAACTACTCACTAATTCATCAGGTTACTGACGTTCGATATAATAGTGAGAAAGGACATCTCCAGTAATATGTAACTTTGAAGGGCAAATATTTAGAGAAGAATCTTTATGTCATCGCTATTGCTAAAGCTTTGTCTACTCTTTTCTTCTTCTTAGATAAAATGAGTGGATCACTATTCTTTAAGGATCATTTGGAGGAAACTTTTAAAGTTTGTGCAATTAGTTCTCAAACTTTATTTGATTTCTTTAACATAATCACATGAGACCTCCCCTCATGTATAGACAAACAAACTTTGAACAAATAATCATCTTCTGTAAATTTGTCAAGATAACGTACCTCATATAAGAGATTGTTGAGAATTCTCAAAATGTCTTTCTCACCCACATGAATGGGAATTAATAGCTCTTTTAATTTTCCCCATTTTCTATAAGATTCCAATCATTCTTCAAAAAGAAAAAACCATTGGCCCAATTCTTTGATGGATCTTTCATTTGAAGATATATTCATTTAGATCTAAATGTGATATAACCTTATATATAACATATAAACCAACCTATTCTCAAAAGGTACTTCGATGTTAGAACTGCTCCATGATTCCTAAAGAAAGTAATCAAGCCAAAAACAATTGACATAGCTCTACAAAAAAATTGGGATAAGCTTACTCCACATGTTGTTGAAATATCGATTAATTCAAGAGTTCAACGGAATTTTAAGCCTACTCCTAAGCTCATTTCATAAATGGTTAAATATCTTGATAGAGGAAAGCATACCCAATCAAAATTTTTAGGAGTTTTAATAATAAGATTGTTGGAAAAATGAAACTTCTTGTAGACTATGATTAAAGAATCATCAGTAATTGTAGAAATCATGCCATCATCCCATGCAACCCTTGTATGATCTCTTTGAACCAATATTTTGTGTAGGGGGCATTGATATTCTTTTAACATAGGTAGTTCTATAGGAGAATGATCATTTGTCGTGACTTCTTTAACACAAAGAGGAGCACTAGAGCTTGATCCAAGGCAAAAAAATGTATCTAATATAAGAATATTTAGATAATAGAAAGAAAAGAGAGACAAATACTACTCCTATATAAAGAGGGACACTGGAGCTTGATCCAAGATAGTGGAGTACCTCTAATATAAGAAGAAGTAGAGAATAAAAAAAATGGACAAATACTACTGCACAAAGAGGGACACAGAAGCTTGATCTAAGACAATGGAAAGCCTCTAATGTAAGAAGAAGTATATAATAGAAAGAAAAAAGAGAAAAATACTACTCATACATAAAGAGGGTACTGGAGCTTGATCTAAGATGTGGAATGCTTTTAATGTAAGAAGAAGTAGAGAATAGAAGAAGGAGAAATACAAAGAAAGATTGAAGATGAGAAATGGTGCAAAATTCTACATCCCATGGGGGAATATTTATACTTGAAGTGGGAGGAGAAGAGTTTCATGAAATTCAAATGAGAAAATTATGAGGATTTATTAAGGAAAGTTGCATGAATTCATGAAGGGAGTTTCATGAATTAATGAAGAGTTTTGTGAATATAAATGAGAGAGTTATGATGATTTATAGAAGAAACTTACATAAATTTATGGAAGAATGTTACATAAATTCATGAAGGGAGTTTCATGAATAAATAGAGAAAAGTTTCAAGAATATAAATGTGAGAATTATGTTGATTTATGGAAGAAAGTTACATAAATTTATAGAAGAAAGTTAAATGAATTCATGGAGGAAGTTGCATGGCTTTAAATAAAATAAAAATATATAAAAACATGATTTAAAATATATTTTCAAACATAATAAGCTTTGATATATGAGAATAGGGGGGCAAATGATACATCACAAAAAATAACATTAATCTAGAACAAATCTCGAGGCATATTTGAATTGATAAACATCAAAATTTAATTTGTGACCATCCAAACACCAATCTCAGCAAACTTATAGTCAAATTGAACATTTCAGCAAGATGAACCCGATGATCGCAAAATAAGTCCAATCCAAGTTTAAATGGGCTAGAATCAACAGACTAAAGCTTTTTTGAAAGCTTAAAATCATTAAGTGGATGAAAAACTATTATCCAAATATGAAATCATATAATCGAATTGAGCGGCTCGATGAGACGAATCCAATGAGCCAAAGATCACTTAATTAGGACATCATTATAACACTTAAATGTTTAATGAAAGCTATATGATCAATGGAATAAATATGAATAGTTGGATGGGGTACTCCTAATTACCCTATATTTTTTCCATATTTATATAGTATGCCACTCTAAAAAACCTATAAATAGACTTCATTTTTCACATGAAAGGGAGGGAGAAAGAGGAAGGAAGGAGAGAAGAATGGAGAGTTCTCAAGCATTTTTCAGCCATCATCGCTGCCAATAACCACCATTTACTACCACCAACAACCACCGTCATCTCAATTTTATTTTAAAGATTTTGACGCTACTATTGTATTTGTCTGCATGTGGACACTTACTTTTAAAGTTATTCTGAAGAAGATTAACCCATATTGATGGGCATAAATATTCAATCTTTATACTCTCTATTCTTCAATAATGAAGAAGGAAAGATCTTTGTATTACTTAATACATAGTGAATTTTGCAAATGGTCTAGGCACCATAATTTTTTCCCTTTCTGGGTTTATCATTTAAAAAGTTCTACTGTCTCAAATTTTTTATCACACAATATATATATATATATATATATATATATATATATATATATATATATATATATCCTGGAATATTCGTGGTGGTAGAGAAATATAAAATTTAATGTCTTAGCTTTGTACAAAGATCCAATACACAAGCATATAAAAGAAAGGGTGTAGCATTCATAAGAGATAAAAGAGTTTTTACATGGAATCCCATGAAAAGGAGGAAAAATCATGGGTCCTAGCTTAGTTTGAATTAATCCACTATTATTTAATGTCGATTACAAATGAGCCCTTCCTTGGGGGGAAGGTCTTGGGTTAATATAGCAAATATACATTATACTGCATGGTCGAAATTGGAAGAATTAGTATTTAAATATTTGTTTAGTTGGCAAAACCATAGTTGGTGGGAACGGAGGTTAAAAAGATCATAGTCTGGTAACGGTGGCCAGAAGGACCGTTGCTTAGCGAGGGAGGTCAAAAAGACCGTAGTCGGCAAGAGTCAATATTTAGAAAAATCATGGTCTGGCGAGGGAGGTTAGATGGACCGTAGTTGGTGGGAGATAGTGATCAGAATGATCGTTGTCTGGCAGTCAAGGTCATAAAGATATTAGTTGGTGATGAAGGTTAAAAGGATCATAGTTGGCAAGAGATAGGGTTCAAAAAGATCATTATTTGGTGATGGAGGTCAGAAGAATTATAGTAGGTGACAGAGGTTGGAAATACCATAGAGAGTAGAAGATAGGGGTTAGAAATATCATTATTTGGTGATGGAGGTTTGAAGGAGTGTAATAGGTGGAGGTCAGAAGGACCAAGTTTATAGGAAATAGGGGTCAAAAATATCGTAGTCATAAGGAGGTACTTTGATGAATGTTTGGGCCTCAGTTGGTGGTCTGATGGTGGTTTGGTAGAACTCCGGTGTTGGGAGGTGGTCCGGTAGAACTCTGGCATCGGGTGGTGGTAAACAAAACTCTAACATCAGGTGGTGGTTCTAACAGAAGTCTAGCATCAGGTTGTGGTACAACAGAACTCCTGTGTTAGGTGGTGGTCTGATAGAACTATGGTGTTAGGTGGTGGTTTGATAAAAGTCCAGGTGGTGGTAAAGAAAGAGCGAGGAGTCAAGAGCAATCTCTGATCTCTCTTGATTCCTTTCTTAGTTGTCCCTTCCATGAGAAGTGAGGGGTCTATTTATATATTTTTGAGAGTGGCATGGTCCGTAAATAGGAGGAAGATTAAGGGTAAATTTGGAGTGGTTTGGATGGACGGTCGATGTTGAATTCCTTGATTGGGGATCATTTATTGGGCATTTGAATGTCTTAATGATATCATAATTCAGTAATCTTGTGCTGGTGGATTTGTATCGTCGAGCCACTCAATTTGATTAAAGCATGTCATGTTTGGAAATAGTTTAGTAATCCAAATTATGGTTTGAACCTTCCAAAAGTGTTTCAGGTCTTTTAGTTGGACCAATCTGGGCTAGGAGTCAAATTTGTGGTCGCTGGATTTGTATTTTTGAGTCATTATGTTTTACTATAAGTTCACTGAAATCAGAGTTTATATGGTCCCAATTTTAATTTCAAAAGTTTCCAACTTGATTTTGCCTTGAGATTCATGCCTGATCAAGGTTATTTATTTATGATATATCAGTTGTCCCTCCTATTTTCAAATGTTGAAGCATATAGAGTCAGAAAAAATATTATAGCTTTTTAGGGAATTTTTTATGGAACTTAAAAATTCAAAATAATCTGCTCTTGGGCGTAGATGTCCTAATTTGTTTTATAAGTATTGAAATTGAGTCCGAAATATCAAAAAATAATCCCCCTGACTCCAAAAATGTATAAATTAGTCTTTCTATGCCAAATATTGGACGTTAATGCAATATTGACCCACTTGGTATGTTAGCTTACCCATTGTGTCCCTGGCCTGATTATGAGACCTTCCTTGGACATGCTTGTGGCTCGCTTAGGCCATGCTCTTTGTGTTACAAACCTGTTTTTGATTAAGATTTTGATGATAGCAAACAAATCTTGTTTCACTACAACTGCCTTTTTCTCTATTGACTTTTTAGGACCCAAAAATCGGACGAAAATCAGAATCAGCTATAAATTGGGTAGATTAGGGTTGAGTCAGTATGTAATCTTCTTTTTTCCTTTTCTTGAGTCAATTGTAAAGATTTTAAGTGATTGATGTTAAGTAACCCTACACACACACACTTGAAAGATTTAGAATCTCTATTTTTACTCACATCGGCCAGAATGATATTATAATCGGCCTGTACGATCGAGTTTAAAATAGAAGTTCTACACAAGATTTTATGTTAAGGCTGCTGAAATTAACTGATCAGCCTGGGTGATACTTGTATCGTCCAGGACGATAGGCTTAATACATAAAAAATTTGCTGACATAATAAATTTAGGTATTCTGTATTTTTGGAAATCGTCCAGGATGATCTTAAGATCGGCCTGGACGATAACACATAATTATGCCTAAATTTATCCAAGAATCAAGGAAGTAATTAAGGATGATTGATACCATCACATCGTCCTGGACGATCTCAGGATCGGTCAGGACGATCTATTCAAAAACCTTAGTTACTCTTGGACGATAAATATCGGCCAGCACAAATTCAGGGCGATGTGCTGGACGATCTGGATCGAACAGCTTGAATTCAGGGCGATGCTCTGGACAATTTTCCTCTGATTTAAACTGATCGGCCGGGACGATCATGAGATCGTCCTGGATGATCAATCCAATTTTTAATCATCCAGTTTGCATTCAGGGCGATACTCTGGCCGATCTCATGGGATTTGTATTGATCGGCCAGGACGATTTACATATCGTCCTGGACGATATAGTCAGCAACTTATAATTAATGAGCTCCTTTGAAGCTCTTCTATTTAAAAGCTCTTGTTCAATATTTTTGAACATCCTTGACTGCTGTCTTGACCTGAGAAAACCTAAAGGAGAGAGAGAGGGAGAGAGAGAGAAGATCTTGTGAGGGGGAGCTTGTGAGGGGATTCACAAGGGTTGCTCCAAGCATTGTTCCACTTCTTCTTCCTTAGAGTCTCTTATCCTTGGAAGGGTTAGGAGAGGTAAGTTTCAGCAAGTAATCGAGGTTCTCTGCCTGCTTTAGGAGGAAGCAAATGGAGGAAGGTTCTCTGTCTTGCTGGGTGTGGCAAAAAGAGGTGTTTGTAAAGGATTCTCCGCCTAGTTGTGGGGGCTAAAGGAGAGTCACGTTTGTAGTGCAATACTCGGAGGGTGCCTCCAGGGAGTGGATGTAGGTTGAGTTAACCAAACCACTATAAACCATTGTGTTCTTGTTTTTTACTACTTTCGCATTTATTTTCTTCCGCACTTATTTTTGTGATGATTTGGTTTATATTTGTGCTTTGATTTTTTTTTTTTTTTTAAAGACCAATTCACCCCCCCCCCCCCTCTTGGTTATCCTTGGGCCAGTTCTATAGGGCTTAACATCCCTAACGAACTTTCAAGTGGTATCAGAGCGGGATTCATAAAAACTAAGTTTGAAATTTTTTTTAATTTTAATCCATGACTAACTTTGGGAATCGTAATACACTAGAAGGGTACTCTATTACCCGACTACCTCTGTTTGATAATTTCTCATTTGATTTTTGAAAAACTCACATATCTACGTTTTTACAATCTACTGATTATCGCATATGGATGCTTGTTACGGATGGTTACACACCTCCAACTGGTAAACTTAACGGCATTACTGTTCCACTTCCTTTTACTGAATGGACTTTAGATGATAGGGATTTGGTTCAATTGAATGCAAATATCTTAATTGTTTTTTTTTTGTGCTTTAAAATCAGAAGACTCCATGTGTGTTTTCACTTGTAAAACTGGTAAAGAAATTTAGGATAAATTGTGTATCACTTATGAATGCACTAATGAAGTTAAACAATCCCGTTTGAACATTCTCTTGCATGACTACAAATTTGTTCGTATGAAACCTCATGAATCAATTTCTAAAATGTATACGAGATTTACTCAGATTGTTACTTCTTTGCATGCCTTAGGAAGAGAACTTTTGAACTTTGAAAAAGTAAACAAGATTTTACGATGCTTGCCTTCCTCTTTTGATGCTAAAATCACTTCTATAACTGAATCTAAGGATTTGAACGCATATTTGATTGACAACTTACTTGGCTCACTCATTGCTTACGAGCAAGGGGTGAATTAAAGAAATCTTGATGTAGGTGAGAAAAATAAAGAGAAAACGGTGGCACTGAAGGCACATAAATCTGACTCTGATTCTTTCGGGTATGAGAGCGATGAAGTTGCCTTCATCTCAAAGCAATTCAGAAACTTTCTAAGGAAGAAGCAAAAGCATTATCAAAACTGAAGAAAATGTAAGGATAATAAACATTCTAACGGATCGTTTGATGTTGTTTGTTATGAATGCAGAAAGCATGGACATGTGAAAGCTGATTTTCCTACACTTCAAGATCACTCAAGCAAAGAAAAATGTGAGGAGAAATCCAAGTTCAGGAAGGACAAGAAAAAAGTTCAAAAATTGTTCTGGGAAGAATCTGCATCAGATTCCTCTGAGACTGAACCTGAGGAAGAGACAACAAACCTGTGCTTAATGGGAGAAGATCATCTTGAGCAAAGCGATGATGAAGAGGTATGTAAACAAACTTATGATCAATTGTTTGAAATTTGTGAGAAAATTTATGCATCATACAAAAAACTCAAGAAGACTCATGCTAGTTTAAAGTTAGAGCTTTTAAATTTACAAAAAGAATATGAAATTATTCTCAAAGATCATTCTACGATTGATTCAAATCACATTGCTCTACTTGATAAATTTGATGATTTAAACAAAAAGCATTTGGAATTAATTGATGAGTATGATGCATTAAAAGTTTCACACACCTCACTTAAATCTGATTTTAAGAAATCTAAAGAGATAGAAAAAGATTTGAGGGATGATAATGATGTCTTTAAAAATAATAACTTCAGGCTTAAAAATGATTTGGACTCACTTAAGGGAAATTGGATGACTCCCACTTTAAATCCAAAGCTAAAACCTAGGAAGAGGCACTATAACCCAAGTCATTTAAGAAATCATTTTCCAGGAGTTAGATGTTTTTCATGTGGCATGCTAGGACACATCTCACACACTTGCACTGTTCACCGTAGTACACATTGGGTGTGGAGACCAAAATTGCATAAATCACAGCATAACACACATGCATTACACTCTACTTTTTATGAGAAGGGACCCAAACCTATTTGGGTTCCTAAGTCTGATAGCTATTGATTCTTGTAGGATTGCTCTCACCAAAGACCTCATGAGAGCATAGGATACTTGGACAAACGGAGGCTCGCAACTCATAACTGCTTAAATTTGCTGCATAACAAATTCTTGAATTACATTTTGAGTATTGTTATATTTTATTTTTGTGATAGTTTTTGTTTAGTTGTTCTAGTCATTTTTACTTTTATTTTCTTTATGATGATTTTTCTTTGTTCTTAAACTTTGGAGATTTATGACCAATGATTAGCATTACTAAATCAATTAAAGGGAGAAAACACCGTTGATGGTTTCCCTCCCTCTAACCTCTTTTGGTGATATAGTTTTCTTTTCTAAACAAAAAGTCTATCTCATTTTAACAAATGGTTTTTGAAATAAAGATATTTTTTCTTGCTACAATAGTCTATCTTATATATATGATCCAAAGTTCTTATATATCTTTCAAATTAATTGAAATCTTGTCTTTGCATTTATCATAAGACTTTGATTTTCGTTTTATGGCTTGTTCTTGTCTATGTTAGAAAGAGAATCCCTCTTCTCTAATATCTAGAAGATATAATCACAACTAAGAACCTTTTTAAAGGGTTTGTTAAAGAGTCTTTTAGCTTGCAAAATTTAAAAAAAAAGGGGGGGGAAGAGGCCAATGATGCCAAATTGAAAATAAAGCTATAAACATGAAAGTGTATCAAAAATCAAAAGATGCTCAAAGAGCCAATCAAAGTGACAAGAGACATAAAATGAGCCCACTAAATGCAAGCTATCCTCTCTTTTCAAAACTTTTAAAACTTACAAGGACTCATGAGTTATTGGATATTTTCAAAGGCTTGATTTCAAATTCCATGATAGAGATAAATTACTTTGGTATACTATTTTATAAGATATTTTGTTTGTAACTAAGTTTTGAATAGATCTTCTTTTTATCCAATTTATTCTGAGTTAGACCTCTTATTTTCAAAAGACAATTTTCATCCTGAAAGAAGTCCGAGCGAGGGTAAACAGGATCGGATTTTCTACCATTTTCAGATTATGACATTGTTAACTCATTGATCTTTCAAATCTTTAAAATTTAATTATTTGGGAAATTTCTCATATGCTTGCTTTGCTAAAAAAAAAAAAAAAAAGAAAAATTAAAAACTAAAAACTTCGTTTCTTTTTTTCTTATTTTTATTTTTTTTTGTTTTTTTTGTTTGTATTCATTTTTGTTTGGGGTTTTCTCTGATCATCTCCATCTTTCCTTGATTTTCAAATTATTGTCACATCGTCCTGGCCGATACCTATATCGTCCTGGACGATAGGACAATTTCTCTTCAAAATTCCATCTGTTGAACCTTTTTCTGAGCTTTCTGTGACTCATCATCCCGGACGATCCCTTATCTTCCTGGCCGATATGATCGAACTCTATTACAATCTTTTTTTATTGTCTTGGCCGATATAATTTTTGTCCTGGCCGATGCATTTATGGTCATCGTCCTGGCCGATACACTAGATCGTCCTGGACGATCCACGTGTCAGTAGTTTTAAAATCCTTAAAATCAGCCCCGGACGATCCATTATTGGACAATCGTCCTAGCCGATCCACTATTCATCGTGGAAGATACACGTGGCATGGATTTAAAATGTTATAAATTCAGTCAGTACGATCAATTATTGTTCATCGTCCGAGACGATACACCTAATCGGCCCGGACGATCTACTTTTTTTACGGTCGTCTAGCTTGACGCCTCGTGACGATCACCTGTGTTTAATCGTCATGGCCGATATCTGATCGGCCCGGCCGATCGGACTGCCTTTTTGACCAATCGGCCTGTACACAATAATTGAACCAAATCGTCCTGGATGATTCTGTGATCGTCCTTGATGATATGGCCGTTTCTTTTAATACAGGGCATTCCAGCCATTGTTTTCACCTAAACCTTCTTCTTCTCTTGCATTTATTTACTGATTTCTTATTATGGCTGGTGGGAAGAGAGTCCGACAAGCTTCTAGAAGTTCCTCGAGGGCCACTCTGGACCCTCGATTCAGGGAAGTGGAGGATCAAGCAGCTTACCATCGTTACAAAGAATGTGGCATCACCCTTTCCAGAACCATCAATCCAGCCCACCTTTTATATCCGGTAATGGATCTTTTTGCTCACACTTCTCTATGTTTCATTCTTACCCTCGCTGTCCCTTTTTCCTTAGAACTTCTGTTAGAATTTTATACAAATCTTCATATAAATTATACTTTCACAGCCCTGACCTCCTATGTGAATCGACGCCCGGTCGAGATCACATATCAGGACTGTGCTGAACTATTGCAGCTATCCACCACCGGGGATAAGCTGCATATAATCGTTTCATATCTTGATTTAGATTGGTCCACGGCAAACCATTTTCTTCGCCAGAACAACACACCCTTTCATGTTGGAGAGACTAGCTCTTTAGTCAAAGATGCTAGGACAATTCAGCATGTCCTTCGCACCTCCATTATTCCAAAAGCTGGGGACCGAGTCCACATCACTCCTCTGCTTTCTCTGACTACCTTTTTCATCATGGCCTAGAGATAATTTAATGCTACTGATATAATCTTTCGATACATTGATCATTTAAAACCTATTCGTGATCCAGGTCATAGAAGGAAACCCAACCTTGCTTTAGGACATCTCATAGCCTATATTTTTGAAATCAAATACAATCTTCAATACCCTGCTCATCACGACCTTCAGCTTCCTTGCTACTCAAACAGCTCTTTCAATATCCTTCACAGTACTCGTCTCTACCTAGGGTATGGGGAACCTCAGGGGGCCGAGGAGGAGGAGACTCCCGCTCCCATTCCTGATCCTGCTCCTCTTCGCCAGCACTCACAGTTTGACCAGTTAGTGGAGAGATTTGATCGTTGGGAGACTAATTTTGACGCTTACGTTGCTGCACAGGAGCAGCAACATTCTGAGGACATGGCCCGCTACGAGCAAGACCGCACAGAGGAATTGGCCTGTTTTGACAGCTACATTAATCACCAGTAGCAGCAGCACGACCAGGACATAGCCTGGTTCAATGCTCAGTTTACTACGCTAGCTAGCTAGTTTCAACAGGCTTCACCACCTCCACCTCCATCTGAGGATAAGGACCCCTCATTTTTTTAGTTTTAGTTTCTTTTTTTTTTAAGATTGCTTTCTTTTTATGTATTTTTTTAGTTGGTTGCTTTAGTTTGAAGTTTCCTCCTCTTTTCTGAGATGTCAAAAGGAGGAGTAGTATGTTTGTACTTGTTATGGTAAAAATTTTAAAGCTTGTTTAGTTTTTGCATTACTATTTTAGAATTAATTTTTGATATGTTTGCCATCATCAAAAAGGAGGAGATTATTAAAAACTTGTTTTTTATTATGATTTTGATGATAGCAAACAAATCTTGTTTCACTACAACTACCTTTTTCTCTATTGACTTTTTAGAACCCAAAGATCGGACGGAAATCAGAATCAGCTAGATATTGGGTAGATTAGGGTTGAGTCAGTCTGTAATCTTCTTTTTTCCTTTTCTTGAGTCAATTGTAAATATTTGAAGTGACTGATGTTAAGTAACCCTACACACACTTGAGTGATTTAGAATATCTGTTTTTACTCACATCGGCCAGGATGATATTATTATCAGCCTGGACGATCGAGTTTAAAACAGAAGTTCTAAATAGGATTACTTGTTAAGGAAGTCGTAATTAACTAATCGGCCTGGCCGATACTTGTATCGTCCAGGACGATAGGCTTAATACAGAAAAAATTTGCCGACATAATAAATTTAGGTATTCTGTATTTTTGGAAATCGTCCATGACGATCTTAAGATCAGCCTGGATGATAACACACAATTATGCCTAAATTAATCCAGGAATCAAGAAAATAATTAAGGATGATTGATACGATCCCAACGTCCTGGACGATCTCAGGATCAGCCAGGATGATCTATTCAAAAACTTTAGTTACTCTTGGACGATAAATATCAACTAACATAAATTCAGGGCGATGTGCTGGACGATCTGGATCGGACAGCTTGAATTCAGGGCGATGCTCTGGACAATTTTTCTCTGATTTGAACTGATTAGCCGAGACGATCGTTAGATCGCCCTGGATGATCAAGCCAATTTTCAATCGTCCAGTTTGCATTCAGGGCGATACTCTGGCCGATCTCATGGGATTTGTACTGATCGGCCAGGACGATTTACATATCGTCCTGGACGATATAGTCGGCAACTTGCAATTAATGAGCTCCTTTGAAGCTCTTTTATTTAAGAGCTCTTGTTCAACATTTTTTAACATCCTTGGCTGCTTTCTTGACCTGAGAAAACTTAAAGGAGATAGAGAGAAATGGGGAGAGAGAGAGAGAGAGAGAGAGAGAGAGAGAGAGAGAGAGAGAGAGAGAGAGAGAGAGAGAGAGAGAGAGAGAGGATCTTTTGAGGGTGAGCTTGTGAGAGGATTCATAAGGGTTTCTCCAAGCATTGTTCCACTTCTTCTTCCCTAGAGTCTCTTATCCTTGGAAGGGTTGGGAGAGGTAAGTTTCAGCAAGTGATCAAGTTTCTCTGCCTGCTTTAGGAGGAAGCAAAAGGAGGAAGGTTCTCTGCCTTGCCGGGTGTGGCAAAAAGAGGTGTTTGTAAATGCTTCTCCGCCTAGTTGTGGGGGCTAAAGGATAGTCACATTTGTAGTACAATACTCGGAGGGCGCCTCCGGGGAGTGGACATAGGTCGAGTTGACCGAACCACTATAAACCCTTATGTTCTTGTTTTTTACTACTTTCGCATTTATTTTCTTCCGCACTTATTTTTGTGGTGATTTGGTTTGTATTTGTTCTTTGCTTAAATTTTTTTTAAATACCAATTCACCCCCCCCCCCCCCTCTTGATTAGCCTTGAGCCAGTTCTATAGGGTTTAACATCCCTAACAAACTTTCACTTTGGCCCGCCCAAGTTCATGAATGTGAGCTAATAGTGGAGCAGTGGGTTGAGTTGAACCATGCCTCATTAATGGAGTAGTGGGAAGGTGGGAGTCATGGCCTATTAGTGGAGTAGTGGGAAGGTGAGAGTTATGGGCCATTAGGGGAGTTGTGGGAAGGTGAGAGTGATGGTCTATTAGTGGAGTTATGTGAAGGTGGGAGTTATGGGCCATTAATGGAGTAGTGAGAAGGTGTCATTAGTGGAGTATTGGTGACGTGGGAGTTATAGGTCATTAGTGGAGTAGTGGGAAGATGAGAGTTATGGGTCATTAGTGGGGTAGTGGGAAGGTACTATTAGTGGAGTAGTGGGAAGGTGGGAGTTATGGGCCATTAGTGAAGTAGTTAGAAGGTGGAGTTCAAAATATAACTTTTTTTACAACTTCCCCAACTTCCTCCTCCTCTCTATTTTCACTATAAATACCCCCTTAGGGGTATCAAAAATTTTGTCCCTCCTTTTCTCCTCTTCTCATCAGTTTGAGGCCTTCCCCTGGTCCTTTTCAGGTGGTATCCCATATCCAATTCTAGGGTCCCTCACTGAGTAGGAGTCTCCTCCTCCTTTCCTCTTTTCTATCCTTCTTCTTCTAAGGCTGAGGCCTTCCCCTGGTCCTATTTAGGCAGTATCCTCTATCTAGGTCTAAGGTGCCACACTTAGTAGGAGTATCCTCCTCCTTCCCTCTCTTCTTTCCTTCTTCTCCTCAGCCAGAGGCCTTCCCATGTTCCTGTTTAGGTAGTATCCCCTATCCAGGTTTAGGACTCTTCACTGAGTAAGAGTCTCATCCTCTTTTCCTCTTTATTAGTTGAGGCATTCCTCTAGTCTTATACATGTTGTACCCCCTGTTTAAGGCTAAGCCCCCCCTCTACATTTAAGGGACCTTTTCCTCCTCTCCCCTTCTCACGCCTTTAGTCCTCTTCCTATATAGGAGGCCTTTCCCTGTCTTCAGATAAGCAATATCCCCTATCTGACTAAAGGGCCCCTCCCTATACAACAATTATAATAGGGGATCACCCTTCTTTGAGAGATCCCCTGAGCAAAAGAGATTCACATCCATAGTCATTTGGCGATGGAGGTTAGAAATACCATTATTAAGAGACAGAGGTCATAAGGGTCGTAGTTCGATGTAGAGTAGAAGTCTTATGAAAGTCTAATAATGGGTGGAAGTCCTACAATGGATAGAGGTCTGACTATGGGCCGAAGTTCAACATCAGGTAAAAGTTTGATGAAAGTCAACCGATGAAAGTTTGATGATATGAAAAAGTTTGATTGTGATCGGCAGCAGTAGACAGCCATGTGAAAAGCTAAAGGGGAGAGTGTGCTGACAATATTAGTTGAGTAAGGGCCACTAATATATGATATGGAAAAGGGATGATGATGGTCACAGTCGAGTCATACAGTCTTGGAAATAGTCTACATCCATATTGATGCATGCGAACATCAAACATCTTGACTAAAGGGGTTAAAGAAGTGTACCCTTTTAGTAGTCTAGCAAATACACCAACACTATTAACTGAGTAGATGCCTGATGATTATCAGGTTATAACATTTCTTTGAAGAGGCAGTTATAAGAAATGCATCAATGTGCAATAGAGAAGATGTCACTTGAATCCACCAGGGATATTTGACCATTTTGAAGTTGAGAATCCAACAAGGATGTATGACCTATTCAAGGTTGTATGTTAGAGCATTACTTGATGATGTTAACCTATATGAAAGAGGATAAGAAAATCTACCAAGGATGTATGACCTATTCGAGATTGTATGTCAGAGCACTACTCAATGACATTAACCTATATTGAAGAGGTTGAGAGAATCCACCAAGGATTTATAAATAATTTAAAGTTGAATGTCAGAGCACTGCTCAATGATATTAAATTATATATAAGAGGTTGAGAGAATCCACCAATAATATATGACTTATTTGAGGTTGTATGTTAAAGCACTAAATAATATTAACATGTGCGAAAGATATCGAGATAATCCACCAAGAATGTGTAACATATCTGAGATTATATATTAGAGCACTGCTCAATGATGTTAACATGTATGGAATAAGTCGAGAAAATCCACCAAGAATGTGTGACCTATCCGAGGTTGTATGTCAGAACACTACTCAATGATGTTAACATGTGTGGAAGAGGTCGAGAGAATCTACCAAGGATGTATGACCTATTTTAGGTTGTATGTCATAGCAATGCTTGATGATGTTAACTTGTATGGAAGAGGTTGAATTAACTGTCCCTGGAATCGATTTTGCCTTGATTGAAAGGGGCCAAACACTATGTGTATCCCAAATCAAATGTGAAGAATGGTCTATCTTAATATCATTACTACTTTTCTAAGGTCAAGATTAAGGCCTTGCATAAGAAGTAGAAGTTCAATTAAGGACTTATGATTTGTTAGAAGTATCCTTATATTCACTAGGATTTTCTTGAAATAGTTTCCCTAGATATCGTCTTGGATGTTAGAAGTATTGGAGGAATCTTCTTAACTCTATTGTAGTTAAAGTTGACTCCCTATCCACTTTTAATTTTGATAAAATTGATGCAGTTATAGCTGATGCTAAGACATTGGCATGAATGACATTTTAAGGTTGGAGAAAAAAATGCCCCCTAATCGGGAATCATGTTCTCACAAACAGCGTCAAACTGTTGTGTCCTGGAATATTCATGGTAGTAGAGAAACATAAAATTTAATATCTTAGCTTTATACAAATATGTAGCACACAAGCAGATAAAAGTGAGGGTTTGGTGTTCATAAGATACACCTGAGTTTTTACGTGGAAAAACCTAAAAAGGGGGAAAAACCATAAGGCCTGGCCCAGTTTGAATGAATTCACTATTATGTGTTGAGTCGATTACAAATGAGGCCCTTAGGTGGAAGTTCTTGGGTTGATGTAGCAAAAGTACATCATATTACATAGTGGAAATTGAAAGAATTTATATTAAAATTTTCATTTAGTTGGTAGAACCATAGTTGGTGGGCGATAGAGGTCAGAAAGATCATAGTCTCGTGATGGTGGCCGGAAGGACCATTTTCTGGTGAGGGAGCTCTAAAGGATCATAGTCAGCGGGAGTCAGTGGTCAGAAAGGTCATTGTCTAGCAAGGGAGGTCGAAAGAACTGTATTCAATGAGAGATAGTAGTTAAAAAGATTGTTGTCTAGCAATGGAGGTCAGAAGGATAATAGTAGCTGACGGTGGTCAGAAGGACAGTAGTCGGCTGAAGGAAGGGGTCAGAAAGAATATTATCTAGTGATGGAGGTCTGAAGAACCGTAGTAGGCGACGAAGGTCGGAAGGACCATAGTTAGCAGGAGACATGTGTTAGAAAGGCCGTTATCTAGCGATGGAGGTTGAAAGAACCGTAGTAGGCGACAGAGGTTGAAAGGACTAAAGTCGGCAGGAGACTATGGTCAGAAAGACCATAGTCATAAGGCGGTGGTCCAGCCAAAGTCTAGGCATTATTCGGTGGTCTAACGGAACTCTGACTTCTATCAGTGGTCAGGTGAAAGTTTAGGCCTCAACTAGTAGTCTGATGGAGGTTTGGCAGAACTCTAGCATCGAGCGGTGGTCGGCTGGAAGTGCGAGCATTATTCAGTAGTCTGAAGGAACTCCGACTTCTGTCGATCGTCTGATGAAAGTTCATGCCTCAGTCAGTGGTCCAGCAATGGTTTGGCAGAACTCTAGTTTTAGGAGGTGGCCTGGCGGAAGTCCGGCATCTAGCGGTGGTCTGGACAGAAGTCCAGTGTTAGGCGGTAGTTTGGCGGAACTCCTACGTCAGGCGATGGTCCGGTAGAAGTCTGGGCGGGGGTCGAGAAGGAGCAAGGAGGCAAGAGCAATCTCCGATCTCTCTCTTGATTCCTTACTTGGGGTTCCCTTCCATGAGAAGTGAGGGGTCTATTTATAAATTTCTAAGAGTGGCATGGCCCGTAAATAGGAGGAATATCAAGGGTAAATTGATAGTGGTTTGGATGGACAGTCGATGTTGAATTCCCTAATTGTGGATTGTTTATTGGGCATTTGAATGTCTTAATGATATCAATATTCAGTGATAATGGGCTCATTGTATTCGTCTAGTCGAGCCGCTTTTTCGACTATAAGCATGTCATGTTTGGAAGCCGTTTTCTAATCTAAATTATGGTTTGAACCATCCAAAAGTGTTTTGGGTCTTTGAGTTGGATCCATTTGGGTTCATATTTTTGAGACGTTTAGTTCAACTATAAGTTCGTTGAAATCAGAGTTCATATGGTCCCAATTTTAATTTTAGAAGTTTCCAAAGAATAATTTTTCTTTAGTTAGAAATTGAATATCTTATCATAACGATGATTGACCATAGGGCCAACTTTTTTATTACGGTCACCCAAAATCTTATTCGTTTGTAATAAATTCCTCCATTAATAAATTTATAATTTCCCAAATCCAACATAGTTCAAAAATAATGTCAAAAACACTTCTCCTCATACAAGCCTCAAACCATATCAATGATAATCCAAAATTAGTTCAATAATGAAATTCACAAAAATTCATATTTAATTTTACCTTGAAAGGACAAAGAACTGATAATATTTGAGTTTATATTATGTTAATATTTTCATTTAAAAATCCATCACTTCCATCCAAACTTCATCAATTATTGCATAGTTAGATTTGTGCGATCGCATAAGTACATTGAAAGAGTAAAATGTGACATTAATTGACGAACAGGAATATTAACATAGACTTTATGCAAATTAATTAAGGAGTTCTCTTGAGAAGAATTCCACAAAAGGAGTTTAATATTCTCTTGAGCTTGCATCCATCAATGAGTTTACTCTCGCAGTAAGGTTATGTATTGGCTTTAATGGTATTTATAATATGCATGCTATGAAAACATTGCAAATAAATTAAAAAATATGCCCTGATCTATATACTTATTATAATAAGAAATGCTGAACTTTATCATTTTGATATGTTAAATCATTTATGAAGTATCAACTCATAATTTATGATCGAATGCTATTAAAATACAACGAAAAAGACAAAGCAAAAGGGGTGAATGCAAAAGATGATTAGCTCATACTACAATATTTAATCATTGAACTTCCTCTTAGGAAGACTTCATATATTCACTAAAACATGTTATTTGTATCCGTATTCTCTTAGATAATGAATATTTGCTCATAGCTCCATCTCTTTATTTTAAAGGATGTATGTCATTTTACGGTACTCCAACGAGCTCAAGATCACTGAATTCCAATATCATTAAGACCTTCAAATGTATGACTAATGGTCTACGATCAAGGGATTCAATATCGGCCGTCCATCCAAATCACTCCATATTTGCCCTTGATCCTTCTCTTATTCATGATGGGTTATGCCACTCTCAGAAAATTATAAATAACCTATCATTTCTCTTAAGAGGGGACCCAAGTAAGAAGAAGAAGAGAATAGAAAGAAGGAAGAGACTCTTTCTCAACCACTGCTGGAGTTCCGCCATAACTCCAGGTGGCGCCGGAGTTTAGCCCGAACTCCAAGTGGTACCGGAGTTCCTCCTAACTTCCAAGTGATGCCAGAGTTCTGTCCGATCTCCAAGTTACTCTGGAGTTTTGCCCAAATATCATCTAAAACCATAATTTTCGCTGGCCGCCGACTGAGTTTGGACTTCTACCCGACGACGGACCTCCACCCGTCGCCATATTTCTACCCAACGCCAGACTTTTGCCCGTTGTCGGATTTTTGCTGAACATCTATCCAATGTGGGATTTCTATCCATTGTTGTACTTCTACCTAATACCATCCTTCTAACCTCTGTCGTCAGACAATGGTCCTTCCGACCTCCTTCGCCCGCCAACTATGATCCTTCTAGCTTACGCCGCCCACTGACTACGATCCTTCCGGCTTACGGCGCCAACCGACTACAGTCATTCTGACCAAACAAACACATCAACAGTGATTATTTGTAGTCCCGCCATGTAATGTACTCTATAAAATGTACATCAAGCTAAAGCCTTCCCCTAAAGAAGGGCCTCATTTATAATCAACTGCAAATACTAGTGGATTCATTCATACTGAGCTAGGCCCCGTGATTTTTTTTCTTTTTCGGGGGTTTCCACATAAACTCTTGTATCTCTTATGAACACTACATCCTTTCTCTTATCTGCTTGTGTGCTAGATCTTCGTACAACACTAAGACGTTAAACTATATATTTCTCTACCACTGTGAATATTCCAAGATGCAACATCTATAATTCATCTATTATGTTTAATTCATCATAAGTTGCATTTGGTTGTTATATTCTTACACTATATTCTGCATATGAATCACATGTTATAATAAATATAAGGTCTTAGTTATAATTGTGATGATTGTTGAGGGCCAGTCTTCTCAATAGTTATAAAAACTCTTAATATGATTCATAGATACGGACTAGACCTAAGTGCCATGTTGTGAAATGAACTAACACAAACATATAAAATATTCTACAAGCAAAATGATATGTAATGTAAAATAATTTTGATTTTTCTCTTTTATAGTTTTTTTTTTTTTTTTTGTGTATTTGTATTTGTATTTGTATTTGCAATGTTTAGCAAAGAAATAAAGAGAATGGATAAAACTCAAGAGCCTAAAAGTCTAGGATTTTAAGTTCACATTACCAACTGCTTCTGAAATTCTAAACGTTTATAATTGGATTTAAAATTAGTTTTTTGGGTGGTTATCAATATTTAGTTAAAAAATATTTGAAAGTTGGAAGGCGGTTGAGATAAGCTTGTTGATCATCATCTTCCAAATTTGACACAGTCAACAAAGATTTAAATCGACTTCTAAACTAACTTTCAATTACATTGCCAACAACCTCTGAAATTTAAAATTAAAATAACTACTAAAATAGAAATACATCATGTATAATAATCCAATCATTTCAATAATGCAATCATTTGATGGCCATTTGAGATTGCATTTTGGAGTTCTAAAAGTATGACCGTTTGGACTTCTTTTAAATAACATAATATAATTCAAAATTCATCATCTAATACATTTTTAATACAACTAAAATTCACATGCATTGATCGAATTAAATTTTCAGATTATATGAAGTGATGCCACCCTTAACCAATGCTGATCACTAACAACCACTAATTATCAACACACTGCCAATTATTACCACCACCAACCATTTGTTGTCAGTAATGACCATTTTAGAGATAGGAAGGCGTGAGAGAAGAGAGAGAAGTTCCACAAATTTAGGAAGAATTTGGAAGAATATTTTGAAGAATTCGGGTGCCTTTGTTGGAGATGGAAGATGGTGGCCGGTCATCCAAGGATGACCGGAATACCAAAAAATTGCTATATACCGCGAGTCCAATCATGTTGGATTCAAGAGGTAGATTCTCCTTTAAACGAATGTCTTCTTTTCGATTTTTGGAATCTCCTCTAGTCATTAAAGAGGGAGGATTAAATGCTATGCAAAAACCTTTGCCGATTTCAGGCAAAGGTAAGGAAATTATTTCTTTTTTGAATGATAACCCAAAACCTTTGTCAGCTATCATTGCTGGAGCAAATGATAAGGAATTTGCTGGAGCAAATGATAAGGAATTCGTCAGGAGGAAGTTTTGCTGATATTTTGAAGAAGGATCCAATTAATTCTTCAAAATTGGATATTTCCAATGTGTGGATAAAAAAACCTCACATTAAAATAAATTTTAGTGAAATTCATGATGATATTGGAGATGAAAATATTGTCATTCTTGACAAGGAAAAAAAATCTAATATTCAAATTTTGAACAATTCCGTGGTTGTTAAAATTCTTAGAAAAAATTATCCTTTTTCTAAATGTTCATTTGAATTAAGAAATCAATGGTCGAAATTTGGAGGATTTCATATAACATTGATTGGTCTAGATTGGCTCCTTTGCTCATTTAAGTCTCATGAAGCCATGGAGGAAGTTATTAATGGAGGTCCTTGGCTTGTAGGGGGTTTTGTGGTAGGTTTAGACAAATGGTCTCCTACCTTCTCTCCTTACTCTTTGAAGGGAATTTCTTCTCCAATTTGGGTTCGTCTTCCTCATTTGCCATTACAATGTTGGGATGAATCCAATATCACTAGAATTGTTTCTAGAATTGGAACTCCTCTATTATTGGATGGTAATATGGTTAGATGGGGGAGAAGAGAATTTGCTAGAGCTTGCATTCGAGTAAATTTGAATTCTAAACTACCCTCTGGAATTTGGGTGGAAGGGCTTCATGGTAGATTTTTTCAAAAATTCGAGTATGAAAATCTATCATCTTTTTGCTTCAAATGTGAAAAAATCGGCCATATTAATTTTGTGTGTCCTAATACAACACATAATCTTAATCCTACTGTTAAAGAGATCCCTTTCAGTTCTACTCAAACTGAAAATAATACTTTTGGGCCTTTGATGCATGTGAAGTTCAAAAACAATAGGAGAATTATTCCTGAGAAAAAGCTTTTTAGTTGTCTCAACCAAGGATAATTCGGATGATGTTTGTGTTAACATCAATAATGCTGCCATAGAAAATGTTGAAGAAGACAAGTTTACTGGTTCAGAAGTTCATGTTGTTCCTTTGACAGCTCGGGACATGGCAGAAAATAAGGAAGAAGAAGAAGAAAAGCCAGTTAGACAAGGAGTTGATTCATCCACCGTTCATCCATAAATTATTGAATTTCAAATTCAAATCCCTTCAGAATTTTTTGTGGATCAAATCCAGGAAGTCCATAATTTAAATTCTAAAATGACTAAAACCGTAGAAGTGGAATGCAGCAAATTGAATCTCAACAACAATAATTTGAATTCAAATTTCCTGAAATTATGGAAGCTATCAAGGAAGGTGTTGATGCTGATCCAACCGATTCATCTCAGATTGCTGAAATTCAGGGAACTATCAAACCGGTTTTTGAATTCAAAAAATCAAATTTTCAAGAGAAAATAAGTTTCTCCTCTAACTGAGTTGGCGGTTCCTAATGTTAATTCAGATATTGTTCCTGAGTTAAAAAACAGTTTTGACTCATTAAGAGAATCTTCTCCAATTTCGGATATTACCTTGAATTTAACAAAAAAAAAACTGCTCTTAAAAAAGACAATAGTCTTTTTAAGAAGAGTAAGTCTCCCGGTTCTAAGCACACATTGTTCAAAGAACTTCAAGCATTAGGTCCGGTGAAAAATATTCCTAGAAGGAAGACAGCTGAAGTCAAAGTGAAGAACAGCAATAGAGGTTCTTCTTCTCTTTTATCTTAATAATATGCTAGATGGTTATCCCGCTAACAACATCATAGTGGATGGATACTTGAAGATGGAGCAAATTATCAAATCACCGAATGCTAACTTTGGAGATTGGGAAAAACTTATTGAATATCTATCAATGATATTCTTAAGTGATTGTTGGAATTTATTGTTTAAATGTACTTTCCTTTTTAACTTTTGTTGCTTCGTTTTTCATATAATTTGTCTTTTAAAACTTTTTCTAATTGATTATGAAATCATTAGTAAGCCTTATTCTCTAACTGGATGAGAACTCTGGGATACTAATCAACCCTCAGGTTGTTTATTATTTTGGTATCCCCTGCATCTCAACAGTTTCAAAATAGAAAATAATGAGTTTCATATCATTTATGATAAGTTTAAATTAACAAATTTATGTCCAATAAGGTACCTTTTTCTTGTTAAAAAATGTATCATTAGCTTCTTTTTCCTAGTTTGTATTAGGTTGTCTTTATTTTATAATTAATGCAATTCTGCATTTCTTCAACAAAAAAAAAACCATTTGTTGTCGACTCCATCCCATGACCACCACCCAACACTTGTGGCCACCATTGCGTAAGGCTTTTATACTGTATTAATTTTATTTCAAACAAAACATTAAAAAAAAATACTCTTGTATTTATAATATACTCAATCAAATAACTCAAAAATATATTCAATATATTATAAATATGAAATAGACACAACATCAGCAATGCATATATAACGAAAGGTTTTTTTTTTTTTTTTTTTTTTTTTTTTTACATAAATTCAAATTGTATGTTGATAGAAACCATTTGTGTGAGGGACTTGGCCTTTTAGCTATTGAGGAGTCAGCTTAAGTGATGCACTGCAAATGACATTGTAAGCTTCAAGGTCAAAAACACTACGATGAAAATTTAAATATATAGAATGTTCAATAACATTAAGAAAAACAAACTAACCTATTTATACAGTATCGCTTTCCAGTGGGTGGCGGTCCATCATCAAAGACATGGCCTAAGTGGGCATCACATACTGCACAAAGAACCTCAGTTCTAGGCATGAAAATAATTGACATGTCCAATTTAGATTTCACGTTGTTCCTAATTGGTTCATAGTAGGAAGGCCAACCTGTTCCACTGTCAAATTTTGTTTTTGATCTGCAAATACGCATTAGTAAAGAACCATTGCATGAGATTGACTACAACCATCGAAAAAATGTAGTCATGAATACAAGGGAGTGAAGCTGATTTAGTTTGGGAGGTTATCTGTGCCATTATAATTTAAAGCTTACTCAAACAGCGGTGTATCACAGCAAACACAATGGTATGTTCCGGAAGTTTTCGTGTTCCAGTATTCCCTGACAACATAACAGCAAATTGAGACTAACTAATAAGAGTTATTGAATAAAAAATCAATTTTATAGAAAAACGATTAAAAAAGTGTAACAGTTCAATTTGTTACTAAATGGGAGATGGGGTTGGTGAAAAATTTTGGCATCTTATGGAGGCATGAATATTATGAGATACTGTCAGATACTGTCAGAATCTCCGAGTTCAAATGTACAAGTACTGATTCGGTGTCTGCTTCAGCACTCTAGAGTTCCTTATGAGATACTGTCAGAATATCTTCTTGCAGAAAGAGTTTCTTAAGAACCCCCTCCTATTGAAGGGTGAAAGATAAACTTTAATTGCTAGCCACAAAGAATGACCAAGGGTTCATTGTCATTTGAAATGTTTAGCATGTTCACCCCCTCCTTGCTATTGCTAGGCTAATCGAATAAGTTCAATTCCACTGATCGGGCATCAGACAACAAGTTAGGGAATGAGGCAGCCTCTTTCATTGGTGAGTGGCGTTAAAGTTAAGTTAGACAATGCTATGATGAAAAGTTCGTTTAATAAAAAGTTCAAACAGCATGCTTATATGCATCAACAGTAAGGAACAACGTAGGTTGGCCTCAACGATTTGAGATTCCTACAACTTACGCAAGGGAAATGGACAGAAGATTGATTAACTGCTTGCTACCAGGATTCATACTCAGCTCTGTTTACCATTACAATTGAACTTTCGTGCATTTTATGTGATCTTACCAGTTTGATGGCAAGCTTATAAGTAACTATAGCTAATCTCTTATCATATGATGACTTTACCAGCTTTTATCAAACAATTTAAAAATAAGACATCTGAATAAATATCATTCTTATTTTTCCCTTTTATGGATTAAAAAGCCTTATTAAGAAGGTAAAAAAAAAAAACAGGTGTCAATTGAAATCTGGGATACAATAGGCTTACCCCGTAAAAGCCCTCTCAGTACCCTTTTGGCGAGTGATGTAGAACTGTTCTGATGTGAGGCGTTTTTTCCACTCATCATCGCTTAAAGGGGCGTAACTACCTTTATCTAAATCTTACACAACAGAGAGACAAAGAGGTCAGTTATAATGCTTTGAACAATGAAACTAATAAACAGATGGTTGAAATTTTGACATTCTGCTATGATTCACAAAAGCAATCAGGTACCAACCAAATAGAAAATCAAATGAGAAAGTTAAGGAAAGCTAGATAATATATCAAGTGGCTCCGAGTCAAAGTAAGGTTCATTTCTCCAAGGTACATGGCTCATACAAAAAGAAAAATTTAAAAGATAAAAACTGTTTAATTCAAAATTATGAAACCAAGACCAAGAATTGAAAGCATCAGTAGAATATACTATATGGAAGAAAGCATGAGCGAAATGTATCTTCAAGAAAACAGTTCCACAAACTTACCAAATTGTTGAAAATTTTGGGATCATATGTATGTATATAGAACAACGGAAAATACAACAAAATTATATTAAGGAATATATAGAGAGAGCACAAACGGCATATCCATAGTTAGTACTTGTATGAGCCATGGATCACATTCTGCAATTTGTTAAATTAGAAAATTTCAATAGGCATCCAAAGATGCCTCAAACATGGACCGGATATCTTATTTAATTATAGAAGTCAAAATACATTCGAACTAAATTTTGAAAACTCTATAAGAACTCTAAAGAATTTGTTTCATGAAGGGAAAGAGAGCTACAAACCATCAGTTCATTGCAGGAAAGAAAAAATTCCTTCCCATCATAAGCAGGCTAATAGAACAAGAAGACAAGAAAAAAAGGCAATAAAAAAAAGGATGGAAAATCCAAAATGTACCCATGTAAGGCACACAAAATAATTCATGTGGATGTGAAAACAATTGGAAAATAATTTCTTTTTAAATGATATATTAATTTTATTATATAGCTGGGCATTAGGAGCCCATTAAAATAACAATGATTTTCCTAACAAACTAAAAAAAGAGAATTATTCAAGTAATATTACAATGTAGAAACCCCAACCAAATATCACAAATAACAATACCACTTCAACCTAAAGGAAGAAACTATGGTGCAAATGTATATAACAATACTACTGATAGTCAATGAGCAGAATCTGTGAAATGGTTGTCTATTAGAATTGTGCCAAAGGTGAATACAGTGAAACTGTCAAATCAAGCTCCACTACGGTCTGGACATCGAGAAGTATTATTTCCAATGCAGAACCGTCTACATACTATTCTAATAAAGCCAAAAAAAAAAAAGCGTACCAAGTACACGTGCTTGTTTCCACCACAAGGCCTAAGGACTGGTACTTCCATCCATACTGACTATTATAACTCTTAAAACATAAATCCTTGAAAATATTAAAACATAAATCCAAAGCTAGTAACTTGATAAATTTAACGGCCTCATAGGACCACAATCGAAAGCCCCTCTCCTTTAATTTTATTTAGTGGAAGCTTCTATTTTGTTATAACAAACCCTATTACTAGTATTATTCCCTTTCAAGCATTCCGTATTGAATTTCTCTTTTAAGCTATATGACTGCTGCATCAGGCAAATGTTATTTAATGCTAGTAAGGATTATTGAGAGTTCGAGTTTTTGGATGAATGATTTTATGTGATATTGTTTTCTTTTCAACACTGTCGTTGTAAGGTCTCAAGTCCTAGATGAGAAAATTGGAAGGCTGCGTTAGATAGTTGACAGCCAGCATAAAACTTATCGAATAATCATGACATAAATCATTTAAAATTTTGTGTTAATGCTAGGGCGTCCCCTGGAAGCGACGTCGTGTATGGCTTGAATACAATGACAAGTGTGCAAGAGTCGCTGCATCGTCTCACTGGTGCAATGTTAAATAGGCAAGGGTTCTCACATCAAGGATGGATGTGGGCAAAGAAGCTAGTCCATGAAACTAAATTTAGAATAGGAACTTAGAATATAAGCTCTCTTACAAAAAAATTAATGAAATTAATAGATATTATGATTTATATAAAAATAAATATTCTGTGCATTCAGGAAATTAAATGGGTTGGGGAGAAGGCTAAGGAGATTGATAGTTTAGGATTTAAATTATGATATTCAGATGAGAGTCGTACTTAAAATGATGTAAATATGATTATAGATAAGAGTTTGAAGGATAATGTTATAAAAATTAACAGAATTAGAGAAAATAATTATAGCTTTAAAGATTTTTGTTGATGTTAAGATTGTTAATATTATAAATGCTTATACTCCTTAAGTAGGTTTGGATATGAGTTCAAAATTAAATTTTTAAAATAACTTAGAAGAATTAATACAAAAGAGACCACTTAAATAAAGAGTTTTTATTGAAGGAGATTTAAATGGACATGTTGGTAGAGAGGTAAATAATTTTAAAAGCATTCCAGGTGGCCATGGGTTTGGAACGACAAATGAAGGTGGTAAGACCATATTAAATTTTTCTTCAACTTAAGATTTTTTAATAACTAATACCTTATTTAAGAAAAAAGATGAACATCTAATCACTTATAAAAATGAATTTAGTAAAACATAGATTTATTATTTTCTCATACAAAAATTAGATCATTTAGATTGCAAAGATTGTAAAGTTAATTTGAGTGAAAATTCATGCACCCAATATCAATTAAAGAATATTAACAAAAGTATTTTTTAGAGTAAGATTTTATATCTTAAGATAATATCTGTGTATGATAATGCTAATGTTATGTGAAAAAAAATGACTAATAATATTAAGAATATTGTAAAAGATGTGCTTAGAGTTTCAAAGGGAAAATCACCTAATAGTAAAAATAGTTGATGGTGGAATCCAAATATGCAAGAAAAGATAAAAAATAAGAAGATTTGTTATAAAAATTGGTTTAGATGTAAAAATTCTGATAATTGAAAAGCATAAAGAGACTCATATGGAATCTAAGAAAGTTATTTGCAATGCAAAGATCTTAGCTTTTAATGATATATATAAAAGATTAGATTCTAAGGAGCAAGAAAGATAAATGTATAAGTTAGCCAAACAAAGAGATAGGAGTGTTAAGGTATTAGTTCAAGTGATGTGTATTAAGGATGAAGATCAAAAAGTACTTTTCTTAGAAGATGATACTCAACAAAGGTGGATGAGATATTTTGCTAAACTTTTTAATGAAGATTATAAAAATATGATTGACTTTAGTGACCTTAACACCATAAATGAAAATAAAGATTTTTTTTATTGGCGTATTAGTAAAATCAAAGTAAAACAGGCGTTAAAGAAAATGAAGTGTGAAAAATTTGTTTGACCTGATGATATTCAAATAGAGGTGTATAAATGCTTACGAGATGAATGAATTTCTTGGTTTACTAAGCTTTTTAATACTATTTTGAAGACTTAAAAGACGTTAGATAAGTGGAGAATGAGTGTATTAATTCATATTTTTAAGAATAAAGGTGATGCACAGGATTGTGCAAATTATAGAAGAATTAAGTTAATGTGTCATACTTTAAAACTATGGGAGCGAGTTATGGAACATAGGTTGTAGTGTGATACTAATGTTTCTCAAAATCAATTTAGATTCATACTAGGTAGATCTAGTATGGAAGTCATACATTTATTGAGAGGTTTGATTGAGAGATATAGAGAGAATAAAGAGGATCTACATATGATATTTATTGATTTAGAGAAAGCATATGATAAAGTTCTAAGAGAAGTGCTATGGAGAGCAATGTTTAAAATTGCGTATTCGGGTATTGAGGCATTTTTCATTCGTGAGGTGAGGCGTAAGCCTCAAGGCGTTTTGAGGCGTAAGCCTCAAAATTAAGAGATTGCGTAAACATAAAATGATAAATTTTTTATATACTAATGAGTGAATAATATAAAACATAAAAAAGCATAAGATATGAAGTGAAATATAATTCAAATTTACAAAAATAAATAGCACTGACATATCACATAAGAACTCATAAGTCATCAACACTGTCATCACTAAGAGGTTCTGCATTTGAATCATCATTATGATGAACTGCACTCTCCCCTTCCTCCTCTCCTATAGAGTCCAATGTCGGGCATTTCAAGATTTATGTAAGTTTTAATATATATAGCGTGAGGCGTAAGCCTCATGCTAGGGAGGCGAGGCGGGCCTCAACCAAGTTGAGGCGCAAGCCTCATTAAAAAAAAAACTCAAGGCGTAAGCATCGAGGCGTTTTTTACTTGAATTGCGCAAAGGCGAACCTCAAGGCGAGCCTTATATTGCGCAATTTTAAACCATGATGGAGAGTTCTTAAAAAGAAAGGAGTTAATAACGCAAATATTCAAATCATGAAAGATATGTATGTAGGAGCTATTACTTGTGTTCAAACACAATGTGGTTTGACCAAGTATTTTTCTATTTCGGTTGGAATACATCAAGGATCTGCCTTAAGCCCATATCTTTTTTGCTTTAGTTATGGATGTTCTCACTAGCATTTGCAAGAGTATATACCTTAGTGTATGCTTTTTGCTGATGATATTCTTTTTGTTGATAAGACTAGAGAGGGAGTTGAAGGTAAACTTGAATTATGGTGGTCAACCTTAGAGTCTAAAAGTTTTCGCTTGAGTAGATCTAAAACTGAATATATGGTGCGTAATTTTAGTAGCAATGGATCTAGTGAGGGAATTGTGACTTTGGGAGATCAAGTCATTAATAAGAGTACTATTTTTGATATCTTGGATCTATTGTTTAGAGTGATAGTGAAATAGATGGGGATATTATCAACAGAATTCAAGTTGGATGGTAGAAGTGGAGAAAATTTATTTAAGATGGTGGTGAGACTTGGAATGCTTTACAGTGCCGAATGTTGGCCATTAAAAGAGAAGCATAATACTAAGTTAAGTGTTGCAGAGATGAGGATGCTTAAGTGGATGAGTGGCTTTACCCTTAGAGATAAGATACAAAATGACCTCATATGTGAAAAGGTTGGAGTGGCTCCAGTGGAAGATAAGATTAGAGAGAGTCGTCTTAGATGGTTTGGTCATATTAAACGAAGGCCTTCCGATGCCCCGGTTAGGAAAGTTAAGATATTAGATTTGTCTTATATTAAGAAAGGTAGAGGTAGACCTAAAAAGACTTGGTTAGAAAAAATTAGAAATGATATTTCTTTATTAGATTTAAATGATAATTTGACTTTTAACATGACACGATGGCGAAAAAAATTTTCATGTAGCCGACCCCACGTAGCAGGACAAAGGCTTGATGTTGTTGTTGTTGTATTGTTTTCTTTTCAGCAATGAACTACTAAGTTTTCTACTTATCCTTCCTTGTGTCTAGTATTTCATTGAACAACTATTGTAAATGAAAGATGGTCTTTCTATGACAACATAAATATAGCCAGGGAATATTATTTAAAGAAGAACAATAACAGTAACAACAATATCAAGCATTTGTCTCACTAAGTGGGGTTGGCTACATGAATCCTTTTTCGCCATTGTGTCTGATTAAAAGTTAAATTCTCATTTAAATCTAATAAAGAAGAACAATAACAGTAAGAAACAAATAATATTTCTAAGAAACTTGCCAAAGAATCCTAATAAGAGGAAGCTGATAAACTTCAACTTTCATTTCATATAAAAAACATCTAATATTGTTTCAATCCAATATGTTATTCTAATACAACGCATTTCATATTAATAAGCATAAACAACACATTATTACAGAATTTAATGATGGAAAAAGAAAGATAAAAAATCATTAAGATTTGAAAGCATAGTTGATTGCCCACTTAGTGGGATAACAGTTCGATGTTGCTGTAATTGATTGCCACTTTGCTTAATTGAAGAGATTCTTTGATAATAAAGCATCCAAAACTTCCTTACATTTGAGCTTAATGGAGGGTGGAGAGAGATGTCAAGACACTCCACACTTGCTTCATTGCTTAAATTTCAGCCATCAAGCATTGGAAAGAAAATAAATCTCAATAATAGTATCAAGGTCCATAAATCAGGAACAGACGCAACGGCTCTCTGCTCCTCTGGCAATTCTGAGGCGATTTAGGGCTTTCGTTCCCGAGCTCTCTTCTCTTCGTTCCTGGCGTGGTTTTTTCTGCTCGATTCTGTTTCGTCTTTTTTTTGTTTGATTTTGTTGTTGTGTTTTTGGGTTTTGTGGTTTTCGGGAGATGATGACTCCGTCGTCATCTAACCCTCCACCTGTTATGCTCCCGAATGGCAAGTCCCGATTGTTTAAGGAGGTTTTGGCTGGCTCTTCTTCTACTTCTGCCAAATTTTAGTTCATTCATACTTCTTTAAAGGTTGTCCGACTTTGATGTTTGATGACTCTATGGTTTCAATGCTGGCTGCTCCTTTTGCTCTTACACTGGTTGGCAAGTTCCTTCTTAGGCGGTCGAACTTGGATGTTATTCCTAAGTTTTTTTTTTAATCTGAAATTGTCCGGTTCGTTTCAAATTGGTTTGTTGGATTCCAAGCATATCACGATTCAACTGAGCAATGATCTGGGCTATAGTCGTATTTTCTCTAAGAGTTCCTGTTACATTCAGGGTTGTCAAATGAGATTGCTCAAATGGACACCTGATTTCGATGTGCATGAGAAATCTCCCATAACCCTTATGTGGATTTCTTTCCCGAACCTCCGATTGCATTTTTTTAATTCTCAAATATTATTTGGTTTAGCTTCCATATTTGGTAGGCCTTTGCAAACTGACCAAGCTACGACGTCCATCTCATGGCCTCTGTAGCCCGTGTTTTAGTTGAATTGGATATATCGAAGAAACACCCTAATGAGATTTGAATTGGTACGAAACTGAATGGTTATTTCTAAAACGTTGAATTTGAAAACTTACCTATTTTTTGCTCTCATTATAAGATGCATGGACATGGATTAAATGTTTGTTATAGGTTACACCCGTATCTTCGGAAGGAGAAGGAATCTTCTAAACAAACACATAGAAGTGAATTACCTTTGGTTGACTTTGATATTGTGACTCCTAATCCTGATGGAAATGTGAGTAATGTTCCACAAGTGCAAGATAACATTGATGAATCCTTAATTTTGGATTCTGCTCATGCTGAGCCGAACCCTCCAAATGGTGATGATTTGATTCATGCTCGGGAAGTTAATCTTAACTCTATCTCTTCTTTACCAGTTGGTTGTCAAAATATGAATGAATAAAGTATTGCTATCGATCTAAATAATGGTTCATCCTCTGATAGTCCTCATATAGAGGCTGGGTCATTAAAAAATAATTGTGCTAATGAGGAGCTTCCTCAAACTGCTGTGAATGTCCAGGAGATTAACAAAACTGGTGTGGTGACGAATAACGGTGGTAATGAATTCAGCAATAAAACCATTATAGAAGATGGTGTTTTCTGTGAGGAAGGTGAAATGCCTCTCGAAAGGGGGCAGTCAGGTATTATTCATGATAGTAAGTCTCCTTTGAATTATAAATATCATAGTAATGCTTTTACAGACATGGAGGTTATGTATATGATGGCTAAATATTTTGCTAGAGATGATAATGATACTAGTTTTTCCAAGGTTCATAGTAGGAGAGGTAGGCAGCAAAGGAACTTCATTTTACAACCTCCTAGAAACACCCGTTCGCATACTTCTCATTAATCACTTGTTTTTAATGTTTAATGTTATTATTTTGAATGTTAGGGACATTGGGTGTCCTTCTTCTAAATTAAGAGTTAAAAACTTATACCGTATTTATAATATTTTTATTCTTGTTTTGCTTGAGCCTCTTATTTCTTCTGATAAGTTACTTGATGCTGCTAAATTTATTGGATTTAAATGTTATTTCGAATGTGGCCAATAAAATTTGGGTTTTTTAGAAGGAACATGTCTGAATAGATATTATTGGTGACTTTACTCAAGTTATGTACTGTAATATTGAAAGTTCTAATTTTCAATGTTGTGCTTCTTTTATTTATGTTGCTTCTTCTCATTATATTAGAAAATTGTTTTGGGATCAAATCATTCATTTTCATAGTAATTGTAACTTACCCTGGATTGTTGGAGGGGAGTTTAATACTATCTCTAACCCTTCGGAGCGCATAGCGGGATATCTCCCTATCTATCAATCTATGAAGGATTTTAATAGTATGATTATGGATTGTAACTTAATTGATATTGGTTTCTCTGGTAATAAATTCACTTGAAATCGAGGGCATTTATGACAAAGGTTCGATAGGATGTTATTTAATGATTGCTGGCTTAATTCCTTTGAGTCTACTACTGTTAGACATCTTAGCAGAACCCTCTCTGATCATTCTCCCTTGCTTATTAGAATTAAGACTAGATCTATGGACTTTCCCTCTCAATTTAAATTTCAAAACATGTGGTTGCTTCATGATTCTTTTATGGACTTGGTTCAGGAAAATTGGTATGCTCCTTTACATCCGGATAACTCTATTTTTGGCATGAGAATATTTTGGTTTAAACTAAAAAGACTTAAGCAAGTTTTAAAATGGTGGAATCATAATGTTTTTATCTTTTCACCAACATTTTAATTGATGAAGATAATATTAATACTTATGAGACTCAATGTCAATTGGTGCCTTCTAATGAAAATTTTAGTTTATTGAGAGAGGTTAAAGATTACCTTTATAAATTACAAGCTTAGGAGGAAATTTTTTGGAAACAAAAAGCTACTGTTAAACATCTGGTTGAAGGTGATAACAATACTAAATATTTTTATGCTTTGGTTAAGAGGAAACATGCTATTAATTATATTCATAAAATTAATCGTGTTGATGGCTCTGTTACTAAGGATGGTGTTGAAATTGCTAATTTAGTTGTCCAGCATTTCCAAAATCATCTTAATAAATCTTTTAGTCATACTATTATTGAAAATCCTTCTATCATCCCTAACCTTATTTCTCATGATGATAATGTTTTTATTTCTAAATCTCCTTTTGAGGAGGTCAAAGAGATTATTTTTGGTATGAACGGTGATTCAGTTGCCGAGCCGGATGGTTTCACGACGAAGTTTTTTTAGAAAACTTGGCATGTTATTAGTAATGATCTCTTTTCTGCTGTTATTGATTTATTTGCTGGTAATTATATTCCTAAGTTTTTTACTTCTACTTCTATTGTGCTTATCCCCAAGAATAACTCTATTAGTAATTGAAATGATCTTAGACTCGTTAGTTTGTGCACCTTTTTTTATAAATTGCTTTCTAAAATTCTGATGAATCGTTTAACAGTGTTTTTGCCTAAAATTATCTCTCCTTTTTAAATGGGTTTTGCGAAAGGGCGTTCTATTGCTGATAATATCCTGATAGCTCAATAACTTTGTCAAGATTAGATGTGGTAATATGATTCTGAAACTTAATATTGCCAAGCTTATGATAACATTGATTGGAATTTTCTTTACAATATTATGGAGTTGTTTGGCTTTGGTTTGAATTTTATCAATCTTATTAAACATTGCATTGAAGGCCCCTATTTTTCTATCATTGTTAATGGTAAGAGCAATGATTTTTTAAAGCTTCTTATGGACTGAGAGTGGGTGATCCTATTTCTCCCGCCCTCTTCATTATTGTTGTTGAGTACCTTTCTAGAGGTCTTGTAAATCTTTTTGAGAATTATTCTAGCCTCTATTTTAGAACCATGGATGGTTTTCCTATCTCTCATTTATGTTTTGCTGGTGACTTTATTGTTTTTACGAATGCTTCGATGAATAAGATTAATAGACTTATGAGGTTTTTCTGCCAATTTGAAATGGTTAGTGGTCTTGCTCTAAATAAACATAAGTGTTGTTTTATTTCTTTCAGAAAAGTCCCTAAGGATCGTATTGTGGTTATTAAGAATTTAACTGGTTTTAGTCGGCCTTTTGCTTATGAAGTACCTTGGGGTATCTCTTTTCAATAGTAAAAAGAAGTCTTTTCTTTTTGATGATTTAATTACTGCAGTGCAGAACAAACTTTTGTCTTGAGATTCTAATTTTTTGAGTTTTTGAGGTCGGCTAATTCTCATTAAAAGTGTTCTTTGTTCCTTGCAACTTTATATTTTTAAAAATTTGCTTCCTACTCTGGCGGTTTGCAACAGGATTGATAGGATTTTCAATAATTGTTTTTGAAAAGGGGCTAGTAGCACTTCTAAAATCAATTGGTCCTCTTGGGACAAATGTTGTGGTGCCCTGGATGAAAGGGCTTTAGGGTGTGATGTAAGACTATGAATGATTTGACCTAGGCTTTTTCTTTCAAGTTATGGTATAACTTTCGTGCTAATATGAGCCTTTGGGCTAATTTTATGGTTGTCAATTATTGTGGGGGTAAACATCCGACTACATGCTGGTTTAGCAAAGGTGCCTCTAAAGTGTGGCAGCGTCTTTGCAAAGTTAAATGGTTTGTTGAGTCATTTATCTATTGGGGCCTTGGTGGTGGTAATATTTTTTTTTGGCAGGATCGTTGGTTGGGGGAGTCAATCAATTGACTCTATTACTAATACCTCTTCCAATGCGACTGTGAAGATGAATTATTTCTTTAATGATAATTGTTGGGATTATGAGAAACTTTATAGTATTCTTCCTTATTTTATTATTCAACAAATTTTGAATCTTCCTCTGAATACTAATTCTAATGATGTTCTGTTATGTGCTTTGATTAAAGATGGTAGTTTTAGATTAAAGGATGCTTGACATTCCTTTAGATCCAAGCACGAGGTTTTCATGATTTTCTATATGATTTGGCATAAAAGTATTCCTATCACGGTTTTTGTCTTGGTCTGAAGAATCTTACATAAGTTCATTCCTACGAATGATAATTTAATTAAAAGAGGTTTTATCCTTCTATTTAAGTGTCAATGTTGTTATCATATGGATAATATGCATCATATTTTTCTCTCTAATCCTTTATCTGTCAAAATTTGTTCTTATTTTGATGACATTTTCCATTTAAATTATTTTAATACTGAATTATCTATTAAAGTTATGCTTAATTGTTAGTTGATGAAGTCCAAAGGCCATATCAGGAATGTCAAACTTCCCTTATCTTATGATATTTATGGTTGGATAGGAATAATTCTCGTTTCAATGGTGTGGTTATGAACCACCATAGAATTATCCAAAATGTGAAAGATAAGGTCGTGGCTCTTTATTCTGCTAAGTTGCTTTCTGTCAAGATTTTTTTTTTTTTTTTTGTTGCGGCTGATTTAGGTCTTAAGTTGGAGGTGGATAATCTTCCTAAAGAACCTAGGTTTATTTATTGGACTAAGCCCCCTCATAACTCTTATAAGTTGAATATGGATGATGCTATCATGGATTCTAATGTGGGTTGTGGTCGTGTGATTAGAGATTCTCATGGTAATTTTATTTTGGGTTTTGCTGGTCCTTTACTTAAGGGTGGTGTTAACTTTGCTACTACTGCTATTCTCCATGGCTTAAGACTTTGTTTTTCTATTGATCTCACTAATATTGTTATTGAGGTTAGTTCTAATTATTGCTTACAATCTTTTAACATTGTGGATGATACTGTTTGTTATTCTGCCATGTTTTATATAATGAGGGATATTAAGAATTTATTGAGCCTTCTGAAGTGCACTTTTTTCGTTGCCCTAAAGGATGGTAATGCTTGTGCTAATTGGATTGCTAGGTGGGGATGTGGCTTGGATTCTATGGAAATTTTTTTGTCTTCTAACCTTCCTACTCCTTTGAAAGGTCTTTTAAGATTGGATAAAATTGGTTTACCTTAATGTTAAATTTTAATGATACTGCTTGGCTTCTTGCTGGTTATCTGGTTGGATTTCTGTCAGCTTCTCTATTTTTGTTTCCTAGTCTATTGATTGTTGTTTCTCGGGTGGTCATGCTTGTTGCTTGTTTTCTCGGATTAGCTTGTTGTTGCCTTGATCTGGATGAGGCTTTTTGTGGTTGTTTAGGTGACAAAGTTAATTTCCATTTCTGCTCTTTTTTGGCTAGTAGGTGTTTAAATTTTTGGGGTGATTTTGCGGCTTGGTGGCTGGGTGTTTCCTGGTAGTTATAGGGCGTTGATGAAGCTAGGCTTTGGGGCTCGTTTATCTGTAGTCTTTTCCTTAATGCTTTTGGGGCTCTGTTTATTGCCTAGGGATTAAGCATGGAGGCTTTTCCTTGGCTCTTCTTGGTTGGTCTGCTGGAAGTTGGTAAGCCTTTTTGTGGGTTATTTTTCTGTTCTCTATGGCAGGGAGATTTGGGGGTATGCTCATATGCTGGCAATCTTTGCTTGGCCTTAATCGGCTTAGTTGCTGGGTGCTGGTAAGGTGTATTGTATTTTTATCTTTGGCATCCTGAGGTGGTTTTACTTTGGTGTGTTGCTGGTGTTTGTTCCCAGTTGGTTTATTTTTCTTGGGTTTACTCTGCGGGGTGCCTCTATCCTAGGCTACCAGGTGGAATATTTGTTCTCTCCCTACTGTTTTTCTAATTACTTTACCTGGTTGGGTTTTCTGCCTCTTCTTTCTATTGCTCGGTTGCTTTGGTTCTATTGATGTTACTTTTGGTTTCATGTTGGTAGGGTTATCTTTGCTAAGATGGAGGAAAACAGGTATTGGATTTATTCTACTGCTCTTTATGAATTTGCTAAGCTGGATTATGGGATTGTTGTTGTCCTTTCTGGTGACCTAGCTGATACTATTTTGGTTCTTGTTATTGCCTGTTGTTGCTTCCTTTTTATATGTATTATGAATATTTGCTGGATTTATCAACATGCTACCATTTGTGATTATTTGTGCTTATTCTATTTTGCTCCTCACCCTTTTTTTGCATAATTTTATTAGTTGCAGGTATTTGTGGTGATGCTATTTTGGATGGGAAGCAGATTTTTGGTACTTTCCTTCTTTTTGGGTGCTCTTTCATGTGCACCGTAGAATGTACCTAGGCTTATATGTCTTTTTGCTTAGTAGGAAAGTCGAGATCTTAGTATTTTTTTGCTTTCTTTTTGTAGCCCTTCGGAGCATTAGCGAGCTTGAGGGCCCTTTAAGGATTATGTAATTTTTTTATATAATTAACGCATAGGTCCCTCTATGATTTTTCCCTTAAAAAAATCTCAATAATATCTTTTATAATGAAACATATTTTTATTAATTACATCAGCCTTAATTGAAGATGATGATGGTGTTGCAAATCTGAGTTTATGGATTAGACTTTTGATGATAGCAAATATTTATGATTTCCTACGACTGATTTGCCTACTAACTTTTCAGGACCACAAGATCAAATGCAGCTCAAGCCAGCTCAAGATCGGATAGATTTAGGTTGAGTCAAGTCTGTATTTTTTCCTTTCTTGAGTCAATTGTAAAAATTGTTCATGATGCTAAGTAACCTTGCACACACACACTTGAGGGGTTTTCTGAGTTTTTCTATTTTTTTAGTACATCGACCTGGACGATGTTCATATCGGTCAGGACGATTCAACTAAAAACATAAACCCTAATTAGGGCATCCTGGTTAAGCAGCCGTCATTAAGCAAATCGTCCTAGATGATTCTTATATTGGCCAAGACGATAGACTCAAATCAGAAAGAATCAGCCGCCATGATCAATTTAGGTATTCTTTATTTTAAATTATCAGCTCGGACGATATCCATATTGGCCTGGACGATACAACACAATAATGCCTAAATTAATCTGGCAATTATGGAAAGCAATTAAGACTGATGGATACGATCACATCGGTTGGGCTGATCGCAGAATCGACCGGGACGATGTCCTGGACGATTGCCATCGGCCAGACTCTATTCAGGGTGATGTTCAGGACGATTATATTCGGATTTAAACTAATTAGCCAGGACGATATTGTATCGGCCTGAACGATTTAACCAATTTTCTTCTGATCGTCCTGAATCGTCCCAGGTGATTGAGCTTATTTTGTACTGATCGACCAGGACATATTGATATCGGCCTGGACAATAAAGTCGGTTCTTGAAATTCAATTTAAAGGACCCGAATTTTCTCATGCAACAAGACCTTGAGTGCTGCTGTCTTGACTTGAGAGAGCCTTAGGAGAGAGAGAGAGAGAGAGAGAGAGAGAGAGAGAGAGAGAGAGAGAGAGAGAGAGAGGAACTTGTAAGGAGGAGTTTGTGAGAGGGTTCACAATGGTTGCTCCGAACAAGGTTCCAAGTCGTTGACTCCGTTCTTCGTCCTTCGTCCTTGGGAGGTTCTTGGGAGGTCTACTTCAGCAAAGGTCTGGGTTCTCTGCTTGCTTCAGGAGGAAGCAAAAGTAGTTGGTTCTTTGCCGCACCGGGGTTGGTGAAAAGGGGTCTGTTGTAAATGCTTCTCCGCCTAGCTGTGGGAGCTAAAGGAGAGACACTTAGTTAGTGCAATACTCGGAGGGTGCCTCCGAGGAGTGGACGTAGGTCAATGATTGATCGAACCACTATAAATCCGGTGTGATCTTTCTTTGTTTTGCTTCCGCGTTTATTTTTCTGCACCTTGATTTCTGTGGTGATTTGGTTTTAAAGTTTTGTTGTGCTTTACCTAAAGAATTTTTTTTTAAAATACCAATTCACCCCCCTTTTGATTAGCCTCGGGCTAGTTCTTAAGGACTTAACATCCCTAATGAACTTTCAGATGGCACAATCTTTCAAGTAAAGAAAAAATATTTCTTTTCATATTTGGATGATAGAATTAAATTCTTTTCAAATTTAAGTAAAAAATATGATGGTAATCAACTTCATATATAATGAAAATAGAAGCATAATAATTTTTAAAACAAAATTTTTTTCTAAACTAATGATAACAGTATTCTTTCCATTGATGGATTTTAAGATGATATGTATTATTTTTCATATAATAAATAGCATTGAAAAAAAATTTTTAGTAGAAAGTCTTGAAATTTCATTTTACAGTCTATTCCTATCGTAGTATTCCAAGCTTCCCGGCATGGCCATGATATTTTACTTCTTGTGAGTATTAAAAGTCACAGGAATGACAAGTTTTTTTTTCCCAGTAGTGTTGGGCATGGAATTATTTATAAAAAACATATTTATTCACATATCCTAAAAATTTTCAATTCTCTGTTTTTTACATTGAAATCAAACACCCAAAATGAAAATTGAAATAAAATGAATTTGCACTGCCTCAAATTTCATAAAAATAGACCTTTAAGCCCTATGTTTGGAGTAATTGAAAGGCAGACAGTGTAAAGAAAATGAAATGGAAATAGTAAAGAAATTTAAATGGAATTTATTTTCACCCTTTTTTTTGTTGCAAAACATATTTTCTTATTACTAGCTTAGTTGATGAAAAATAAAGCTTTTTTTGTTTTTTTTACTTCTTGTAATGATATGATGTGTGAACCACCATGATGTCCTCATAATTTTTTTTCTTCGTGTTCGTTTACTCGGGTTGGGCAGGAAATTTTCATCGTATTTATTCACATTTCTTATAAATATAGGATTAGCTTTTAATTGCGTCAAAACAAAAGCACATGAGATAAACTTTTGAAGCTAAATGCATGTATACTACCTCTATTTCCCTCAAACCAAACAGAGCCTTAATTTTACAAAGGTAAAAAAATTAAAGGAAATCCCTTTATACTGTAGAATTTATTAGAAACTTGCTAAAATATGGAAATTCTTCATATTTAACTCAACGAGGTCAGCCAGGATATATCAATAACAGTTAATTTCATGCAGCAGCAAGAGTACAGATAATAATGATTTTTATTGTGTTCAAGGAGCAAAAGAAAGGAAGTTCTTTAGACAGACTCGTTTAAAGTCACCGACCTTGAGATTGCTCTGGCTTCTGTGAGGATGTAGAAGAACCCATGGGGCGAAAAGAAGAGAAGCTTGAACTGTACGTGCCTCTTGTGCCAATCTTATTCTTTGAGAAACGTGAGGAGAATAAGAGAAGCAACGGTGACCTAGTGTTCCGTGGGGAATACGCAACAGAGGGAAGGCACGGGGTAAAAAGAAGAAGCCCACCTGCAGTTGCCATCAGGAAGTAATCGGCAAAAAAGCAAATTAGTCGCAGGGTCTGCACGATTCTTGATGAGAATAAACCGGCCCTTATGCAAGAGCACCGATCCACCGATCAAACCTCTGGTGTTCGAAGCAGAAACGTGGTCATTATTCCAGCGTACCCTCGATTGGTCTCGAATGTTCGAATGTACATTTTACCAACAAGTAAATAAGTGGGCATCCAGAAACACCTTCATTAAAAAGTACCCTTTAGACAACATTGAATCACATTTTATGAGGATGATGAAGTCGGGCCATACTGCACGGCACCGGTAGATGGAAAGTACGAGAGGCAAATATAGAGAAGTATTAAAAAAAAAAAAAAAAAAACCTAGAGCGGTGTGAGCTCTGCTAGATTTCTTGCCAATTCTAAGCGACTGGTGGTTCTTCTCTTGTCGTCCTGTTGCTCTTCATACTTTCTCTAACTTTTTTCTCCTTTTTTATATGAATCTTGTTGTGGATTTCCCTCTGCAGACGTCGTATTTGAGTATCTCTACTACGTTGGTTTCCTCAATGACTTCTCGCCTTTCACGTGATTGTTTCTCATGTGACACAAATCTTGAGGTTGTTCATATATTTATTGACTTTAAAGCGGAAATTGAAAAATATAACTCCTACAAAAAAAAATGCTTACACACCGACGACGGAGGTGAATATCTTAATCACTCGTTCACCCAATTTCTTCAGACTCATGGGATCTCCAACCTAGCAACTAACAAAATATAAAGCATTTTATTTTGTGGGTGTCTTCCTAGGATATTCCGACATATATAAAGGTTATAAATGCCTGGACCTAGCAGCTAACAAAATTATTCTATCCAGTCACATTACTTTTGAGGAAAACTCATTCCCTTTTGCTCAAATACATTCAACCACTTTCCAACCTATTGCTGTCATCTTGCCCTTCCTTCTTACACCCACATATGTGTTACATGTATACAAGAGTCCCAGTTTACTGCCAAGGGCATCTTCAGAGCAATCATCTCATGTCCCGGTTCCTATGCCTACTAAGTTACCTTCTCATCCCGACATAACTCAACCCCCAATTCTCCATCTTACTCCATCTTACTCTCAGCTCTCGGCTCACACGACGGTACAATCATTCCTAACTCTCAGTATACCCAATGGACTCTTACCGATCAAAATTTGGCGGCAGCTAACTGTTCTACCATATCTGCCTCTATGCCTCCATATACTGTAAATCTTGAATCCACTTATGAGATCTGGACCACCCTTGAAACTCCGTTCCAATCTATGAATAGATCAAAAATAATTCAACTCAAGAATGAACTTCACCACATTTATCTCAAGAATTCGACCATGATATAATATATAACTAAAATCAAATCTCTTGTGGATCAAATCATTGTTGTTGGGTTGACTGCCGACACTGAAGACATAATTCTTTACATTCTTAATTGGCTCCTTGGTGCCTATCAATCTTTCAAAAATGTTATATGAACGATGATTACTCCCATAAGTCTTGATCAATTTTACTCGTTACTCATAAGTGATGAAATTCACATTGCTTCAGATGCTGCTCATTTCGCTCCAGTGGGTGATCCTAACACAGCTATGTTCTCCAATCATGGTCGTGGATCTCGGAATAGAGGCCGCTCTTACTCATATGGAAATACTACAAATAATCTATCTCCTACAGTGGTGGTTATATGTAAAATATATTTCAAGAAAGGTCATGCTGCCTCAAACTGTTATAACTGATTGAACCCGCAATATGTGCCATAGTCTGCCAAGTCTATGAACAAAACTCTAGTTGCTGGCTCACCTACCTCATACACAGACAGGTATCTCGATTCAAGCGCTTTGTCCCACCAGACTAACTTGCTAGATAACCTTTCAATCTCCACTCCTTATCATGGCTCTAATGGCATAACCATCGGTGATGGGAGTTCGATTAGCAGAGCGCACTCTAGCAAGGGATTACTACTGACTCCCTCTCGTACGCTCAATCTTTCTCACCTTCTTCACACACCATCTCTTCAATATAGTTTGTTATCCATTTCTCAACTAACCAAGGATAATAATATTTCTATCATATTTGATCCATCAAGTTTTATTTTCATGGATCTAACAACTCACCAAATCATTCTTCACGAACAATGCTGTGACGGCTTATATCTTATTCGGACTCCATTGTCTTCGTCTCATCACCAGGCGCTCTATGCGACCACAAACCGCTTCATTCATTGGCATAATAGATTGAACCACCCAAATAGGAGGGTCCTTACTAGTATAGCTTCATGTAATCCTCATCTTAATATACATGTACATAATTTTTCCTGTCACTCTTGTAATAAATCTAAAGGACATAAACTTTCCTTTGAAAAATCTATAAATCGAAACACAGAGAAGTTTAGACAGTATTGTCTTTATGCTCTAATACTATTTTCATATGGGTATCTCACCTATAATGGCTTCCTCAGTTCCACAAGATTGGAACTGGCAACTGACTTCTCATCGTTCTTTTCAAATAGATTTTTGTTTCTTATGTTCCCCTGAATAATATCTTGGCTCCTTTTTTGGATGATCTTTAGATTGCTTCAAAATCTTGGGGGTTAACTTTGGTTGGTTTTGCTCTAGGACAGAGGCCTTTCTTTGAAACTTTATGATATGTGATGTTAAAAGCTTAGAAGCGTAAAGGTAAGGTCATGCTTCTTTCTTTGAGTAGATGCTTGTGTCAAAAAATTTTTGATATTATCTGAGGGGTTATTTGTGGTTCTTCATTAGTAAAAAATTATTATTAAAAAAATGGTCTCCATTTTTTTATCATAAGTTAGAGGAATTTGTCTCAATTATTTTCTTGATTAAAATTTTGGATCTCCCGTTGGTCTGTTGTGTTGCAAATCTGGATTCAAAGATTATAGTTTTAATGATAACAAATATTTTCTGCATTTTTATTTCTCTACTATTATTACTACTGCACATCTATTTTGTTTGCCTTGCCTACTAACGTTTTTGGTCCACAAGGTCAATTTAATTCAAGCCAGCTCAAGATTGGGTAGATTAAGACTAAGTTAATCTGTAACTTTAATTCCTGTGGTTTTTACTCTTTCTTGAGTCAAATGTAGTAAGGTGGATCATGATGCTAAGTAACCTTGCACACACACACTTAGGGGGAGAAATTATGTAAGTTTAAGTATTTTTCTATTTTTAATCATTTCGTATAGGACGATCTAAAATCATCCTAGATGATTAGTTAAAAATAGAAACCCTAATTAGGACATCTCTATCAAGTTAGTCAGATTAAGCAAATCTTCCTAGATTATATTCATATCATCCTAGATGATAGGCTCAAATCAAAAAGACTTAGCTGCCAAACTCTTTTAGGTAAGATATTATTTTTAGAAATCATACAGGATAATCTCATATTGTCCTAGACTATTCATTATAATTATGCCTAAATTAGTTAGGCATATAAGAAAAGTAATTAAGGTTAGATTGCTCGATCATATCATCCTAACGATAGCAGGATCATCCTAGATAATCCATTAAAAAACCTTAATCTTGTCTTGAATCAGCTAGACGTTTCGAACTATGTGTTGGATGATCAGTTATAATTCTTCATCATTCAGATTTTTCTACTGGACGACCAAAACTATATAATGGATGATAATCACTGATGTTTAACTAATCGTACAGGACGATGCAAGTATCATCCCGAATGATCAGTTATTTTTTCTTCATCATCCAACATGAATCTCCTAGACGTCTAGAACTATATGTTGGATGATATGTATGATTTTGAACTAATCATACAGGATGATAACCTCATCATCCCGGATGATTAAAACTAATAATATGTTCTAATCTTCCAGCACACCCAAATCATCATGGCTAAAAGGGCTAATATACACTGATTGTACAAGATAATCTATAGATCATCCTAGATGATCTTTGATGGCAATTTGCAAATTAGGGCAATTTTTAAGGCCTTCTTTATAAGATCTCTTACTTGTCAATGAGAGTATCTTTTGATGTTGTCCTGACTTAAGAGAGCTTAGAGAAGGAGAGGGAGAGCTTGGGAGAGAGAAAGAGATAATCTTGTGAGGGGGAGTTTGTGAGGTGTTCACAAAGGTTGCTCCAAGCAAGTATTCAAGTCGCTTCTCCATTCATCATCCTTGGCTCCTTGGTGGCTCTAAGGAGGTCTTCATCAGCAATCGATCAATGCTCTCTACCAGTTTCATGAGGAAGCAAAAGGAGTTTGGGTTCTCTACCTTACTAGGGAATGTGAAAAGGAGTTTGTAAAGGCTTCTCCGCCTTATTGTGGGAGCAAAAGGAGAGTCACTGTGTTTTAGTGCAATACTTGGAGGAGAAGCTCTAGGGAGTGGACATATGTCAAGTTGATCAAACCACTATAAAATATATTGTATTTTTTTTGTGTTATTCCTATACTTTATTTTTTTATATTATTTTTATGGTTGATTGCATTTATTTTAAAATATTCAAAATGGTTTCAAAAAGTTTTTAATTTGTGTTTAAGAATATTTAAAACATCTAATTCGCCTCTCTCTTGATTAGCCTCGGGCAAGTTCATAAGGAATTAACAACCCTAATGAACTTTCAAGTGGTATCAGAGCTGAATTCATAAAATCTAGTTTTGAAAATATTTGAATCTTGATCCATAACTAACTTTAGTAACCAAAATATTATGGAAGGGTATTCTATAACTCGGCCACCATTGTTTGATAATATACCTTTTGATTTCTATAAAATATACATGTCCAAATTTTTATAATTTATAAATTATCATATGTGGATGCTGGTTAAAGAAAGTTATTCTACGACAACACATGAAATCAATGGAGTGAAAACTAAACTTCCATTTTTTGAATGTAATTTTGATGATAGGGATCTAACACAACTTGATGCAAAATGTTTAAACTACCTTTTTATGCATTAAATTTTGAAGATTACATGTGAGTCTCAACTTGTGCTACTGGTGAAGAAATATAGAATAGATTATGTGTTACTTATGAATGCACAAGTGAAGTTAAGCAAACTAGGTTTAATATTTTACTTCATGACTATGAACTCTTTTGCATGAAACCTAGTGAATCAATAACTAAAATGTATAGTAGTCATACACAAATTATCACATCCTTGCAGTCTTAGGAAGAGAGCTAACTAACTATGAGAAAGTTAACAAAATTTTGAGATGCTTGCCTTCTTTCTTTGATGCTAAGATTACTATTATAATTGAGTCAAATGATTTGAATGTTTACTCTATGGACAACATATTTGGATCTTTCATTACTTACGAACAAGGAGTGAATTAAAGATAATTTAATGCAGGGGAGAAGAATAAGAACAAAACAATAGCTTTAAAGGCTGAGGACACTGACACCGATTCTTCATGTTTTGAGAATGATAATTTTTTCTTAATTATGAGGCAATTCAAAAGCTTTTTGAGAAAGAAACAAAAGCACCATCTCAAGTGGAACAAATATAAGAGTAGCAAGAATTCAAAAGTTTCTTATGATGTGATTTATTTTAAATGCAGGAAGCTTGGACATATAAAAGCTGATTGTCCTATACTTAAGGCTCACCCAATCCAGGAGAAGGGTGAGAAGAAACCCAAGTTCAGGAAGGACAAAAAATGGATATAAAAGACTTTTTAGGCAGATTCTGCATTTAACACCTTTGATACTAAAACTGAAAAGGAGACAACAAACTTATGTTTAATGGCAAACGAACATCTTGGTCATTTTGACCAAACATATATATACGAACAATCATATGATCAATTAGTTGAAGTTTCTGAGAAAATTCTTTTATCTAATAGAAAGCTTAAAAATTGCATGCTAGCTTAAAACTTGAATATCTGAATTTACAAAAAGAACATGAAATTTTGATTAAAGTTCATTTTACGCTTGATAGTAACCACATGAAACTATTTGATGAGTTTGATGAATTGAACAAATAGTATAAACTATTAAAATCATTATGGACCTCCAAAAGGACACCGCTTACAACTGCAGGATTGTAGAGGGGTATACGACCGCACCACCCCGAGGGATAGAAACGATTGCAGGCCTCCATGCTCCTCGCAAACGGGAAAATGGAAGGGAATATTAGATCACGCATACGACTAACCATTGAGGATAATGGCTCTCGCCAGCGCACCTCGATGGATAGTAATATATACGACCTGAATCGTAATAACATGTTTTCCCCACCCGATATATCAGCTCGAGTGAGGTTTATTTATTGTGAAATTCCATTTTCCACAGGAGCAAGCTCCCATGGTTAATTACATCTCGAGCCTAGGGCCCGAGAAAACTCTCGATTAAGGATCCAATATTATTCTTCACGAGAAGGGAGATTGGTGCACAAAAGGGAGATTAGGAAGTTCCTACTCAAAAGGAAAGGAATGGTCCAAGTGGTTTAGTCAACATGCGAGATTCATACCAACACCCGGAGGGACTAAGGCATTTAAAAAGTAGAGAAAATAAATCAGTCAATCTAAACATCCAGAGAGAAGGGATAGAAGTGGCATCACCTTCATGACGTGGATAAGAAAAAATTATAGATCCTGAAGTTTTGGGCAATTAAGAGAATTATTAAAATTGCCTAATTATGGGTGATTTTATAGTTTTTATCCAAATCAGCTCCAAACTGATTGGAATCACCTCGAATGGTCAGAAATGACCTAAGAGGGTGTTACCAAGTGTTTAGAGAAAATTTAGAATTTTTAATAAGTTTTAATCATCTAAAAAAAGGGCAAAATGATAATTTTTAATTAAGGTCGAATTAAGGGTCAAATTGATGTCAAACTAAGGGGATCTAATTATCTAAGGTTAAGGACTAAATTCTAGAAAATTTGAGATATTATGGATAATTTTTTGAGTTGAAATAGATTTATTATAATTTTTAGAAGGTATTGGGCCTTAATTAACTAGTAAATTAGGGTTGGTTAATTAAGGGGTCTAAAAGCTCCTTAAAAATCTTAGAAAATTCTGAGGGGTTTAAAATATCACTAAATTTAAATGTTGAAGTTTTCATATCAATTAGTGCTCTATCCTAGCTCCTAGAATTTTTTTAAGTTATCTAGACGGGTCCTTAATTATTGTCCTTAGGGTGTCATTACGTTGGAGGGATTTAAAGCTGAGTTTTGGACTAACCCTTAAGGTAACAATGCAGGGAGTACATAAAAGAATTAAACACACCTAGTTCTTAGATCTAGGAGAGCCTACACTTGGTGCTTGTGCATCCTATACATGCAAGATACGATAAAGGAAGACTAAACATGATTAACAATGCGATTAATGAATGATTGGGACTCAACCATTCTCTAATCCACTCTCCCATGAATGCTATTCACATATAGAATATATGTTTAAAATTTCATGAATGTGGAACTACCAAAGTTAAGGATTTAATATATAAGTAATTAAAAATAATTAAAAATAATTATAAATATATATAAATTTTGAAAAATAATGTAATTAAAAATAAATCAATCTGTAATAAATAAAAATAGGGGAGCTCCACTGGTCACACAAATGAGGTTTCAAAATAATTTGAAAATAATTTTTAGTTTCAAAATAATTATTATAATTAATTATTTAAATAATATTAAAATATTCAAATAATTAAACAAAAATAGAAATATACTAGAACTATGAAAATTAGTTTCTGAAAATAAATTTGAATTAAAATACAAATTTTTCTAAAAATTTCAAGGGGTTATATGTTAAAAATCTAATTTAAAATGAATTAATTATAAAATTTTAAATTTAAATGATTAAAATCCATTTTAAAATAATTAATGTTTAAAAATAATTGTAAAATAAAATTAACATAAAATAATGAAGTTTTTGGAATTTAATGTTTATTTAATAAATAATAATAATAATAATAAATTTTAAAATAATAATTATTATTATAATGATAATAATAATACTAGTTTAAAAATAAGGCTAATAATAATAATAATAATAATAATAATAATAATAATAATAATAATAATAATAATAATAATAATAATAATAATAATAATAATAATGATGATGATGATAATAGTATTAATAATAAACTAATAGTTTTTTAAAATAATAATATTAATCATAGTAATAATTATAATAACAATAACAATAATTATAATAATATAAAAAAATTTTAAAGTAATAATTAAAGAAAATAATAATAATAATAATAAAAATAATAATAAAATAGTTAGAATAATAATTATTATAAATAATTATAACTAAAATAATGATAATAATAATATAATATTAATTATTACTAAAAATAGAATAATAATTTAATTTTAAAAGGGTGTTTTACTATTTTGTAGATGTTTTAAAATATATTAAATATTTTTCATTAAAAAAATTTAAATAATAAAGAATTCAAATACGAGCAATTTGATATATTATACATATTTTTTGGATAAAAAATGAAATTTTTAAAGTTAAAATAGCTTAAAATCATTTAAAATAAATAAAAAATTAAAGAAATTAACACTTGGTGGCTGCGGGTTGGTTCTGTGGTATGTGAGCAATCATTGCTTGGTGCACAATGATTGTGCCACTGGCAATGATTGCCAATGATTGCAGCAATCGTTACAGTTTCACTTAACCATGTCATCGTGGTTTTTTGGCTGTTCGATCTGTGTTGTTTCGAACAAACGATCGTGATGGAGTCGGATGATGCACAGATCCGCGGGATCTATACAGCGTTTGGACATAATCGCTGTTAAGCTAAATCTGGGCCGTTAATCATGAGATTTATAGTCCATAATGCACCTAGATAAACCTCAGCCAAACTGAAACCCTAGAATATTATTTCGCTTCGTTCTCTCGATCAACTCAACCAAATTTAATGAAATTTGAAACATAGGCTCTATACATGAATATCATTCATGGGGTTGTGTTTTTTTGGCTTAAAAGTAGCTTTTTAGAAAGCTATTTTAACCTATGCATAGTTCCTTATTCTAAGTGTTTTTGAGAGATCTAACCATTTGATTTTCGCATTCTTAGGCTTGTTGCACTTGTAGATTGTCCACGCTCCTATTTGTAGAAGAAATCTCATTTAAAAACATGAAGGATCGATGGAAAATCATCTTGGAATGCTTTGTCCTTGATTCACCGGATTTCTCGCCGCCGGTGACTTGGAACGGTCGTGTTTGAGTTGGGAACGATGGAGGGAAGTCGTGGGAACTCTCCCCTCAAAGATCTCTGGCTAAGGAGGTCTAGAGAGAGAGGGAGCAAAAAAAGATCCCTAATTGAACTCTAAAACTCCTATTTAAACCTCCTAACCCTATGATCAATGGATAGGATTGAATTGAGAGTCAAATAGGAGGGAAATTAGAGAGATTGCCCAGGATTTTGAATTATAAACCCTAAATTTGGCTTTAAATGCATTTAATAGGCTCTTAATGAGCTTAAACAGGTCATATTGACCTATTAAGGGCTTAGTTTGACCAAGTTAGAGTTTGACTTGGTCAAACCAGTCAAATAGGTCAATTGAGGATGGGGGTCGAGCCAAGAATAGGTTTGAAAATGAGTTTTAACTTAAATAGACCCAGATAGGCCAATTTGGTCAACCTGGGTTGACCTGGTTAGTGAGGTTAACCTAGGGCACAAGTGTAGGCCTAGTAGATTGAGCTCGACCTACTGAGTCTAAAGGTGGGGAGAAATGGGCTCGAGGAGGTCTGAAATTGATTTGAAATCAAAAGAAAGCATTTGGGTAAATTTGGGTCAACCTAGGTTGACCTGGTCTGGTCAACCAGGTTGACCCAGGACTTGGGTCTGGGCTCAGCAAACTTGGCTTTACTCCCTGAACTCATTGGGAAGGGTCCTGGGGTCTAGCTTGGTCAAATTTGACAAGGTCAACCCTTTGACCTATTCTGAAGGAAAAATAGGTCAACAATTATTCCATACTGAACTTGAAAATAATTTTAAAATATTTATGGATGAATCTGATAGTAGGGAGCACTATTAAAAGTCGACAATATTATTTTAGAAAGTACTAACTCATTTTTTAAAAATAAATTGAAAGCACTTAAGAAAAATAGGATTCCACTGAGACCTGAATAATTTTTAAATCTGAATCCAATGCAAAAAAATTTGAAATCTAGGAAGATGCAATATAACCCAAATATATTTATTATATTCTTCTTTCCATAAGAAGGGACCCAACTTATTTGGGTTCCTAAATCTAATGTTTGATGATTTTGTAGGGGTGCTCTCACACAAGACCTTGTAAGTGCATGTGGTACCTTGACAATAGATGCTCACGCCATATGATTGGAGATGCCAATCAATTCATTTCGCTGGAGGCCAAGGCTAGAGGCAAGGTTACTCTTGGAGACAACACCACCAAGAAAGTGGTGGGAGCAAGTATAATCGGAAACTCCAATAACCTTTTGATTGAAAATATTTTACTTGTTAATGTCTTGAAACATAACTAACTCAGCAACAATAAACACTGTGATAAATGCTTTATAATAAAAATTTTGTTAAACACATGCATCATAAGCTTAAATAATAATACTATTTTGCAAGGAAAAAATATCAACAATAATACTATTTTATATGCTCGATTTAAATAACATTGAATGTGTTGCTTCTTTTTGTTTAAAAACTATTCATGATGAGTCTTTGTTGTTGCATATGAGGTTATGTCATGCTAGCATGAAAAAACTTAGAAAGGTAATAAAAAAATACTTAGTAAGAGGAATCCCCAAGCTTATGTTCACTAAGGACCACCAATGTGATACTTGTCAACTAAGAAAACAAGTCAAATCATCTATTCATTCCATTAAGGATATTAACACCTCTAAACCTTTAGAATTCCTTCACATGAATTTGTTTGGATCCATTAGCACTACTAACTTAGGGTGAAAAACCTTTGGATTTGTAATAATCGATGATTACTTGAGATTCACTTAGATTATATTTCACTTAAAAATGAGTCTTTTGGTAAATTTAAATCTTTCTCCACTTGGATTAAAAAAAAACTAGGTTATGAGATCTTGACCATCCATAGTGATCCTGATGAAGAGTTTAAAAATGAGATATTTGGAACCTTTTGTTAGAATTAAGGGATTAGCTACAACTTATCAGCTCCTAAGACCCTTCAACAGAACGAGTAGCTGAACGGAAGCACAAGACCTTAGTAGAAGCTGCTAGAGCCATGTTTGCTGAGTATTCAGATCCAAAATACTTTTGGGCTGAAGCGGTAAACACAACTTATTATGCATTGAATAGGGTGAATGTTAAATTCAAACTAAATAAGACACCTTATAAGATCATTAACACTAGGACACCCAACCTTTCTCACCTCCATATATTTGGTTTTTAAAATTTTCATTCTAAATAATAGGAAATCACTCTTAAGAAAATTTGACCCAAAATATGATGGAGTGTTTTTGGTGTTCGATGACTATGGCACCCTAAGAGGGAGGGGGGGGGGGGGGGGTGAATTAGGGTTTTTAAATTTTTTATTAAAACAAGGAAATTAAAATGATTTTAAAGTTATTTTGAAAAGAATAAGAAATCTCATAATTTTTATGAAAAATATAAAGAAAAATATACGCAAGAAATGAAAATAAGAGGTACAATATTTTTTTCCTGGTTTGGCCTGGATTCTAATCCAACCTATGTCCACGCTAGCCAACTCTTGGGCTAGAATTCACTAATCCAAAAAGAATATTTACAACCTAAGTACTCTTCTACATAGGCGAGTACAACTCAATCTATTTATCTTGTAGTAAAATGTCCACAATATTTGATATAAATAATACAAGATCAAATTATCTTGTAATAAAATGTCTACAATATTTGAGATAATCTTACAAATTAATTTTAATCACCTCACTACTTGCAAATGGAATATTAAATTTGCTCACTGTAAGATAGATTTATATTTTGTTTAAAATAAGAATAATATTTTATATAAAAATATATTCTTGCTGATTTAAATATTAACTCTTCAAATCAAAAAAGTTAATTAGATTTTTAATATAAATCTATGCCATATTTAAAGAAAATAAAATTACTTGCTTTAATAACTTTATGGAATATAAAAAACTTAACATAAAATTCCAACTAGTATTTCACAAAATAATAAATATATTTTAGAAAGAAATATATGGTGACTGCTAAAAGAATAGCAAGTAAAGATTTAGTGAAAGAAAACAAACTTAAGAACTCCAAAACATGTTACTTAATTTTGTGTGTCAAAGCTTTCTAACCAATAACTCAATCTCTCAAATGAAAGAGCTCTTGGAATAAATCTCAAAATTTTTCATCTTAAGATTTATCATATAATGAGGAAAGGAATAATGTAAGAATTGCTGGAGATTTGCTTTTTGAGCAGCATTTTTTTTTTTTTTTGAGAAACTGCATATAGCACTATTAATAATAAACCAAAAAGAAAGGAAAAAACTAAGTGAATTTGGATAATTCACATTCCTCCTTTTAGAATTTTAAAGAAATTAGGAGGAATGTGATTTATATCCAAACTATCCCAAACAAATTCATTATTTCTAGCATAGTTAGCACATCAATCGGCTAACTTATTACAACCTCTATTAACAAATTGAATAATAACTTGATTAAACTTCCTAAGAAAAAAGAAGTCTTTAGATCAAATGTTGTTACCTCCTTGCACTCCTTCCTTGATTGACTTTTGAATGAATTTTAAGACATTATAATTGTCTCCTTCTATAATGATCCATGTAGCTTCAAACATCCATTCTTGAAGAACTCTATTGAAGGATAAAACCGCTTCTAGTTCTAGAGAAGAACTATCCCAATGCACACGTTTGAACCCAAACGCAAATAGGAATCTACCTTTGCTATCTCTTAGAATTCCTCCAATACATGCAGAATAGTTATTGCAGAGAGAAGCATCCACATTTAATTTGATCCAATCGGTTGGAGGGGGATTCCAAATATGAGAAAATAGCCTAAGCTGATTAGAATCCCAGTTGACCGTGATAAGATCATAATTGATTGATGAGGATGTGAAAGATAATGCTTTTGCTGCTACAGTGTTGAAAATATCCTCTTTATCACCGTGGACTAGTTTATTCCTTCTTTTTTAGGAATGAAAGATGATCGAGCAATATAGATTTCACAAAAAAATATTAGAACATGAAATTTTCTTCAGTTCAGTAATGTAGAAATTTAAATCATTGAAATTCGGTATATTAAAACCCCAGCTTCTCAAAACCTTCAGCACACCGTTAATAAAGTTGCATTCCACTGCTATATGATTGCCATCTTCAATTTGATTACATCATCTAAGACAACCATTGTAGTTAATGAGTCTTCTATACATCAAAAACTCATTACTTGGTAAGGCTTTGTTCAATAGTCTCCACCAAAAGAGCTCTATCCTTGGTCTTAATTTCAATTTTTCCAGCCATTTCCAATTGGTATTCTCCTCTGCATTGCTATATTTTTGATCCGAAATTAAATAAGATAAGGATTTCCCAGAGTGTTTAACCGCAATTTCAACTTCATCTTTCAAAATTCTGCTCTGTATCGGAATAGAACAAATGAGTTCTACCCATTCCGGACCAAAAGCTTGCCTTAGCTTTACAACATCCCAATTTCCCTCCTTAATGAAATGATGTACACATTCCTGTTCTTCTTGCAGATTTGCTATATAGGTAGGCCACTTTTCAATGCTTTTATCAAGGATCCACACATCCTTTGAAGTGTTGATGAAAATTCCATCCTTCACCTTCCATCTCAGAATTTTCTGTAGAGATTTAGCTCCTTTGAAAATGATCTTCCAAGTAGAAGATTCTCCATATTTATGATCATACTCCCAAATATTTGAACCGTATTTAGCAATAAGAATTCTGTTCAAAAGGGATATAGGATTTGAGATGAGCTTCCAAGCAAATTTAGCCCTCCAATTGTTAATTTTATCCATTGCAAAATTTATACCTTGTCCACCATATTTTTTGCTTCTACAAAGAATTTCCCATTCCACATAGTGCAAGCCTTGGCTTTTATCTTGTTTTCTCCATAAGAATTCTCTACTCAATTTATCTAAATCATTGAGTACTCCCAACGGTATCAACGAATGAGTCGAAAGAAACGTTGGCAAAGATAAGAATGCAGATTTGATGAGTTGAATTTTACCAGCAAGATTAAGGAGCCGATTTCCCCATATATTGAGCTTGTCATAAGCTTTCCCCAGTAATTCAATATAATCTGATCCTTTAAGCCTCCTCAATGCCATTTTAACACCAAGATAGTGCAGCTCTTTTACAATTCCGATGCCCAGAATTTTTGACAGCTTCTTACATGAAGAAGAAGAGAGGTATTTAAAGGGAAAGTGTAAGTAAAGTCAAATTTGATTAAAACTATTAGTCTAATATTAATTTATCAATAAATAATATTATATTTGATTAAGTATTCATTTATATTAAATATATATAAGATTCAAACGACTATAAAATGACTAGCCACATGGGAAAGTCAAAAAGTCTTCATATACATCCAAAATAAGGCTAAAATGGCTACCAGCAAATTATATTAAAATCAGATAATGTTTGGAAATTCATTATAAATGAAAATGAGATCCAAATAAGTCATAGAACCTATCAATTTCTATCTATAGAATTTAAAGCAATAAAAATTAAACCACATTGCTGTCAAAATAATATCATATTCAGTAAAAAAAAAGCTCATGCACATTTTTAAATATTTAAGGTTATATTTAATATTAATAAAATAATATAATGTAATTTGTATAAAATTAATCATAAATTAATAAATTGATGTGAAACAATTTAATTTAAAATGTATACATAATAAAAGTGTTACCATATAAGTTTATTACCTTTTATCTCCCTAATTATATAACTTCTCATATTTGATAATAATTATATAATCAATGAAGCTTATAAAACTTATTTAATAAAGAAATCTTAGAGAATTCTATATCAAGATTAATTTATAATTATATATATTTAGATTATTAGTAAATCAAATTATGCAAGTAAATATTAATAGACCACTGACATACTCCTACGATAATATAAAGTCCTTCAAATTGTCCATCTTGGTCCATCTTTATCTTAATATTTAATTGAACTTTAGTTGTGCACTATAAATCTCATAAGTAATTATTATGCACATCATTACACCTGGAATACTTAGCACATAAATTAGAACATCCAAGTATATGTTTGTTATCATTAAAATCACCAAAATTGATCATGAAGTAAATAATATCAACAATCTCCCCATTTTTTATGATGACAAACTTATGTTGGGTATAGTTACAACAAAGGTGTAAATTATCCTTTTATCATAACTTGTAAGCAATAGAAAAATATATATGATAATTGAGAAATATTTTTAAACGTTAATTTGCTAAACAAAATAATTCTCCCACTAAATATATGCATGTAAAATGAATTATGAACAACATATATAATTATTCTCCCCCTTTGACAACATCAACAACAACAACAACATCAAGCCTTTATCCCACTACGTGGGGCCGGCTACATGAATCCTTTTTCTCCATTGTGTCCTATTAAAAGTCAAATTCTCGTTTAAATCTAATAAAGAAAGGTCATTCCTAATATTTTCTAACCAAGTCTTTTTAGGTCTACCCCTACCTTTCTTAACATAAGTCAAATCTAATACCTCTACTCTCTTAACCGGGTCATCGCAAGGAAGCCGTTTTATGTGACCAAACCATCTAAGGCAACTTTCTCTAATCTTATCTTCTACTGGAGCTACTCCAACCTTTTCACGTATATGCTCATTTTGTATCCTATCTCTAAGGGTAAAGCCACTCATCCACCTGAGCATCCTCATCTCTGCCACACTTAACTTAGTATTATGCTTCTCTTTTAAAGGCCAACATTCGGCACCATAAAGCATTGCAGGCCTCACTACCATCTTATAGAATTTTCCCTTAAGTTTGAGGGGTACATTTCTATCACATAACAAGCCCGATGCATTCCTCCACTTCAACCATCCAACTTGAATTATGCTGATAATATCCCCATCTATTTCACCATCACTCTGAACAATAGATCCAAGATATCTAAAACGTGTACTCTTATTAATGACTTGATCGCCCAAAGTCACAATCCCCTCACTAGGTCTATTACTACTAAAATTACACTCCATATATTCCGTTTTAGATCTACTCAAGAGAAAACCTTTAGACTCTAAGGTTGACCTCCATAATTCAAGTTTACCTTCAACTCCCTCTCTAGTCTTATCAACAAGAAGAATATCATCAGCAAAAAGCATACACCAAGGTACATCCACTTTCAAATGCCTAGTGAGAACATCCATGACTAAAGAAAAAAGATAAGGGCTTAAGGCTGATCCTTGATGTAACCCAACCGAAATAGGGAAATACTTGGTCAATCCACCTTGTGTTTGAACACAAGTAATAGCTCTTGCATACATATCTTTAATGATTTGAATATAAGCATTATTGACTCCTTTCTTTTCAAGAACTCTCCATAGCACTTCTCTTGGAACTTTATCATATGCTTTTTCTAAATCAACAAATATCATATGTAAATCCTCCTTATTTTCTCTATATTTCTCCATCAAACCTCTTAATAAATGTATGGCTTCCATAGTCGACCTACCCGGCATGAATCCAAATTGATTTTGAGAAACATTAGTATCACGCCGCAACCTATGCTTCATAACTCGCTCCCATAGTTTTAAAGTATGAAACATTAACTTAATACCTCTATAATTCGCACAATCTTGTGCATGACCTTTATTCTTAAAAATAGGAATTAACACACTCATTCTCCACTCATCTGGCATCTTCTTAGTCTTCAAAATATTATTAAAAAGTTTCGTAAGCCATGAAATTCCTTCATCTCCTAAGCATTTCCACACCTCTATTGGAATATCATCAGGTCCAACAGCTTTTCCACCCTTCATTTTCTTTAAAGCCTCTCTAACTTTAGTTTTACTAATACGCCAATAAAAACATAAATCTTTATTTTCATCTAGGGTGCTAAGGTCACTATAGTCAATCTTATTTTCACAATCTTCATTAAAAAGTTTAGCAAAATATCTCATCCATCTTTGTTGAATATCATCTTCTAAGAAAAGTATTTTTTGATCTTCATCTTTAATACACTTCACTTGAACTAAATCCTTACTACTCCTATCTCTTTGTTTGGCTAACTTATACATATATCTTTCTCCCTCTTTAGTATCTAATCTATTATATAAATCACTAAAAGTTAATGCCTTTGCATCGCATATTGCTTTCTTAGCATCCTTACGAGCCACTTTATATATTTCCCAATTACCAGAATTTTTAAAATTAAACCAATTTTTATAACAAAGCTTCTTATTTTTAATTTTTTCTTGCACATTAGGATTCCACCACCAACTATTTTTACTATTGGGAGCTTTTCCCTTTGATACTCCAAGGACATCTTTTACAATATTCTTAATATTACTAGCCACTTTTTCCCACATAATATTAGCATCCTCATGCACAGACAAAACCTTAAGATCTAAAATCTTATTTCCAAAAATATTTTTGTTAATATTCTTTAAATGCCCCAATTTAATTCTAGGAAATTGTTTTACTTTATTTTTTATTTTATGCCCCTTTATTTTAAAGTCCAAAACTAATAATCGATGCTGATACATAAATTTTCACTCGGAATAACTTTACAATTTTTGTAATCTAAACGATTTAATTTTCTAATAAGAAAATAGTCAATCTGGGTTGTATTATATCCATTTTTATAAGTGATGAGATGCACATTTCTTTTCTTAAATAAGGTATTAGCAATTAAAAAATCATAAGCTAAACAAAAATCCAATATGGTCTTGCCACCTTCATCCATCGTTCCAAATCCATGGCCACCATGAATGCTTTTAAAATCATTTACCTCTCTACCAACATGTCCATTTAAATCTCCGCCAATAAAAACTCTTTCTTCAAGAGGTATATTTTGTATTAATTCTTCTAAGTCATTCCAAAAATTTAATTTAGAACTCATATCCAAACCTACTTGAGGAGCATAAGAACTTATAATATTAACAATCTTATCATCAACAACAATCTTTAAAGCTATAATTCTATCTCCAATCCTATTAATTTTTATAACATTATCCTTTAAACTCTTATCTATAATAACACCTACACCATTTCTAGTACGACTCCTACCCGAATACCAAAGTTTAAAACATAAACTATCAATTTCCTTTGCCTTATCTCCAACCCATTTAGTTTCCTGAATGCACAAAATATTTAAGTTCCTATGAATCATAATATCTATTAATTCCATTAATTTTCCTGTAAGGGAACCTATATTCCAAGTTCCTATCCTAATTTTAGTTTCATGGACTAGCTTCTTTGCCCACATCCGTCCTTGATATGGGAACCCTTGCCTATTTAACACTGCACCCGGGCGCCGATGCAGCGGCCCTTGCACACTTGTCACTGTATTCAGGCCATACAGCGCGTCGCTTCCAGGGGACGCCCTAACATTAACACAATTTCTTAAAGGATTCATGTCATTATTGTTCGACAAGTTTTACGCTGGCTGTCGACTACCTAATGCAACCCTCCACTTTTCTCATCCAGGACTTGGGACCTGGCAACGGCAGTGTTTCCCCCTTTGACAACATCAAAAAGAATAATTGAAAATATAAAAGAAATTAAAATGTTAAGATCTAACATCCCAAGCATACTTCTTAACATGCAAAATCTCTCTTCAGCTAAAGGTTATGTAAGGATATCAGCTAATTGAGAATATGTGTTTACAAAATTTATATTCACATCACCTTTATTTACATGACCTCTAATAAAATGGTATCTAATCTCTATGTGTTTAGTTCATGAATGCTACATAGGATTTTTTAATAAACTTATAGCACTTATATTATCACATTTAATTGGAATATTTTTAAGCTTAATTCCAAAATCTTCTATTTATTACTTTAGCCATTAAACTTGAGCAACACAATTACCTGCGGCTATGTACACTGCTTCAGTAGTGAATAAAGTGATTAATTTTTGTTTTTCAAAAGACCAAGCAACAATCCTTAAAATTGATAGGTTCCTGATGTACTTTTTCTATCAACGTTACAATTAGCATAGTCTAAATCAGAATATGCAACTAAATTACATGATAATAAATTTTAGAGATATCATAAGCCTAACTTATGAGTTTCAATCAAATAACAAAATATTCACTTAAATGTTATTAAGTGTGATTCCTTAGGATTAGTTTTAAATATTGCACATAAACATACATACAACATAATATCAGTCCTACTAGCAGTAAGATACAAAAGTGAACCTATCATACTCCTATAAAATTTTTGATCTATTCATTTACCTAATTTTTATAAATCATGTCTCATTGATGGGCTTATAGAAGTTTTACTCAATTTGAATCTCCTCATATCAAACTTTTCTAATAATACATTTATTTACTTGGTTTGACATATGAATGTGCCGGACTCTAGATGTTTTACTAGAAGTCCTAAGAAAAAGATGAGTTCTCCCATCATACTCATTTAAAATTCCTTTGACATTAATGAGGAAAGCTCATGACATAGACTTTCATTTGCACTTCCAAAAAAATATATCATTAATATAAAATTATATAATAATCAAAGCATCTCTAATATTTTTGAAAAAAAAAGAGTTGTATCTACCTTACATTTTCTAAAATTACATTCCATTAAAAATTACTTAACCTATCATACCAAGCACGTGGAGCTTGTTTTAAACCATATCATGCTTTCTTTAATTTATGTATATGATTAGAAAAATTAATGCTTTCAAAATCTTGTGGTTGTTCTATAAAAATATTTTGATCAATATACCCATTCATAAATGCACTTTTGACATCCATTTAAAAAAGTTTAAAATCCTTAAAATAAGTAGAAGAAAGGATTAATCTAATGGCTACTATTCTTGATACGGGTGCAAATATTCTTTAAAGTATATTCCTTCTATCTATGTGTACACTTGTGTAACTAATCTAGATTTATTTCTGATAATACTCTTGAGTCATCTAGCTTATTTTTATAAACTCATTTAGTTCCAACTATATTTTGATCATGAGGTCTTGTGACTAACTCCTAAACATCATTTCTTATAAATTGGTTAAGTTCCTCTTCCATAGCAATTATCCAAAAGTTATCTTATAAAGCTTTATATATTTTTTAGGTTCAATTTCTGATAGAAATGCAGAATGTTCTACCTCATCCCTAAAGTTTCTCCTAGTCTTAACACCTAGGGAAGGATCACCAATTATTAACTCTTTTGGATAATTTCTATTATATCTCCATTCTTTAGACAATGAATCATCCTCTTTTTCTTCCAACTTTATTTTCTTTATATTTTCAATATCAACATCATTCAAATTAGTTCTTATTAAAGCTATAAGGTTTTCATCAAAAATTACATGAACGGATTCTTCAACAATTAATTTTCTCTTATTAAAAACTTTAAAAGATTTTCCAAAAATTGAATATCCTAAGAATATACCATCATCAGATTTACTATTAAATTTACCTAAAGGATCCTTATTATTATTTAAAATAAAATGATTACATCCAAAAACATGTAAATGATTAATCATAGGTTTATTTCAAAAAATATATTTCATAAGGGGTCTTTTTTAAGTATTGTTCTTAAATAAACTCTAGTTGTAACATAACATGCAGTGTTTATTGCTTATGCCCAAAAATACTTTGGAAGTTTATATTCATCTAACATTGATCTTGCTAATTTTACTAAAGTATGATTCTTTCTTTCAACTACACCATTTTATTCGGGAGTCCTAGGAGCTGAAAAATTATGTTTAATTCCATTTTCTTCACAATAATTTTCAAGTGATCTATTTTCAAATTCTCCACCGTGATCTGTTTGAATTCTAAGAATTAAATAACCTTGTTCTCTCTGAATATATTTGACAAATTTTCTAAACTCATCAAATGTATTATTTTTATTAGCTAAGAATAATACCCAAGTGTATCTTGAATAATCATCTACAATAATAAATTCATAATTTTTACCACCTAAACTAGTTGTGTTAATTGGCCCAAATAAGTCAATATGTAATAATTCTAAAGGTATACTCGTAGACACTATATTTTTACTTTTTAATGAACTTTTCATATGTTTACCATGAATGCATGCATCACATATATAATCAAAATAAAAATTAATTTTTTGTAGACCAACTACTAAATCAAGTTTAGAAATCGTAAAACATTAGAAGGATATTCGATTGTTAGACCACATTTATTTGAAAATATTTCTTTTAATTTTTGGAAAATTTGAATGTCTACTTTCTTGCAATCAATAGATTATCGAATGTGGAATATGATTCAAAATGGTTATTCTGTACCATCACGTATTATAGATGGAATCAAAATTGAGACCCCTTTTTCTGAATAGAGTAGAGTAGAACAAATTTATGTTGAATTAAATGCTAAATATATGAATTGCTTGTTCTGTGCTTTAAGTTCAGAAGATTATATAAGAATCTCTACATGTATTACCGGCAAGGAAATTTGGGATAGTTTAAGCATTACATATGAAGGTACTAGTGAAGTCAAGCAATCTAAGTTAAATTTTTTGATGCATGACTATGAACTCTTTAGCATGAAACCTTATGAGATGATCTTAGACATGTATACTAGGTTTATTCAAATTGTAACATCATTGCATGCTTTAGGTAAAGAATTTTCAAACTTTGAAATAGTCAATAAAATTGTACGTTGTTTACTTGAAAAGTTTGATGCCAAAGTTGTTGCTATTTGCGAATCAAAAAATTTGAATGAATATTCTATTGATAATTTGATTGGCTCACTCATTTCCTACGAGCAATATTTGGGTCAAAGACTTTTAGATGCAGGTGAAACAATAATGCTAAAAGCGAAAGACATGGAGAAAAGTGGCTTAGTTGGTGAGAAAAGTGATGACTTAACAAGCAAATTGAAAAGTCCACTGAAGCACAAGCATAAGCATAAACAAAAGTGGAATAAATGTAAAAATAGTAAGAATGTTCAGATTTCTTCAAATATTACTTTCTTTGGATGTAGGAAATATGGACATCTGAAAAGTCAGTGCCCTAATTTGAGAACTCTTCCTGCTAAAACAAAAGGTAAACCTAAGCAAATTATAAAAAGGGATAATAATGAAAAGAAAAAATCTCATGTGCAAATCTAGCTTCTGAATAATCATACCATCAGCAAAATGATGTTTATATCCTTTGTTTATGTGTTTTTGTGTGTATGTTTTTTATTTATTGTATTTTTATTGTTGTTTGTTTTATTTGTTTTTCTATCTTATTTTTTCGTATTTTTATATGATTTTGAAATGTTTTCACATCTGATTCAATGTTTTAGATCGATCGTACATATTTTTCTAAGTATTCTATTTGTACTAGACAAATTTTTGTACTGTACAAATTCTGTAGCTAGTTGATAGTTGGTTTTGACTGATTGCGTATTGTTTAATTTTTCTAAGACATATCGTACTGTACGATCTCCTGATCTTCCTAGACGATTTGAATTACTTCTTATGTACGCATATAAATGGCTATACGGGTAAAATGTTAAAAATGAATCTTTTTGTGAGACATTTGGAATGTGATATGAAGATTTTTATAGTTTATGCACTTGTGTTTTGTACTTGTATTGCTTTAAATTTTTTGAATATTTAAGTGATTTTGTTATGTGTTTAAAATATTCGTTAGCCTATATGAAAATCCCTAAAATTTTTTATCTTACAAGTGATATACTTTGAATTGCAACATAAAATTTAATTCATTAGAAAATCTAATTTTTCTAAATTTAAGTTGTGTTATAACTTAATATTATTAAGATTGTCAATTTCATGTCTATTATTTAGACTACATTAATTTTTTATATTATTATTACAATTATGATATTTTTCTTATTTTGTATTTCAATTATCAAATAATATTTATGCACTTAGAAAAATTTGAAATTTGAAATTATTGATTTTGAAAGAATTCGATTACTCTTGAAAAATGTACAAGTGTATAAAAATTTTTAAAAAAATACGCAAAGGTTCGCAATGTGAAAAAGAGGCACAAAATAAGCCCAAATGAAAAGATGCATAAAAATGTGCCATAAATTTGAAAAAGATGCGCAAAGCGTCACATGTGGTAGTTATTTCTTTCCAAACTCTTTTAATCTCTTAATTCAAATTGATCTTATGTACATTTATATTCCATATTGAATTTTGAAATATAAAATTTTTATATCATCATTTTTACAATAATTTTCTCTATCTTAAATGTCTAAATAGACTCAGGTTTTGATAAATTCTTTTTAGTTTCTATGTTATATCTCTTCTTAAATTCTATGAATTTTATGATTTACCTAATTTTTTAATTTTATTTGTATATATTATGTCAATCACTTTAAAGGTTAAATTTTCAAATGATTTTTATATGTCTGCTTACATTTCTAGTCTTTTTCTTCTTCACTTTTTGATGTTGTCAAAAAGGGGGAGAAAGTATTTGTTGTGTTGTGTCTAGTGTTTTTGTTTATTTTTGTGTGTTATTTTATTTTTTTTTGTGTTGTATAAATTTTTTGAAAAATAAAAAATTTTATATGATTCAAAAGCCTCATTATTTTCATGAGTTCATCAATTCAGGGGGAGTTTAGGAGTTTCTTAGAATTTGAAATTATACAAACAATAATTGTTTTGCTATCATAAAAAAAGGGGAGATTGTTAGGAAAGTTGCTATTTGCATATGTTACATTCTTGCAACTTGTATAGTTTTGATGATTCCAAATATTATTGTTTTATGTGTTGTTATCTCCTAACATTTTTCGAAGATTTGTTTTTCATCTTGTGTGTACTAATATTTCAGGAAAATCGAAATCCAGACTACGAAAACTTCAAATCAAATTCAGCATGAAATACTTTGTAAATTTGAATCTTGTACTTTTTATTTGAATTAAATTTGAGAGAGAGTGATTGTAATTGAGTGACTAAATTCACACACACTAAAGGAGATCTTGAAAAAGTTTTGTGCTGATCGTACAGGACGATCAAGTCAATTAAGCCTTCGGAAGAGCAATGGATTGAACAGGCAGGGAGAAAATTTTTCTAAGTCTTAATCGTCCAGGATGATTTTAACATTCGTCCAGGGACGAACGTCTCGGGATTCTCACTTTGCACTGTTCGTCCAGATGAAATGCATGATTCATCTTTAGACAAAATTCTCTGTATAAAATCATACATGATGAAATTAACCTTTGTCTATGGACGAAACTCTCTGTATAATTTCATCCAGGATGAACTGAATTCGTCCCAGGATGAAGAGAACTGACTAAGGCAGTTTCTGGCAATGTTCTGCAGTTTTTGGAACCGACCTTTGATATAATTGTTTGTACCGGACAAAATTTTTCATCCCAGGATGAACCTATTTTGTCCCACGATGAAATTAGTTCGTACTAATTCACAAATGGTTCGTACGGGATAGTTTTTACACATTTCGTATGGGACTAACTCAGGTTAGTACGGGACGATCTACTGCGCAGAAAAACTTGAAATTAGCAATTTTTTGGATGGTTTTTCATGTCCTTTCTATATAAGGAGTCCTAGAAACTATTACAAGTACCTTTGGAGTTGTTTTCTCTTGAGAGGGATCATTGAGTGTGAGAGTTTGGGAGAGATTGTAAGAGTGAAGAGTGAGAGATCAAGTGAGGGGTTTGTGAGAGATTCATAAGGTTACTTGAAGAAGGAGATCTCTTTGTTTCCTCCCATCTCCTTTGAAGGCTATCAAGTGAAGTTCAACAACATCGGTCCGGTTCTCTGCCTACACTTGGAGAGTGTAAAAGGATGACAAAGTGTATCTTTGACAGTCATTGTGTCTTCGTTCTTTTGGAGAAAATTAGAATAGAGAACTTGAAAGGGAGAGAGAAAAGGGTGGAGTTTGAGAGGGAGAAGATCCTTGGAGGAGATTTCAAGGGAGTATGGAGGGGATATTCACACGGTTGCTCCGGCGAACTTGCACCTTAGTACCATCGGATTCAAGGGACGTCTTGAGGGAAATTTTGAGAAAAAGAATATATCTTTGGTGTCAAAGGACCCGGCTACTCTGCCGCACCAGGGAAGGTGAAAGAGATTTTGTACAGTCTTCTCCGCCTTGCTGTGGGGGCAAAAGGAGAGTCACTTTGTGGTATTAGTGCAATACTCGGAGGGTGCCTCCGGGGAGTGGACGTAGGTCAAGGTTTGACCGAACCACTATAAATCTGATGTGTTCTTTTTTATTTTTCTTCCGCATTTAATTTAATTTCAAGTTGTTTACTTTGATTAAGAAGTTTATTTTTAAACTTTAAATTTAACTTGCATTAATAATTAAAAAGGTTTTCTAAAAATTCAAGAGTAGAAGTATAATTTTTAAATTACCAATTCACCCCCCTCTTGGTTTGCCTTGGGATAATAACTTAGGTTTAACAACCTATTCACTAGACTCAACAAGTACTAATTCTATTTTTCATATAATCAAAAGGAATATTATCTAATAATAGTTGTCAATGAGTGGATTGTCCTTCAGGAAGCGAACCCTTTGGAAAACCTTGTGCCATAATTTATAAGTGGATCTACTCTAGTATGTTAAGCCAAAATAAAAAGAACCAAGGCTTTGATACCAATTGTTGGATGACTATGGCACCCTAAGAGGGAGGAGGGGGTGGGATGAATTGGGAATTTAAAATTTTTATTAAAAGAAGGAAATCAAAATGATTTTAAAGTTATTTTGAAAAGAATAAGTAATCACATAATTTTATAAAAAAAAAAGATAAAGAAAAATAGATGCAATAAATGAAAATAAGAGGCACAATATTTTTACGTGGTTTGGCCTGGATTCCAATCCGACCTATGTCCATGCTAGCCAACTCTCTGGTTAGAATTCACTAATCCCATGTATGCTTTACAAACCTCACTTCTTTAAACCAAAGAAGTTCTTTACAACCTTTGTACTCTCCTACATGGGTGAGTATAACCCAATCTAATTATAATTAAAACTATACTAAGCCAAATGACTTAGATCAAGAAAATAAAAAAAAATTAAATTTAATATAAATAATACAAGCTCAAATTATCTTGTAATAAATTGTCTACAATATTTGAGATGATCTTATAAATTAATTTTAACCACCCTAGTACTTGCAAATGGAATATTAAATTTGCTCACATGAAGATAGATTTATATATATATATTAAATAAGAATAATAGTTTAAATAAAAATATATTCTTGCTGATTTAAAATTTAACCTTTTAAATAAAAAATAGAATTAGATAATAAATGTTAATCTATACCACATTTAAAGAAAAAAAAATACTTGCTTTTGCTAACTTTATGAATTTAAAATATATAATACAAAAAACTTAATATAAAATTCCTAACTAGTATTTCACCAAATAATAAATATATTCAAGAAAGAAATATATGATGAAAGCTAAAATAATAGCAAGTAAAGATTTAGTTAAGGAAAGCAAACACTAGAACTCCAAGAGATGTTACTCGGTTTTGTGTGTTGAAGCTTTCTAACCAAGAATTTGATCTCTCAAATGAAAAAAACTCTTAGAATAAAAATCAAAGTTTCTCCTCTTAAAATTTAGCATATAAAGAGTAAAGTAAGAATGAAAGAATTGATGGAGATTTTCTTTTTGAGTAGTACTTACATGACGAAGAAGAGAGGAATTTCAAGGAAAAGGGTAAGTAAAGTCAAATTTAAATAAAATTATTAATCTAATATTAATTTATCAACTAATAATATTATAGTTGATCAAGAATTCATTTATATTAAATATATATAAGATTCAAATGGCTATAAAATGGCTAGCCACATGAGAAAGTTAAAAAGTCTTCATATATGTCTAAAATAAGGCAAAAACGGCTACCAAAAAATTAGATTAAAAGTAGATAATGTTTGGAAATTCCTTATAAATTCAAATAAGATCCAAATGAGTCATATAACCTATCAATATCTATTTATATAATCCAAGGAATCTAAAAAAAATAAAAATTTATCAATGTTGATGTCAAATTAATATCATATGCAGTAAAATAACACCTCATGCACATTTTTTAATATTTAAGAATATATTGAATATTAATATAATAATCAAATGTAATTTGTATAAAATTAATCATAAATTAATAAATTGATGTAAAATAAGTTAATTTAGAATGAATACATAATAAAAATTTTACCATATAAGCTTATTACCTTTAATTTCCCTAATTATATAACTTTCTAAATTTAATATTAATTATGTAATCAATGAAGCTTATAAAATTTATTTAATAAAAAAATCTTAAAGATTTCTATATCAAGATTAATTTATAATTAATAGATATTTAGATTATGAGCATATCAAATCATGCAAGTAAATATTAATGGATCACTAACATACTCCTATAATAATATAAAGTCATTCAAGTTGTCCATTTTGGTCCATCTTAAAATCAACATTTGATTGAACTTGAGTTGTGCAATGTAAATCCCATAAGTAATTATTATGCACATCATTACACCTAAAATACTTAGTACACAAATTAGAACATCCAAGTATATGTTTGTTATCATCAAAATCTCCAATATAGGTCATGAGATAGATAATATCAACACTTGGGCTATTCAAGTATAGGGAAATCATTTAGAGTGTTTAATAAGAGTACTTTGGTGGTGGATGAGACTACTCATGTAGTGTTTGATGAATCTAATTTTGAAAAGTCTAGAGTTGAGGAAGAAGATGAAGTAGGTGAGATTACCCATTCTGATGAGAGGTCCTAGGAGTTGAGAAGTTGTGGCTAATCCCCTTATCCTCATAAAAGTCTCTAAATCTCTCATTTTCAAACTATCCCCCATGATCACTATGGATGGTCAATATCTCACAACCTAACTCTTTCTAAATCTAAGTGGAGAAGGATCTAAACTCATTAAAAGACTCACTCTTATGAGACAAAAAATTAATCCAAGTAAACCTCGAGTAGTCATCGATAATTATAAAATCATAGACTTTTCCCCCTAAGCTGGTAGTGCTAATGGGTCCAAACAAATCCATGTGAAGGACTTCTAAAGGTCTAGAGGTGCTAATGTCCTTAATGGAATAGAAAGAGGATTGAGCTTGCTTCCTTAATTGGCGGGCATCACATAAGTGGTCTTTGGTGAACTTAAGATTTGGGACATCTCTAACTAGGTCCTTTTGGGTTAATCTTCTAAGGGTTTTCATATTGAAATGACATAACCTCCTATGCCACAACCAAGAATCATCAGCAATAGTTTTTAAATAAAATGAATCATTACATTCAATATTATTTAAATCAAGCATGTAAATATTGTTGATCCACTTTCCCTACAAAACAATATTGTTATTCAATTTAATAATGCTTATATTTGTCAAAAAATTTATGATGAAGCCCTTACCACACAGTTGACTGATGCTTAGCAAGTTATGTTTCAATCCATCTATAAAGAAAATATTTTCAATCAAAAGGTTCTTAGAGTTTCCGATTATACCAGCGCCTACCACTTTCCTGGTGGTGTTATTTCCAAGAGTAACCTTATCTCCATCTCTGGCCTCCAACGAAATGAATTAGTTAGCATCTCTAGTCATGTTTCATGAACATCCACTCTCCAGGTACCACATACTCTCATGAGGCCTTTTATGAGAGCAAGCCTACAAAATTATCAAACGTTAGATTTAGGAACTCAAATAAGTTTGGATCCCTTCTCATGAAAAGAAGAATGCAATGCATGTGTATTATCCTATGGATCATACAATTTGAGTCTCCACACCTAATATGTACTATATTGAACAATGCAAGTGTATGAAATGTGCCCTAGCATGCTACATAAAAAATGTCTAACACCAAGAAAAGAATTTACTAATCTGTTCAGGTTATAATGCCTCTTCCTAAGTTTTGGCTTTTGATCAAGTGTGGGTGTAATCAACTTTTCCTCACGTGCATTCAATTTAGCTTTAAAATTTGAGTTAGCACTTTTTAAAAAAATATTTTCAACTCTTAAATAGTGCTCCCTATGTTCAAATTCATCAACATATATCTCAAAAACAGATTCAAGTGAGGTGTAGGATACATTCAATGAATCATACTTAACAACTAACTCATAATACTTTTTTATTCAAATCATCAAACTCATCAAGTAAAGACATGTGATTGCTATCAATTTGGAAGTGATATTTTAATAAAATTTCATGCACTTTTTGCAAATTCAAAAACTCTAATTTTGAACTAGTATGTGATTTCTTAAGTTTCCTATACACTGCATGAATTTTCTCTCAAACTTCAAGTAATTATTTATAGGTTGGTTCTCATACATCTTCTTGGTCAGACTGACAAAGGCGATCACCCACCATTAAGCACAAGTTTGTTATGTCCTCCTTAGCTTTGGTCTCATAGGAGTCAGATGCAAAATCAGCTCAGAACATATTTTAGAACCACTTATTATCCCTCCTAAACTTAGGTTTCTCCTTACCCTTCTCCTTACTTGAGTGATCCTTAAGTGTAGGACAATCAACTTTAACATGTCTAGGCTTCTTGCATTCAAAACAAACAACATCAAAAGAACTTTTAAATTTTTTTCTATCCTTACCTTTTTTCTGCTTTTGATGATGCTTGTGATTCTTCCTTAGAAAGCTTTTGAATTTCCTTATGATGAAGGCAATATCATCGCTTTCAAACTTAGAAGAATTTGTATCCGTATCATTAACTTTCAGCGCCACAATTTTCTCCTTCTTCTTTTCACCTGCATCAAGTTATCTTTGGTTCACCCCTTGCTCGTAAGTAATGAGTGACCCAAGTAAGTTATCAATAGAATAAGTATTTAAATCCTTAAATTTAGTAATTTTAGTAATCTTAGCATCAAAAGAAAAAGGCAATCATCTCAAAATCTCATTGACTCTTTCATAATTCATTAGCTCTCTTCCTAAGGCATGCAATGAGGTGATAATCTAAGTAAACCTAGTATACATGTCAGAAATCGATTCAGTAAGTTTCATATGAAAAAGTTTGTAGCCATGCAATAAAATGTTCAACCTAGATTGCTTAACTTCATTTGTTCTTTTATAAGTTATACACAATCTATCCAAAATTTCTTTACCAGTAGCACATGTTGAAACACACATATAATCTTCCGATTACAAAGCATAGAAAAGATAGTTCAAACATTTTACATTCAGTTGCGCTAAATCCCTATCATCAAAAGTCTATTCTGTAAAAGGAAGTTCAATTTTAATGCTATTAATTTCATGAGACGGCGTTGAATAATCATCCTTAACAAGCATCCATATGCGATAGTCAATCAATTGGAAAAATATAGACATACGAGTTTTCTAAAAATCAAAAGGAATATTATCAAACAAAGGTGGTATGGTAATAGAATTCCCTTATGTAGTATTATGATTACCAAAGTTAGACATTGATTAAAATTCAAAAGTTTTCAAAAACTCAATTTTATGAATCCCACTCTGATGCCACTTGAAAGTTCGTCAGGGATGTTAAACCCTTATAAACTAGTCCCGAGGCTAACCAAGAGGGGGAGGGGTGAATTAGTATTTTAAAAATTTATCCAAACATAAACATAAATACAACCAAACCAAGATTCACCACAAGAGAAATAAAGTGCAAAAAAATACAGAAGCAATAATAAAAAAGAGCACACCATATTTTATAGTGGTTCGGTCAATTTGACTTACGCCTAGTCCCCGAAGGTACCCTTTGAGTATTGCACTAAACTCAGTGTCTCTCTTTTTGCCCCCATTGTAAGGTGGAGAAGCATGTACATAAACTCCTTTCCACCAACCCCGATGAGGTAGAGAACCCAACTCCTTTTGTTTCCTCCTGAAGCAGGTAGAGAACTCAACTCTTTTTGCTTTCTCTAGAAGTAGGCAGAGAACCCAAGTCCTTTTTTTTCCTCTAAAAGTAGTCAAAGAACATTAATCAGTTGCTGAAGTTGACCTCTCTCGAACCTCCAAGGAACTAGGGATGACGATTGAAAAAGATGAATTGGATCCTTACTTGGAGTAACCTTTATGAAACCCCTCATAAACCCCCCCTAATAAGATCCTCTCTCTCTCCCTTACGCTCTCTCTCCTCTTGGCTCTCTCAGGTCAGAACAACAGCAAAAGATCTTCACTTTAGAAAATAAGAGATCTTTTAAACAAGGGCTCCAAATTTTCCCTAATTAGTAACTAATTAACAAATATCATCTAGGACGATTGAACGATCATCCCGTATGATCAGTTCATGTTTAGCTCAATTAGTTAGGATAGCTTGGAAGAGTCTAGACGATTAGAAGGTTACTTTGTTTAGATCATCCAGGATGATATTATATCATCCTATATGATTAGTTCATGTCATCTAATATCACCCAGACCATCGCCCTGGATGGATATCTAGATGATGGAAAAATAACTAGATCATTCAGGATGATCTCATAATTATTCGGGCTGATTAGTATAATATAAAGAATATCTTCTAGAACATTGCCCTGAATGGATGTCTGGACGATGAAAAAATAACTTGATTATCCAATATGATCTCTTGATCAACCCAGAAGATTAGTTCAATTAAGTATATATCATCTAGGGCATCACCATGAATGGAACCATGCTAATTTTTGTTCATTTAGGAAGAACTAAGGTTTGTTAATTGATCATCCTGGATGATCCTGCGATCATCCAGGATGATATGATCGAGCAATCAAACTTTAATTTATTTCCTTAATTACTAGATTAATTTGGGCATAATTATGCTGCATCATCCAGGATAATATCCTGGACCATGTCCAAAAATAAAAGATGCCTAAATAAATATGACAGCTAATTCTTTCTAATTTGAGACTGTTGTCCTAGATGATGCAAATATCATCCAGGATGATTCTCTTAATTGTGGCTACCTTAACCAGGATGCCCTAATTAAGATTTCTATTTTTAACTGATCGTCTATGATGATTTTTGGATCATTCCGGACGATGTGATCAAAATAAAAAACTCTAACCAACAGATAGAATTTTTTCGCCAAGTGTGTGTATGTAAGGTTACTTAGCATCATGATCCATAACTTTTATAATTGACTCAAGAAAGGGTAAAAGACACTTGACGCATGTTACAAATTGACCTAGTCCTAATCTACCCAATCTTGAGCTAGTTTGATTTGCAATTTGATCTTGTGGACCTGAAATATTAGTAGGCAAGGTAGTCGTAGAAAAACAAAAATATATGCTATCATTAAAATTCTATTTCCTAAAATCAAATTTGTAATAACTTCCTATTTAAGCTCTCTAATTATCTCTTGAGATAATCATTTGTTGTGGAGGAGATCTAAGAGAGTGCTTTTAAATGGAAGAGGAAGATCTTGAGAGAGAGAGAGAGAGAGAGAGAGAGAGAGAGAGAGAGAGAGAGAGAGAGAGAGAGAGAGAGAGAGAGAGAGAGAGAGAGAGAGAGAGAGAGAGAGAGATCCTTGTGAGGGATTCATAAAGGTTGCTCAAAGCATGGTGTTCATTATCATCTTCAGGTTGTTTCTCTTGTTCCTTAGTGGCTCTAGGAATATTTTCATCAGTATTAGATTAAGGTTTTTTGCCAACTCTAGGAGGGAGCAAAAGGATTTCCAAGTTCTCTTCCTTCACCAGGAGGGTGAAAAAGGATTTTTAGGTTCTCTACATACTAAAGGAGGGAGTAAAAAGATTTAAGGTACTCTGCCTCACATGGTTAGTGGAAAGATTTTGTAAGAGCTTCTCTATCTTACTATGCGGGTAAAAGGAGAAACACTAAATGATTAGTTCAACACCTGAAAAGAAGGTTTCCAAGGAGTAGGCCTAGGTCAAATTTGACTGAACCACTATAAAATTTGATGTGTTCATTATTATTACTTTTACCACATTTTATTTCTGCACTTTTGTGATTTGTTTATAAATGAAAAATCTAATTATATTATTTTCATGAAAATTATTTTTCTTCCACATCAAGAGTTATTATTTTTCTTTTAAATATTAAAAAAATAAAAAAGATATTTCCTTTTTGTTTAAGAATTTTTAAGACTACCAATTCACGCCCCTCTTAGTTAGCCTCAGGCTAGTTTTTTAGGATTTGATAACCCTCACAAACTCTCAAGTGGTATCAGAGAGGGATTCATAAGATCAAGTTTTAGAAAACTTTTAAATTTAGAACCATGGCTAACTTTAGAAATAGAAACACCACTGAAGGATATTCAATTACAAGACCACCTATTTTTGATAATATACCTTTTGATTTTTAGAAAACTCGTATATTCACCTTTTGACAATCAATTGATTATCATATGTGGTTGCTTGTAATGAAAGGTTATTATGCACCTTATAGATTAGTAAATAGTGTTAAAACTGAAATTCCTTTTGTTGATTGAACTGCTGATGTTAGAGATCTAACACAAATGAATGCTAGATGTTTGAACTATTTTTAAGTCCATTAAAATTTGAAGATTATATACTTATTTTCACTTGTTCTACTGGCAAGAAAATTTTGGACAAACTATGAATAACATAGAAAGGTATAAATGATGTTAAACAATCTAGACTGAACATTCTTGTGCATAATTATAAACTTTTCCACATGAAACCTAGCAAATCTATTTCTGAAATATATACTAGGTTTACACAAATTGTTACATCCCTGCATGCCTTAGGAAGATAACTAACAAACTATGAAAGCGTTAACAATATTATGAGATGTTTAACTTCTTCCTTTGAAATTACTGTCATTATTGAATCTAAGGATTTGAATGTTTATTCAATTGATAACTTACTTGGATCACTCTTTACTTATGAGCAAGGCGTGAACCAAAGATATCTTGATGTAGTGAGAAGAAAAAGGAGAAAATTGAACCCTTAAAGGATAATAATTTTGATAATGATTCTTCTGGTTCTGAAAATGATGACATTGCTTTAATAACTAAGCAATACAAGTTCTTCTTAAGGAAAAAGCAAAAGCATCATTAGAAATGAAACAAGGGTAAGAATAATAAGAATTCTAAAGTTTGTTCTGATGTTATTTGTTTTGAATGCAGGAAGCTAGGGCATATGAAGTCTGATTTCCCAACTCTTAAAGCTCACCAAAGCAAGGAGAAGGGTAAAGAAAAATCTAAGTTCATGAAGGACAAGAAAAAGGATTCAAAAGGCTTTCTAGGTAGAGTCAGCATCATATTCCTCTAAAACACAAGTAGAAGAGAGGTAACAAACTTGTGCTTGATGACTGATGATCATCGTAATCACTCTAATTAATAGAAGGTATGTGCGCTTACTTATGATCAATTACATGAAGTTTCTAAAAAAATTTATTCTTTATATAGGAAGCTCAAAAAACTGCATATTAGCCTTTAAACCGATATTTAACTTGATAGAAAGAGCATGAATAACTTAGAAAAGATCATTCCACTTTAAATAGCAATCATATGAATTTACTTAGTGAATTTGATGAATTGAATAAAAAGCATCTTGATTTAACTAATGAGCATGAATCCTTAAAAAGTTTACATGTTAACCTAGAAAATGGATATAAGAACTTAGATACTCTTGCATATGATTTAGATAACATAGAGCATGCATTGTTTGAGACCAGGGAAGAAGGCAAGGTAACACTTGGAGATAACTTCACCAAGAGAGTGTTGAGGTCAGGTATAATTGGCAACTCTAAAAATTTTATCATTGAAAAATTTTTACTAGTTTATGGCTTGAAACATAACCTACTTAGCTTAAGCCAGCTCTGTGATAAAGGCTTTAGCTTCAAATTCTCATCTACAAGCTGCATAATAAGCATAAATGACAAAATTGTTTTTTAAGGATAGAGAATTAATAATGTCTACATGCTTAATCTAAAATATATTAAATTTAACACTACTCTTTGCTTAAAAATAGTTGCTAATGAATCTTGATTTTGGCATAGGAGATTGTGTCATGTAAGCAAGAAAAATCTTAGGAAAATCACCAAAAAGACTTAATGAGAGGAATTCCTAAACTAGAATTCACAAAAGACCACTTGTGTGATGTATGTCATGTCAATTAGGGAAATAAGTCAAATCCTCTTTCAATTCATTCAAAGAAACCAATAGTAGCAAACCCTTATAAGACCTACATATGGATCTCTTTGGATCTATCAGCACTATAAGCTTAGGAGAGAAAGTCTTTGGATATATGATTCTAAAGATTATTCAAGATTTACTTAGGTTAAATTCCTCATAAAAGTGAATCTTTTGAAGAGTTTGAGTCTTTTTTCATTTAGATTCAGAGAAAGCTAGGTTGTTAAATTCTAACCATACATAATGATCATGCTGAAGAATTTGAGAATAAAAAAATTTAATCTTTCTATAAGGAGAAAAAGATAGATCAAAACTTTTCAACTCCTAGAACCCCTCAATAGAATGTGGTAGTTGAAAGAAAGAACATGACTTTAGTAGATACCATTAGAGCCATGTTACCTTAATACTCACTTTCAAAATATTTTTGGGCAGAAGAGGTGAATATAGTCTATTATGTTCTGAATATGGTGAATGTTAGATCTAAACTGAACAAGGCATCCTATAAATTTCTAAAGGATAAAACACCCAACCTCTCTCACCTTCATGTCTTTGGATGTAAAGTATTCATTATGAATAATGGAAAGTTTAACCCAAAATGTGATGGAGTGTTCCTAGGTTCCTCAAGTGTTGGAAATTTTATAGAGTTTTCAATAAAAGAATACTAGTAGTTGAGGAAACCCCTCATATTATATTTAATGAATATAATAATTCTGCAGGGTCTAGGGTAGAAGAAGAAGTGGTTGTAGAAGCCTCCTGAGGATTATAAAATGCAAATTTGGAGGAAAGGATAGAACTTTAAAACACATTGCCTAGAAAATGGAGATGTTCTTTGAGTCATCCTAAAGAACATATCTTAGGAGACCCATCTGAAGGTGTTAGAACTAAGCATGAAATTAAAAAAAAAGTAAACCACTCTGCCTTCATTTCAATGATTGAACCCGCCAACTTAAATTAAGCCCTATTAGATGAATTTTGGATCCTAGCCATACAAGAAGGGTTAAATAAATTTGTAATGAATGATGTTTAGGAACTAGTTGAAAGACCTAATAACTAGAGTCTGGTTGGAACAAAATGAGTTTTCAAAAATAAAATAAATAATTTTGATGTAGTGGTAAAAAATAAGGCAAGATTGGTATCTAAGGGGTATAATCAAATAGAATAGATTAACTTCAAAGAGACTTTTGCCACTGTAGCTAGATTGGAAGTCATTAGGGTGCTACTAACTTTTGCTTATTTTAAGGGATTCAAATTGTACCAAATGTATGTTAAGAGTGCCTTTCTGAATGGGGTAATAAAAGAAGAAGTGTATGTTGAATAACTCCTAAGCTTTAAAAATTCACAATTTCTTAATCATGTGTTCAAATTAAAAATGACATTATAAGGACTAAAATAAGCACCTAGGATATGGTATGAAAGGCTTAGCACATTCCTACTAGAAAGAACCTTTGTTAAGGGAGCATAGACACCACCTTATTTCTAAAAAAGGTAGGAGATGAATAATTTATTATTCGAATTTATGTTGATGATATTTTATTTGGATCTTCTGATAAAAATCTATATGATGAGTTTTCAAAAATAACGAGTAAGGAATTTGAGATAAGTTTGATGGGAGAACTAACTTATTTTTTAGCATTTAGCATAAGATAGAAGGATGATTGAGTTTTCCTTAGTTAATCAAATTACATTAAGGACATCCTTAAGAAATATAAAATGGATAAAGCCAAGCCAATCAACAATCCCATAAGTTCCACTGTTCAGCTAGAAAAGGACTCAAATGAAAGATCTATTAATCAAAAGAAATATAGGGGAATAATTAGATCACTCTTTACTTGACTGCTAGTAGATATGATATTTTGTTTAGTATTTATCTCTATGTTAGATTTTAATTTGATCTAAAAGAGTCCCACTTGATTGCTGTTAGTAGAACTCTTAGGTATATCTTAGGAACCAAAACTTAAGAATCTGGTATTCTAGACATAACACCTCCTTTAAAATCATAGGATATTCTAATTTAGATTTTATCGGATGTCAACTTAATAGAAAAAGCACTTCTGGAATATGTAAATTCATAGTTCAATCCTTAGTCTCTTGGTCTAGTAGAAAATAGAACTGAGTTGTATTATTCATGTTGAAGTTGAGTACATTGCCCTAGGGAGTTATATAGCCCAAGTCATTTGGTTAAAATAACAAATTCTAGATTTAGGTTTTCCTATAGGAAAAATTTTAATTCTATGTGATAACACTAGTGCCATCTGTATTTCAAAGAACCCAATCCAACACTCTAGGATCAAACACATTGACATAAGGCACACTTCATTTGGGACCATGTTGCTAAAATAGACATAGAGCTATACCATGTAGCCACTAAAAACCAACTTTTTGATATCTTTACAAAACCACTGTCCTTTAAAACATTCAATGTCTTAAGAACCAGATTAAGTGTAATAGATATTAATGCTTGAAACTATTGCTTTCTGTTTATGATGTTTTGTTTTTATTTTCTATGTATGTATGTTTTGTTTATGTTTTTTCTGTTTCACATTTTTCATTTTTCTATTATTAGTTTCTTCAAAATTTTCCAAAAGAATCAGATTAATGCTCACTCCTAATTTTGAATTCTCAAATGACATTTATTTCTTGCTTCTGGCTTTAAAAATTAGTATGTAGTGCTTGACTTCTCTAAGTTAGTTAAAGGAAGAAAATCTGATGATTGTCACTCTTCCTTTAACTCCTTTAGTGGTGCATTTTTCTTTTTAAAGAAAAATATATTTCAAATTAAAAGTTGGATTTTAAAATTGAGATATATTTTTATCTTTCTATAATAATCTATCTCATATAAATGATGTTCAAAGTTATTGAATCACTTTTTAAAGTTTTTATAATGAAGTTGTTATATCTATCATATAGATATGTTTCTATTTTGTAGTCTACTCTTCCATATATTACAGAGTGAGTTCTTCTTCTCTCATATCTGGAAGATAATCTCACAACTGAGATTCTTTAAAGAATTTGAATAAAAACCAGCTCGCAAAAATGATAAGAGACACAAAATGAGCCAAAAAGAAAATTGAATATATGTGCGATAACTATGAAATTATTGCAAGATACACCAAAGTGTATCAAAAATCAAAAGATGTATAAAGTGTACTAGATAATTGACAAAGAGGCAAAAAATGAGCCATAAAGAAATAAGCTTCATTCTCTTTCAAATCTTTAAATCTTAAAAGAAGCCATGTGTCACTTGATATTTTTAAACACTTAAATCCTAAAAAACATGATTTTTGATTAATTACTTTGCAATATTATTCTATCAAATAATTTTTTAAGAGAAGTTTGAAAAGATCACTCTTCTTACCTAACTTCTTTTAGAATTAGATTGTTGATTAAAAAGATTTTAACTAGTAGGGAGTCCGAGCTAGGGTACACATGATTAATTTTCTACCTTTTCTTGATTTCAACATTGTTAATTCATTTCTTATTGATTTTTAATCTACTCAAAAGTAAAATTTATTATTTACTTGAGTTGATCAATTCAAAAAAAATTTGTGTTTGTTTTTTTTAATTTTTGATGGATTTTTATTAATTCTTTGTATTATTTTATATTCTTTCTATGTTTTTATTTTTGTTTTAAAAAACTCCTGAATTGTTGGAATGTTTATTTTTGTATTATCATCACTTTCCATATCCTAAATAGTTTTTGTTTTGTTCACATCATCTAGGATGATCCACATCATCCTGTATGATCTGAACAAAAATACACCTCTCCATCACAACTCATATAACAATTGATCTGAACAAATTATTGGTGATCGTACTAGATGATTCTAATTTTATCATGTATGATCCATATGAAAAAAATGATTGGACGATTTGAATGTTGTTAGGCCAATCCATTATTACACATCATCTAGGAAGATACATGCGTCCATCTTATACGATCCAATTATTCAACAGTCATATAGGATGGCTTCTCGGGATGATTGCTCTATGTCTAATTGTCTAGTATGATTCCAGATTGTACTGTATGATTTGAAATTTTTTTTTAAGAAAACCTCTATATGAATAAATTAAACTTCATCTAGGATGATCTCCTAATCATTATGTATGATATGGTGATTTCTTTATAAACAGTTGGTTTTCTTCAAATTCTTCACACCACATTCCAATCTTTCTTCTTGCATCTTGAATTTATACAATTATAATGGCTGGTGGAATGTGCTCTTGAGCCCTCACCGGTAGTTCCTCTAGGAGATCTATAGATCCTAAATTCACTGAAGTGACTGACTACGCAATGTATCTTTGCTACAAAAATGTTGGGATTAACCCATCCAGGAGAGTCAACCAAGAGGTGTTAACCTTTCAGGTGCTTGAATTTTTTACTCATACTACTCTTGGTTTTATCCTTACTTCAACCTTTCCCTTCATTTCTAAATTACTTTTTAAAAATTTCACAAGTATAAGAATCAATAGTGAGTGTACTGCCCTCCAATCCTTTATTAATAGGAGGCTAGTATAAATCACCAACCATGACCTACATTAATTTCTCCATCTTTCAACTACTGGTGAAAAAATTCACACTCAAGCTGTATATTTCTATTGGACCTAAGCCAACATTATTTTAAGAGCATCTAATGTTAACTCTTACATGTGTGTTGTTATCACTCTAGTAAGAAATTCTAGGATCATCCAACATATTCTTCATAACTCCATAATTCCAAAAGATGGAGATAGGATAAATATTACCCCTATATTATTACAACTTATTTTGTAATGGATGAAATTAATTTTAATGAAAAATACATTCTCATTCACTACCTTGAAAATCTTATTGTTATTCAAGATCCTAGCCATAAGAGATTGCCCAATCAAGCTTTAGGACATCTCATTTCTTTTGTCCTAAAATTTAAATACAACCTTCAATATGCAGCACCACCTGAACACTTTCCAATCTCCTATTCCAATAGCTTTTTCCACATCCTTCCCAGTTCTTATCGCCATAACATTCATTATGGTGACTACCCATAAGAGGATAAGGAAGGACATATTCCTGCACCGGCCCCTATCTGCCACCAATCTTAAATTAATAAACTAGTCAAGTGATTTGATCACTAGTAATCTAGGTTTGACTTCTATTCAGTTGCATAGGAGAAACAACATGTCCATGACCTAGCTCATATTGATACCTATGTAGCCTAGCAGCAGAAGTAGCATGACCAAGATATGGCCTTATTTAGTGATCAGTTCAACTCTCTTCATCAATACTTTCAGTAACCACCACCACCACCACCACCTAATCAGGGTTATTCTTTTTTCTAGTTTATTATTACTTTGGTTTCTATGTTTGTACTAGTTTTATTTTTATACTTTGTTTTATTTAGTATTTTCCTTATTTCCTCCTTTTTGTGATGTCAAAAGGGGGAGTAGTGTGTTGTTATTTGCTTATGTTTTGATGGATTTTGTGTTGCGGATCTATGATTTATGATTTTGATGATATCAAACATTCTTTTTCTTTATGACTGCTTTCTACTAACATTTCTGGTTCACACGATCGGACTGTAATTTGGAATCAGCTCAAGATTGGGCAGACTAGGTCTGAGTTAGTTTGTACACTTTTTCCTTTATTGAGTCTATTATATTTGTTGTGGCTCCTGATGCTTTGTAACATATAAGAATTTCTAACTGTTCCCTAGAGTTTACTGTTTTTGATAACATCGTCCTGGACGATATTTATATCAGCCGGGATGATCTGTTGAAAAGCAGAAACCTTAATTAGGGCATCCTCATTAAAGTAACCGTCATTATGCAAAACACATCATCCTGGATGATTTTGTATCGGCCATGACGATAGGCTCAATTCAGAAAGAATCTGCCGCCATATCTACTTAGGAAATTCTTATTTTTGGATATCGGCCTGGTGGATTGGCCTGGACTATAAAATATCAGCTCGAACAATCCAGGACAATTTCTCCAAAATTTCTCTGGCAATTTTGGAAAGCAATTAATGGTGATTTTGTCCGGGCCAATCGCAAGATCGTCCAAGATGATTAGACATCATCCAGCTTCATTTCAGGGCGATATTCAGGATGATTTTCCTCATATTTGAACTAATCGGCCAGGACGATATGTCAATCATCCTAGTCGATAATGTCGGCAACTTGTATTAATGAGCTCATTTTTAGCTCTTCTATTTAAGCTATGACAAGGCACTTTGTAAGGGTCTTTGGCAGCTATTATAGCTTCGTTCTTGTGGGGGAAACTTGAAGAGAGAGCTTGAAAGGGAGAGAGGAAAGGGTGGAGTTTGAGAGGAAGAAGATACTGTGAGGGGGGGGGGGAACTTAAGGGAGTGTGGAGGGGATTCCACACAGTTGCTCCGGAGAACTCGCACCTTAGTACCATCGGATTCATGGCTTGTCTCGAGGTAAGTTCACCAAAGAAGAAGATCTCCTTGGTGTCAAAGGACCAGGCGACTCTGCCGCATCGGGGAAGGTAGAAGTGATTTTGTAAGGGCTTCTCCGCCTAGCTGTGGGGCTAAAGGAGAGACACTTGTTTTAGTGCAATACTTGGAGGGTGCCTCAAAGGAGTGGACGTAGGTCAAGGTTTGACCGAACCACTATAAATCCGGTGTGTTCTTTCTTTATTACTTATGCACTTTAATTTTCGCATCGTTGATTTTCTATGTGGTGATATTGGTTTTAGTTTGAGTTTTGGTTTAAAGATTCTTCTTTTCCAATTTACTTCTCTCTTTGTTATCCTTGGGCCAGTTCATAAGGGCTTAACATCTCTAACGAACTTTCAAGTGGTATCAAAGCAAGTTTTCATAAAATAAGTTTTTAAAAGCTTATTAATTTTTGATCCATGGATAATCGTAATGTTGCAGAAAGTTATTGAATCACCAGACCTCATTTATTTGAAAATATGTCATTTGATTTTTGGAAAACTCGCATATCTATTTTCTTGCAATCGATTGATTTTTGTATGTGGCATATGATTTTAACTGGTTATTCATCATCGTCACGAATTGTTAATGGAGTTAAAATTGATATTCCTTTTAGTCAATGGAACAAGAAAGAACAACTCAATGCTCAATTGAATGCGAAGTCCTTAAATTGTTTTTTCTGTGCTTTAGATTCTGATGATTTTATGTTAGTATCCACGTGCTCTACCGGTAAGGAAGTTTGGGATAAATTGCACACTATATACGAAGGCATTAGTGAAATCAAGCAATCCAAGTTGAATTTGTATCCTTTTTTCTTTTCAAAAAATTTAAAACAACAAAAATATTTTTATCTCCCCTATTTTTTAAAGTGTTATTCTAGTGAGGGGGAGATTAGGAGAAAATGTTCCTTTTTGCAAATTCAAATTGAAATGTTTGCCATCATCAAAAAAGAGGAGATTGTTGCGGATCTATGACTTATGATTTTGATATAGCAGACATTCTTTTTCTCAATGACTGCTTTCTACTAACATTTTAGGTTCAGATGATCGAACTGCAATTTGGAATCAGCTCAAGATTGGGTATACTAGGTCTGAGTCAGTTTGTACACTTTTTCCTTTCTTGAGTCAATTGTATTTGTTGTGGCTCCTGATGCTTTGTAACATATAAGAGTTTCTGACTGTTCCCTAGAGTTTACTATTTTTGATAACATAGTCCTGAATGATATTTATATCTTCCGGGATGATATGTTCAAAAGTAGAAACCCTAATTAGGGCATCCTCATTAAAGTAGCCGTCATTATGTAAAACACATCGTGCTGGACGAATTTTTATCGGCCAGGACAATAGGCTCAATTTAGAAAGAATCTGCCACCATATCTACTTAGGAAATTCTTATTTTTGGATATCAGCCTAGTGGATCGGGCTGGACTATAAAATATCGGCCAGGACGATCCAGGAAAATTTTTCCAAAATTTCTCTAGCAATTTTGGAAAGTAATTAATGGTGATTTTGTCCGGGGCAATCACAAGATCATCCGGGACGATTAGACATCGTCCATCTTCATTTCAGGGCGATATTCAGGACGATTTTCCTCATATTTGAACTATTCGGTCAGGACGATATGTCTATCGCCCTGGATGATAATGTCAGCAACTTGCATTAATGAGCTCATTTTTAGCTCTTCTATTTAAGCTATGACAAAGCACTTTGTAAGGGTCTTTGACAGCCATTATAGCTTCGTTCTTATGGGGGAAACTTAAAGAAAGAGCTTGAAAGGAAGAGAGGAAAGGGTGGAGTTTGAGAGAGAGAAGATCCTGTGAGGGGGGAACTCAAGGGAATGTGGAGGGGATTCCACACGGTTACTCTTGCGAACTCGCACCTTAGTACCATCGGATTCAAGCCTTGTCTTGAGGTAATTTCACCAAAGAAGAAGATCTCTTTGTTGTCAAAGGACCTGACAACTCCACCGCACCGGGGAAGGTGGAAGTGATTTTGTAAGGGCTTCTCCGCCTAGCTGTGGGGGCTAAAGGAGAGACACTTATTTTAGTGCATACTTAGAAGGTGCCTCCAAGGAGTGGACGTAGGTCAAGGTTTGACCGAACCACTATAAATCCGGTGTGTTCTTTCTTTATTACTTCCGCACTTTAATTTTTGCATCGTTGATTTTCTATGTGTTGATATTGGTTTTAGTTTGAGTTTTGGTTTAAAGATTCTTCTTTTCCAATTCACTTCTCTCTTTGTTAGCCTTGGGCCAGTTCATAAGGGCTTAACATCCCTAACGAACTTTCAAGTGGTATCAGAGCAAGTTTTCATAAGGAGAAATTATTTTTTTTTTAAATTCAAAATTGTTTGCCATCATCAAAAAGGGGGAGATTGTTGCGGATCAATGGTTTATGATTTTGATAATATCAAACATTTTTATTTCTCTACGACTGCCTTATGTACTGACATTTCAGGTTCACACGATTGGACTGCAATTTGGAACCAGCTCAAGATTGGGTAGACTAGGTCTTAGTCAGTTTGTATACTTTTTCCTTTCTTGAGTCTATTTTTGTTGTGTCTCCTGATGCTTTGTAATATATAAGAGTTTCTAACTGTTAGAGTTTACTATTTTTGATAACATCGTCTTGGACGATATTTATATCGGTCGGGATGATCTGTTCAAAAGCAGAAACCCTAATTAGGGCATCCTCATTAAAGCAGTCTTCTTTATGCAAAACACATCATCTTGGACGATTTTGTATCGGCCAGGACGATAGGCTCAATTCAGAAAGAATCTGCCGCCAGATCTACTTAAGAAATTCTTATTTTTGGATATCGGCCTAGTGGATCGGCCTAGACTATAAAATATCATCCAGGATGATACAAGACAATTTTTCCAAAATTTCTCTGGTAATTTTGGAAAGAAATTAATGGTGATTTCGTCCGGGCCGATCGCAAGATCGTCCGGAATGATTATACATCGTCCAGCTTCATTTCAGGGCAATATATAGGACAATTTTCCTCATATTTGAACTAATCAGCCAGGACGATATATCTATCATCCTGGATGATAAAGTTGGCAACTTGTATTAATGAGCTCATTTTTAGCTCTTCTATTTAAGCTATGATAAGGCATTTTATAAGTGTCTTTGGCAGCCATTGTAGCTTCGTTCTTGTGGGGGAAACTTGAAGAGAGAGCTTGAAAGAGAGAGAGGAAAGGGTGGAGTTTGAGAGAGAGAAGATCCTATGAGGGGGGGAACTCAAGGGAGTGTGGAGGGGATTCCACACGGTTACTCTGGCGAACTCGTACCTTAGTACCATCAGATTCAATGTTTGTCTCGAGGTAAGTTCACCAAAGAAGAAGATCTCCTTGGTGTCAAAGGACCCGGCAACTCCGCCGCACCAGGGAAGGTAGAAGTGATTTTGTAAGGGCTTCTTCGCCTAGCTGTGGGGGATAAAGGAGAAACACTTGTTTTAGTGCAATACTTGGAGGGTGCCTCCAAGGAGTGGACGTAGGTCAAGGTTTGACTGAACCACTATAAATCCGGTGTGTTCTTTCTTTATTACTTCTGCACTTTAATTTCCGCATCGTTGATTTTCTATGTGATGATATTGGTTTTAGTTTGAGTTTTGGTTTAAAGATTCTTCTTTTCCAATTCACTTCTCTCTTTGTTAGCCTTGGGCCAGTTCATAAGGGCTTAACATCCCTAACGAACTTTCATTTTGATATACTTTATTTCTATTGTTGTGTTCTATTTTTATTTTTTTATATCTCAATTTAAAAAATATATAATAATAATAATAATAACTTGCTTTGAAACTTTTTAACAACAATATTTGTCATCATCAAAAAGGGGGTGATTGTTGCAAATCTGGTTCCAAGTATTACGGTTTTGATGATAACAAATATTATTATTTCTTTACCACTACTATTATTGCACATCTATTTTTTATTTGACCTGCTTATTAACCTTTCAGGTCCACAAGGTCACTTGTAATGAAAATCAACTCAAGAATGGGTATACTAGGTTTGTGTTTATCTGTAATTTCAATTTCAATATACTTTTTACTTTTTTATACTCAAGTCATGCATCAGGTGGACCCCAAGCTAATTAATCTTGCACATACACTCTTAGGGGGAGAAATTTAATGAGTTAGAGAATTCTCTAGACTTAACATAATCGTATAGGACAATTTTAAATCATATGGGATGATCAGTTAAAAACAAAAACCCTAATTAGGGCCTCCCAGTTTTAAGTAATTAAATTAATCATACTGGATATTCACTATTGTTCAGGTTGATCGATTCAGATTGAGAAAATAGGCTCTAATCATAATTTAGGCAATATTTTAATTTTCAAATTTTGTGCTAATTATATAGGATTATTTAGACCATCCTAGATGATTTTGGACAATCATTCCGAAAGTAATCTCATGAATTGAAGAAGAATTATGGTAAAACTTAATATGATATGATTGTACAAGATAATCGGTGAAGATCATATTGGATGATAGAGATTAGGTATGTGATGATAAGGGATCACCATATATCATACTAGATAAACACCAAAATTTTTTAACTAATTGTTTAGGATAATATAAACCTATCAAACTAGACGATAGAGAAGTGTGTGGGATGATAAAGCATCGCCATACTAGATAAAGTTCAATATTTTTATGCTAATTATCCAGGATAATATTTATATCATACATGATGTTCAGTCTATTTCTCTTGAACAAATCATACAGAGTAATATAATTCATCATGGCCGAAAGTGCTATTTTGTACTAATTGTACATGACGATCTATCGATCACACTGAACGATCAATTATGTAGAATTAAAAATTAGGACTTCTTTTAGAGGCTATCTATTTAAGCTCTCTAATTATCTCTTTAGACAATCTTTTTCTATGAAGAAGATCTGAAAGAGAGATTTGAGAAGGAAGAGGGAGAGCTTGAGAGAGAAAGAGGGAGATCTTTATGAGGGGGAGTTGTGAGGAATTCACAACAGTTTCTCTAAGCAAGATTTTCATTTTCTTCTTCAAGTTGCTTCTCTTGTACTTTAGTGTCTATGGAAAGATCTTCATCAGCATTAGATCAATGTTCTCTTCCTACTCTAGGAGGGAGTAAAATGATTCTTGAGTTCTCTGCCTTCACCAGGAGGGTGAAAAAGGATTTCCAGGTTATTTGATTTCTCCAGGAGGGACTAAATGGATTAAAGGTACTATGCATCACCAGGTTAGTGGAAAGATTTTGTAAGAGCTTCTCCACCTTATTATGGGAAAAAAATGAGAGACACTAACTAATTAGTGCAATACCTGGAAAGGAGATTTCCAGGGAGTGGACATAGGTCATTTTTGAATAAACTACTATAAAATTTAGTGTTTTCTTTCTTAATAGTATGACCACATTTTGTTTTCAATATTTTCTATGATTAAAAAATATGATTGTATTATTATCATGAATATTAAATTTCTTCCACATCAAGGGTTATTATTTTGTTTTAAAATATTTAGAAAGATTAAAAAGATTTTTCCTTTTGTTTAAGTATTTTTAAAACTACCAATTCACCCCCCCCCCATCTTGGTTAGCCTCAAGCTAGTTCTTTAGGGTTTCAAAACCCTCACAAACTTTCAAAAAGGGCTATTAAATTATATTTTTTGCTAGACCAAGAATATAAAGAGATTCTAATAATTTAAGAAGTTCTATAAGTACTTTTCTATCAACCCTATATCCTGTAAAATCTAAGTCAGAATATCTAATGATTTCAAAAGACGTACATCCTTAGGATACCAAATCCCTAAGTTTTGAGTTCCTATAAGATATATCAGAATTTTTTTAACATCAGTCAAATGAAATTCTTTTGGATTAGCTTGAAATCTAGCATAAAGATAAACACTAAATATGATATCAGGTCTTCTAGTAGTTAAATAAAATAATGATCCAATTATCCCTCTAAAGTTATTTTGATCAATAGATTTTCCTTTTGAGTCCTTATCTAATTAAACTTAGGAACTCATTTGAGTACTTATTAGTTTAGCTTTATACATTTCATACTTCTTAAGGATGTACTTAATGTATTTTGACTGAGTAAGAAAGGTGCCATCCTTTTTTTTGCTTTATGCTTCTCCGCCTTGCTGTTTTTAAAAAATCATCATAATGATTTTTATTAGAGGATCCAAACAAGATATAATCAATATAAATTTGAACACTGAGAATGTCATCTCGTATTCTTTTTATGAATAGAGTGGTGTCCACACTCCCTTTAATAAAAGATATTTCTAGTAGAAATGTGCTTAGCCTTTTATACCATTACCTAGGTGCATATTTTAGTCCATACAATGCTTTCTTCAAATTAAACACATGATTAAGAAATTGTGAGATTTTAAAACCTAGAAGTTACTTAACATAAATATCCTCTTTAATCAACCCATTAAGAAAGGTACTTTTAACATCCATTTGAAATAATTTAAATATTTTAAAATAGATAAAGGCTAGAAGCACTATTATTACTTAAAGTCTAGCAATAGGGGTAAAAGTCTTCTCAAAATCAATTTCTTCTTTTTTATTGTACCCCTTGGCCACTAATCTTGCCTTATTTCTAACCATTACTCCTAAATCATTCATCTTATTTTTGAAAACCTGCTTAGTTTTAATAACACTGTGATTTTGATGTCTTTCTATGAACTCCCAAACATTATTTCTAACAAATTGATTCCACTCTTCTTGTATAGCTAGATTCCAAAAATTTTCAAAAAGTGCTTGATTTATATTAGTAGGTTCAATCATTGAAATAAATAATAAGTGGTTCACTTCTTTGCTAAGTCAATGCCTAATTCTAACACCTTCACTCAGATCTCCTAAAATCAATTCTATAGGACTGCTTTAGAATATTTCCATTCTTTAGGCAATGTATTTTCTATTCCAACCTTTTCTTCCAAGATTTGCATTTTCAACTCCTTGAGAAATTTCTTCAACATATTCTTCTTCCAACTTAAACCCTCTATAAATATCAAATTTATTAAAAACTACATGAGTGGTCTCCTCTACTACCAATGTCCTTTTGTTAAAAACTCTATAGGATTTTCTAACACTTGAATATCCTAGAAAAATATCATCATTAGATTTAGGATCAAAATTTTTCTAAAAGAGTTTTTCCATTATTATAAATGAACACTTTACATCTAAAGACATATAGATGTGAAAGGTTGGGTGTCCTACCCTTAAAAATTTCATAGGGTGTGTTATTCAACTTAAATCTAATGTTCACCCTATTTAGAACATAACAGACTATATTAACCAATTCAGCTAAAAAATATTTAGGAAGTGAATATTCAACCAATAGGGCTTAGTGACTTCTATCAAAGTTTTATTCTTTCTTTTAATAACTCCATTCTATTGAGGGGTTCTAGGAGCTAAAAATTTGTGATCTATCCCTTGCACTTTACAGAAAACATAAAATTTTTTATTTTAAAATTCTCCACTGTGATCATTATAAATTATAAAAATTTCACAACCTAGCTTCCTCTAAATCCAAGTAAAAAAATTTCTAAACTCATAAAATGATTCACTTTTATGTGATAAGAATCTAATCCAAGTGAACGTAAAATAATCATCAATAATCACATACCCAAAATCTTTCCCTCCCAGACTTATAGAGCTAATAGGTCCAAAGAGATCCATATGAAGGACTTCTAAGTGTTTGCTAGAGTTAAGATCTTTAATTAAATAAAAAGAGGACTTGACTTATTTCCCTAATTAACACGCATCACACATGTGATCCTTAGTGAAGTCTAATTTGGGTATGCCTCTAACCAATTCCTTTTTTGTAATCTTCCTAATATTTTTTATGCTTACATGACAAATTCTTATATGCCATAACCATGATTCATCACCTATAATTTTTAGACAAAAGGCATTAATAAATTTAAAATAATTTGAATCAAGAATGTAAATATTATTTACCCTATCTCCATGCAACACATTAACTCTATTTAAGCTTATAATGCAAAATGTAGGAAAAAAATTTATGTTAAAACCCTTATCACAAAGTTGACTAATACTTAGCAAGTTATGTTTTAAGCCTTCTACCAGTAAAACAATTTCAATAAGCAAATTCTTCATGTTATCAATCATATATGAACCTACCACTCTCATAATTGTTTTTTCTCTAAGTGTCACTATTGACCTACTTTTTCTCCCATATAAGGTCAAAGAGTTGACCTGGTCAAATTTGACCAGGCTAGATGCCAAGGCCCATCCCAATGTAAAGCCAAGTCTTTTGGGCTCAAACCCATGTCATAGGTCAACCTGGTCGACCAGGTCAACTCAGGTTGACCCAATTTGCCTTAATGAGCCTAATTCAATTTCAAATCCATTTCAAGGTCTCATGAGCCCAATCCACCTCCTTTCTGACCTAATTGACTGGTTTGACCAAGTCAAACTTTGACTTGGTCAAACTAAGTCATAAATAGTTCAAAATGACCTATTTATGCCCAATTAAGGGCTATTTAATTCCCTAATCAATTCCCTTTAGTTTTAAATTTCAAACCACGGCCTAATTAGATGAATTTCCCTCCAAATCACCTGGTGATTCAATCCCAACTATCCACCTTAGGTTTAGGGTCCTTAAATATAAAAAAATTGATATTTTTTGTACTTTTTGTTCTTACCCTCTCTAGAGACGATCCTAGTCTATGAGATTTTATGAGAGCACTCCCATAACCACCCTCCACACTTTCCAAGTAGATCTCGACGAGCCCAAGCAGCCTCCGGCGATCCTCCGGCGATCCTCCGGCGACTCTAAGGTCTAAACGTCTAAGATTTTGATCTACTCAATCCGAAGCTCATTTGATCAAGGATTAAAGAGAGGAAATATACGAGGACAATCTACAAGTGCAACCGTGTCAAAGATTCGAAGATCCAAAGGTAAAATCACTTGAAAACTCTTAGAATAGCTCACATTACATGGATCTAAATAGATTTTCAAAAAGCTAATTATTCTCCAAACAAACAGTCCCCCATAATTTTTGTTAATGCCTAGTGTCTAGGTTTAAAATTTCATGAAATTCCATCATGTAGATCGAGAGAACGAGGTGAAATAGGGTTCTAGGGTTTGGTCTCCTGCCCGCCTGAGCCAGACGCATGCTGGGCCGATGATCCGCCGTTCAATGGCTCAGATAAAATTCTACAATGGTTTGGTGCGACCGTGTATGCCACTCAGATGTACAAGTCTCGGTCCGCCGAGATCTGGGTAGTTCATTCGGATCAAGCGCCGATCGGACTGCTCCTCTTCGAGCCGACGTGGATGACTGAACCGTGGCTTTAATTTCTGCAAGATTGAGGCAATCATTGCCTGACGGCATAATCATTGTGCCATCGGCAATGATTGGCCACAGAGCACGAATCCAATCTCGAGCGGACAAATGGCAGCCCGATGTTTTTTTGCAGCTTTTTGATTTATTTTAAATATTTTAAACCTATTTTTCCTTAGAAAAATCATTTTTTGAAAGTTCGTTAGGGATGTTAAGCCCTATAGAACTGGCTCAAGCTAACCAAGAGGGGGGGGGGGTGAATTGGTATTTAAAAAAAATTCTTTTCACAAAGAAGTAAAATCTCATAAACCAAAATCACACCACAAGAAAAATAAGTGCGAAAATTTAAAGCGTGGAAGCAAGAAACAAGAACACAGAGATTTATAGTGGTTCGGTGAACTCGACCTACATCCACTCCCCCTCACAAGATCCTCTCTCTCTCCCTCTCTCTCTTTTTCTCCTCAAGGTCTTCTCAGGTCAAGGTAGCAGCAAAAGATTGTTCAAAATATTGAACAAGAGCCCTTAAATAGAAGAGATTCAAAGGAGCTCATTAATTGAAAGTTGCCGACAATATCGTCCAGGATGATATGCACATCATCCTAGCCGATCAGTACAAATCTCAGAAGATCGGCCAGAGCATCGCCATGAATGCAAGCTGAACGATTTAAAATTGGCTTGATCATCCAGGACGATCGCACGATCGTCCCGGTCGATCAGTATAAATCAGAGGAAAATCGTCCAGAGCATCGCCCTGAATTCAAGCTGGCCGATATTTATCGTCCAGGATAAACTAAGTTTTTTTGAACAGATCAGCCTGGCCGATCCTGAGATCGTCAAGGCCGATATGATTGTATCAATCATCCTTAATTACTTCCTTGATTTGTCTGATCAATTAAGGCATAATTATAAAATATTGTCCAGGCCAATCCAAAATCGTCCTGGCCGATTACCAAAAATACAGAATACCTTAATTGTTTATGGCGAAAATTTCTTTCTATTTTGAGCTTATCGTCCTGGCCGATACACGTATCATCCAGGCCGATCTGTTAATGATAGCTGCCTTAATTAAGAATCCCTGATTAGAATTTCTGTTTTAAGCCAGATCGTCCAGGATGATGTAAATGTCATCTTGACCGATTTGAGTAAAAATAGAATTTCTAAGTCTCTCAAGTGTGTGTGTGTAGGGTTACTTAGCATCAGTCTTTCTGAACATTATAAATAGACTCAAGAAGAGAAAAAAAGTACAAACTGACACAATCCTAACCTACACAATCTTGAATTGGCTTCGTTTGTTTGTCCGATCTTCGATTCCTGAAAAGTTAGAAGTAACATGTAGTCCAAGAGAATCAATAGTCTTTGTCAATCATCAAAACATAAGTCATGAAAATTGATTTGCAACAATCTCCCCCATTTTGATGATGGCAAAACACTATGAGAATAATCAGCAGTAAAAATTATGGGATCGACAAGTGTAAAAATATCATAAACTTCTTCCCCTTTTGACATATCAAAAAGGAGGAGGGAAGAAAGGAAAAAAAAAAGGCAAACCATAATTTTTTTAACTAAGGCATGAAAATAATGTAGTATTCAATGTGATTGATTTAAAAACATGTGGGTTAATGAGTTAATCAATCTCAATAATCCAAAGAATTGTAGAATATCCGGTCATGGTTACCCTTAGCTCAGACATTTTCTTAGGGTAGAATCGCCTTTTGAAATCAATGACCTAACTCAAAGAATTAATTGGATATGAGAAAAAGAATTGATCCATCACTTGGTTAAAGAAAAAATATCTTTATAAAATAATGAACCAAAGTAAATCTGTCACGATCACAAAATAATCGAAATCAAGCCTTTGAGAATCAAAACTTCTAAGTTCTAAAAGATTTAAATAGAGAGAATGCCTCTTATCAATTGAGTGACGTTTTACGCATCTTTTTATAGATTTTCAATTTGGCATCTTTGCGCTTCATTTGTTGGCATCATTAGCCTTTTTTTTTTTTTGCAAGCTACATTCGCTTTTATAATCTCTTAAAAAAATCTTAGTTGTGAGTATATCTTCTTAGATATTAGAGAATAGGAGCTCTCTCTTTAACATAAGAAAGAATTATCACAAATAGAATCAATAATCAAAGACAAGAATAACGAGGGATCTTGATGTGACAAAAAGACTTTAATCATTATAAATACAAGATAGATTTGCTTAAGCAAGCTTAAGAAAAGATCTTAATTTCATACATAATCTTTAATTTAAAATAGATTTTTGATTAGAAAAGAAAACTATACCACTAAAATAGGTTAGATAAAGAGACACAATCACAAAGTATTTTTACCATCTAAGAGATTAAGAGATGAAAAACACATTGACTACAAATTTTTAAAAATAAGGACAAGGAATATGATGTCATTTCAGCGATGATTTAAAAAAAATATAAAAGAAAGTAAAACACACCAAAAACTAAGAGCAAATAATAATAAAAAAAAATAATAGCAAAAAAAGTAACATAAAGATCAAGTTTCATGCATTTATGTCAATCACACCCAATCTGGTCTTTAAAGAACTGAAAGTGTCGAAGGCTAGTGGTTTAGTAAAGATGTCAGCCAGTTGATTTTCAGTTGTCATATGGTATAACTCAATGTCTCCCTTAGTCACATGGTCTTTAATGAAGTGATGCCTAATGTTAATGTACTTAGTCCTTGAATGTTGGATAGGATTCTTAGAGATGCATATGGCACTATTGTTGTCACAAAAGATTGAGATGGTTCCTACAGGTAATCCTAAATCCAATACCTGTTGTGTCTACCAAAGGACTTGGGCCACACAACTTCCAAAAGCAATATACTCAGCTTCAGCAGTGGAAAATGCAACAGAATTTTGTTTCCTACTAGACCAAGAGACCAAAGACTGTCCTATGAATTGACAAGTTCTTGAAGTGCTTTTTCTATCCACCTTGCATCCGGCAAAATTAGAGTCAGAAAATCAAATAATCTCAAAAGAAGTGTTGTATCTAGGGTACCGAATCCCTAAGCCTTGGGTCCCTAAAAGGTATCTAAAAATTCTCTTAACTGCAGTCAGATGTAACTCCTTAGGGTTAGCTTGAAATCTAGCACAAAGGCAAACACTAAACAAAATATCAGGTCGGCTCGCAGTCAAGTAAAGTAAAGATCCAATCATGCCTCTATACTTCTTTTGATCAACAGACTTACCACTTGGGTCCTTATCCAATGGAGCACTAGAAGTCATGGGAGTGTTAATTGGCTTAGCTTTGTCCATCTCATATTTCTTCAAAATGTCCTTTATGTATTTTGTTTGATTTAAGAAGGTTCCATCCTCCAATTGTTTTATGCTAAACCTTAAAAAGTAGGATAACTTTCCCATCAAACTCATCTCAAACTCTCTACTTATTGTTTTAGAAAAATCATCACATAATTTATTATTAGAAGATCCAAAGAGTATATCATACACATAAATCTGAACGATGAGTAAGTCATCTCCAACTCTCCTAAGAAAAAGGGTGGTGTATACGCTCTTCTTGACAAACTCCCTCTCTAGTAAGAATGTGCTAAGCCTCTCATACCAAGCTCTTGGTGCATGCTTTAACCCATATAAAGCCTTTTTTAATTTAAAAATATGATTTGGAAATTAGGAACTCTCAAAACCTGGGGGTTGTTCTACGAACACATCTTCTTTTATTTTCCCATGTAAAAAGGCACTCTTGACATCCATTTGAAAAAGCTTAAATCCTTTATAACAGGCAAAGGCTAATAGCACTCTAATGGCTTCCAATCTAGCTATAGGGGCAAAAGTCTCCTCAAAGTCTATCCCTTCTATTTGGTTATACCCCTTAGCCACCAATCTTTCTTTATTCCTTACCATCACTCCTGAATCATTCACCTTGTTCTTAAAGACCCACTTTGTGCCAACTACACTTTGTCCCTTCGGTCTTTCTATAAGCTCCCAAAAATCATTCCTAAAAAATTGATTCAATTCTTTTTGCATTGCTAAAATCCAAAACTCGTCAGTAAGGGCTTGGTTAATGGTGGTGGGTTCAGTCATTGAGATAAAGGCAGAGTGGTTCACCTCCTTCCTAAGTCCATGTCTGGTCTTAACTCCACTAGAAGGGTCTCCTAAGATCAAATCCTTGGGGTGACTTGTAGATTATCTCCAATCTCTAGGCAAAGTGTGAGAAGGTCCAACCCTTTCATCCAAATCAATATTTTCTACTCTTTGGGTGACTTCTCCTACTTCTTCATTACTTTGGTGTTCTACCCCCTTCCCCAAATTTTCTACTCCACTTGTAATCTCTCCAACATCATCATCTTCAACTCCAGATTTCCTAGGATCAGACTCATCAAATACTACATGGGTTATCTCTTCCACCATCAAAGTTCTCATTTTAAACACCCTAAAAGACTTACCAACACTAGAATATCCCAAGAATACTCCATCAGATTTAGGATCAAATTTTTCCAAGTGAGACTTCTCATTGTTGTGAATAAAAACCTTACAACCAAATACATGAAGGTGTGAAAGATTGGGTGTCCTACCTTTAAGGATCTCATAAGGTGTCTTTTCTAATTTGGCTCTAACATTTACCCTATTCAACACATAACAAGCTGTGTTAACCGCTTCAGCCCAAAAGTATTTTGGAAGTGAATACTCAGTAAGCATGGCTCTAGCGGCTTCCACCAAGTTTTGATTCTTCCTTTCAGCTACCCTGTTTTGCTGAGGGGTCCTAGGAGCTGAGAAATTGTGGCTAATCCCATTGTCCTCACAAAAATTACCAAATCTTTCATTCTCAAACTCTCCCCCTTGATCACTATGGATGGTCAATATCTCACAACCTAGCTTTTTCTGGATCAAAGTAGAAAATGTTTTAAACTCCTCAAAATACTCATTTTTATGTGAAAGAAATCTAGTCCAAGTGAACCTCGAGTAGTCATCAACAATCACAAATCCATAGACTTTCCCTCCCAAGCTGGCAGTGCTAATGGGTCCAAACAAATCCATGTGAAGGACTTCTAAAGGTCTAGAGGTGCTAATGTCCTTAATGGGGTGAAAGGTAGAGTGGACTTGCTTTCTTAGTTGACAGGCATCACAAAGGTGGTCTTTTGAAAACTTGAGTTTGGTGACACCTCTAAGTAGGTCTTTTTGGATCACTTTCCTAAGGGTTTTCATACTTGCATGACAAAGTCTCCGGTGCCACAACCTTGAATCACCAATCACTATTTTTAAGCAAAATGAAGCAGCACACTCAATGTTATTTAAATCAAGCATGTAGACGTTGTTGATCCTCTTTCCTTGTAAAATAGTATTGTTACTTAAACTTACAATGCATGAATTTGTAAAGAATTGCATGATGAAGCCTTTGTCACAGAGTTGACTGATGCTGAACAAGTTGTGCTTCAATCCATCTATAAGCAAAACATTTTCAATCATAAGGTTCTTGGAATTACCAATTATACTTGCACCTACCACCTTCTTGGTGGTATTGTCTTCAAGAGTAACCTTGCCTCCAGTCCTGAACTCTAGTACAACAAACTGATTGGCATCACCAGTCATATGCCGAGAGCATCCACTATCCAGGTACCACATACTCTCATGAGGCCTTTTGTGAGAGACCTCCTACAAAATTACCAAATGTTAGATTTAGGAACCCAAGCAGGTTTGGGTTCCTTCTTATGAAGAGTAAAATGTAATGCATGTGTGGTATGCTGTGGATCATGCACCTTAGGTCTCCATATCCAATGTGTACTATGGTAAACTGTGCATGTGTGTGAGATGTGTCCTAGCATGCCACATGAAAAACATCTAACTCCAGGAAAAAGATTTCTTAAGTGGTTTGAGTTATAATACCTCTTCTTAGGTTTTGGAAATTGATCAAAAGTAATTGTCATCCTTGTTTTCTTACATGTTTCTAGTTCATTTTGAATCTTTAAATTAGTGCTCTTTAAGACCTCATTTTCAATCCTCAAATTTTTCTCCATCTCTTTAGACTTCTTAAAATCAGATTCAAGTGCTGTGTGTGAAACTTTTAATGCATCATGCTTTTCAACTAATTCACAATGATTTTTATTTAACTCATCAAATTCATCAAGTAAAGTCATATGATTTGAATCAATCGTTTGATGGTCTTTAGTCAAAATTTCATGCTCTTTTTGTAGACTCAAGAATTCTAATTTCAAGATAGCATGTGTTTTCTTTAATTTCCTATATGATGCATGAATCTTTTCCGAAACTTTAAGGAGTTGGTCGTAGGAAAGTTCACATACCTCTTCTTGATCAAGATTATCGTCCGCCATTAAGCACAATTTTGATGTCTCATCTTCTGGTTCCGTCTCTGATGAGTCTGATGCAGAATCCGCCCAAAATGCTTTTTGTACTCTGATCTTGTCCTTCCTTAGCTTAGGTTTCTTCTCACCCTTTCATTTACTTGAGCGATCTTTAAGTGTAGGGCAATCAGTTCTCACGTGTCCTGGTTTCCTGCATTCATAACAAACAACATCAGAAGATCCTTTAAAATGTTTATGATCCTTACCTTTTCTCCAATGATGCTTTTTCTTCTTCATTTGAAAGCTTTTGAATTGCCTTGTGATGAAGGCAACTTCATCGCTCTCAGACACGAAAGAATCGGAGTCAGATTTATGCGCCTTCAGTGTAACTATTTTCTCCTTCTTTTTCTCACATGCATCAAGATTTTTTGATTCACCCCTTGCTTGTAAGCAATGAGTGAGTCAAGTAAGTTATCAATAGAATAAGTTTTCAAATCCTTACATTTAGTGATTGCAGTGATTTTAACATCATATGACGAAGGTAAGCATCTCAAAATTTTATTTACTTTTTCAAAATTTGAAAGTTCTCTTACTAAGACATGCAGTGAAGTAACTATCTGAGTAAACCAAGTATACATGTCAGAAATTGATTCATAAGGTTTCATACAAAAAAGTTCATAGTCATGTAAGAGAATGTTCAAACGAGATTGTTTTACTTCATTGGTTCTTTCATAAGTGATACACAATTTATCCCAAATTTCCTTACCCATTTTGCAAGTGGAGACACGCATGTAATACTCAGATTTTAAAGCACAGAAAAAATAGTTCAAACATTTTTACATTTAATTGAGCTAAATCTCTTTCATCAAAAGTTCATTTAGTAAAAGCAATTTCAGTTTTAACACCATTAATTTCACGAGAAGGTGGAGAATAACCTTCTTTGATAAGCATCCACATGCAATAATTAGTAGATTATAAAAATGTTGACATGCGGGTTTTCTAGAAATCAAATGGTAGGTTATCAAATAGGGGAGGTCGGGTAATAGAATACCCTTCCGTAGGGTAACGATTCCCAAGGTTAGCCATGGATCAAATTTCAAAAAGTTTTCAAACTTATTTTTTATGAATCCCACTCTGATACCACTTAAAAGTTCGTTAGGGATGTTAAGCCCTATAGAACTGGCCCAAGCTAACCAAGAGGGGAGGGGGGGGGGGGTGAAATGGTATTTTAAAAAAATTCTTTTCACAAAGAAGTAAAATCTCATAAACCAAAATCACACCACAAGAAAAAAAAGTGCAAAAATTTAAAGTGTGGAAGCAAGAAACAAGAACACAGAGATTTATAGTGGTCCGGTCAACTCGACCTACGTCCACTCCCCCTCACAAGATCCTCTCTCTCTCTCCCTCTCTCTCTTTCTCTCCTCAAGATCTTCTCAGGTTAAGACAGCAGCAAAAGATTATTCAAAATGTTGAACAAGAGCCCTTAAATAAAAGAGCTTCAAAGGAGCTCATTAATTGCAAGTTGCCAATAATATCGTCCAGGACGATATGGACATCATCCTGGCCGATCAGTATAAATCTAAGAAGATCAGCCAGAGCATCGCCCTGAATGCAAGCTGGCCAATTTAAAATTGGCTTGATCATCCAGGACGATCGCACGATCTTCCCGGCCGATCAATACAAATCAGAGGAAAATCGTCTAGAGCATCGCCCTGAATTCAAGCTTGCCGATATTTATCGTCCAGGAGTAACTAAGTTTTTTTTGAACAGATCAGCCTGGCCGATCCTGAGATCGTCCAGGCCGATATGATCGTATCAATCATCCTTAATTACTTCCTTGATTTGTTTGATCAATTAAGGCATAATTGTAAAATATTGTCCAGGTCAATCCAAGATTGTGTTGGCCGATTACCAAAAATACAGAATACCATAATTATTTATGGAGGCAATTTCTTTCTATTTTGATCTTATCGTCCTGGCCGATACACGTATTGTTCAGGCCGATCTGTTAATGACGGCTGCCTTAATTAAGAATTCCTGATTAGAATTTCTATTTTAAGCCAGATCGTCCAAGACGATGTAAATGTCGTCCTGGCCGATTTGAGTAAAAATAGAATTTCTAAGTCTCTCAAGTGTGTGTGTGTAGGATTACTTAGCATCAGTCTTTTTGAACATTACAAATAGACTCAAGAAGAGAAAAAGCAAAGTACAGACTAACACAATCCTAACCTACGCAATCTTGAACTGGCTACGTTTGTTCGTCCGATCTTCGATTTCTGAAAAGTTAGAAGTAACATGTAGTCTAAGAGAATCAATAGTATTTTTCAATCATCAAAACATAAGTCATGAAAATAGATTTGCAACATTATTTTGCTCCAAAAAATATGTGCAATATCTCGTTTTGCTTGTATTTTCATTAACTTTATTTTAAAATTATTTTTAAGTTAAAAGACTATGTATATTTAGAGATATTTTAAAATAGTAAAAATACTTTAAAAAATATTATTTTAATTATTTTTACTATAATATTATTATTTTAATTATAATATTAATAATTATATTATTTTAACTCATTTTGTCACTATTTTATGATTATTTATGATTATTATTATTATTATTATTATTATTATTATTATTATTATTATTATTATTATTACTATTATTATTATTATTATTATTATTACTATTATTATTTAAATTAAAAAAATGTTTTTTTATAATTAAGCACTATTATATTTACTTTAATTATTTAAATTATCTAAAGTATTCTTGATAATTAAGAGTCTACCATTACTATATCTTAAATTATTTTCGAAGTTCAGAAATTTGTTTGTTTTATTTTTATTATATTTAATAATTATTTTAAATATCAATTATTTCCAATTATCCATTAAATAACCTTTTATTAGCTTTTAAACTTCGAAAAATCGTACCTTTGTTGTTTTAAATCGGATTTTGGAGCGCCATACCTCGTTCTTTTCACAAAAATGTAAACTTTTTTTTTTAAATTATTTTCATTAGCTTATTCCTACTGTCCTAATAGATTTCCGTTTGGATTTACTTATTGGAGCTTTTTCCTATTGTTTAAATAATTTATTATGATAATTATTTTTAAATTAAAAAATTATTTTCAAACTATTTTGAAACCTCGATCTTATGGTCAGTGGGTCTCTCATATATTTATTTACTATAAATCGATTTATTTTAAATTACCTTATTTTCCAAAATCTATATATTTATATAAGTATTTTAAACTATTTTAAAATTACTTATAATTAAATCCCCTAATTTTGGGAGATCCACTATTCATAAAATTTTAAACTTGGATTCTATATGTGAAAAGCAAATCATGGGGAGTGGATTAGTGGATGGTTGAGTCACAATCATTCACTAATCCCTTCATTATTCGTACTCACTTTTTGTTTGTCATAGATTGCATGTGTAGGTGGCACCACGAGCACATAGTTTAGGCTCTCCTAGATCTAAGGACATGATGTGTTTACTACTTTTATATTTTTTCCATGCATTATTACCTTGAGGGTTAGTGTGAACTTCAGTTTAAACCTTTATAACATAGCGACACCCTAAGGACAAAAATTAAGGACCCATCTAGAAAACTTAGAAATTTTTTAAGGGCTAGGATAGATCACTGATTGGCATGAAAATCTTAAAATTTAAACTTAGGGATATCATAAACCTCCAAAAATTTTATAGGAATTTTTAGGGCTCTTTAGACCCTTTAATTAACCAATACAAATTTACCAGCTAAATAAGGCCCCTAGACATTCTAAAAATTACAATAAATCCACTTTAGAAATTAAAATTACCCATAAAACCTTGATTTGTTCAAAATCGAATCCTTGACCTTAGATAAAAAGGGTTCCCTAGTTTGACTTCAGGTTGACCCTTAATTTGACCATAGGTGGAAATTACCTTTTTGCCCCTAATAATTCATTAAAAATTATTAAAAATCCCAAAGTTTCACCAAACACTTAGGATCACTTTCTCAGGTCTTTTCTAAATTTTGGGAGTGATTCCAATCTTTTTGGGACTGATTTGGGTCAAAACCATAAAATTAGCCATTAATTGGGAAATTTAGAAATTCCCTTAAATACCCTAAACTTAGAAAATTCATAACTAATTGTAGAAAATTCCAAATTAGAAAATCTCACTTGCATTAGACTCCTATTAAGGTCTAGTATTTATTAAAAATATTAGGTTACCAAAAAATGGCCTAAATTAGAAAGTCAATTTTTTGGTCAAACACATTTCATTTAGGGGTCTGAAACTTAGAAAATTCATAACTTTGGATAGAAAACTCCGATTTTAGTGTACTACTGAACTAACTACTCCTCTTAAGATCTAGTATTTTTATAAAATATTAGGGGACTCAAACCAAGCTTATTTCTCATAATAACGTTTTGGACCCCCCTCAACCTAGAACCTAGGAGGACCAGGGACTTTCCAAATCTAGCTAATGCAATTTAAACTTCAAATACCACTACCCTATGTTTTCAAAACTAATAAAACAAATAAATTAACTAAAATAGATCCTAATTCATTAATATTTAAATTTTAATTAAAATTTCATTTTCTGGCCTATAACAAATCTGAACTATAGGCAATTTTAACTAACTACCCAAATTAGGATCTATCCAAGCCACACCAGCCATACGCACAAATAGAATGGTTTGCTAGGGCAAAACTTCTAGAATTATGCTATGCCGATGTTTATTTTAATTTTTCTGTGTGCCGGTGCTTTCCGTGGGTTTTCATTGCATGCTGTTTGAAAATGATTGATGTGTTTTCTTACTTTTTCTGCACTCTGTGGATGATGTGATGAGCGCTAGATTTACCCCAAGGTTAGGAACTCCATATATATATATATATATATATACTATTCTTTCGTGTACGTGGCCATGCTCAAGCTAATAAAAGGAGGGCACCATTATAATTTTTAATACTGTCTTATGCAGGTGCTTGCTCAGCCCCCCTAAATAAATGAGGGATAAATAAAAATAATCATAACTACTATAGGTGGACCACTTAGCCCTCATAATTAATAACATGGCTTGGCACAGCTTCAATGGATTGAGCCTTTTACTTTTTATATATAACTGCTTGGGATTTTTATTAGGATAACCATGCAGGTCCCTTAGAGTTTTTCTGCTTTTCAATTTATGTAAAACTTTGTAATAATAGTTAAGAGTTGTGAAAATAACTTTAAGTGTGGATATTCTTATCCAACTCGAATTCCAAAAGAAGAAGGCATCCATAAAGGGGAGAGTCTTCTTCCATTTGTGAGATTGAGTTGGATGGCTTTAGATATTCAAAGAGAAAAAGCAATATCCCCTATTAGGGGGAATTGTCTCTTCGTTTGGATATTTAAGCCACGACGGATCCAAGGAGTTCAAGAAAGAGATTTCTAAGGAGTCCAAGGAGAAAAGTTCCAAGGAGTCCAATGGACGAAGATCCAAGGAGTCCAAGGAGAGATGATCCAAAGAAGACTGAAGATCTGAAGACCAATATCCCACTCAAAGTCATTTGCGTCTGTCATAGGCTTAGAAATCTGGGTTATTGGCAGTGGTGCCCGGCCACTTTACTTTCTGCATATCTGAGTTGTAATAAGGAAAATTTGCCTATGGCCATTTAGTTGATTATTTTTTTGGATTTATATTGATGTGTTTACCTGATTGTGCATTAGAAATTATCTGCTTTTCTAGGTTTCTTTCTTGCATGCTGATTTTATTTTCGCATGGATTTTTATTGGGATATCTAAGGACTATAAAAATTCTTCTACTCATAACTAATTTTTAAAATTCTAAGTTTAAATAATATAGAAATCTAACGAACCTAGGAAATTGCTGGAATCGTCCGAGGTCGCATGCATAATACTGCATCCCTTTTTCCTTGCTACAAGACATCTCCCTGCCTGTGGGTAGATTCTGGATAATCTGGCCTATGAGGATGAAGTGCCGTACTTAGGGAGATCCAGTCTTTTCAAAAAATTATTTTTTATAAGTCTATTTTTAAAACTCTATAGCATTCATGATCTGACATTTCAACTAGCATACATTACATTAGTAATCAACTAAATAAAATTTAATTACATTAGCTAGGAGCATCTGACCCACATAAGTCAAGGACCACTTAGAAAACTCTCTAGAAGTCGGTCTTACTTCCAAAAACTATACCACCCACCCATCTTTCATAATTGACTTGATAGCATGGTTTTAAAGCGACTAGGTGGTTAGCTGGTTCCCCAATCCAGGCTAGGGTAACTCCAGGTTTTGTACTGTATTAGCTAGGACACAGGTCTTAGTGTTGCGTAGAACACTAAGCTCAATCTAGATTTAGGGTTCGAGGCTAATACACTCGGTCTCATAGTGTACCTTAAATAGAAGGTAGGTCCCTTCTTTTCAGAGACTCTAAATCCTACTTATTTACGTCACAGGATGACGCCACCTCCATCCTTTTCTCACGCATGTGATTGGATGCCTGACTTTTATTTTCTCTAGTTTCTGTTTAGTACCCTAAAGCATCTGAATGCTAGTGTGAACCACATATGCTGACTGAGCCTTTTAGGAAATTTCTTCCTTTTGAGTAGGAATTCTTACTCTATACCCCTATGCCAATTTCACTTTAGGAGAGGATAATGTATGATCCTTAATCGAAAGTTTTCTCGAGCTCCAGCCTGGGATGTAATTAATTATGGGGGCTTGTGCCCGTGGCAAACTCAGTCTCACATCTACTAAACCCCATCTAAACTTTTGTATCGGATAGGGGAAACCCGTGATTAGGTCGTGTATATTACTACCCATTGGGGTATATTGGCGACAGCCTCTAACCTCAATGGTTAGTCATATGCACGATCCAATCTATCCCTTCTAATTGACCCGTTCGCACGGTGCTTTTTCGGAGTTTCCATAGTCACTTTGTATCTAGTCTTGGTCTCAAATAATATTAATTTATTTTCATCTCTAGTCAAATATTTTAAACATCTACTATTCATGTACCATTCACTTTCTTTTCTTGCCAGCAGTGCCATGGCCCATTTCATGCCTTCCATCACTTTTAGTTTTGGTACATAAGCGCGAAAGACTCTCCCAGAGTCCCTTCTTGCTAGTCCGCCTGCTGGAGGGATCACTTTTGGTTCCTTCATGGACTCAGCCTTTGTCACTCTTGGCAGACCGACCCCGACGGAGGCTACTGCATTCTCTCATCCTCAGAGGAGAGGATGCGCAGCCATGCGCCCTTTTAGATGACCAGCTGCTCGACGGACAGCCCGGGCACCTACTCGTCTCGTTCCTGTACTTGCTCAGCCTGTGCGCCATGTGGCTAGGCGACCAGTGCCTAGGCCACTTCCTGTTCCACTTGTTCGACCTATGACAAGGTGTCCAGTGCCTACCGCTCCTATTGCGCAAGTTGCTCCGGCCCCTCAACGCTTGCAGCCTATCGCTGTTGTTACTCCCGCAGTTCTGGAAGAAGTACCTCGCGTTCGGGTTCCTCCTCCCACTTCCACTAGGAAGAGGGTGCCCAGACCGAGGTACCTTCGCCCTCTTCTGGACGTATTTTTATTTTTGCTCGGCTTTCTCACTCTGAGACTACCGTGCAGACCCCGTCACTTCTAGTTGTCCCCATTCCCCCTGCCACCCAGGTAGTGGGTTCAGATGTCCCTTCCACCTCCATCTCCGGCCTTGGGAGAAGGGCCCGGAGGGATAGGAATAGGAGGTTACATTTAGCTGCATCTGAGGCAGAGAGGCAGTAGATGGCTGAGGCGATAGCTCACTAGGAACTTGTTCAGAGGATGGTGTCTCCCAGACAGTGAAGACCACGACCAGTTATAGTTATACCTACTCCAGAGGTTCTTGTAGCTCCTGAGTTAGAGGCAGTCCAGGGAGGATGCTTCTCCCCGCTGACATACAGTGGGGACGAGGAGGATGTTGCCCGCATTGCTGTGGCCCCTCCTGCCGCCACTACCTTATCCCGGGTTAGGATCCCTAGGGAGGCTGGTGTTCGAGCCCTCACCTAGAGGATTCAACACATCGTCCGCCTAGCTCGTGGTAGGGGGCCTGTTAGTCGAAAGAAGATACTCTGATAAATTTCTCATGCGACTTTCCAATTACAGAGACAGACTGCAAGGAGACTTTATAATTGGCAGATGGGACAAACACCTCAATAGCCTGTAGTTCTAGTAGTTAGGCTGCCAGTAGTTGCTCTTGTGATTGGATGACGCCTATGTCGTCAAGGACGAAGACATCAATAGGAGCCTGCCCGACCTCAAGTCATTTCAGTAGTGTATGGCCCCAGAGCAGCCAATTGTCAGTATGCAGCCCCGCCGCAGGAGGTGGGTTTGGAGGCGTCGACAGGTAGACACCCCTTTTGACCCAATTTTGGTAGTTGAGATAGAGCCGTTGTTAGAGGCAGAGCGTCCATATGAGGTAGTTGATCAGATGGAGGTTGTGGCTCCTTCCAAATTTGAGGAGGTCCCGATGGTTTGCGATGATGGTTCAGTGCCTACCCCAGATAGATCGCTAGTACGAATTGAGATAGAGATAGCCTATAGCACTCATAGGATCACCTCTCTTATGAGTCCCTTCATAAAAGTGATGTAGCGATCATTTTTAAATGACAATGATACACTAGTGGATTCTAATGAGGATGTGAATGATACACTAGTGGATTCTAATGAGGATGTGCCAGTTCACTGAGTTTGTGTGGTTACTCGTAGAGGTCACTCAAATGAGAGAGAGCCCGAGGACCAGGATGAGCAGGGAGAGCTCGAGGTAGGTGGATCTCCTAGATCAATTGAAATGGATGTTATAGTCCTGAACCTTTAGGCATAGATGACAGAGATGGCCAGAGCTATGGCAGCCATGACAGCATAGTTTACAGCCTTGGGGGAGATGCCCCAAGTGTTAGGTGTAGCCATTGCCAGTACTTCTAGAGACCAGTCAGTTGTGCCTCCAGTTACACTAGACCACCTGAGAGTAGACAGGGTCCAGATAGCAGTGCCTGCAGAACCTTCAGTTGTTCAGAGTCAGCCAGCTCAGTTGTCAGAGGGTCAACTTCAGGATCTGATTGCCTAGAAGGTATAGTAGGCCATTTTCTCCAGGAAGACTGGCGAATCAGTTAGCAGAGGGCATTTTTACCTGATAGAGTATGAGTTGGAGCCCTACCCCCTTGGTTTCATCCCTCCTAGGTTCAGAGTGTTTGACGGGTTTGGGAACCTAAGGCAGCATGTGGCTAAGTACTAGGCCTTATGTTGCAATATAGGAGGGAGTGATCCATTGATGTTGAGGTTGTTCGTTATCACCTTGGTAGGGGTGGCATTTACTTGGTATGCTGACCTTCCCAATGAATCAATCCGAACTTTTGCAGAGCTGGAGCAGCTTTTCATGCAGAGGTTTGTCAGCATAAAGCACCGGATTATAGTTGGGGAGTTAGTAGTCACCTGACAGCGGCCTAGAGAGTCACTCACAGATTACATAGTTAGATGGAGGAACTTCAGTTTGCAGTGTGAGTCACAGCTACGCTCGCATGCATTTGAGATCCTTTTGAAGAACATAGACGGTCCCATTGCCCATACCTGAAAGGTTTCACCATTCAAACCTTTCAGAAGCTATTGACCAAGGTCACTAGCCTACAGGACAGCATACCCGATGCAGTCCCTCATAAGGTTGAGAGTCAGCCTTCATGCAGATCTCAGTAGCAGGAGTTTTCAGAGGCACCTCCACCAGGAGAGGGGAGGTACACAGTACACATGGACCACCAGATAAGGGCAAGAGACCCTTAGTCAGTTTAGTACCTCCATAGCAGTCACGCTCAGCTAGTCAGTCACACTCAGCTAGTCAGCCAGCAGTACAGCCTAGGACCTCCCATAGGATTCCAGAGAGTTAGCAGTACCTACAGGAGAAGATTAATAAGGAATATCCATTTAAAAGGGAGAGTGTGAAGAAAATATTTAAATTCCTTACTAAAAAAAGTATTTTAACATTTCCCAATAATAATAGAGTGGAGGAAGAGGGTCAGACTGAGCACCCACTCTATTGTCCTTACCACAGACACATTGAGCATGTGTTAGAGGACTGCAATGTCTTCAAGGACAGAGTTGAGAGGTTGATGGATACAGGATAGATACACCTCCAGGATAGTGACCTGGTGCAGCCCAAAGGCAAGGGCCCTCAGATAGGTCAGATGGTTTCCAGTCCCAACCACAGTCCCAATCAGAGTGACAGTCAGGGCAGTAGTGGTAGTTTACTGCAGAGTTCTGAGGGAGAATGGCAGTTAGCACTCTCCAAGAAGACCAGGAGGATGATAGATTGTGCAGTTCAGAGTTTAAAGGCAGTTGAGAGGAGACCACCACAGGCCAAGTCGACAGTTGCCACTGCAGTTACTACACCAACACTTATACCTTCTTCTAATTCTCTTTATGTTATAGTGCTTACTAAACATATTTTTTCTTATTCTGCTGTATGTAATAAGAAAATGTATGAAAGAGAAAAGTATGTTGTAACCTTAGAGGGGAATACAGGGATCCTTCCAGCACTTACGCTGAAGGACTTTGTTATCCCTTCATTTGATGAAGAAATAATAAAAGAAGGTGATTCTGTCTACTTCTGGTGTTCTACTTCTTCTTCTACTTCTTTTACTTCTAACTCTACTTCTACTTCTTCTAATACTCACACTTTTACTGCCTTATATGTTTCTTATGATATGAATGATTCTGGTGGAGTCTGAGTCTGAGTATGAAGATGAACCAGTCTTTATGATACCAGAGAGTGGATGTTACATGAATTCAGAGGATGAATCCGAGAACCCACTCCAAGTACTTTCCTTAGAGCTAACACCTGCCACCACCAGTGAACCAGAGGAATCTCCTGTTAAGGATAACTCAATATAAGAAGTTCACCTGCGTTTAGGGAACGTCCTTCCACCTAGGTTGGCTAAGAATATAAAAGATAAAAATATCATTACCTAGCAGGACGACCCTATCCCTTCCTCCCAAGAGCAGCTTTAAGAGAAAGGGAAAGACCCTCAGCTGGAGGTTGATTATAATATGTTGGCTCATCTAAGGATGATTCCATGTCTCCTTAGTGTCTAGGAAACTTTGATGTTGTCACCTGACTTAAGAGAGACACTAGTAAAAGCCTTGCTTGAACTAGAGTCCTATCAAGCCTTCTTTGCTTCCGACCCCACTAATGAGGCATGGCATTTATACAACACGCCATGTATCACCTTCTCTAGTCGTGATCTTCTTTTATGAAATACTGAGCACAATCGTTCCTTACATGTCACTGCTGAAGTCAATGGTTATGAGTTGAATAGGGTCCTCATAGACCAAGGGGCTTCAGTAAATATACTAACATATGAAACTCTGAAGAGTCTCTCACTAGGTCATTTGAAGCTCACTTCTGACAAGATTATGTTGAAAGGCTTCAATGACCAAGGCTAGTGAGCTCTAGGGTCTATCACCCTGCCTCTAAAGTTTGAGAATTTTCTAACTGAGGTAAAGTTTCATGTGATTGAGGCTGATACTTCATACAAGGCACTCTTAGGGAGGCCTTGGATCCATGAGTATGGAATGGTGCCCTTCACCTTACACCAATATATGAAGTTCCTGAGGAATGATGTTGAGTACACAATTCTTGGAGATACCCAGCCTTTTTTCATGCAAGAGATCTCTATGTACGATGATGCTGAGTACTATGTACCTCAGAAGGCTCGTAGAGCTCCAACTACTCAGTCACCAGTGATACCTGCTACTGTTATACAGGGTCCTATGCAGCCACCTGCACAGGGTCCTATACAATCATCAGTACAGGGTCCGTCACAGGTTAATATTGAGCCAGGTGTTTCCACTACCCATTCTGATAGAGACCATCTCAGTTAGCAGTGAGGCACGATGTTCCCCCTAGTAGAGGTAGGGGAGGTAGAGGTAGAGGGAGAGGTAGAGTTGTGATCCGTGAGCCACGGAACCACGACACTCGCACACCTCCTTCCCCTAACCTTTACACTTATTCTTTGACTATAGAGTCTGACTATTTCGATGATGAAATGATCGATATCCTTCAGCATCCAGTCACTTCACTACCTCCATATTCTGTTAGTTATGATTCATTGCCTACTTTTTGTAGCCATTTGATGCTTGAAGGTAGATTGATTATTGATATTAGCTCAGACGAGGAAGAGGACTTCCAACGTCAGACAATTACCAGACAACCTTCCCCCTATCAGATTACGGAATAGGAGTTGGGGATTTCAATCAAATATCTCCTGACACTCCTACAGTTGATGATGATAGTCCGATATGGGGTAGTGAAAATCCCATATCCCACTTATACGAGACTTTTTCACCGGCATGATCTGAGCGTCCCTTTGTACCCCATAGTATAGGTGCTCCACTGTGTCCTGGGAGCCAGGATCTAGAGGAGACCGCTATGCATATAGAGGTCAGGAGTGCCCCTCATTACTTTTCACCCACCGTAGATAGCTTTGTTGAGCGGGGTCTCGTTCGTTCAACTTGGCCTGACGAACAAGCTCTACAATAGGCCCGAGTTTGGCGGACTGATTTCCCTCAAGGTTTAGGAGGTGTAGGTTATATGAGATTAACTCAATCCAATAATACCAACATTCGTGCTATTTCCTATGCTTATCCAGTTGTTTGTCTTGCCGACAAAGAAGACCTGAATATTGAGGAAGATAGAATACTTGATGCTCCACAAGAGTTTGAAGATGGTGTCACTTCAGCCATGGACGAACTGTGTGAGGTAAACTTAGGCATTGAGTCAGACCCTAGGACTATTTTTCATAGTGCCCTATTGTCTGATTCAGAGGCTCAAGAATACATCAAGTTACTATCAGAGTTTAGAGACTGTTTTGCCTGGAACTACACCGAGATGTCTGGTTTTAATCCAGAGGTAGTAGTCCACAAGTTAGCCATTAAGCCTGAGGTAGTCCCTTTTAAGCAAGCACCTCATAGGATGAGGTTGGAAATTGAACAACAGGTGATCGCTGAAACCAAGAAGCTTATAGAAGCTGGTTTCATTAGAGAAGAGAAGTATCCCACTTGGCTTTCCAGCATTATTCCAGTTCGGAAGAAGAGCGAACAGATACGAGTCTGTATCAACTTCCATGATTTGAATAAGGTATGTCCTAATGATGGTTTTCCTCTCCCCATTCCTGAGATTATGGTAGATATAGCATCATACCATAGCATCTTTTCATTCATGGATGGTTCATATGGTTACAATCAGATAAAGATGGACCCCGAAGATGAGATGTTTACTGCTTTCCGGACACCTATAGGTGTCTTTTGTTACAAGGTGATGCCCTTCGGTCTCAAGAATGCCGGAGCCACCTATCAATGTGCCATGACTGTCATCTTTGATCAGATGATACATGAGCAAGTTGAATGCTATGTGGATGATTTGGTTGTCAAAAGTAAGGTCCGTGGAGATCACCTTCGAGATCTACGAATCGTTTTTGAATGCATGCGCAAGTTTGATTTAAAGATGAACCCTTTAAAATACGCATTTGGAGCCAGTGCAGAAAAGTTCTTAGGGTTTATAGTTTACTATCGTGGCATTGAGATAGACCCCTCTATGATCAAGATCATAGTAGGTTTAAAACCCCCTAAGAGTCTTACCTAGTTGAGGTCCTTTCAGGGTAAACTTGCTTTCTTACGGAGATTTATCTCCAATCTTTCTGGTAGGTGTCATCCCTTCTCTGCACTGGTGAAGAAAGATGCACGATTCCACTGGGATGAGAGTTTTCAGGAGGCCTTTGAGAGCATAAAGCGCTACCCGATGAACCACCCTGTCTTAGCTACACCTGTCCTGGGTAGACTGTTGATTCATACACTATGACCCTAGATGAGTCCTTAGGTGTATTGTTGGCTCAGGAGAATGAGAAAGGCAAGGAGAATGCCTTGTACTACCTCAGCAGGTGACTAATACCTACAGAGCTTAAGTTTCCTGGGATAGAAAAGCAATGTTTAACATTAATCTTCTCCATAAAGAAGCTCAGACATTATATGCTTTCACATAAAATCAATCTAATCTCTCGAGTAAACCCATAGCAGTACTTGATGACCCGTCCGACCCTTTCAGGTCATCTAGCACGATGGTCTATGATACTACTGCAATTTGATATTTCATTTGTTCCCTAGTGGGCCGTCAAAAGACAGGCTCTAGCTAACTTTTTGGCCGATCAGCCGATTTCTACTGATTCACCACTTAATGATGATCTACCTGATAAATTAATCTTGAGTGTGGATGAACAGGAGTCCCCTACTTAGGAGTTCTACTTTGATGGTGCGTCATCCGTTAAAGCTTCAAGTCCAAATGAAACTCCTACAATTATAGTAGGATTAGGCCTGATTTTTGTGTCTCATGAGGGTCATACTCTACGGTACTCTTATAGTTTATCAGAACATTGTACTAATAATAAAGCTGAGTATAAAGCTATGATTTTGAGGCTAGAGTTAGCCATTCAGATGAGTCTTACGTGGGTGAAGATCTTTGGAGACTTCCAGGTGATAATCAATCAAGTGGCTGGAATCTACAAAGTACTTAAGCCTGAGCTCATTCCATATCATAATAAAGTAATAGAGCTCCTATGTTTAATACCAGAAGTAACTTTGGCCAAGGTTCCTAGATCTGAAAATAAAAAACAAATGCATTGGCCAAGTTAGCAAAATAATTAACTGACCTACTGGAAACCCAATATTTATTGTTGTCTAGTATCGTCAAGCTCTGTGCCCCGCAGACTTGTCTTCTCCCAATCATACCCTTAGAGTGTTTACTATTGATGAGGAGTTAGATTGGAGAGATCCCTTCATAGAGTATTTATGATAGGCTTCCAGATGATAAGTCTCTCACTGCTCAAATTAGAAAAAGAGCCTTATTATTCGCCTATGTAAATGAAATATTATATCGATGCTCTTTTGACCAAATGTGATTGAGATGCCTGAGTAAAGAAGAGGCTAGTAGAGTCATGAGTGAGATACACGAAGGTCTTTGTGGTGCCCATCAATCTAGACCTAAAATGAAAGGCAGAATTAAACATCTTAGCTACTACTGGCCGACTATGATCCACGATTGTATGGAGCACGCTAAGAGGTGCCACCAGTGCTAGATTCATGGCACGGTGATTCACCAACCCCTTAATTCGTTGCACCCTACTATTTCTTCTTGGCCATTTGAGAGCTGGGGCATAGATGTGGTGGGTCTTATAGACCCTCCTTCCTCTAAGGTCATAGATTTATTTTGGCCGCCACTGATTACTTCTCTAAGTGGGCAGAGGCTGTCCCACTTAAGGAAGTTAAATCAGAAGATGTTTATTTCTTTAGTGTTCTACGCTGTATAATCTCAGATAACGGCCCATCCTTTAGAAGCACCAAAATTTCCAGATTTGCCCGCTGCCACAACATCAATTGACGATACTCCTCAATTTACTACCCAAAGCCAATAGCTTCACAGAGGCATTTAATAAGACTCTTGTGCAACTGATAAGAAAAATCCTTGTTGCAAATAAGAAAGAATGACATGATAAGTTACTTGAAGTATTATGAGCATAAAGGACTACCTACCGTACTCCTACTCAGTCCACCCCGTATGCTTTAGCTTTTGGGGCTGAAGTGGTCCTCCCACTTGAGGTCGAGCTCCCCTCACTGCGTGTAGTAGTTAGTTACAATCTATATGATGAAGATAATGCTCGACTAAGGTTGGAAGAACTTGATGGTTTAGATGAGCTTCGCTTACGAGCTTATCAATGCCTTAAGCTATGCAGGTCCAAATGATACGGCACTACAAGCGCCTTGTTAGACCCTGTGCTTTTTGGGTAGGTAAGTTAGTTCTTGTTTTGCATAGGCCTATCATCTCGCACCGTCGGCGAGGGGGTAAGTTTGAGCCTATTTGGGAAGGCCCCTTCACTGTAGAGCAAGTTTATAAAGGTGGTTCCTACCTACTTATTGATGTAAATGGCATTCACCCAATGCCTGTCATCAATGGGCAGTACTTGAAAAAGTATTATGCCTGAGTCTAGTACTTCACAGGGGAGCCTCCCTACCGCATGTAGATATCCATCTGTATATGTAGCTCCTAAAAGGGTCCCTCTTACTTTTCAGCAGTCTGTGTGGCTACGACGATTTTCCCTCTACCACGCGACGATTACTTTGAAAAGTATAAGGCTATCCTTAGAGGTGATACACTAATATGCCATAGAGATGTGTTGTACTTTTTGCCTATGCGCAGCAATCACGTTGGTGTCATCGCATAGATTTTTTTTTAGTTTATTCTCCCTTTGTAGGGCTTAGTCCCCCAGTTTCACCTACCACCCCAGGTGTGGTCTGGGACATCAAAACCAATAGTCCAAGTTTTGTTTGAGAAGTTATACTAGATCTACACCCACATATGTTAGTTAGGTGTGGTGATGGAGGTCCACTATTTTTACTCTAGTTTCTTTTTCCTATCAGCCATAATCTTATAGATGTAGCCTTTAGTCAATTCATATGAGTTGAATGTGAACAGGAATGTCAGAGTCATTAGTTTAGACTCTTCTAGAGATAGGATACTGGTCCATACCATCCTATGCCAGTCAGAGGTGGTAGTGTTGATCCTCTATCCTGATTATGATTTCAGTGATACATTAATTTCAAAATAATTGTGCTCCCCAATTCATTCATATGAGATGAATGTGATCTGGGTTATAATAACTAAATGTTTACTTCTTTACAAGATCCTATTAGATCTCTTTCCCAGTTTGGTTCATGTGGCGAACATGATCTAGGTTATAAAAATTATTCACTATCACCATTTAAAAATTTATATGTGATAAAAGAGGGAAGCTTTTAGTAGAGCAAAATCGGTTACACTTGTCACAGGAGGAACCTGATAAAACTCTCTAAGAGCCTAAATTCCCCAAAATTTCTCTTTCTTCTCCCTTGAAACACTTTGATGAGCTCTTCAAGGTTGAGTTGACACTTAGTTGGTTATAAATCTCTATGATTTTAAAATGCTTTTCTTTGCTAGTGATGTAGTACATTGAGTTTTAGATATCTCCATCACTACCTTTTAAGCTTAGGTCTTTTTGAGGAAAGAACGCCCCCTCTATTTCCCTCTTTTAGTAGCCTACTATCCCATTCATACGCTGCTCTAAGCTGCCAGAGTGGTTCTATGAATGTTGTAGTGTTACTTTCACTTCGAACAGGGTCTTACCTGATTAGGGTAGGTGTTACTACTGTGACCTTCTGATAATCATAGATTTCACTCATGATTATTATACTAGGTGTCAGGTGTACTCTCTTGTCACCTCAGAGTTGTTTCCTTAGTTTTGGTGTAGTACATCTATTCTTAGATGTTTGCATTACAACTTCAAGAGCTCTGATCTTCTAGTAGAAGATAAGCTCCTTAGTTTCTTTACTCACCCTTTTCTATATTCATACCCTACTCTTAGCTACTGGAGTAGCCCTATGAATGCTGTTGGATTGTTTTCACTTCTCACGGGGTCCTACCTAATTATGGTAGATGTCACCGTTATGACCCTTTTTGGTAATCATTGATTCAACTCATGATTACTATCTTCGGTAGTGAGGATGTCCCCTTACTACCTAGAGTTATCTCTTGCGATGTAGTACATCTATTCTTAGGTGTTAGCATCACAATCTCAGGAGCTCTGATTTTTTTAGTAGAAGATCAACTCCTTGGTTTATTTACTTACCTACCCCAACATTCATACCGTACTCTTAGCTGCTAGAGTAGTCTGATGAATGTTGTTTGGTTGCTTTTACTCCCCACAGGGTCCTACCCGATCAGGGTAGATGTTACCACTATGACCTTTTGATCTTTGTTTAATCTTATTCATGATTGTTGTCCTCAGGTAGTGAGTGTGTCCCCTTTCTACCTAGAGGTTCTTTACTTGTAGTGATGTAGTATACCTTGCCTCAGATGTTAGCATCACTACTTTGAGAACTTTGATCTTCTAGCAGAAGATAAGTTCTTCTACTCCTTTCCGTGACCTATCTCACCATTCATACACTAATCTTTGTTATTGGGTTAGTCTTATGAATGTGTTGAGGTCACTTTTACTTCCCACAGGGTCCCACTAATTTATGTGGGTGTTACCGCTGTGAGCTTTGTTCTACTCATAATTATTGTCCTTAGTAGCAAGCGTGTTTTCTTGCTACTTTGGTTCTTTATCCCTTACTTGGTGATATGGGGCATCGTGCCTTAGGTGCCACCATCACCTCCTTCTCAAGCTTTGATTTTCTACTAGAAAGTCAGCTCTTTAGTTTTTTATGCTACTAGTTTTCCCATTGAGACCCGACTCTTAGTTGCTAGAGAGGTCATTTGGATGTTTTGATACTCTTTTCACTTCTTACAGGGTCCCCATCAATTAGTATGGGTTTACCACTGTAGCCCCCTTGAGGGTTATTTTTACTAGGCTTAGCCCTACTTTTAGTAGAAGAGGTACTCTACTTCAGATAATTTTTTTTACTTCGTTGGAATGAGTTACCCCTTTTCACACTCTACTGAGGGTGTATCTCTTCCAGCTTTATTTAGGAGACATCATCCTGATGTATTCCTTCCCTTTTGTATAGGGTTAGGGTTCCCTAGGAGATCCTGATAGCATTTGGATACTTATGACCATGAAGATTTATCCTCTACCATGTGGTTACCAGAACGCTAGAAAGAATTCCATAGATGGCTCTACCCTTAAAATTACCTCATTTACTTACTCTTTTCTCCATCGCATCCCTACACAAATCCGTGTCAGGCTGATGTTTAGGTGACTTTTACCTCCTATAATGCTGTTCAAAATGAACATATAGGTAGTTGGTATTACTTGGTAGAGAGGACCTGACAGAGCACCTGGTAGGTATTCCTCGCCACTCTTCTGATTGTCCTATTATGATCAAGCAGGCATCAGAACCTGACTATTTATTCACTCAGTTGAAATGACTGAGTGGGTATTGAGCCCTTCTTCATTTGTAAGATCGAGCTGGTGGAGTAGATATTGAAGCTTACCTGGTTAAAGTGAAGCTTTAAAGGTATCCCTTACCACTTCTCTTTACTTTGGATGTCTTGTAAAAGACTAAGCAGGCTTCCATTTCATGGATTATGAGCTTCTTGCTGAGGTCAGAAAAAAGTAGTGGCCACCCCAATCCACTGCTCCGAAAGGTGTAGGAGGGGCGGGATCATTTTCACCTTCTACCCTGTCGCCTAGATACGGCCTGACAGGGGGTTGGTTTTACTTACCCGTTGAGTGAGCCCGACAGAGTCCTTGGGAGACATCATTCCTCAACACCCCTTTACCCCAAATCTCCTGTAAAAGACTAAGCAGGCTTCTATTTCGTGGTTCATGAGTTTCTTGCTGAGGTTAGACAGAAGTAGTGGCCACCCGAATCCACTATTCCAAAAGGAGAAGGAGGGGCGGGATCTTTTCACCTTCTGCCCTGCTATCCATATACGGTCAGACTGGCAGTTAGTTTTACTTACCAGGTTGAGAGAGCCCGACAGAGTCTCTGGGAGGCATTCCTCAACACCCCTTTACCCCGGATGTCCTACAAAAGACTAAGCAGGCTTCCATTTTGTGATTCATGAGCTTCTTGCTGAGATCAGACAGAAATAGTGGCCACCCCAATCCACTATTCCGAAAGAAACAGGAGGGGAGGGATCCTTTTCACCTTTTACCCTGCTGCCCAGATATGGCCAGATAGGTAGTTATATTTTTTACTTACCAGTTGAGCAAGCCCGACAGAGTCCCTGGGAGGCCTTCCTCAATGCCCATATACTTCGGATGTCCTGTAAAAGACTATGCAGGCTTCCATTTTATGTCTTCTTTACTTTTGCTGAGGTCAGATAGGAGTATCGAGTCACCCCAATCAACTGTTCTGAGATGAGCAAGAGGGGCGGGATCTTTTCACCTTCTACCCTGCTGTTTCGACACGGACAAGTAGGTAGTTGACTTTACTTGGAAGAGAGAGCCTGATAGAGCACCTGGAAGGAACGCCTCGCCTCTTTCCCTAAGTGTCCTGTTCTGATCAAACAAGCACCAGATTTTATGACTCCCTTTATTTTTCGTCTTGAGTTGGTCAAGAAAATATCTAGTCACCCCAATCCACTGTTCTGCGATGAGCAGGAGGAGATGGGACCTTCTCACCTTCTATCATGTTATTTGAAATGAACAGAGAGGAAGTTGGTTTTACTTACCTGGTAGAGAGGACCTGATAGAGCACCTATCAGGAACTCCTCGCCACCTGTTTCCTTGAGTGTCTTATTTTGATTAGGCAGACACCAGGTTTCGTGATTCCGCTATTTGCTGACTCGATTTGGTCAGGCAGATACTGAGTCACCCCAATCTATTGTCTTGAGATGGGTAGGAGGATATGGGACCCTTTCACCTTTTATTATGCTGATTCGACATAGTCGGTATACTTTTACTACCTTACTTTTGGTTCTCCTCTTGGCTCTGCCCCTGCTACAGGGTAAGGCCAGGGGAGAACCACTATACCTTTTTCACCCTTGAGGTGATCATTACCTTTTGGTCCTCTCTTCAGCTCTACCCTTTCCATAGGATAAGACAAAGAGAGAAACCTTCTTACTTTTTCACCCTTGTGGTGACCCTTACCTGTGGTTCTCTCTTCAGCTCTGCCCTAGCTACAGGGTTAGGCTAAGAGAGAAACCCTTTACTTCTTTTCACCCTTGTGGTGATTTCTACTTTGGCTCTTTCCCTGTCTCTACCCTTGTTGAAGGGTAAGACCAGGAGGAGACCCTACTACTGGTTCACCATGTTGTTGGAACCTTACTTGTGCACTGCTACTTTTCACTCTATCCTAGGCTCTACCCTAGCTATAGGGTAAGGCCAAGAAAGGTGTTCTCTACTCTTTTCTACCACCCTTCTGATACTATTTCACTTGTGTTACTCACTCTACTTTGTTTTTGGCCAGTCAACGCCAACACGAGCGGTTCACTAGTTGTTCGCCACTCCTGTTGGGGGTCCGTTTGTTGACATACGTTTTCTCCCAAATAAGGTCAAAGAGTTGACCTTGACAAATTTGACTAGGTTAGACCCCAGGGCCCATCCCAATGGGTTCATGGAGTCAAGACAAGTGTTTTGGGCTCAGACTCATGCCCTGGGTCAACTTGGTTGACCAGGTCAACTCCGGTTAACCCAATTGGCCTTAATGAGCCTAATTCAATTTCAAATCCATTTCAAGAGCTCATGAGCCCAATCCACCTCCTTTCTAACCTAATTGACTGGTTTGATCAAGTCAAACTTTGAATTGGTTAAACCAAGTCATAAATAGTTCAAAATGACTTATTTATGCCCAATTAAGGCCTATTTAATTCCCTAATCAATTCCCTTTGGTTTTAAATTTCAAACCATGGCTTAATTAGATGAATTTCCCTCCAAATCACCTGGTTATTCGTTCCCAACCATCCACCTTAGGTTTAGGGTCCATAAATATCAAAAATTTGATCTTTTTTTGGTCTTTTTGCTCTTGGCCTTTCTAAAGACGATCCTGGCCTCTGAGATTTTGTGAGAGCACTCCCATAACCCCCCTCCACACTTTCCAAGTAGATCTCAATGAGCCCAAGCCGCCTCCGGTGATCCTCCGACGATTCCAAGGTCTAAACATCCAAGGCTTTGTTCTACTCGATCCGGAGCTCGTTTGATCGAGGATTCAAGAGAGGAAATATATGAGGATAATCTACAAGTGCAACCGTGTCAAAGATTCGAAGATCCAACGATAAAATCACTTGAATACTCTTAGAATAGCTCACATTACATGGATCTAAATAGCTTTTCAAAAAGCTAATTATTTTCCAAACAAACAGTCCCCCATAATTTATGTTCATGCCTAGTGTCTAGATTTAAAATTTTATGAAATTCCATCATGTAAATCGAGAGAACGAGGCAAAATATGGTTCTAGGGTTCGGTCTCCCACCCGCCCGAGCCAGACGCGTGCTGGGCCGTTGATCCGCCGATCAACGGCTCGGATCGGGTTGTACCGCAGTTTGGTGCGACCGTGTATGCCACTCAGATTTATGGGTCTCGGTCTGCCGAGATCTGGGTCGTTCATTCGGATCAAGCGCCAATCAAACGGCTCCTCTTCGAGCTGACATGGATGAGTAAACCATGGCTTTCATTACCGCATGATTGCGGCAATCATTGCCTGACGGCGCAGTTATTGCGCCGTCGGCAATGATTGGCCGCAGAGCACGGATCCAATCCCGAGCAGACAAATGGCGGCCCGACATTTTTTTTTGCGGCTTTTTTATTTATTTTAAATATTTTAAACCTATTTTTATTTAGAAATTTCACAGAAAATTCATTTTTGATCCGAAAATTATGCACAATACCTTGTTTTGCTCGTATTTTCATTACCTTTATTATAAAATTATTTCTAAGTTAAAATACTTTATAAATTTTGAAATATTTTAAACACAGTAAAAATACTTTTAAAAAAAATACAATTTTAATTATTTTTACTATAATATTATTATTTTAATAATATTATTAATAATTATATTATTTTAACTCATTTTTGTCACTATTTTATGATTATTTATTATATTTATTATTTAAATAAAAAAGGTATTTTTATAATTAAGCACTATTATATTTACTTTAATAATTTAAATTATCTAAAGTATTCGTGATAATTAAGGGGCTGTTTGGTTGCCTGCAAAGTAAACGCAGTGTAAAGTAAATGCAGTGTAAAGTAAATGTAGTACATTCTAAATACTTTGAAGTTGTTTGGTTGTGTGCAAAGTAAACACAAGAGAACTGTTTCTTTTGTTTGGTTAGATATATTCAAAGTAAAGTAAAAGCAGTGTATTTGTAATATTTTTTTGTCATTATAACTAGTGTATTTATAAAAGCTGTTATAAAATTTTTTGAAATTATATGATATAATATTTTTATTTCTCTCACTCTTTCGTGTATTTTTATAAGATAACAAATCTTATATGCAAAGAAAAATTCAGATGTTCTCTCAATAATTATAAACTGTTGAGCACGTTATATTTTTCCTTTGATATCAAAGAAGAAATCAAAGTAATTTTGTGGTTCCTAAACAAAACTTCTTCCACCCTAAGCTTTTCAGAGTTCGTTTCCCTCAATCTCTTCTCCTACCCATCCATCTATAGACCCCACTCCAAGTCAAGATAACTTCCAACCCCACCTTTCTTGCTTCACGATCCCAAACCCACAAGCTGAAGCCTGTCTCCAAGTTGTAAATCCCTTCAATCTCCATCCAGATCTGCTCAAAGCCCGTCACTTTCTCCTTCCGCTACTCCCTCATAGTGCTCTCCATCCACAACAGCTGATTGAGGCCTCTTACCTTTTCTCACCAGTCAAAATCCCCAACAACAACTTCTCAAGAAGCTTCAGACGCAGGAGTCTCCTGCACCTGCAACTAGCCGAGCAATCCTTGCTCACTCTGGTTGCCGAAATCCTCCAGGTCTTCGTTTGAGCTACCATCCTCTGCTCCACCTAAAATTATAAAGAAAAGCTCTAAGAATTTAATACATAACAACCGAAGAACTACAGAGCACTTGAAAACTTAAAATAAGGTTAAAAATCAGAGCTCATCTCCACTTCCTCTATACAAATTTTACTATGCTTTACATGAAACAAGCTTATTTCCATCAAATAAAAAGAAGAACCTTTCCCCTGCCTTCCAAACCATTGAAAAACTTAAGAAAAAAAAAAACCATTGATCCATCAGAGAAGAAGAGCTCTGCTTCAAATGATGAAGGTCATATCATTGAGCCTTGATAAATGGTTCCAGAAAATTGGGGAAGAAGAAGACCTTACTATAGCAGTACGAAGCAGCTGAAGCTTGGAAACAAGAAGAACAAATCGTCGGCATGGAGGACTGATGGGATGGGAGAAAGGGGGGCAATCGCCATCACGAAACTCGCCAAGACACACGGAGCAGTCGGCATTGCCGCCGCCGCCGCTGCCGCAGGTGATGTACGACTGCGTGGGAATGGAGATGATTGTAGATTCATCAAGTCCGACGGTGTGAATGCGCCACATGCGGTAATCTGCCTCGGAACCGTCAGCCGGGAGTTCGTCTCCGGCGGCTAACGAGGACGGTGTAGTAAGTGAGGATGAGGAAGAACGCTGCGGCGGCCGTGCAGAAGTCAAACGAAAATGAAGGAGCCGAAGAAGCCTATCGTGCAATGAAACCGAACAGCACGATGAAGCTTTCCTTCCTTCCGATGAGTTTGTAACGCGCTCGTATTGAGTGGGTTTCTAATTCACGCAAAATAGCCTTCCTAATACACTCCTAATACATCCAGTGGTTTTTTTTTTGGCTCCGCTCAAAATTACCCAAACAACCAAATATAATAAATACAGGTAATTATTTTACTTTACACTCCTAATTCAGGCAACCAAACAGCCCCTAAGAGTCTACCATTACTATATCTTAAATTATTTTCAAAGTTCGAAAATTTTTTTATTTTATTTTTATTCTATTTAATAATTATTTTAAATATCAATTATTTCCAATTATCCCTTAAATAGCCTTTTATTAGCTTTTAAACTTCGAAAAATCATAACCTCGTCGTTTTAAATTGGATTTTGGCGCGCCATACCTCGTTCTTTTTAGAAAAATGTAAAATTTATTTTTAAATTATTTTCATTAGCTGATTCTTACTATCCTAATAGATTTTCGTTTGGATTTGCTTATTGGAGCATTTTCCTATTATTTAAATAATTTATTATGATAATTATTTTTAAATTAAAAAATTATTTTCAAACTATTTTGTAACCTCATTCATATGGTCAGTGGGTCTCCCATATATTTATTTACTATAAATTGATTTATTTTAAATTACCTTATTTTCCAAAAAATATATATTTATATAAGTATTTTAAACTATTTTAAAATTACTTATAATTATATCCCCTAATTTTGGGAGATCCACTATTCATGAAATTTTAAACTTGGATTCTATATGTGAAGAGAAAATCATGGGAGAGTGGATTAGTGAATGGTTGAGTCCCAATCATTCACTAATCCCTTCTTTGTTCGTACTCACTTTTTATTTGTCGTAGATTGCATGTGTATATTGCACCATGAGCACTTAGTTTAGGCTCTCCTAGATCTAAGGACATGGTGTGTTTACTGCTTTTATATGTTTCTCATGCATTATTACCTTGAGGGTTAGTGTGAACTTCAGTTTAAACCTTTATAACATAGCGACACCCTAAGGATAAAAATTAAGGATCCGTCTTGCAAACTTAGAAATTTTCTAGGGGCTAGGATAGATCACTGATTGGCATGAAAACCTTAACATTTAAATTTCGGGACATCATAAACCTCCCAAAATTTTCTTGGAATTTTTAGGGCTCTTTAGACCCTTTAAATAACCAACCCTAATTTATCGGTTAAATAAGGCCCCAAGACCTTCTAAAAATTAAAATAAATCAAATTTTGATCAAAAAATTACCCATAATACCTTGATTTGTTTAGAATCTGATCCTTGACCTTATATAAATAGGCTCCCTAGTTTGACTTCAGGTTGACCCTTAATTTGACCATAGGTGGAAATTACTTTTTTGCTCATAATAATTAATTAAAAAATATTAAAAATAATAAATTTTCACCAAACACTTAGGATCACTTTCTCAGGTCATCCCTGACTTTTGGTAGTGATTCCAATCTGTTTGAGGCTGGTTTGGGTCAAAATCATAAAATCAGCCCTTAATTGGGAAATTTCGAAAATTCCCTTAAATACCATGAACTTAGAAAATTCATAACTAATTATAGAAAATTCCAAATTAAGAAAACTCACTTGAATTAGACTCCTATTAGGGTCCAATATTTATTAAAAATATTAGGTTTCTAGAAAATGGCATAATTAGAAAGTCAACTTTTTGGTCAACCACAGTTTATTTAGGGCCTTAAACTTAGAAAATTCATAACTTTGGATAGGAAACTCTGATTTCAGTGTACTATCTGGCTAACTACTCCTATTAAGGTCTAGTATTTTTATAAAATATTAGGGGACTCAAACCTAGCCTATTTCTCATAATGACATTTTTGCCCCCTTCTCAACCTAGAACCTAGGAGGACTCGAGACTTTCCAAATCTGGCTAATGCAATTTAAACTTCAAATACCACTACCCTAAGCTTTCAAAATGAATCAACCAACTAAATTAACTAAAATATATCCTAATTCATTAATATTTAAATCATAATTAAAATTTTCTTTTCTGGCCTATAACAAACCTGAAATGTTGGTAATTTTAACTAACTACCCAAATTAGGATCAATCCAAGCCACACCTGAAAGTTCGTTAGGGATGTTAAGCCCTATAGAACTGGCCCAAGCTAACCAAGAGGGTGGGGGGGGGGTGAATTGGTATTTTAAAAATTTCTTTTCACAAAGAATAAAAATCACATAAACCAAAATCAAACCACAAAAATAAATGCGGAAATAAAAGTGCGAAAGCAGGAAAATAAGAACAAATAAATTTATAGTGATTTGGTTAACTCGACCTACGTCCACTCCCCGGAGATGCCCTCTGAGTATTGCACTACAAACGTGACTCTCCTTTAGCCCCCACAGCTAGGCGGAGAAGCCTTTACAAAGCACCTCCTTTTTGCCACCCCGGCAAGGCAGAGAACCTACCTCCTTTTGCTTACTCTTGAAGCTGGCAGAGAACCATAACCAAAAGCTAACTCCTTACCTCTATCGACCCTTCCACGGATGAGAAACTCTAGACGAAGAACAAGCAGAGCGATCCTTGAAGCAACCCTTGGGAATCCCCTTACAAGCTCCCCCTCACAAGATCCTCTCTCTCTCCCTCTCTCTCTTTCTCTCCTCAAAGCCTTCTCAGGTTAAGGCAAAAGCTAAAGGTCATCCAAAATGTTGAACAAGAGTTCTTAAATAGAAGAGCTTCAAAGGAGCTCATTAATTGCAAGTTGCCGACAATATCGTCCAGGCCGATATGGACATCGGCCTGGCCGATTAGTATAAATCTCAGAAGATCGGCCAGAGCATCACCCTGAATGCAAACTGGATGATTTAAAATTAGCTTGATCGTCTCAACTGTTTGAAAAGTTGCTATTTGAATGATTTATATTTGTGCAACTTATGTAGTTTTGATGATTCCAAACATTATTGTTCAAATGTATAGTTATCTCCTATCAATTTCAGAAGATTTGCACTTGCTCTTGTGTGTACTAACATTTCAGGAAAATCAGACTCCAGACCACGAAAACTTCAAATCAATTTCAACATGAGAAATTTTGTTTATTTGAAGTTTGTCTTTTCTCTGAATTAATTTTGAAAGGGAGTGATTGTAATTGAGTGAATAAAATCTTACACACACAAATAAGGAGATCTTGAAATTCTATACTGATCGTACAGGACGATATTTATCGTACTGGACGATCTGTCAGTTATCTCCTATAGAGCATTTGGAACGAGTAGGAACTTGCTTTGAAAAATTTTTCTAAGTCCTATTCGTCCAGGACGAATTTTAATATCGTCCCGGACGAAGGGTTCTCTGTAAAATTTCGTCCAGACAAATTTTACCATCGTACGAGGCGACCAGCTCTCTGGAAAAATTTCGTCCAGACGAAAATAATTATCGTACCGGACGATCAGCTCTCTGGAAAATTTTCGTCCAGACGAAACCAAATTATCGTCCCCGGCGATTGGTCCTCTGGAAAATTTTCGTCCAGACGAAATAAATAATCGTCCAGGATGATCGGCTCTCTGGAAAATTTTCGTCCAGACGAACATATTTTCGTCCAAATGATAAACCGACTTAGGACAGTTTTCAGCAGTTTCTAGAACCGACCTTGTAATAGTCGTTCGTACTGGACGAACCTAGTTTGTACAGGACGATCAGCTGTACGAAGTCATTTCATACACATATACAAATTGGGTCGTTTCAGATCGTTTAAGTAAAATCGTCCAGGACGATCCAGGATTGTACGGGACGATCCACTGCGTACAGAATTGAAAATATGCAGTTTTTGGGTGGTTTTTCATGTCTTTTGTATAAATAGTCCAAATTAGACTGCCACCCAATCTTTTTGTCATTTGATCTTCGTGCCTATTGAGAGAATAGTCAAGGGGAGAGTGGAAGAGAGCATTCAAAGGAGGATTCCTACCATTGGAGCAAGAAGGCTTCACTTGGATTGCTAAGGTAAGAATCTCTACTTGTGAAATTGGATTTCTTCACTCTTTTCTTTCTTCCTTCTAGATTCTTGTGAGAAGATCATTCAAGAAGGTCCGGTTCACTGCCGACACTTGGAGAGTGTGAACAGACGTGGGTTCTCTGCCTACACTAGGAGAGTGTAAAAGGAAGGAGGTTCTCTGCCTACACTTGGAAAGTGTGAACAGCCGTAGGGTTCTCTGCCCACACTAGGAGAGTGTGAAAGGACGACGGTTCTCTGCCAGCACTGTGGATTGTGTAAAAGGACGACGGTTCTCTGCCGCACCGGGGAGTGGTGAAAAGAGTGTTTTGTACAGGCTTCTCCGCCTTGCTGTGGGTGCTAAAGGAGAGTCACTTTGTGGTATTAGTGCAATACTCAGAGGGTGCCTCTGAGGAGTGGATGTAGGTCTGGTTATAGACCGAACCACTATAAATCTGGTGTCATTTACTTTATTGCTTTTACGTTTCCGCATTTTAAATTTCAGTTTTAACAACTCTGTGGTTGAAAAACATTTTTCTACAAACTTTAAAAGAAAATTTTATTTCGGTTCAACTTTAACATTAAGAGGGTTTAAAATTTTAAAACTACCAATTCACCCCCCTCTTGGTAGCCGTGGGACATTTACTTAGGCTTAACAACCTAATTACTAGACTCAACAAGTGGTATCAGAGCATTATTTCAAAATCATAAGTTTGAACTACTTTTTGATTAACGTAGATGGCTACATTTGGAAACCGAAACACACCTGAGGGTTACTCTATCACTAGACCTCCACTGTTTGACAATATTCCTTTTGATTTTTGGAAAACACGCATGTCTACTTTCTTACAGTCACTTGATTATCGCATGTGGATGTTAGTCCAGGAAGGTTACACAAAACCAACTAGATTAGTTGATGGAATTAGGGTAGATACACCCTATGCAGATTGGACTATAGAAGAACGTGACTTAGCACAATTAAATGTGAAATATTTAAATAGTTTCTTTTGTGCTTTAAAATCTGAAGACTACATGCGAGTTTCCACTTGTAAAAGCGGAAAAGACATATGGGATAGACTTTGTATTACTTATGAAGGGACAAATGAAGTTAAGCAATCAAGACTCAATATCTTGTTACATGACTACGAATTATTTCGCATGAAACCTAATGAATCAATATCTGACATGTACACAAGATTCACTCATATTGTCACCTCTTTGCATGCACTTGGTAGGGAATTAACTAATGCTGAAATGGTTAATAAGATTCTTCGTTGTTTACCTACTGCATACGATGCTAAAATTACTGCAATTACAGAGTCAAAAGATCTGAACATTTATTCTATTGACAATCTTCTTGGTTCACTCATTGCTTACGAGCAAGGAGTAAGTCAAAGAAAGATTGATGCAGGTGAACCAATAAAGGACAAGAATATTGCACTAAATGTGGAAGAGTCAGAAAGGGAACACTCACAACCTGAGGATGAAGATGATATAGCACTGATGACTAGACAATTCAAAAGCTTTTTAAAGAGGAAGCAGAAGAGACGCCAGCAATGGAATAGAGGTAAGTATAACAGAAATGGCAAGGTTTCTAATGAAGTGATTTGTTATGAATGCAGGAAACCAGATCATATAAAGACTGATTGTCCAAAACTCAAAGCCACTCCTAGCAAGGAGAAGGTAGAGGAGAAACCAATGGTAAAGAAGGGCAAGAAGAAGTTTCAAAAGGCTTTTTGGGCGGACTCAGCTTCAGACTCATCTGAGACTGAAAAAGAAGAAGAAGTCACCAACCTTTGCTTGATGGCAGATAAAGCTGAACAATCAGATCAAGAAGAGGTATGTGATTTAACTTATAATGAATTGTTTGAAGTTTCTGAACACATGCATGATGCATATAGGAAAATGAAAAAGATGCATGCTAGTTTAGTTTTAGAATTGGAAGAGCTTAATAAGGAACACGAAATCCTTAGGAAAGATCATGCTTTAATTGATAGCAACCACATGAAACTACTTGATGAATATGATGACTTGAATAAAAATTTTGAGAATTTAAAATCATCCTATGCTGAACTTGAAAAAGAATTTGAGAAATTTAAGGATGAATCTGAGCACAAGACATATAGAGTCAATTATACAAATCGAATCTTGGAGGAAATGAATTCATTTTACAAACTTACTATAAGAGCTCTCGAGGATAATAGGAACCCCCCTAAACTTGAAGATTTTACAAATCCTAAGTATTATCCTAAATTCATGAAATCCCTTAGAAGACATTCATATGAGAGAAAATATAGGAATATTTTTCCTAATGTTAAATGTAACAATTGTGGATTTTTGGGACATATATCTCACACCTGCACATTAAAGATGAAACCTAATTTGGTGTGGAGAACTAAGATGCATAAACCTAGACATATCACACATGCATCTGATTATAAATTTCATAAAGGTGAACCCAAACTAGTTTGGGTTCCCAGGTCTAACATTTGAGAATTTTGCAGGTATACTCTCACACAAGACCTCGTGAGAGTATATGGTACCTGGACAGCGGATGTTCTAAGCACATGACTGGAGATACTGCTCAATTCATAACGCTGGAAGCCAGGAGTGGAGGCAAGGTTACACTTGGAGATAATACCACAAAGAAAGTGGTTGGATCAGGTATGATTGGAAATTTGAAAAAAATTTTCATAGATAATGTTTTATTAGTTGAAGGCTTAAAACATAATTTGCTTAGCATAAGTCAGCTATGTGATAAGGGTTATAATGTAAAATTTTTACCTACTAGCTGCATAATTAGCCTAAATGGGAAAATTGTTTTAAATGGAAAAAGGGTGAACAATGTTTACATGCTAGATTTAAATTGTATTCAATCTCCTACTGCTTTTTGTTTGAAAACTGTTTCTGATGAATCGTGGCTTTGGCATAGGAGACTTTGTCATTCTAGTATGAAAAATCTTAGAAAAATTACCCAAAAGAATTTGGTGAGAGGAATACCTAAACTAGACTTTACTAAGGACCATCTGTGTGATGCATGTCAATTAGGAAAACAAGTGAAGTCCTCTTTTAAGTCCATTAAAGATCTTAGGACCAGTAAACCTTTAGAAATTCTACACATGGATCTTTTTGGACCAGTAAGCACTGTTAATCTAGGAGGAAAGGTATATGGATTTGTTATAGTAGATGATTTTTCTAGATTCACCTGGGTTAAATTTCTTTTTCATAAGAGTGAATCATTTGAGGAATTCAGAAATTTTTCAACTTGGATACAAAGAAAACTAGGATGTGAAATAATTTCTATACAAAGTGATCATGGAGGAGAATTTGAAAATGAAAGATTTGAAGATTTCTGTAAAGAAAAGGGGATTGATCACAATTTTTCTGCACCTAGAACTCCTCAACAAAATGGAGTAGTTGAAAGAAAGAACAGAACATTAATAGAAGCCGCCCGAGCAATGTTAGCAGAATACTCTCTTCCTAGATATTTTTGGGCTGAGGCGGTTAGCACTGCATGCTATGTTCTGAATAGGGTGAATGTGAGATCAAATTTGAATAAAACACCCTATGAGTTGCTAAAAGGAAGAACACCAAATTTGTCTCATTTGCATGTATTTGGTTGCAAGGTGTTCATACATAATAATGGAAAATCTGCCTTAGGAAAATTTGATCCAAAATCAGATGAAGGAATTTTTGTTGGATATTCAAGTGTTGGAAAATCTTATAGAGTATTCAACAAAAGAACTTTAGTCATTGAAGAAACCACACATGTTGTTTTTGATGAAAATGGAAACATGGAAGAGCCAAAAGTTGTTGAAGAAGAAATTGAAGAAAACTCCCAAAATATTGATAGATTAAATTTGGAAGAAAATGTGGAAGAAAATTTAGAAAGAGAAGACCCTTTGCCTAGAGATTTGAGATTTTCTAAAAACCACCCAAAGGAATTAATCATAGGTGAACCAGGTGAGGGTGTTAGAACTAGGCATGGATTAAACAAGGAAGTCAATCATTCAGCCTTTATTTCAACTGTTGAACCCACTAACATTGATCAAGCACTTTCAGATGAATTTTGGATATTGGCCATGCAAGAAGAGTTGAATCAATTTGTAAGAAATAAAGTTTGGGAACTAACTACAAGGCCAAAAGATCAAAGTGTTGTTGGAACCAAGTGGGTGTTCAAAAATAAAATGAATGACTCAGGAGTAGTCATTAGAAATAAGGCTAGATTAGTAGCTAAGGGGTATAATCAAATTGAAGGAATTGATTTTGAGGAAACTTTCGCCCCTGTAGCTAGACTTGAAGCAATTAGGGTTTTACTAGCCTTTGCCTGTTTTAAAGGTTTTAAATTGTTTCAAATGGATGTTAAAAGTGCCTTTTTAAATGGAGTAATTGAAGAAGATGTTTTTGTAGAACAACCTCCAGGTTTTGAAAATTCTAAATTTCAAAATCATGTTTTCAAATTAAAAAAGGCATTATATGGATTGAAACAGGCACCTAGGGCTTGGTATGAGAGGTTAAGCACCTTCCTACTTGAAAGATCTTTTGAAAAAGGAAGTGTGGATACAACTCTCTTTTTAAGGAAAATTGGAAAGGATATACTTATTGTTCAAATTTATGTGGATGACATCATCTTTGGATCTTCAAATAAACATCTTTGTGATGATTTTTCTAAAACAATGAGTAGTGAATTTGAAATGAGTCTAATGGGAGATTTAAATTACTTTCTAGGATTTAGCATTAAGCAACTTGAGGAAGGCACTTTTCTTAGTCAAACCAAATATATTAAGGACATCCTCAAAAAATATGAAATGGACAATGCTAAACCTGTTAGTACACCAATGAGTTCTTCAGTTCAGTTGGATAAAGACCTTAGGGGAAAATCTGTTGATCAAAAGAAATTTAGAGGGATAATTGGATCTTTACTTTACTTGACTGCTAGCCGACCAGATATTATGTTTAGTGTTTGCCTATGTGCTAGATTTCAATCAGATCCAAAAGAATCACATTTGACAGCAGTGAAAAGGATTTTAAGATATCTACTAGGAACTCAAAACTTAGGAATTTGGTATCCTAAGTTTAGCTCTTCATTTGAAATTATTGGTTACTCAGATTCTGACTTTGCAGGCTGTAGAGTGGATAGGAAAAGCACTTCTGGAACATGTCAATTCATTGGAAATTCATTAGTTTCATGGTCTAGTAGAAAACAAAATTCAGTGGCACTATCTACTGCAGAAGCAGAATACATTGCATTAGGAAGTTGTGTGGCACAAGTACTTTGGTTAAAACAACAGTTGATTGACTTAGGATTAACTATAGGCACTATTCCAATTTATTGTGACAATACTAGTGCTATTTGCATTTCCAAAAATCCTATTCAACATTCTAGAACCAAACACATCGATATAAGGCATCATTTCATAAGGGATCATGTATCCAAAGGAGAAACTGAACTCATTCATGTTTCAACTGAAAATCAACTTGCAGACATTTTTACAAAACCTTTAGCCTTTGATACCTTCAGTACTTTAAGAACAAGGCTTGGTGTTATTGATTTGAATGCTTAACCAAAATGTCTTTGCAACATTGATACTTGTTGTGTTTTGTTTTTGTGATTTTGTGAATTTTGTGTGTTTTTGAATGAATTGTTTTTGGATTTATGATTTTGTCTTATGTTTTCTGTGTTTTTGATTATTTTTGTTGATTTTGTTAAAAATTAAAAAATTTAAAATTAAAATTTTTTTTTGGAGGAAATCGTCCAGGACGAAATATTTTCGTACGGGACGATGTGTAAAGAAACAGTTTGCGCGAATTTAAACCGTTTTGAGAGCAGTTTTTTATTGGATCGTCTGTACGATCTTTGATCATCCAGTACGAATTTTTTCTTTTTCTCAAACGTCGGGACGATTGAATGCAGCGGTTGAGTGGATAAGACAGTTTTTAATACGAACTTCGTCTGTACGAAATTTTTTTTCGTCTGTACGAACATGTGTCGGTTCATTGTAGGGGACGGTTTTCAAGAGTCATTAAAACGAAACACTTTTCGATCGTCTGTACGAAATTTTTTCGTATGTACGATCGGTCAAGTCAAAAAGCCTGTACGAAGGGACGCATCGTAAGTTGTGTTGAATACAAAAAGCCGTTACATTTTGGACGAATTGGATCGTCTGTACGAAATTACTTCGTCCAGACGAACGATAATTTTTCGTCCAGGACGAATATTTTCGTCCAGGACGAACGTATCGTTTTTCTTTAAATATGAAGGCTTTCAAACTTGACAATCACACTTTCAAACATCTTTTTCAATCCCTTTCTACATCAACTCAACTATGGCCTCCTCTAGCAAAAGATAAAAAGTTTTGGTGAAGAAACCTAACAGGAATGCCCCAGACAACTTCCTTTCCAAGGCAAATGAGGAATCTTTTCCTCGTTTTGCATCCGCAAAAATCACTCCGTCTCGCATTCTTATCCAAACAGAGTTGAAATTTCGGGTATTGCACCTCTTCGCCTCAACCCAATTTCAGTTCATTCTTTCTCTCGCCCACTTCTATAATAAGCAAACCTACCATTACTTCCTAGCCAACATGAGTTTCAATTCTGACCACTCTATCATTAGTTCTTTTGTTTTTAAGAAAAAAGTTGAGATCACCAAGCACGACCTTGGTGCATTTTTAAACTTAAGAACTGAAGGATATAGAGCCCACACCCTAGCATCTGAAAACACCTTCCAATGGTTTGAAATCAATAGGGTAATTAGAGAAAATGCAATTGACAATCATGTTGCTAGAGTGGCCGGTATGACCCAAGATGCCCGAATCATCCAGCATATCCTTAGATCCTCAATTATTCCTAAAGCTGGTGATAGGATTAACATTACTCCTCTCCTTTCTTGTCTAACTTTTTTAATCATGAAAAGACAACCTATTGATGAAGCCCAACTCATCCTAGATCATATCTATGGGCTTTCAGAAATAGGACATCCTGATCAGAAGAGGAAGAAGAACATTTCTTTAGGGCACTTGATTACTTATATTTTGGAGAAGAAGTACAATATAGTGCATCCTAATGAGGAATATGAAGAGCCAGTTTACTACAACGATGCATCATTCAGACTGCTCTTCAAGGAGGAGAAAGAGAAAGCACATGCTAGTGCTTCAGAAGAAGAAGAAGAAGAAGGAGTGCAAGCTTCTGCTTCTCAATCAGATTACCAGAATCTGATTGAGAGATTTGATAGACTAGAGACTCACATTGATCAAAGGTTTGATCAATTTGATGCTCATCTTACGCAGCAGCAACATGACATTGGTAACATTAGAGATGAAGTTCATGAAATAAATACCAATGTAATGTTGATGGCCTCCTACTTCAACCTCTTTGGCGGCATTCCTCCTCCTCCTCCTCCAGAACAGTAGAAGTTTTTTTTATGTGTGTCTGTTGTATTTTTTTTTTTGTGTTGTTTTTTTTTTTTGTTTAAGTTCAATGTTTTTATGTAATTTTTTTTATCAATGAAAGTTTGTTTGTTTTAGATTTGTTTTGAAATGTGGCTAATCTTTATGAATTTCATTAATATTGTTTTTAATCTACATTGTGCTTAAATTCGATTGTAATGTGAGATTATCTATATTAGAAAATCTAGACTTTCTAAATTTATAATTTGTTTATAACTTGTTGTAATTAGAATTTTTTTTAAATTCATGTCTATTCATTTAGACTACATAAAATTAATATTGTCATTGCAATTTTGATATTTTCTTATTTTGTATTTCTATGCTCAAATGATATTTATGCACCTAGAAATATTTGAAATGTTAGATTATAGATTTTGGAAAGAATTGGTCAAATTACTCTTGAACATTGTACAAATGTACAAAAATCAAAAGGGATTCGCAAAAATTTGCAAAGTGAAAAAGAGGCACAAAATAAGCCCAACCAAAGAAAAATGCACAAAAATGTGCTCCAAAACTTTGAAAAGATGTGCAAAGCACCACATGAGGTAATTCTCTTCTTTCCAAATTCGTTTAATCTCTTAATTCAAGTTGATCTACTGTTCATTTATATTCTATTGAACTTTGAAATATAGAATTTTTTTTTACATCTCACTTGTAATGATTTTCAATAATCAAAATGTCTAAATTGAATCATGTCTTTGATAAATTCTTCTTACTTACAATGTTATATCATTTCATAAATTTTATGAATTTCTATGATTGACCTAATATCTTTAGTTTAAAATTGCATACCTATGTCAAATCACAATTTAGATTAAATTTTAACAATGAATTTCATATTATTATTTACATTTCTTGTCTTTTTCTTCTTCACTTTTTGTTGCTGTCAAAAAGGGGGAGAAATTATTATGTTTGTGTTTGTGTTTTTGTGATTTGTAATTTGTGTTTTTCTGTTAAAAATTTTTGAAAAACAAAAATATTGTTCTTTAATGCCTCCTTATTCTAATGTACTCATAAATTCAGGGGGAGTTTAGGAGATAAGAGATTTGTTTTAACTGGAAACCATACTAATAATAATTGTTTTGCCATCATCAAAAAGGGGGAGATTGTTTGAATAGTTGCTATTTGAATGATTTATATTTGTGCAACTTATGTAGTTTTGATGATTCCAAACATTATTGTTCAAATGTATAGTTATCTCCTATCAATTTCAGAAGATTTGCACTTGCTCTTGTGTGTACTAACATTTCAGGAAAATCAGACTCCAGACCACGAAAACTTCAAATCAATTTCAACATGAGAAATTTTGTTTATTTGAAGTTTGTCTTTTCTCTGAATTAATTTTGAAAGGGAGTGATTGTAATTGAGTGAATAAAATCTTACACACACAAATAAGGAGATCTTGAAATTCTATACTGATCGTACAGGACGATATTTATCGTACAGGACGATATTTATCGTACTGGACGATCTGTCAGTTATCTCCTATAGAGCATTTGGAACGAGTAGGAACTTGCTTTGAAAAATTTTTCTAAGTCCTATTCGTCCAGGACGAATTTTAATATCGTCCCGGATGATGGGTTCTCTGTAAAATTTTGTCCAGACGAATTTTACCATCGTACGAGGCGACCAGCTCTCTGGAAAAATTTCGTCCAGATGAAAATAATTATCGTACCGGACGATCAGCTCTCTGGAAAATTTTCGTCCAGACGAAACCAAATTATCGTCCCCGGCGATTGGTCCTCTGGAAAATTTTCGTCCAGACGAAATAAATAATCGTCCAGGACGATCGGCTCTCTGGAAAATTTTCGTCCAGACGAACATATTTTCGTCCAAACGATAAACCGACTTAGGATAGTTTTCAGCAGTTTCTAGAACCGACCTTGTAATAACCGTTCGTACTGGACGAACCTAGTTCGTACAGGACGATCAACTGTACGAAGTCATTTCGTACACATATACAAATTGGGTCGTTTCAGATCGTTTAAGTAAAATCGTCCAGGACAATCCAGGATCGTACGGGACGATCCACTGCGTACAGAATTAAAAATATGCAGTTTTTGGGCGGTTTTTCATGTCTTTTGTATAAATAGTCCAAATTAGACTGCCACCCAATCTTTTTGTCATTTGATCTTCGTGCCTATTGAGAGAATAGCCAAGGGGAGAGTGGAAGAGAGCATTCAAAGGAGGATTCCTACCATTGGAGCAAGAAGGCTTCACTTGGATTGCTAAGGTAAGAATCTCTACTTGTGAAATTGGATTTCTTCACTCTTTTCTTTCTTCCTTCTAGATTCTTGTGAGAAGATCATTCAAGAAGGTCCGGTTCACTGCCGACACTTGGAGAGTGTGAACAGACGTGGGTTCTCTGCCTACACTAGGAGAGTGTAAAAGGAAGGAGGTTCTCTGCCTACACTTGGAAAGTGTGAACAGCCGTAGGGTTCTCTGCCCACACTAGGAGAGTGTGAAAGGACGACGGTTCTCTGCCAGCACTGTGGATTGTGTAAAAGGACGACGGTTCTCTGCCGCACCGGGGAGTGGTGAAAAGAGTGTTTTGTACAGGCTTCTCCGCCTTGCTGTGGGTGCTAAAGGAGAGTCACTTTGTGGTATTAGTGCAATACTCAGAGGGTGCCTCTGAGGAGTGGATGTAGGTCTGGTTATAGACCAAACCACTATAAATCTGGTGTCATTTACTTTATTGCTTTTACGTTTCCGCATTTTAAATTTCAGTTTTAACAACTCTGTGGTTGAAAAACATTTTTCTACAAACTTTAAAAGAAAATTTTATTTCGGTTCAACTTTAACATTAAGAGGGTTTAAAATTTTAAAACTACCAATTCACCCCCCTCTTGGTAGCCGTGGGACATTTACTTAGGCTTAACAACCTAATTACTAGACTCAACATCAACCGATTAGTTCAAATTAGAGGTAAATCGTCCAGAGTATCGCCTTGAATACGAGTTGGCCGATATTTATCATCCTGAAGTAACTTAAGGTTTTTGAATGGATCATCTTGGCCGTCCTGTGATGGTCCAAGACGATATGATTGTATCAATCATCCTTAATTACTCCCTTGATTTCCTGATTAATTAAGGCATAATTTGAGAATTTTGTCCAGGCCGATCAATTATCGTCCTGACCGATAATTTAAAAATACAGTATACCTTAATTGTCTATGGTGGCAACTTCTTTCTGTTTTGAGCTTATCGTCCTGGCCGATACACGTATTGTCCAGGCCGATATGTTAATGACGGTTGTCTTAATTAAGAATCCTTATTTAGACTTTCTGTTTTAAGCCTGATCGTCCAGGATGATGAAAATATCGTCCTGGCCGATATGAGTAAAAATAGAAATTCTAAGTCTCTCAACTGTGTGTGTGTGTAGGGTTACTTAGTATCAGTCTCTTTGACCATTACAAGTAGACTCAAGAAGTAAAAAATAAATGTACAGACTGACTCAACCCTAAACCTACACAATCCTGAACTGGCTTCGTCTGTTCGTCCGATCTTCGATTCCTGAAAAAGTTAGAAGCAACAAGCAGTCTAAGAGAAATATTGTTTGTCAATCATCAAAACATAAGCCATGAAAATAGATTTGTAACAATCTTCTCCTTTTTGATGATGACAAACACAAGTAAGAAAATTTCAAAAAAAGTTCATTAGAATTTCAAAGTTACAAACCCAACAACCTTTCCTACCACACCCTACTCCCCTTTTTGTCATCACAAAAAGAGGGTCCAGATGCACAAAAGACAACACCACAACAGAGAAAAAAAAAACAGACTAAAAAGCAAACTACATAAAACAGGAAACAAACAATAGAAAACACAGACTAAAGAAATGAGGGACCCTGATCATCTGATGGAGGTGGTGGAGGTGGCTGCTGAAAGTAGCTGGCAAGTGTGGTGAACTGAGCATTAAACCAGGCAATGTTTTGGTCATGCTGCAGCTGCTGATGAGTAATGAAGTTATCAAATCGGGCTAAATCCTCAGTGCAGTGCTGCTCGTAGCGAGCAATATCCTCAGTGTGTTGCTGCTCATATGTAGCAATGTAGGCGTCAAAGCGGGTCTCCCAATGATCAAACCTCTCTATCAACTGATCAACCGGAGAGTGCTGGTGTAGAGGGACAGGATCAAGAATGGGAGCGGGAGTGGGAAGCTCCTCCTCTCCAGCCCCTCGAGGTTCCTCATCCCCAGGGTGGAGACGCGTACTGTAAAGGGTACTGAAGGAACTGTTTGAGTAGAAGGGAGTTGGGAGGTTAGGTGGAATATGATACTGAAGTTGGTATTGGGTTTCAAAGACATAGGCTATGATTTGTCCTAAGGCTAGATTGGGTTTCCTCTTATGACCTGGATCACGGATTGTGATTAAGTGATCAATGTATCGAAAGATTAAGTCCGCAGTATTGAATTCTCTATGAGCCATGATGTAAAAAGTAGTGAGTGAAAGTAGAGGGGTGATGTGGATTCGGTCCCCGGCTTTTGGAATTATGGACGTGCGAAGGACATGTTGGATTGTCCTAGCATCTTTGACTAAAGAGCTAGTCTCTCCAACATGGAAAGGTGCATTGGTCTGGCAAAGGAAGTGATTCGTCATGGACCAGTCAAGGTCAGGATCTGAAGCGATTAAGTACAGCTTATCCCCGGTGGTGGATAGCTGTAAAAGATCAACACAATCCTGATATGTGATTTCGACAGGGCGTCGATTCACATAGAAGGTCAGGGCTGTGAAGGTAGGGTTAATGCGAAGGTTTACAAAAAATTCTCAAAGAAACTCGGTATTGAAGGGGAAATCAAGAGACAGGATGAAACAAAAGGAGGTGTGAGCGAAAAGATCTATTACTGGGTATGAGATGTGGGCAAGATTGATGATTCTGGAGACAGTTATTCTACACTCTTTGTAGCGATGATAGGCAGCTTCATCTTCTACCTCCCTGAAACAAGGGTCAATTCTAGCCCTCGAAGAACTCCCAGAAGCCTGTCGAACACGTTTCACACTAGCCATAGAGAGGAGTCAGCAAGAAAACACAAGAGGAGAAAGGATGAAGTGGAAAACCATGGCTGGATCAGCCAGAATTTAAAGAAACGGCCATATCGGCCAGGCCGATCTCAGAATCATCCAGGCCGATATAGCTCAATAATTTTGTATAGGACGATTGGTCAAAAAGGCGGTCCGATCATCCAGGCCGATCAGATATCGGCCAGGATGATTAGACACAGGCGATCGTCCCAAGGAGTCAGGCCGGACGATCGTTGAACAAAGCCAATCGTCTGGGCCGATTAGGTGTATCGTCCAGGATGATGAATAATAATTGATCGTACTGGGCAAAGTTAAAACATTTTAAATCTGTGCCACATGTATCGTCCAGGACGAACAGTGGATCGGCTAGGACGATTGTCCAATAATGGATTATCTGGGGCCGATTTTAAAGATTCAAATGTGCTGACACGTGGATCGTCCAGGACGATCTAATATATCGGCCAAGATGATGCACATAAAATACATCGGCTAGATAAAATATTCTATCATCCAGGACTATCATCATGGTTGCAATAGAGTTCAATCAGATCGTCCAGGACGATGACTTACAGCAAGCACAGAAAAGACCAGTAGATAGAATTTGAAGAGATTTTGTCCTATCATCCAGGATGATAAAAGTATCGGCCAAGACGATGTGACTAGAAAATGAAACTAAGGAAAAGATGGTGATGATCAAGGCCCTCAAAAAATAAAACAAAAGAAAAAGAGTCAAAAACACAGTAAAAGAAAGCAAAAACACAACGAGGAAAAAAACCGAATATTTTTGAATTTTAATTTTTCTAATTTTTTTTTTATTTTATGGAGATATCATATGAGAAGTTCAAAAAAAAATTAAACTTTAGAGTTCCACAAGATCAAGGAGTTTAGCCAATCCCAATCAGACAAAGGTAAAATATCCGATTCTGTTAACCCTAGATCAGACGTTCTTTATGGTACAAATTTTCTTTTGAAAATAAAAGGGCTTAACTCAGAATAAACCTAATCGGGCAAAAAAGAAGATTCAATCAAAACTTGTTTACAAAAATAAATAATAAAACAAAGTAATTTTTCTCAATCATGAAACTTGAAATCAAGTCTTTAAAAATCTCATATAACCCATAAGTTCTTCTAAGTTTTAAAAGTTTTAAAAAGAAAGGATAGCTTGCTTTTTAGTGAGCTTATTTTATGCCTCTTGTATCTTTGATTTGACTCTTTGAGCATCTTGATTTTTGATACACATTTATGTATATATTTTTCTTTTACAATTTTGCGTCATTGGCCTCTTTACTTTTTAATTCTTGCAAGCTAAAAGCTCTTTTGCAAACTCTTAAAAGAAGCTCGGTTGTGAGTATATCCTTTAAATATTAGAGAATAGGAGCTCTCTCTCTAACATAGGGAAGAATAATCCACAAAACAAAACTAATGAATCATATGATCAGTGCAAGGGCAAGATCTCAAATAACTTGAGAGATATATAAAAACTTTGGATATTATGCATAAGATAGATTTTTTGTAGCAAGTTAAAAAGAATCTTAGTTTCAAAAATCATTGGCTAAAGTGAGTTAGGCTTTTATTTAGAGAAGAACGTCATACCACTAAACAAGGTCGGAAGGAGGGAAACCATCAACGGTGTTTCTTCCTTTAACCAATTTTCGAAAAGCTACACAATCCTCAAAACTCCAAAATCTAAAATCTTGAAAAGATTTAACATTTGAAAAGTCAATTTTAAAAGCAAAGTGAAAACAAAACACATTAAAAAAACACAAACAAAGCAGAAATAAAACACACTGAAACAAAACACATTTCAAGGAATTATTGAAGCAGCAGGTTTGAGCATGTATGAGCTGCGAGCCTTCATATGTACAGTTATCCCATGCTCCCACAAGGTCTTTGGTGAGAGCACTCCTGTAAAACTTAACAACAGTCAGATTTAGGAACCCAAACAGGTTTGGGCCCCTTCTTAGGAAATATAGAATGCAATGTAGGTATGGTAAGTTGCGAATCATGCATCTTAGGTCTCCACACCCAATGTGTACTACAGTGAACTGTGCAAGTGTGTGAGATGTGTCCTAGCATGCCACATGAAAAACATCTAACTCCACGAAAAGGGTTTCTTAAATGATTTTAGTTATAATGTTTCTTCCTAGGTTCTGGCTTAGGATCCAAAGTAGATGTCATCTGATTTTTCTTACATGTATCAAAATCATTTTGAATCCTCAAGTTAGTTCTTTTTAATGTATCATTATCAATCCTCAATTTTTTTCTCAATCTCTTTAGATTTCTTAAGATCAGATTTAAGTGGGGTGTGTGAAACTTTTAATGCATTATTTTCATCAATTAATTCCAAATACTTTTTATTTAAATCATCAAATTCATCAAGAAGAGCCATGTGATTTGAATCAATAGTTGCATGATCTTTGAGAAAAACTTCATGCTCTTTTTGTAAATTTAAAAGTTCTAATTTTAGGCTAGCATGAGTTTTCTTGAGTTTTTTGTATGATGCATGTATTTTCTCACAAATCTCAAATAGTTCATCATAGGTTGGTTTACATACATCTTCTTCATCACTTTGATCTTCTCCTATTAAACACAAGTTTGTAGTCTCTTCCTCTGGTTCAGTCTCAGAGGAGTTAGTACAAGATTCCGCCCAGAAAGCCTTTTGGATTCTCTTCTTGTCCTTCTTGAACTTAGGTTTCTCCTCAATCTTTTCCTTTCTTGTGTTATCTTGAAGTGTCGGGCAATCGATTCTCACATGTCCTGGTTTCCTGCAATTATAGCAAATAATATCAGAAGATTTTTTTAACATGTTTATGATCCTTACCTTTTCTCCAATTTTGATAATGCTTTTGTTTCTTCCTTAGAAAGATTTTGAATTGCCTTGTGATGAAGGCAACTTCATCGCTTTCAGACCCGAAAGATTCAGAATCCGATTTGTGCACCTTTAATGTAACAGGTTTCTCCTTCTTCTTCTCTCCTGCATCAAGATTTCTTTGATTCACCCCTTGCTCGTAAGCAATGAGTGAGCCAAGTAAGTTATGAATAGAATAAGTGTTCAAATCCTTAGATTTAGTGATTGCAGTGATTTTAGCATCATACGACGAAGGCAAACCTCTCAAAATCTTGTTAACTTTTTCATAGTTTGAAAGTTCTTTTCCTAGTGCATGCAGTGAATTAACTATCTTAGTAAACCTTGTGTACATGTCAGAAATCGATTCATGAGGTTTTATACAAAAAAGTTTGTAGTCATGCAAAAGAATGTTCAAACGGGATTGTTTAACCGCATTAGTACCTTCATAGGTGATGCACATGTTATCCCAAATCTCTTTACCAGTTTTGCAAGTGGATACACGCATGTAATCCTTAGATTTTAAAGCACATAAAAAGCATTTTAAACATTTTGCATTCAATTGAGCTAAATCTCGTTCATTGAAATTCCATTCAGTAAAAACAACTTCAGTTTTAACACCATTAATTTCACAAGAAGGTGGAGAATAACCTTCTTTGATAAGCATCCACATGCGATAATCAGTAGATTATTAAAACGTTGACATGCTAGTTTTCCAAAAATCAAAAGGTAAGTTATCAAACAGGGGAGATCGGGTAATAGAATACCCTTCCATAGTGTTACGATTCCCAAGGTTAGTCATGGATCAAATTCAAAAAGTTTTCAAACTTAAATTTTTGAATCCCGCTCTGATACCACTTGAAAGTTTGTTAGGGATATTAAGCCCTATAGAACTGGCCCAAGCTAACCAAGAGGGGGGGGGGGTGAATTTGTATTTTAAAAATTTCTTTTCACAAAGAATAAAAATCACATAAACCAAAATCACACCACAAAAATAAATACGGAAATAAAAGTGCGGAAGCAAGAAAACAAGAACACAGAAATTTATAGTAGTTCGGTCAACGCGACCTACGTCCACTCCTCGGAGGTGCCCTCTGAGTATTGCACTATAAACGTGACTCTCCTTTGGCCCCCACAGCTAGGTGGAGAAGCCTTTACAAAGCACCTCCTTTTTGCCACCCCGGCAAGGCTGAGAACCTACCTCCTTTTGCTTTCTCCTGAAGCTAGCAGAGAACCACAACCAAAAGCTAACTACTTACCTCTACCGACCCTTCCACGGATGAGAAACTCTAGACGAAGAATAAGCAGAGCGATCCTTGAAGCAACCCTTGTGAATCCCCTCATAAGCTCCCCATCACAAGATCCTCTCTCTCTCTCCCTCTCTCTCTTTCTCTCCTCAAGGCCTTCTCAGATCAAGGCAGTAGCCAAAGGTCATCCAAAATGTTGAACAAGAGTTCTTAAATATAAAAGCTTTAAAGGAGCTCATTAATTGCAAGTTGCCGATAATATCGTCCATGCCGATATGGACATCGGCCTGGCCGATCAGTACAAATCTCAAAAGATCGGTCAGAGCATCACCCTGAATGCAAACTGGATGATTTAAAATTGTCTTGATCGTCCAGGCCGATCTTACGATCGTCCTGATCAATTAATTCAAATTAGAAGTAAATCGTCCAGAGCATCACCCTAAATACGAGCTGGCTGATATTTATCATTTTGAAGTAACTTAAGGTTTTTGAATGGATCGTCCTGGCCGATCCTGCAATCGTCTAAGAAGATATGATTGTATCAATCATCCTTAATTACTCTCTTGATTTCCTAATCAATTAAGGCATAATTTGAGAATTTCATCCAGGCCGATCAATGATCGTCCTGGCCGATAATTTAAAAATACAGTATACCTTAATTTTCTATGGCGACAACTTCTTTCTGTTTTGAGCTTATCGTTCTGGCCGATACACGTATCATCCATGATGATATGTTAATGATGGCTGTCTTAATTAAGAATCCTTATTTAGACTTTCTATTTTAAGCCTGATCATCCAGGACGATGGAAATATCATCCTGGCCGATATAAGTAAAAATAGAAATTCTAACTCTCTTAAGTGTGTGTGTGTGTAGGGTTACTTAGCATCAGTCTCTTTGACCATTACAAGTAGACTCAAGAAGTGAAAAACAAAAGTACAGACTGACTCAACACTAAACCTACGTAATCTTGAACTGGCTTCGTCTGTTCGTCCGATCTTCGATTCCTGAAAAAGTTAGAAGCAACAAGCAGTCCAAGAGAAATAGTGTTTGTCAATCATCAAAACATAAGCCATGAAAATAGATTTGTAACAACACCAGCCATACACACACATAGAATTGTTTGCTAGGGCACCACTTCTAGACCTAGGCTAGGCCAGTGTTTATTTTATTTTCTGCTGTGTGCCGGAGCTTTCCGTTGGTTTTCATTGCATGCTGTTTGAAAATGATTGATGTGTTTGCTTACTTTTTGTACACTCTGTGGATGATGTGATGAGCGCTAGATTTACCCCTAAGTTAGAAACTATATATATATATATATATATATATATATATATATATATATATATATATATATATATATATATATATATATATATATATATATATATATATATATATATATATATATATATACTGTTCTTCCGTGCAAGTGGCCATGCTCAAGCTAATAAAAGGGGGGCACCATTATGATTTCTAATACTGTCTTATGCAGGTTCTTGCTCATCCCCTCTAAATAAATAATGGCTAAATAAAAAAAATCATAACTACTAAAGGTGGACCGCTTATCCCTCATGTTTAAGAGCATCGCTTAGCACAGCTTCAATGGATTGAGCCTTTTACTTTTTATATATAACTGCTTGAGATTTTTATTAGGATAACCATGCAGGTCCCTTAGAATTTTTCTGCTTTCCAATTTATTTAAAAATTTGTAATAATAGTCAAGAGTTATGAAAATAACTTTGAGTATGGATATTCTTATCCAACTCGAATTCCAAAAGAAGAAGGCATCCCTAAAGGGGAGAGTCTTCTTTTCAAAAAATTATTTTCTATAAGCCTATTTTTAAAACTCTATAGCATTCATGAGCTAACATTTCAACTAGCATGCATTGCATTACTAACCAACTACATAAAATTTAATTGCATTAGTTAGGAGCATCTGACCCACATAAGTCCAGGACCACTTAGGAAACTCTCTAGATGTTAGTCCTACTTCCAAAAATTGTACCACCCACCATCTTTCATAATTGACTTGATAGCATGGATTTAAAGCGACTAGGTGGTTAGCTGGCTCCCCAACTCAGGCCAGGGTAAGTCCAAGTTTTGCACTGCATTAGCTAGGACATGTGTCTTAGTGTTGCGTAGAAAACTAAGCCCAATCTATATTTAGGGTTTAAGGCTACTACACTCGGTCTCGTAGTGTGCCTTAAATAGTAGGTAGGTCCCTTTTTTCAGGAACTCTAAATCCTACTTATTTGCATCACAGGATGATGCCACCTCCATCCTTCTCTCATGCATGTGATTGGATGTCTGACTTTTATTTTCTCTAGTTTCTGTTTAGTACCCTAGAGCCTCCGAATGCTAGTGTGAACCACGTATGCTGACTGAGCCTTTTAGGACCTTTCTTCCTTTTGAGTAGGACTTCTTAGTCTATACCCCTGTGCCAATTCTACTTTAGGAGAGGATAATGTATGATCCTTAATCGAGAGTTTTGTTGGGCTCCGTCTTGGGATGTAATTAACCACGGGGGCTTGCGCCCGTGGGAAACTCAGTCCCACATCTACTAAACCCCATCCAAACTATTGTATCGGGTGGGGGGAAACCCGTGATTAGGACGTGTATATTACTACCCATCGAGGTGTATTTGCAACAACCTCTATTCTCAATGATTAGTCGTATGCACAATCCAATCTGTCCCTTCCAATTGACCCATTCACGCGGTGCTCTTTTAGAGGTCCACAGTCACTTTGCCTCCAGTCTTGGTCTCCAATAATATAAATTTATTTTCATCTCTAGTCAAATATTTTAAACATCTACTATTCAGTTACCATATGCTCTCATGAGGGCTTGTATGAGAGCATTTTTACAAAATATCAAATATTAGACTTAGGAACCAAAATAAATTTAGCTTCACCTCTTGTCAATGATAATCCAAATACATGTTTGATATGCTGTGATTAATGCAACTTAGGTCTCCACACTAAATGTGTTCTACTATGAATTATGCAAGTGTTGGAAATATGCCCCAATGTTCCACGTGAATAACATCTAATACCAGGAAAATGATTTACTAATCTATATGAGTTATAATATATTTTCTTAAGTTTTAACTTGTATTCTTTTGGTTAGGATTATAAAATTGTTCAAGTGTGGGAGTTGACTTATTTTCCTTAAAAGCTTTCTATTTCATTTGAAGATGTGAGTTTGTACTTTCCAAAATTGAATTTTTAATCTTTAAATCTTGTTCTATTTGATCAGTTTCATCCATAAATTTTTTCATATAATATGTTTTTAACAGTTCATGCTTCTTATTCAAATCATTAAATTCATATAGCAAAGCCATGTGATTGCTATCTATGTCTACATGATTATTCCTAAGATTTTCATGCTCTTTTTGTATCTTCAAATACTTGATACTAAGGTTAACATGTAATTTTTTAAGTTTCCTATATGAATTATGAATCTTCTCATGAGAAACTTCAAATAATTTATCATAGGATAGGTCACATACCTCCTCTTGATATGAATGATCAAATTTATCTACCATTAAGCATAAATTTATAACCTACTCTTATGCTTCTATTTTTGAAGAGTCTGAAGCTGAGTTAGCCCATAAAGCTCTTTCCATTCTTTTCTTGCCCTTCTTAATATAGTTTTCTCCTCAATTTTCTCCTTGTTAGGATTAGCTTTGAGATTTGAGTACTCAGTCTTTATATGTCCAAGATTTCTGCATTTATATCAAATGACTTCATTAAAAACTTTGGAATTTTATTGAACTTACCTTTGTTCTAATGTTGACGTTATCATTACTTTCTCTTAAGAAAACTTTCGAATTCCTTAGTTATAAGTGCTATATCTTCTTCATCCTCTAGCATTGATTAATCACTCTCTGAATCATCAACTTTCAAAGCTATATTTCTCTCTTTCCTTTTCTCACCTATATCACTCTATCTTTGATTCACTACTTACTCATAAGCAATAAGTGATCTAATCATATTTTCAATAGAATATACATTTAGATCTTTAGATTCAATTATGGCTGTTATCTTTGCATCATAAGTAGTAGGTAAACAACATAAAATTTTATTAACTTTTTCTGAATTTATAAGTTCTCAATCTAAAGCTTGCAATGAGGTAACAATTTGAGTAAACCTTGTATATATATTCGAAATTAACTCATTTAGTTTCATGTGAATTAGTTTATAGCCATGTAATAAAATTTTTAACCTAAAAGTTTGTGAGGGTTATTAAACCTTAAAGAACTAGTCCTGAGTCTAACCAAGAGAGGGGTGAATTGGATATTTAAAATTTCTTAACAAAAAAAGAAAGACTTTATGAATATTTTAAAACAAATAATTTATATGAAAGAAAAACTAATTTAATAATAATAAAGATAAGAGATTTTAACCATAAAAAAAATCATAGAATAATGCAAAAATTTAAATGTGAAAAGGTAAATAGAAAAAACACACCAAAAATTATTGTGGTTCGGTCAACTTAGCCTACAACCACTCCTTGGTAACTCCCTCTCCAAGTATTTCACTAAATAGAAGTTACTTTCCTTTTACTCCCACATCAAGGTGGAGAATCCCTAACAAAATATGTTCACCAACCTGGTGAGGCAGAGAACATTAAATCCTTTTACTCCCTCCTTGAGTTGTTAGAGAACCTAGAAATCCTTTTTTGCCAACCTAGTGAAGGTAGAGAACCCAAAAATCCTTTTACTCCCTCCTGGAGTAGGCAGAGAACCAGCATCTAATGTTGATGAAGATCTGTCCAGAGCCACCAAGGAACAAGAGAAGCAACTTGAAGAAGAAGATGAACACCTTTCTTGGAGCAACCTTTATGAATCCCACAACTCCCCCTCGTAAGGGCCTCTCTCTCTCTTTCAAGCTCTCCCTCTTTCTTCTCTAAGCTCTTTCTTTGATCTCCTTTACAACAAAAGATTATCATAAGAGATAATTGAGAGAGCTTAAATAGAGAGCCTTAAAAGAAGCCCTAAATTTTAACTTGCCAATAAAGACCATCCAATACTATCAATTGATTATCCTGTATAATTAGTATAAAATAGCCCTTTCAACCAGGATGATCACCTTTGCCTTGTATGATCAGCATGAGTATTTGTACATATCATTTATTATGATCTTGCGATCATTTGTGATGATTAGTTTAAGATACTATATTGATCATCTAATATGACATGGGATAATAGGCGTCGATCTACATATCATCCCATAACCCTCTCCAAATATCCTATACAATTCTCCTGAATGATTAGAACCAAATTATGGTTTTTTATCTTAGATGATAGGGATCATCCTATGAAATAAAATATATCATATTATACGATCTTAGTGGATCTTCTTGTATAATATGATTGATTAATCTAACCATAGCTATTCCCCTAAATATTGAATCAATTTAGGCATGATTGTTATAAATCATCTAGGATGATGCATATCATCTTGTATGATTAGAATAAAATTTGAAAATTAAAATATTACCTAAATTATGATTGGCAGCTATTTTTCATAATCTGAGTTGATCGTCCAGTATGATCTTGAATCATCCATTATGATGAGTTTAGTATGATTGACATCATCATGTATGATTAGTTTAAAAAATATAAAAAATTTGTAAGTCACTAAATCACTCCTCATGAATGGGTGTGTGCAAGGTTACTTAGCTTGGGGTCCATCAAATACATGACTTTACTCAAGAAAGGTAAAAAGTATATTAAAAATGAAATTATAGATATATTCAACCTTATTCTACCCAATCTTGAACTGATTTGCATTGCGATTGAACTTACGGACCTAAAAGGCTAGTAAGTAAGGGAAATAAAATAGATATTAAATACTAGAAGTAGTAAAGAAAATATTAATGTTTGTTATAATTAAAATCACTGTACTTGGGCATATATTTGCAACAATCTTCCCCTTTTTGGTAATAGAAAATATTGTTGTTAAAAAATTTCAAAGCTAAGAAAATTATTATTTTTCTCTTCCCTTTTTGTTTTTTTATTTTTTTTGGAAAAATGAGACATTAAAAAAATTGAATTAGAATAAGGCAAATTTCACTAAAATATAAGCAAATAACACATTAAAAACAACACATTACTCCCCCTTTTGACATCACAAAAAGGAGGAGAGAAAATACTAAATATAATAAAATACAAAAGGAAGATCATTACAAATACACCAACAAAAGAACAGACAAACTACGAAAAAGAAGAACCCCTGATTAGGTGGAGGTGGTGGTTATTGGTATTGAAAGTAATGATGAAGAGAGCCAAATTGCTTGCCAAACCAGGCCATATCCTAGTCATGCTGCTGTTGTTGCTATTGTCGGGCTACGTATGTGTCAAACCAAGCTAAGTCCTGATCATGTTACCGATGTTGCTCGGCTACATAGGATTCAAATTGGCTTCCCACTGGTCAAACCTGTGAACCAATTGATCTATCTTGGAGTGCTGGTGGATAGGAGAAGAATTAGGAATAGGTCCTTCCTCTTCTACCATAGCCTCCTTGTGTACATGGTGATGATGAGTACTATGAATGACATGGAAGAAGCTATTCGAGTAAAAAATAGTGAGGTATTTAGGTGAGCCTGGGTATTGAAGGTTGTATTTGGATTTAAGGACATAAGCAATTATATGTCATATGGCTAGATTTGGCTTTCTTTCAAGGCTGGGATCTCTAATGTTTGGTTATATATTTAATGTAAAGGATGGTTCATGTGTCTTTTACTAAGGTACTAGTTGTAGAGTTATGATAGGGGGCATTGGTTTCTCTAAAAAGGGTTTTAGTAAGGCCCCAATTAAACCCAGAATCTAAAGCCAAAATATGGATTTTGTCTTTAGTGGTGGATAGGTGAAGAAATTTATAGAAATCATGATAGATTATTTCAATTGGACGTCTATTAACATATAATTGGAGTGTAATATAATCATAATTTAGGTGGAGACTGACAAAGAATTCAAAAACCAGTTCATAACTAAAAGGAAAAGCAAATGTAAGAATTAAGCCAAGAGTGGTGCAGGAAAATAGGTCTAGTACCCGATAGGTCAAAATCTCCTGATAGACAACTTTTGAGGTTCTAAACTCAGTACATAGCAGGTATAATTACCTTTATCAGCTTCTTCAGTAAATCGAGAATCAACAACACTCATGGAAGAGCTGCTTGGGAGCACAGGAGATCTTTAACCACCATCCATTCCAAAAGATCAGATTTTAAAGGAGAAGGAAGAAGTTTTGGTGAATTGGAGTAAAGAAGACCATGTATTGGGCGATTTATATAGATTCAGGAAAATTGTCTATGATGATCGTGAGATCATCCAAAATGATCAATTGTAATAATTTTGTCTAGATAATATGTCAAAAAAGTTGGCCTCATCATCCAGGATGGTCATATATCATACGGGATGATTAGACACAGAGTGATCATCCCGAGGATTCAACATATACGATCATTGAATAATTGGATCATAAAACACAAATTCATGGATCATCTAGGATGATGTGTAATAATGGATCAGGCTAACAACATTCAAATCTTCCAAACATTTTTTCCATGTGGATCGTACATGATGAACCAAGAATCATCCAGTATGATCATCAATAATTGGTTCAGATCATCCATTGGATGTGTTATGATCAGAAAAGTGTATTTTTGTTTAGATTATATATGATGTTGTGAATCATATTGGACGATTGAGCAAATCTTAAAAAACTTCAAAGCATGGAATGTGATGATCAAGAGGATTTCAAAACTAAAAATAAATTAATAAAAAAAATATAAAAACAACAAAAAAAAAATAATCATAAATCAAAATAAAAGAATAAAATTTCTTTTTCCTTTTTTTAAATTGATTAACTCTAGCAAATGATAAATTTCCCTTGAGAGTAGATTAAAAAGTAGTAAGAAATGAATTAACATTATTGAAATCATGACATGGTAGAAAATTTATCGTGTAAACCCTAACTTGAACTCCTTACAGGCTAAAAATATTTTAAAACAAAAATCTAATTCAGAAAAGAAATTAGATAAGAAGAGTAATCTTTTCAATCTTCTCTTCAAGAAAATATCTGATAGAATAATATTACAAATTAATCAACCAAAAATTCATGATTTTCATAATTCAAGTGTTTGAAAATGTCAAGTGGCATATGGATTATTCTAAGAATTAAAGATTTGAAAGAGAAGAAAGCTTATTTCTTTGTGTGCTCATTTTTTTCCTCTTTTTTAGTTATATAGCGCACTTTACATATCTTTTGATTTTTAATATACTTTGGTATATCATGTAATTATTTGGCGGTTATTACGTAACTTTTCAGGTTTTTTTTTGGGCTCATTCTGTGCCTCTTGTCATTTTTGTGAGCTAGCTTTCTTTTAAAATCTTTAAAGACTCTCAGTTGTGAGATTATCTTTTAGATATAAGAGAAGAAGAACTCACTCTTTTATATAAGGAAGAGTAAACAGCAAAATAGAAATATATCCATATGATTGATGCAACAACTTGATTATGACAACTTGAAAAAATGATTCAATGACTTTGAGCATCATTCATATGAAATAGATTACTTTAGAAAGATAAAAATAGATCTCAATTTCAAAATCCAACTTATAATTTAAAATAGATTTTGCTTCAAAAGAAAAATACACCATTAAAGGAGTTAGCAGAAGACTGAAAATCATCAAATTTTCTTCTATAACTGATTTAGAGTAGTCAAGCATTGCTTACTAATTTCTAACGCCAAAAGCAAGGAAAAAATGTCATTTGAGAATTCAAAATTAGGAGTGAGCATTGATCTGATTCCCCTTTTTTTAAAACATCAAAGGAAAAACTACAGAAAAATAAGAACATAAAATAGAAACAAATAAAAGTAAATATACATACAAATAAATCAAAAACAAAACATCAGAATTAGAAAGTAACAATTTTACGCATTAATTTCTATCACACCTATTCTAGTTTTAAGATGCTGAGTGTTTTATAGACTAGTGGTTTTGTTAAGATATCTACAAGTTGGTTTTCAGTGGCTACATGGTGTAGCTCTATGTCTCATTTAGTAATATAATCCCTAATAAAGTAATTCCTTATATCAATTTTTTTGGTTATGGAGTGTTGTATTTGGTTCTTTGAATTGCATATGGCACTAGTGTTATCACATAGGATTGAAATTATGCCTACAGGTAATAATAAATCCAGAATTTGTTGCTTTAACCAGATGACTTGGGCCACACAACTTCCTAAGGCTATGTACTCAACTTAAATAGTGGACAAGGCAGTTGTGTTAAATTTTCTACTAAACTAAGAGACTAAGGACTATCATATGAACTGATATATTCTAGGAGTACTTTTTTTATTAACTCAACATTCCACAAAATCTGAATCAAAATATCCTATGATTTTTAATGAGGTGTTATGCCTAGGATACCAAATTTTTAAGTCAGGGGTTCCTAAGAGATACCTAAGAATTCTTTTAACAGTAGTCAAGTGGGCTTCTTTTGGGTCAGCCTAAAATCTAGCACAAAAAAAAAAACTAAATATAATGTCAAGTCTGTTAGCTATCAAGTAAAGAAGTGATCAAATTATTCCTTTGTATTTCTTTTGACAAATAGATTTTTCATTTCAATCCTTATATAACTAAATAGAAGACCTCATGGGAGTGTTCATTGGCTTTACTTTATCTATATCATATTTCTTAAGAATGGCCTTAATGTATTTTTATTGATTAAGAAAAGTTCCATCATCCTTTAGCCTTATGCTAAATCTAAGAAAGTAGGTTAGTTTTCCCATCATATTCATCTCAAATTCCATTTTTTTTTGAAAACTCATCATATAGATTTTTAACAAAAGACCCAAACAAAATATCATCAATATAAATTTGGATAATAAATAGTTCATCTCCTAGCTTTTTTAGAAAAAGCATGGTGTTTATTCTCCACTTAACAAAGGTTCTTTCAAGTAAGAATGTGCTTAGCCTTTAATACTATGCTCTGAGTGGTTATTTAAGTCCATATAATGGCTTTATTAATTTAAACACATGATTAGGAAATTATGAATTTTTATACATCTTCTTTTATTACCTCATTCAAAAAGGCACTCTTAACATCCATTTGATATAGTTTGAATCCCTTAAAATAAGTAAACACTAGTAGCACCCTAATGGCTTCTAATCTTACTATAATGGCAAAGGTCTCTTCAAAGTCAACCCTTCTATTTGATTATACCCCCTAGCCGCCAATCTCATCTTATTTCTCGCCACTACACTAGAAAATTCATTTTATTTTTGAAAATTCATTTAATTCCAATCACACTCTAGTCCTTAGGTCTTTGAACTTGCTCCCAAACATCATTCTTTACAAATTGATTTAACTCTTCTTGCATGGTTAGGATCCAAAATTCATTAGATATGGCTTAATTTAAGTTGGTGGGTTCACTCATTGAAATGAAGGCATAGTGGTTTACTTCTTTTCTAAGTTCATGCATAGTTCTAATACTTTTAGATGGGTCTCCTAAGATCAGTTCTTTAGGATGACTTGAAGATAACTCCATTCTCTAAGGAATATGTTTTCATGTTCTACCCTTTCCACTAGATTTGCATATTCTAATCATTAGGTGACTTCTAAAACCTCTTCTTCTTCTACCCTAGACCCTCCAGAATTATCAGAATCATCAAATACAATGTGAGTGGTCTCCTTAACTACTAGTGTTCTTTTATAGAAAACTTTATAAGATTTCCCAACACACTAGTAAGCTATGAGCACTTCTTCATCAGACTTAAGATCAAATATTCCTAGTAGAGATTTCTTATTATTCAGAATAAACACTTTACATCCAAAGTCATAAAGGTGAGAGAGGTTAGGTGTCCTACCTTTCAAAATTTTATAGGGTGTCTTATTCAGCTTGGATATAACATTTACCATTTTAAGAGCATAACAGGCTATATTCACCGCTTTTGTCCAGAAGTATTTAGGAAGTGAGCATATAGTAAACATGGATCTTGCAGCTTCTACCAGGGTCTTGTTCTTCCATTTAGCTACCCCGTTCTATTGAGGGCTTTATGAGCTAAAAAGTTATGGTCTATCCCTTGCTCCTTATAGAATGATTTAAAATTTTCATTTCAAATTCTCTACTGTGGTCACTATGAATGGTTAGAATTTCACAACCTAACTTTCTCGGAATCCAACTAGAGAAAGACTTAAACTCTTTCAAAGATTCATTTTTATGAGATAAGAATTTAATCCAAGTAAACTTTGAATAATCATCAACAATCACATACCTAAAGACTTTCCCTCCTAAGCTTTTAGTATTGACATGTCCAAATAGATCCATGTGTAGGACTTCTAAGGGTTTTCTAGTATTTATATCTTTGATTAAGTGGAAAGAGGATTTAACTTATTTTCCTAATTGACAGGCATAACACATATGGTCTTTTATGAACTCTAGTTTGGGAATTCCTCTCATTAAGTCTATTAGGGTGATTTTCCTAAGGTTTTTCATGCTTCAATTACATAATCTTAAATGTCATAACTAAGATTCATCAGTAATAGTTTTTAGGCAAAATGAAGCAGTAGGTTCAACAAAGTTTAAATCAAGCATGTAAACATTATAAATTATTTTTCCTTGTAGCATAGTACTTTCATTTAAGCTAATCATTCAGCTGGTAGATAGAAATTTTAATGTTAAAGTCTTTATTATAAGTTGGCTTATGCTAAGAAAGTAATGTTACAAGCTATCTACCCATAAAATATTTTCAATAATGAAATTCTTGGACTTGACATCTATACATGATTCAACCACTTTTCTGATGGTGTTATCTCCAAGTGTTAACTTACCTCCTACCTTTGCCTCTAGCAAATGAACTGATTTGCATCTCCAGTCATGTACCTTGAATATCAACTTTTCATGTACAACATGCTCTCACAAGGCCTTCTGTGAGAGTAAACCTATATAATCATCAGATATTAAATTTGGGAATCCAAATAGATTTGGGTCCCATCTTATGGAAAGAAGAATAAAATGCATGCATGCTATGTTATAAACTTTGAAGTTTTGATCTCCACACCAATTGTGTTCTATGGTGAATGGTGCAAGTGTGGGAGATATATCCTAGCATGTCATAAGAAAAATATCTAATACCAAAAAAAAGATTTGCTAATCTATTTGGGTTATGGTGCCTCTTCCTAGGTTTGAATGGTGCATGCTGATGTGATGGATAGTAAAACTCTTCAAGTGAAGTTTGTTTTTTGTTTTCTTTGAAATCATTTATTTTGATTTGTAAAAATTGGTTTGCACTTTTAAAATTTGAATTTTCAACTTTTAATGCATACTCCATATTATCTATTTCAGATGCAAGAGTTTTTAATCTTTTGTATGATTTTTGTAATTCAAAATGAGAAATTTTTAAGGAATCATGCTCTTTAGTTAACTCAAGATGCTTTTTATTCAAAGAGACAAATTCATCTAATAAAGCCATATGATTACTATTTAGAGTGGAATGATCTTTTTTTTTTTTTAAATCCTGGCTTTCCTTAAGTGAATCTTGGCAAGAGAGAGAAGCTCCACAAAATTAGGAAGATTTTGAAGGAGCATTTAAAGATTTTTGGGTGCCAAAGTTGGAGATGGAAGAAGGTGGCCGGTCATCCATGGTCATGGATGACCGGATCACCAAATCTTTTCTTTCTACCGCGAGTGCAATTATGTTGGATTCAAAAGGTAGATTCTCTTTCAAACGCATTTCCCCTCACAATCTTCGGATTTTGGAAACACCTCTTGCCATCAAAGAGGGAGGTTTGATTGCTAAACAAAAGCCTTTATTGGAGTCAGGTAAAGGGAAAGAGGTAATTTTGATTTTGGACAAGATTCCAAAATCACCTTCATCAGTTATTATCTCTGGAGAAAATGACAAGGAGGTTTCTTCTTCAAGGAGCAGTTTTATTGATATATTGAAGAATGATAAGAGTATTGACAATGGTAATGTCAATATCAAAAATCCAATTATTTCATCTAGATTGGATAATTCTAATGTGTGGATCAAAAAACCACACATTAAAATTAATTTGAATAAAATTTATGATGAGATTGAAGATGCTAATGTTGTTAAACTTGACGAGGACAAGGAAAATTCAAATATTCAAGATTTGAGTAAATCATTGGTAGTGAAAATTCTTGGAAAAAGTTTACACTTTTCTAAATGTGCTTTTGAATTGAGGAAGCAATTGATGAAATATGGAGGGTTTCATATAACCTTACTTGGTCTAGATTGGCTACTATGTTTCTTTCAATCTCATGAAGCCATGGAAGAAGTTCTTAATGGAGGTCCTTGGTTTGTAGGAGGCTTCGTTGTTGGGATAGACAAATGGTCTTCTAACCTCTCTCCCAATTCCTTAGATGGAGTTTCTTCTCCAATCTGGGTTCGTCTTCCTCACTTATCCCTTCATTGCTGGGATGAATCTAATATCACGAGAATTGTTTCTAGAATTGCTACTCCTCTATTGTTGGATGGTAATATGTTTAGATGGAGGAGGAGAGAATTTGCTAGAGCCTGCATTCTGGTGAATTTGAATTCTAAACTCCCTTCTGGTATTTGGGTGGAAGGTTTGCATGGTAGATTTTTTTAAAAGTTTGAGTATGAAAATCTATCTTCAATTTGTTTCAAATGTGGGAAAATAGGACATTTTGATTCTGTTTGTCCTAATTTTAAAGATGTTCCTTCTAGCTCAATTCATAGTGATAATCCCTATGGACCTTGGTAAATCTTTGGCTGATTGGAATGCTATTGTGCAAGAGATGGTGTCCGATCCTTTGAAAGATGCAAAAAATGTTGATCCCTTGGAAAATGTCAAAATTTTGGTGGCCGATCCATTGAATCATGCAGATTTTAGTTGGCAAATTGAAGAAGATGCTGAAATAAAAAAAGTAGATGAAGTTGCTGTTAGCCTTAATTAAAATTTGGTTGTTGAGCCGGTTGTAGCTCATAATTCAAAATTTGAATAGAATCAATCTCAAGCGTTGATTGTTGGAATTAGAGATGATATTGCTGAAACTGATTTGGTGGTTCCAATAGATAAGGAAGCTACTTCCACGGATCAACAAATAAATGCTGAAATTTTGGGAATTCAAAATTACAAATTTTGTACTCCCACATATCATGGAGGTAGATAAGGAAGCTAATATTTCTGAAATTAAGTTGTTATCGGCTGATCAAAATTCAAATGATTTATTGAATAAATCAAAGGTAGTTGAGAAGCAGAATCCTATTTTTTTAACCAACAAACCCAGCTAAACTTTTTGAAAAGGATGACATAATTGAAGGAAGAAATGAGATTGCTATTATTCATGTGGATCAATCAAAGACTGCTAAAACTTTGGAATTTCAAAATTCTAATTTTGAATTTCCACAAACCATGGAGGAAGATAAGGAGGAGTTTGAGAAGAAGCAGAATTTGGTTTTGACTCCTACTAAGGCAGCAAGGACTTCTGAAATAATTATTAACAACGATGGAACAAGAGGTGGATTTTCTAAAACCATTTCTCCTACTTCAACAATCATTTTACAATTCAAAAAAACTATCTTACTGAAGAATAAAAAAGGCTCTTCTATGGAGCTTGGTTCTTCCTGTTCTAAACACAAGCTGTTCAAAGAACTACAAGCTCTAGGAGCGGTGAAAGATCAAACTAGGAGGATTACTGATCTCAAAATGAAGAACTACATGAGAGGTCTTCCCAAACATCTCAGTAATATGCTACCCAAAATTTTCAATGCAAGCAGCAAAGTCGAAAGATACATAAGGTTGGAGCTTCTAACCAAAGAATTTACCAAATCTCTTGCTTGGGACTACATCATGGGAAGTTGGAAAAGACATCTAAAATACCTATTATTGTTATTCTTAGTTGTTTTGAGGTTGTCCTATTTTTTTTGTAATTTCTTTTAATTATCTTTTATATCTTCCTTTTTCTTTTGGTTTTTTATTTGTTTTTTAAACTTATTATATTTGTTTATGGGAGCGATACTAGATCCTATTCTTTAATCGGATGGGAACTCTGGGATACTAACCAACCCTTGGTTTATTTCAAACATTGGTATCCCCTTCATCTCAACGGTTTCAAAATAGGAAACAGTGGGTTTCATTTCAAAAATAATAGGTTTAATGTTAACAAATTTTCTTTCAATAAGGATCATTTTTCTCTTGATTAAGGATATATTAGTTTTTACTTCCTGGTTTGTTTTAGGTTGTTATTTCTTTTATTTTAATGTAACTTTTGCATTTTCTCAAAAAAAAAAAAGAAAAAGAAAAAAGAGTGGAATGATCTTTCGTTAAGATTTCATTCTCTTTCTGCATAATTAAAAAATAAATTTTAATTACTAGCATGTAATTTCTTGAGGTTTCTATATGAAAAATATATTTTTTTAGATACTTCAAGTAATTGGTCATACGTAAGCTCACATATCTCTTCTGTATTAGAGTGATCAAGATGATCAAAAACCATTAAGCACAAGTTTTTTTACCTCCTCTTCTATTTCAATTTTAGAGGAGTCTGATGCTGAGTTAGCCCAGAAAGCCTTTTGGGTTATTTTCTTTCCCTTCTTCAACTAAGGTTTTTCTTTACACTTCTCCTTACTTGGGAAAGCTTTAAGAGTAGGGTAATCAAACTTCATATGCCCTGGCTTCCTACATTCAAAACAAATAACATCAGGGTAAACTTTAAAATTTTTATTATTCTTACCCTTATTCCATTTTTGATGATGCTTTTACTTTTTTCCTTAACAAGCTTTTGAATTGCCTAGTTATTAAAGTAATGTTATCATTTTCAAAACTAGAAGAATTAGTGTCAGAATCATTAGCTTTTAAGGCTACAATTTTCTCCTTTTTCTTCTCGCCTACATCAAGCTACTTTTGGTTCAATCCTTATTCATAAGAAATGAGTGATCCAAGTAAGTTATCAATTGAATAAACATTTAGATCCTTAGATTCAATAATTATAGTATTTTTTTCTTCAAAGAAAGAAGTTAAACATCTCAAAATCTTGTTAACTTTTTGATAATTTGTGAGTTCTCTTCCTAAGACATGTAGGGATGTAACAATCTGTGTAAACCTAGTAAATATTTCAAAAATAGATTCATTAGATTTCTTGCAAAAAAGTTCATAATCATGAAGAAGAATGTTCAGCCTATATTGTTTAACTTCCTTTTTTCCTTTATAAGTAATACACAGTTTGTCCCAAATCTCCTTACTAAGTGTACAAGTGGAAACACACATATAATCTTTAAATTTTAAGCCAAAAAAAAGTTCAGACATTTGACATTCAGTTGTACTAAATCTCTATCATCAATAGTCCATTTAGAAAAAGGGATTTTAGTTTTAACACCAATTACTAATATAATGGGTGCAGAATAACCATCATAAACTAGCATTTACGTATAATAACCAATTGATTACAAAAAGGTGGACATGCGATTTTTCCAAATATTAAAAGGAATATTATTAAAAAAAGTTGGTATAGTAATTAAATATCCTTCAATGATGTTTCTATTTCCAAAGTTAGTCATGGATCTTAATTTAAAAGTTTTCTAAAACTTGATCTTATGAATCTCGCTCGGATACCACTTAAAAGTTCATGAGAGTTATTAAACCCTAAAGAACTAGTCCTGAGGCTAACCAAATATGGGGGAGGGGGAGGGGGGGGGGGGGGCGAGGTGGGGTGGGGGGGGGGGGGGGGGGGGTGCGAGTGGGGAGGTGGGGGGATGGGGGGTGAATTGGTTATTTAAAAATTTCTTAATGAAATAGAAAATATTTTTAATTATTTTAAAATAAATTATTTATGTAAAAGAAAAACTAATTTAACAATAGCAAAGGTCAAAGATTTTGATCATATAATAAATTAAAGAATATTGTAGAAATTTAAATGTTGAAAGGTAAATAGAAAGAACACACCAACATTTATAGTGATTTGATCAACTTGACCTACATCCACTCCTTGGAGACTCCTTCTCCAAGTATTGCACTAAATAGAAGTGACTCTCCTTTTGCTTCCATAGTAAGGTGGAGAATACCATACAACATCTTTCCACTAACCCAGTGAGCTAGAGAACCTTAAATCCTTTTACTCTATCCTTGAGTAGGCAAAGAACATGGAAATCTTTATTCACCCGCCTAGTAAAGTTAGAGAACATTGGAATCCTTTTACTCCCTCTTGGAGTAGGCAGAGAACCTGAATCTAATACTCATGAAGATATAACTAGAGCAACTAAGGAAACAGAGAAGAACCTTAAAGAAGATGATGAACACCATGCTTGGAGCAACCTTTATGAATCCCTCATAGCTCCCCCTCACAAGGATCTCTCTATCTCTCAAGCTCTCACTGTTCATTCTCTAATCTCTCTCTTAGAACTCTTCCATAATAAAAGATTATCTCAAGATACAATGAGAGAGATTAAATAGAGAGCCTATAAAGAAGTCCTAAATTTTAACTTGCCAACAAAGATCATCCAGTATGATTTACAGATCATCCTGTATGATTAGTTCAAAATAACCCTTTTAGCTAGGATGATAACCTTTTCCCTGTAATATCAGTACATGTATTTGTAGATATCATCCAATATGATCCTGCGATAGTCCAGGATGATTAGTTCAATATACTTGATCTTCATATCATCCTATAACCCTCTCGGGAAGTCAAATACAATTCTCCTGGATGATTAGAAGAAAAATTATGGGTTTTCATCTTGGACAATAGGGGATCCTCCTATAAAATATAATAAATCATCTAGCACAATCTCAATGAATCATCCAATGTGATATGATTGATCAATCTAATAATAATTATTTCTCTAATAATCAAATTAATTTAAGCATGATCATCATAAATCATCCAAGATGATGTATATAATCTTGTACGATTAGAATAAAATTTGAAAATTAAAATATTAAATAAATTTTGATAGGTAACTTTTTTTAACAATCTAAATTGGTCGTCTTATACAATCTTGAATCATCCAATATGATTAGTTAAGCAAGCTTAATTACTAGGGATGCTCTAATTAGGGTTTCTATTTTTAACTAATAATTCAGTATGATTAACATCATCTTATATGATTAGTTCGAAAATTTTAAAAAAACTAACTCACTAAATTACTCCCCCTGAATTTGTGTGTGCAAGGTTGCTTAGCTTGGGGTCCACCATATATGTGACTTGACTGAAGAAAGGTAAAAAGTATATTGAAAATGATATTACATATGGGCTCAACCCTAGTCTCCCCAATATTTAGCAGATTTGTATTACAATTAAACTCGTGGACCTGAAAGGTTAGTAAGTAGGAGAAATAAAATAGATATGCAATATTAATAGTGCTAAAGAAAATGATAATGTTTGTTATCATCAAAATCACTATACTTGGGCCCAAGTTTGCAACAGAACCTAGATTATTTTACCTCATTTGTTCCTTCATAAGTTATGAAAAGTCTTTCTCAGATTTCTTTAAAGTATTATAAGTAGAAACATGCATATAATTCTTAGATTTTAAAGCACAGAAAAAAATATTTAAACATTTTGCATTCAATTATCCTAATTCTCTTTCTTCTAATGTCTATTCAGTAAATGGTATTTCAATTCTAATGCCATCGACAATTCTAGTAGGTCTAGTATAACCTTCCTATACCAATATCTACATGCGATATTCAAGTGATTGTAGAAAAATAGACATACAAGTTTTCCAAATATTAAAAGGAATATTATCGAATAAAGGTGGACTAGTGATCAAATATCATTCATAAGTATTCTAGCTTCCAAAATTAGCCTTGATCATATTTCAAAAAGTAGTCTAAACCTTACTTTTTGAAATTAGCTATAATACCACTTGAAAGTTCGTAAAGATTGTTAGGCCTTGTAGAACTGTCTCAAGGCTAACTAAGGAGGGGGGGGGTGTGAATTGGTTATAAAATATTTCTTGGATTTTTCAAAACCTTTTTAGATCTTTTATAAAATTAAAACATTAATCTTGAATTATGCTATTGATCGTAGAAATGATTATACAGAGGATTTTGCAACCACAAAAAATTTAAATAGAGAATATAAAAATATAGTAAAAATAAAAATCAAAAGAAGAAAATAAATTTTTATAGGATTTAGTCCAACTTGACCTACATCCACTCCCTGGAGACTCCTTCTCAGGGTATTGCATTAAATAATAGTGACTCTCATTTTGCCCCCACAACAAGGTAGAGAAACCATTACAAACTCTCTTCCACTAACCCAATACATCAGAGAATCATCACTTTTTACACTCTATAAGTGATGGTAGCATATTGTCACATCCTTTTTCACCCTCCTGGTGAAGGAAGAGATCAGTCACCTTTTACACTCTCCAAGTGATGGCAGCGTGTCGTCACATCCATTTTCACCCTCCTGGTGAAGGCAGAGGACCGTCGCCTTTTACGCTCTCCAAGTGATGGTAGCGTACCATTATGTCCTTTTTTACCCTCCTGGTGAAGAAAGAGAACCTAAATCATATATTGAAGATCTTCTCTCAAGAGTCTCCAAAGAAGTTTGGTAGAAACATGAAGAAGACAAAGTGATATGGGAAGAACCTAATTTTTGACTCTATTAGTCGTCAGTTTGAATACAGATCATATTATACAAACAGTTCAAAAAATAAATGTGTTTGTTCGAAATTATCTAGGGCATCCCTAATTTTTTACTCTATTAATCATTTATATGACTTTACATCGTACAGTATGAACAACTAAAATATTTAAGCAATGATTTGTTTAGCTACATTTTGGAGGAAACTATATCAAATTGTACAATATGATTAGCTATTATACAATATGATTAGTAAAAAATCAATTAAAATTTTATATCTCTCTCCCTGTGTGTGTGTGCACGATCATCTAACATTAATCACACTTGCTTAGACTCAATCAATAAAAATATAGATATATAGACTCTATTGCATGAAATCATATTCTTCCCTTTCTTGAAGACTTCAATAAAATGAAATAGTATAAGATTTCCCAGAAATATTAGAACACAAAAAAAAAAAAAACAATATCTAATATATGTTAGGAGAAATAATAAAATTAAAATAATAATGTTTTGTTATCATCAAAAATCATAATCTCAATCTTTATTCCTGAGTTGTAACAATTCCTAATTTGAATTCACCTTTTGATGTTTCACATTCTAATGTTCCCCATATAGATCCTTCCATTATTCCTCATACTACTAATTCTTTTAATAGTTCTAATTTTAAAATTCAAAATCAAAATTAGTTTGAAGTTTTATAGTTGTAGAATTTACCTGCTCTTATAAAAAGAAGTGATGAATCTCAATTTTCTTTATTGAAAGATAAATTTAATACTATTGTGAATGGGTCTATTTCTTCTAATCAGATGTTTTTAAAGTTTCCTTTTATATCAGGCAAGAAGACTAGAGCTAGGCATGCCAGGAAGGAATCTAATTCTTCCCTTGAAAGATAATGTTTTTTCCTAATATTGCTTCACGTAATATTTGAAGTTTAATAGTCTTGAAAATGTTAATTCTTATAAAGATATAATTCATTGTTTTAATATGTATTTGATTTTTATTCTTGAAGGAAAAATTAATTTGGACAAGTTACAAGATTCTTGGTTCTCTGCTAGGCATAGCGTTTTTCAAAACAAAGATAGTTGCAATAATTTTAATTTTTGTGATCCTATAGAATTTGGCTTAAATAAAATGTTTCTTATATTTCTTTTTGTCCAATTTTTTCAACAAGTAAAATGATTCATGTCTATTTGAAAGTTGGCTATATTTATTCATTTCTTATTACCACTGTTTATACTTATAATTCTCCCATGGAAAGGTTAGCTTTGTAGAATGATATTTTTAATTTGTCTACTAATATTTTGTCTCCATGGGTTATGTTGGGAGAGTTTAATTTTTATTTCTTCACTAATGAAAATTCATGGGAAAATATTTATCCTAATAGTAAATTATGGGATTTTAATTATCTCATCATTAATATTGATGTTCAAGATCTCTCTTTGGTCAAGTATTTTTAAACTTGGTTTAACCAGAGATGTGACTTTTCTATTCATATAAAACTTGATATGGTTTTGGTTAATAATTTTTGATTGGAAGTATTTCCTTCCTCTTATTACCATCCAGACAATGCTCTAATCCTACTCTACTAATTCTTTGTAATAATAAAATGTTTTATTTTAAGCATCATTTCATTTTTAAGAATTTATGGTGCTCTAAATTAGAAATTTCACATTTACTTATATATGATTTTGCTTAATCTTCTATTGGTAGTATGATTAATGTTATTTATAATAGGTTACACAAGCTTAAATGTAGTATTAAATCTTAGCCTTGGGTTTCTTCTAAGTATGCTTATGATAATATTGCTGATCTCCAAAAGAAAGAAAGTCTTATTTTGTAGGAGATTCAATGTAATTTTCTAAATAAATAGTTAAATTCTCTTCTTAATCATTATATGTATTTATGAGCTTCTTGGCTTATTCAAATATCTAAAGCTAGATGACTTTCTTATAGAGAGGATGATTTGGGCTTTCTTTATTCCAAAATTTTTGGTAGGCATAATAAAAATAATATTAAAGTTTTTTCTACTTTTGAGGGTTTGATTTTTTGATTCTAAAGTAATTTTAGAAACCTTTATTAAACATTTTAAAAGGTTTTTTAATTCTCCAAAACCTCCTTCTGCTGCATATAATGCCATTCCTACTGGCAGGATTATTTCTTATATGCTTATTCCTTGTCTTTCAGCTCCTATCTCTATGGAAGAAATAAAGAATGTTGTTTTCTTCACTCCTGATGCTCTTGAGCTTAATGATTTTATGTTTGAATTCCTTAAAAAGTAATAGGATAGTTTGGGCATATTTTTTATAAAGCTATTTCACATTATTTCTCTTCTTATAACATTCCTAAAGCCGCTAAAGCTTATGTTATTACACGTATTTCTAAAAGTACTTATGCTTCTATGGTAACTTATTTTATACTTATTTTTCTTTGCATTATTTTTTATAAAATAGTAGAAAAAAATTTGGCTAATAGGATGCAACATATTATGACATTTATCATACATACAAGTTAGTTTGGTTTTTATTAAAAAGAGAATTTCAAGAGATAATATTTTTTAGGATTCTGAATTATTGAGGAACTTTAATGGTTTGGCTAAAGTTATGTATTTTTATGCTAAACTTGACATTCATAAGGCTTTAAAACTGTTTTTAATAATTTTATTGTATATAGATTGGCTCAAATTATTTTTCCTATTTGCTTCATTTCTTAGATTAAAGGTTGTATTGAAGATTTTTTCTTCTCTTTTTCTTTTAATGGTTCATTAATTGGGTTCTTTAGCTCATCTTCTTGAAAGTTCAAAGGAGGGTGTTAAACCTTATTGAACTACATAAGTCGTGCCAAATGAGGGTGAATTGGTGTTTTCTCAATTTTGCTTTTTCAAAAATAATTCATGAATGCTTGATTACCAAATTCAAAACTTAAAATTTAAATGTGGAAGCTAGTCAAAGTACTATTTTTTTTTTGTTTAGTAGAGAACTAAAGATATGAACTTGCAAAGATTTTTTATACATAATTAATCCAAACAATCACAACGTTTATAACATGGATTTGCAAGAAAAAAATTGCAAAAAATTAAAGTGCAGAAATTAAATACGTAAAAAATATATATATAAAATGATAACACACCCAACTTTATAGTGGCTTGATCAAACAATGACCTACGTCCACTCCCCGGAGTCCTCCGCTCCAAGTATTATACTAAAACCTTAGCAAATCTCCTTTGGGACCCACAGTAAGGCGTAGAAACCATTATAAGAATCACTTCCACCAGCCCAGTGCGGTAGAGTATCAAAATTCTCTTCATGCTGCTGGTGAGGTAGAGAACCTTGGAAGTTTTTTCACCCACTTAGTGAAGGAAGAGTACCTTGTAATCCTTGGAACAACTGTGTGGAATCCTCTTACATTCCTACTCCCTCTCACACAACCTCACCTTCTCCTTCTCCAATGCTCTAAGACATCTCGTAAAGTTCTCTCTCAGAATCTTTTTAAAAGCCAAAGATTTCTTAGGAGACAAATACGATATCTTTAATACAAGACTTTAAAAAATAATAAATTTTAAATCTACTATTTATGTTTGTACTTTACCATCGATGATAATACAAATTGAATTCAAAAACAAGAGTTCATTAAGTATGATGGAATAGTCCTAGGATGAATAACACAAGTTTTATTTACTGATTATATATTATGATTTATAGATCTTACCATATGATTAGTTTGATTATCTTATTAAGATAATACATGATGATCTTCAAAATGATCGAAATTGTCTCAACTAATCATCCAGTTAAAATTTATTTTGTATTGTTTGATTAGTTTAAAAACCATGGTTTCATCTAGTACAATATCTAGGATGACTGAACATCATCTCTATCGATTGTACAATATGATCATCATCGTATAATTTGATCTGTCATATTAATAAAACCATGATTTGATTGACTAATCATGTGGATTAATTTAAGTGAGTTTTTAAATATTATATAAATGGATTAGTACATTATGATAAATTGAAAATAAGAAATGCTTACTTAAATTTGATAGGCGGCTTGGGTTTTAAGATTAAATAGATCGTACAGTATGATTAGGGTAGTAGAGTATAATTTGTCTAAAAATATTAGCCATTTTAGCTAATTTAATGAATAATTAATATTATAATATGATTTGAATCATATGGTATGATTAGTTAAAAAAATATTATTTATTTTCTCACTCCCTTATGTACTTGTGTATGGTTGTCAAATTAGCATTCACCCTTACATGAAATAGACTCAAGAATTATAAAATTAAAGAAATCAAAAGTACGAACTCTTTCAAGACATTTTATTCTACCTAATCTTGAGCCCTGAATAATCTTGAGCAGCATATGATGTACATGAAATATTAGTACAAACAGATACAAATACATAACGTAAATTCTAGGAGAAATTAAAATCCAATCAATAATGTTTATTATTATTAAAATTACATGATCAGGATCCTAGATTGCAAAAATCTTCTCCTTTTTTATAATGACAAATATTTTTGGTTGAAATTCAAGTTAATTATATTTTCTCCAAAGCTCATTCTCACTAAGTGAAGTATTTAAAAAAAAGGGAAACAAAATTATTTTATTTTTTATTTATTAATATTTATAATAATTATTATTATTATTTTAATATTAGTAAAAATGAGAGCACAATTATGGCAAGAAAACACTAAAGTAGATAAGAAAGAAGAAACTACAACCAAATACTGCTACACCTTTCGACATCACATAAAAGAGGAACAATAAAAAAATTACAACAACACAAATAAAAAAGCTAACAGACAACACCAACATAAATTATGACAAAATGAAATCCTATAAGTAGTATGGCCCCTCATCAGATGGCGGTTGTGGTGGTGATGGCTAGAAATAGTAGAGAATGGACACAAACTGCTCACCAAACCAAGTTTTATCAGCCTCGTACTGCTCCTACTATGCTTAATATGAGTATCAAGATATATCTCTAAATGATCAAATATGTTAATCAATGTCTCAAAATAATGAGGCTAGTATTTAGGAGCAAGTGTTTGGTCTCGTACTGGTATAGGTGGTGAAGAAGGAAGGTATCCCCTTTCTCATCAAAATCATGCTCCTATATTGGCTCGTACCCCTAGTGTCAATGAAAAAGAACATGAAATAAACAATCAATGTAAATGGCCGAAAAGTGATTTGTAGTACTAGGATAGGTGAGGTGATATTTTTGATTGAAGACATAGGCTATCACATGTCCAAGGGAAATGTTCTGCTTTCATCTAGTGATAGAAAGGTGAGTCAAAGTGAGGTTTTGGAGATAGCTAATGATTATGTGGGGTTCATCAAACTAGGTGCCAGACATAATGAAATATGTGAATAAGGATAAGAGTGGGGTGGTGTTCACTCTATCTCCATATTTTGGGAGAATTGAAGTTCTAAGAATATGTTGGATAATTTTTGCATTTTTATTGAGAGAGTGGATATGAGGTTCATGTTAATTTAAGGGAATATTCCTAATAACTAGTTCACAGTGGAGCAATCATATTCTCCCCTAGATAATAGTAAATGAGGTTTAGGTCCTTCACTGGATATGTGGAGATATTAGGCTTGGTCTTCTTTGGTTATCTTTACACGTCTTTTATAGACATAAGATTGCATTATAGAAAACGTTTTCATTAACCCTAAGGTTTGTATAGAACTTGAAGAAGTGTTTAAGTGGAAAGGAATAGCCAGGTAAGGAGAAAGTGGAGAGTGTTGGAAGCAAACATATTAATCACCTAATAGTTCAATGCTTATTAGTTCAAGAGTTTGGATGGGGTGATGTGGGCATTTTTTAAGCGGTGATAGGCAGTTCATCTTCAGCGGTTTGAAAATGGTCATCCACAATATGATGAGAAGAGCTACCCTAGGTCAAACGAGCTTTTTTAATGCCTTTGTCCATTAAGAAGGTTGAAGGTACAAGTCCAAATAAAATAAGGAATAGAAGGATTATGTGAGTGAAACCTCAGAAATCCCTTTCAATTTATAAATTTTAGTAGATCATATATTCATACTGAATGATCAGAAGAATTTAAATCATTTGGATGACTGTTAATAAAAGGTTGTTAAATCATACAGTACGATCAGGATCATATTGAACGATTTTTGAAAAAGTGATCATCTCGATGAGTCATTTGAATTACTTTTCAGTTACGGGATCATCATGTGTGAATAAGTGTTTATATAGTATGATAGGGTAATCATTGTCATATGAACCAATTTGAATTAATCCAACAACTATCAACACATGGATCATGCATTATAAAGAGGGGATTGTATAATTTAATCATGAACTATTGGTCAAATTAGAACTATTGAAATCACAAGCAGTGAGGATGTGCTGATTGTACATTACAAATAAGGTTCGTATAATATGTGAGTAAAATTTTAATTGTCCATTTTTTTTAATTTTAAAAGAATGGGTTGTTTGTGATAATTAAGGAATAACCATAGACTAAAAATAAATAAAAATTAACAAAGAAAAAAATGAACAACACAAAAACATAAAACATAAAGTATAATATACATTTAAGTACACATAAAAACAAATGATCACAAATCTTTTATGATTTTACTTTTACCTTTGATCAAGCATGAATATCAATAACACCTAGTCACAATTTAAGGGTTTTATGAAAATGTCTACCAATTGATCTTTAGGAGCTTTCTGATATAATTTTATATATCCCTTGGCTATATAATCTCTAATGAAATAATGCGTAATGTTTATATATTTAGTTTAGGAGTGTTGAATTAGAAGAAAACATTCTTAATGATAACATTTTTAGAATTACCAATCATACTTGAGCTAACCTCTTTCCTGGTGATGACACCTCCTAGTGTAACCTTGCATTTTTCCTTGGCCTCCAATATGATGAATTGCTTCATATCTTCAATCTTGTGTCATAAGCATCCATTATCCAAGTACTATAGACTCTCACTAGGCCTTTTCTGAGAGGACCACTACAATGTCAATCATGTGTTAGATTTGGGAACCCAAGTGAGTTTAGGTTCCTCCATATGCAGACATGAATCAATGACATGTATACAATGTTGTAATGCACTTTACTTTGGCCTCCACCCTAAATGTGTTATATGATGTATGGTGCAACTGCAAGCAATGTGTCTTAACATACCATAAGAGTAACACTTAACACGTGGGAAGGGGTTTAATAATATATGTGGGTGGTTGCCCCTTTTCCTCAAAACATGAGATACATGTTATGATGTGGGTTTATATCATTATGTTAATGTAGGTTGTGGTCTATTATTTTGTAGTGCATAAAATTTTAATTTTAAAAACTCATTTGCACTTTCAAAGCTTTAAATCTCACATTTCAATGCATGCTCACTAGAGTCTAATTCATATGCAAGTGTTTCTAAATATTTGCATGACTCTTCTAATTCATTATGCTCACTCTTTAAGGATTCATGAGTCTTAGTTAGTTTAACATACTTTTTTATTCAAATCATGAAATTCATCTAACAGAGATGCATGTTCATGATTTGAAGACATATGTTCGATTCTAAGACTATCATGCTCTTTTTTTAAATTATAAAATTTTAAATTTAGATTAACATGAAATTTCTATAATTTCCTATCTGATTCATGCATTTGTTTTAGAAATAGTAAATAAATTATCATATGCGAGTTCACATACCTCATGTTGATCAGAGTGATCAAGACTATCATTAGCAATTTGACACAAAATAGTTACCTCCTTCTATGCTTCATGTTATGATTATTTTGAGGTGGAGTCTACCTAAAAAGGTTTTATGTCATTTGCTTATTCTTTTTAAAGTTAAGCTTTTCCTCAATTTTTTTCCTTGGCTGGGTGAGTTTTCAAATTGAGATATTATGATCTCAAGTTCCTTGGTTTCTTGCATTCAAAGTAGATAACTTTATCTGAGTTTCTATTAGACTTAAATTCTTTACTTTTTCTCCCTTCAAAGTGATGCTTTTGTTTCCTCTTCAAAAAGTTTTTGAATTTCCTTATCATTAGTGTTATATGGTCATCTTCTTCAGCTGCCTAACTATCACTTTCAGTGTTATTGAATTTTAATATTATTGTTATATTCTTCTTCATATTACTTGCATCAAGTAATATTTGACTCACACTTTGATCATAAGCAATGAGTGAGCACATCAAATTATCAAAAGTATAAACATTCAAATCTTTGGATTTATATAAAGCAATAACCTTAGCATCATAATTACTAGATATATAATGCTAAATTTTATTGACCTTCTTATAGTTTGAAAGTTCTTTACCTACTATATGTAGGGATGTCACATCTAGGTAAACCTATTGTACATGTCTGAGATAGTTTTATTATAATTCAATCAAAAGAGTTCATAATCATGTAGTAAGATATTCAAATTAGATTATTTCACTTCATTAGTACCCTCATATGTGATGTATAACCTATCCCAAATCTATTAACTAGAAGTATATGTGGAGACTCTCATATAATCATCAAATTTTACTGTATACAAAAAGCAATTTAAATATTTAGCATTGGGTTGTGCAAGATATATATCCTTAATACTTCATTCAATAAAAAGAAAATTATTGTTTACTCCATAAACTCTATGTAATGATATAAAATAACTAGTTTGTATCAAATACCACATGTGAAAATCAATTGAATGAAGAATAGTAGATATATAAATTTTCCAAAAATCAAATAAGATATTATCAAAAAGTGGACTAGTTATTAAATAAACCATCAGTGGTGTTTTTATTTACAAAATGTGTCATGGATCATTTTTATCAAGATTTTCTAAAAGACTACTTTGAGATCCACTATAGTACCAATTGAAAGTTCAAGGGAGGGTGTTAATTCCTTATTAAACTATCCAAGACATACCAAAAGGAGGGGGGGGGGGGGGGTCGTGAATTGTTTTTTTTTTTCAAAAAAAAATCTTGAAAGATTGATTACCAAATGTAAAAAAATCAAATTTAAATAAAAATATAACAATGCAGAAGCTAGTCAGTTTTCTAAGTTTTCTTAATTAGTAGAGAACACTTGAGATGAACTTGAAAAGTTAATTTTCTTTTTATACCAAAAGAATTAAAATAATCACAATGTTCGCATCTTGGTTTTGGAAGAAAATAAATTGTAGAAAATTAAAGTACAAAAATTAATTGCATAAAGAAAAACATAAAACAATCTCACCATATTTTATAGTAGAACTAACAAACAATGAATGATGAATACCTCCTAAAGTCCTCATCTCTAGGTATCACACTAAATTCTTAGTTAGTAATCTTTGTCTCCCACGACAAGGTAGAGAAGCCCTTATAAGAATCACTTCCATGAACCTAATGCGACGGAGTACTGGAATCCTGTTCACTCTCTTAGTGAGGTAGAGAACATTGGACACTTATTCATCCTCCTGGTAAATGTAGAGTAGCTTACAATCTATTTTCACACTCTTGGTGAAGGAAGAAAACATAATGATCTTCAGCCTTGAAGACTCTCTCCCTAGAGAAACCCCAAGAAATCAATAAAGATACTTTTGGAATCAAGGTGCAAGATTGCTTAGAGTAACCATGTGGAATCCCCTCACACTCCCCCCTCTCACACAACCTCACCTTCTCCTTCTTTAATTATGTAAGACCTCTCAAAAAGCTCTCTTTGAGAATCTCTTTGATAGCCAAAGATTTCTTAAGAGACTAAGAAGTAATCTTTTAAACTTGGCTTCAAAAAAATCTAAAATTTCAAATTATTAGATTATGTTTGACCACTATAATCGATGATTGTATTGGATGAATAGTTCAAAAACAAGAGTTTGTTCAGTATATTGAAATAGTTGTATGACAAATTATTCAAATTTTATATATTGATCATACTTTATATTTTATAGATTATATGATATAATAAGTTTAATTTTCTTAAGATCGTATAAGATGACCTCCGAGATTATCAAAATCATCTTAGCAATTGTCTTGTGCGAATTGATATCATATTTTACAATTAGTAAAAAATAAACATTTCATTAAGGTCAATCTCCGGGATGATTGAATATCATCTCTACCTATCATACGTTATGTTAAACTTCATATAGTAAGATATGACATATTAATTAATCATTAATTTGATTGACTAATCAAGGGGATTGATTTAAGTAAGTTTTTAAATATCATATAGTATGAATGGATTTGTATAGTATAAATAGTACAAAATCAAAATTAAAAAATGCTTACTTAAATTTGATTGGAGACTAGGGTTTTAAAATTAAATAGATCATAAGTATGTTCAAGTTTGTACAATATGATATTATATATATATATATATATATATATATATATATATATATATATATATATATATATATATATATATATATATATATATATATATATATATTAATTACATGATTAGCCATTTTAATTTATTTTATGAATAACTGGTCATACAATATGATCTAAATCATACGGTTTTATTAGTTTTAAAAAATATTTACTATTCATTTTCTCACTCCCTTGGGTGTGTGCACAATCGTGAAATTAGTATACACCTTCACATGGAATGGATTCAAATTTTAATATTATGGAAATTAAAGAATATACATTTTAAACATTTTTTATACTACCCAATCTTTATCTCTGAATGATTTTGAATAGTTTATGATGTACATGAAATGTTAGTACACATAAAAATGGATACATAATTAAAATTATATGAGAAATAAAAATTCAATTAATAATATTTAATATCATTAAAATCATAAGATTTGGATCCCAAATTGCAACACTTCTGATCCTAGTCAAGGTTGTCCTTTATCTCGTTATTTATTTTGTATAATGATGGATGCCTTATCTAATTTGCTTGATGATAGATCATATGATAATCATTTTGAGGGATTGGTTGCTGGTGAAAACTATATTTCTCTTTTATTATATACTGATGATGTTTTGGTTTCTATAAAAGCCTATTTTCCTAATACTGAAAGGTTAAAGGATATTTTTGAATATTTCTATCCTTTTTTAATATAATAGAAGTTTGACTAATTTTTCTAAGGATACTCTGGAAGAAGAATATATTTTCTATATTTTAAACATTTAAAATTCTCAAAATAATATGAAATAATTAGTCTTCCAATTTCTACAAAAAGGCTTATAGCATTAAGTTTTTAGCCTTGCTGAATAAGATCACTGATTTGCTTACTGGTTGGAAGGCTAAGATTCTCTCATTTGTGGGTAGGCTTAAATTTATTAAATTTACTATTAGCAATTATATTTCATTACTAGATCAGAGGACTTGTTCTTCCTAAATTTTTCTCAAATATTTAAAGAAAAGTATGCTCCAAATTTCTTTTTCATGGTGACGTTAATGCTAAGAAAATTATTATTATTGCATGTAAAGATGTGTTTAGGCCTAAGGTTTTTATGGGTTTGGGTATTCCATATCCTAATGCCTTATCTAATGCTTTTAGTTTTTCTTTATTTTGGAGGATGTCAAATGGCCATTTTCTTCTGTTTGGTTGAGTTAAGCATAAATACACTTCTCTTTGGAAGCCTCCTACTCAAAAGGCTTATGTTTATTAAAAATACCTTTGCTCCATTACTGGGATTAAGGATAAAAATTCTTTTATTATTAATTCCAATAGCTCTCTTTCCTTCTATTGGGATCCTTAGTGAGGAGGTCAGGTTTTATATGAATTAGATGCCAATATTAGCTCTTTTTTGCATTCAATTTATGTAAAGAGTTTTATTTATGATGGTAAATGGTCTTTGACAAACACATTATCATATTTGGTTTATTAATAGTTTCTAATATTTCCATACATGATATTTCTTGTTCATGTATTTCTTGGAAAAAGGTGTTTTTCCACCATTTTAAAGTTTTCATATGACTTTTTATACCGGTCTTACTAGAGTGGAATAGCATTCTTAAGTTTGGCATAAGAGATTTTCTTTACATTTTTCTTGTTATGCCTAGATGGCTTTGTTAAAAAGTTTAAAAATTAGTTACATTCCTTATAGAACAAATTTAAATGTGCCTCTGGGTTGGGTGTTTTGTGTTAGAGCTGAAGAAACTCATAATCATCTCTTTTTTGAATGTGAGTTTTTTTTTATTATTTTAGATTTGATTCCTCGATTGAGGCACTTCATTCTTAGGCCTACTCTTATTCAATTCTTTGAATTTATTTTTGATTTAAACTTAGCCAAGGATGCTAAAAATTTATTCTTTTTTACTTCTTATTATACTTCTTTTTTTTGTGGTGAGAAAGGAATAAAGAAAAAATTATGAGAACTTTTATAAGTAATGTTTTGGATGGCAGGGTGATTAAGCAAGCTATTTTAGGATAAACATTTGATTCCTTGAGTCTTTTGTTATGTTAGTTCTAGTTTAGATTGGGCTTATGGTTTGGTATTTGGTTTTGTTGTTGCTATTTTTTGGTCTTCAGTGGTGATTTGTTTATAGTTGTGGTGGTTTCTATTCTTTGGATAACTTAGTTTTTTATTATAGTTTCCCTTAGCCTAGTGTGGTGGTGTTTCTGGGAAGGTTTTGGTTTTCTTCTTTGGCTTTGGGGTTTTGGTATTTTGTGTTGGTTTGTTTTGCAGCTGCTTTTTTAGGTGGGTTGTTGTTACTATGGTGGCTTTTTGTTCTTTGGTTTGTTGAGTTCTTTATTTGGGGATTTTTTAGGACTATGATGAGTTAGTTATTTTTAATTCTTAGGACCTTAGATTACTTCTTTGGAAATCAATTTTCTCTGGATTGTTATTTTTAGCAATCAAAGATTTTTTCCTTGAAATTGCTAGATTAGAAACAAACTCTTACTTTAAATGATTGATTCTTTAAATTTGGGGGTTTATTTTCTTTTCTTTAAGGCTTCAGATGTAATTTTAATCTCCCTGAGTCCCTATTTGTGGAGGTTTTACTTTTTAATTTTTCTTTTCAATATTTTTTCAATTTTTTGGTATTATTTCTATTTTGGTGTTTGAAGTATTTTTTTTAATCTACTTGTAGTTTAGATATTGATATGCAATATTTGCTAGAGTATTTAAATCCTTTTTATGTTGCTATATGGAAGCTTATTTAATTCTTCAAAGATGCTAGTCAGATGAGTTTGTTGGATGGTGGGCTTGGATATATATTTGCTGGAGTCTTTCTTGACTTCCCTCAGCTTGTACTCAATACTAATTTTGGTTCTCAAATGGTTGGATGGTTTTTTTTTATTCATTCTACAGTGGCTATATTAAATCTTGGATACATGAATGTTGCAATGGATTCATTTTAGGAGGCTTCATTGGAGACTATTGTTTTAGTCTTCATATCTTCTTAAAGATGTTCTTAATAGGTGGTATTTATATTTTTTTCTTATTGCTTGGGTTGGTGCTAAGCAAGTTGTATTTTTATTTAATGCTTATTATATTAGGCTTATGTGTACAGAATTTTTAAATTTTCTTATTTTTATTACATATATTATAATATTCTAATTTATAATTTTTCAATATATTAATGAAAATTGGTCATGATTGCCCTAACTCCCATCTTCCTCCTTACAAAATGCATAAAAAGATAGTTAAATTTGATTCCAACTTCCTTCTTGATATCTCAACCTCACATTCATTAACGTTGTTTGAAATGAGATAAGTCCCAACTGGTAATAAAATAAATAAGCTCAATGACAAACTTTTAAAACTTGACCTAGAAAATATAGAAGAAGCTTAGATAAAAATGAATAACTTACTTCAAAGTTAAAGAAATTGTGATAGGAGTGTGTAAAGATAAAAGTCATACCTATCATCATAACTTGCATTCCTTGGCCTCTTACTAGGTTAGGATATACACTATAGGCTTTGTTGGGGGAAACATTGATGATAGCAGTAGATTCCCTTTATACTTCTTTGGACTTCATTCAAGTATACTTTCCTTTGGGAAACACTTGAAACTGTAACTAACATTGACTTGATATGTTCTTAAATTTCAATGTAGTATTAACATTCATTCAACTTATACTTTATATTTAGATAAACTTACATGTCTGAATAATATGAACTTTTATTTAAACTTGTACTTAACTTTAGCATAGAGCACAGGACTTATATGAAGTTTATGCGAAATATGATTCATGCACATATCCTAATGTCTACTTACTACTCCACTTCCACATTTACCTCAAATTAATCATTCTCACATCTATTCAAGACAAATAGATACTTGTTTGATTCCCCTTATATATTCGCAACTATTTAAGATAGATGGGGCTTATAGATGGGGGAATGCATGAACATAATCATGTAAGGGCCCTTGTAACTTGACATGTATTTGATCACCTCTTACATTCAACACATCTACCATATGAACATGCACTTTCATTATATACTCTCATTAAAATTTTAACATGTATAGATAATATTTGTGTAATGTATGAGTGCATAGAAGGGACACATGTATGATACTACTAGTAATATACACAGGGTAGAACATATATACAGTTTCAATAGCAAAATTTTAGAAAATCATTTATAGGGATTATTTGTAACAACATTTTGAGGCTTTTATTGTTCTATTATGTTTTCTTTTGAAATCAAGATAAGTAAAAAAATACATGAAAATTTATATATCAAAATTAAACTAGTGAAATTTTGAGTTTTACCTTTGTACTCTATAATAAACTAAATGGTATATGGTGGAAAGCTTTTTAATCTTATTCAATCAATTAAGACCTCTTAACTTTCATCATAAATATCAAAATTGAAAAAAATATTAGGGAATTGAAAGCCTACCTCAAACATTACAATTTCTTCAACTAGCTTGACGGATGAATCCAAATTCGTAGCCACCTAATTCTAGTTTTTCTCTTTTCCTCTCCTCTTCTTTTTTCTCCGGCCTTCTCTCAACATTTATAATGGCTAGGGAAATGAGAAAAAAAAATAAAAAATGTATTTAGATGTTTACATAACAATCTAAAATTTTGTCTAGCTCCATATAACTTTGTTTGAATATTCTAGATGCTCCAGATAGAGAGCATTGTGTCACAGCACCCGCATCCAGTGCTATATCACCCATAAGAGCTTTCCTTAGTCTATTCTCTATAAATAGAGAGGGCAACACAACCTATTACAACACTATATTGCTCCCAAAGAACTTTTTATATTTAACATTTATAACTTTTTTTATTTAACCATAGACCCTTCTAGACTTACATAAACATTAAATATCTTAAAATTTCAAGAATATTTATCATTTACAAGGGTAAACATAAAATTCTTCTTAGGTTTTATTTGGGTCACTTTGGATGGACTCGTTTCTATATCATCAAATAAAAATCATAGAAATATTTTTTAAGTGATTACATGGATATTTGAAGCAACTCATTCAAAAACAATAGATGACTTTTCCTAAGTTAACTCAGTAATATGTGTCAAAGTTAAATATGTTGTCTTTAAAAATGACTAAATAAAATCTTTATAATATTTGCAAAAAAGAAAAAATTCTTCATTATCTTAGCGAGCTTACATAAAAAAAAGAACATGATGATAAAAAAAATATTTTCTTTTTGTAAGGAAAAGTCACATATAGATGATTAGCTTATAAGAGATTGATTTGAAGGAATTAGCAAGTTCACAGACTCAAAAATAAGAAAAGACATAGCTAGGAGAGATTCTTAGATAACATGATTTACAACAACCTAATTATAAATGAAACTAAAATTAGTCAAATAATGAAGTATGAACTTTAAATCATTATTGAATTAACTTTTTTGAGGAGATATAATAATTTTGTTAAAAAGGATAGCTTCATCCATCAATTTGTTCATTTCTCACCTAACTTCCTAGGTGACTTTACTTGAAACATTATCAAGGTGACTAGATAAAATAATATATTTCTCCATCATGTTGCTCAAATATACCTTCTAAGTTTTTCTAAATATTTTATTCTAATTGACAATCTCTATGGCCATAAATTTCTTAAGCCAAAGCTTGGGTCCAACTGATCAGAAGGGTCCTTCCCCCACGTGATGGGTAGGATCACAATACCCTCCATTTTTCTTTGCTCCATGAAGAACCCATAAAATGACTAGTATAAACCTTTAGGGGAGAAGCTTTAATGTTCATTTTATTTAAGACAAATTTTGAAAATTATGTTTTCCAAACTTTTTGTGTCTAAAAAGATGTTCATATGATTAATATCATGAAAAAATGTATTATTATATGAGTTATCATTGTTCTATTACTCTCCTTTGAAAGAAGATGATGGGTGTAACTGTAAGAAGGGTTCAAGATGATTTACCTTCGTTGATTGTAATAATTTAAATTTGGTTTAGGGGGAAGCCTTTGTTTTCACTCCCATAGGTATAGATGGCACTAATCTGACTATCTAGATGGCTTGGGTTAGAGTATGATCTTTCCTTCATACTTCCATAGGCACCTTCCTTAGCCTCCTCCCTATATCTGTTAGGATGAACTTCTTCCGTTTCTTGACCTTAATGAGCTCCTTCACTATATTTTAGATATATGTGTAGTCTTTTGTGTCATGGTTGTGACCTTTACTCAAGGACTAATATTATCATGGATCTTTGATGTGAGAGCCATATTTTAAAAAAGTCCTTTTAAACCAATGTTAATTATGGATTGCCTCTATGAGCTCAATCATTAAGACCCTCAAAGCAAGTAGTGGCAGAGTATTAGTGAGTAGGTGGTTGTTGACCTCATTTTTGTACGAGGTCACTAGGGACCCATCCAGATTCCAGATAACTCCTGACCCTATATCAATCTAGACTCTAGACCCTAGGACCTATCTTGACCCTAGGATCCTTCCAGATCAATCTAGAACCTAGGATTCTCCTAGAATACAGACCTTAGGATCAACTCTAGATCCTAGGACTTCTAGACTCCAGACTCTAGGATTTTCTTAGACTCTACGATTTCTTAGATCCTACAACCCTTCTAAAGTCTAGCCCCTAGAATTCTTTTAGATTCTAAGATAGAGTTAGATTCAAATCAATTCAAACTCCTGATCAACCTTGACTTCAAATCAACCTAGATTTCAAACCTAGTCAATCATGTCTAGACTCCTAGGCAACACAATCCCTGATCTAGACTTTGAACCATTCTTCTATCAAACCTCATTTTTTTCTAATCACTTATGATTCTCTCAAATAGTCATAAATGATTTAGGCACCCCAATTCCAATCAATCAAACTCAAAATCCAGATCAAATCCAAAATTCAAATTCAAATCCTAAGTCCAAAGGCCAAGTCTCAAAAGCCTTTTCTTATGGATTTTCAAACATTTTAAAACCCAACCTAATGATCTCAAATTCAGAGTCTGTCAGTTACGTACTGATAGGAAATGTCTCTAGAGGAAACTCTCCAAATTTGAGCTCATTCTGAGGTCTTTAACCCCATAAACCAAATTTAAATCCAAAGGCTGTAAAACCTTCAAATATTTACAGCCTATGCTACTGGACCTGTCACCCAGTAGATCATGACCTTAGAGACTTCTCCAAAGTCTATAAACACTTTCAAACACTTAATCCTGACCCATTGAACATTAAACTGTACTTTGGTGGATCTATTTTAACCCCTAGTTGATCAGGGGTCAAAATTACCAAAATACCCCTATGGGATTCAAACATCGATTTCAAACCAAATGAACTCCAAATTGCGTGGAACCTCTTCCACCAATTTTCAAATATTAAATCAAAACCCTTTGAGTACATTCTCCAATTATTTGACTTTGATTGGACCCTTGACCCAATCAATAGTTGACCAAGTCAATTGAGCCTATGGTTGGTCAAAGCCGCATGGTCTTGATCAATTCAACCCATTTTAATCAAATCAAACTCTTCAAAGCCTTCAAATCTATCTCAAATATGATTTTAATATTTTCAAATCTTTTTGGAGTCAAATCACTTTGAGTTTTGACTTACTCAAACCCAAGGTCATTGTCACATATCTTCCACACATCCTTCTATCTAATTTGTTTCAAGAGACTCCAAAGATATCCCATTCAATGCTTTGATCCTTCTTTGATTTAATATGGATTAAACTCAAGCTAAATTGACTGAGTCAACATATTAAGACTTTGCAAAAATAGCTTAAATCCATTCCCATGTATTCAAACTCCAATTTGTAAGCATCAAATCTTTCCAAACTCAATCCATCAGCTCAAGACATCTCTTCAAGCCAACTCACAGTCAACTTGACTGTTTGACTGGTCAAACAGCCAAATTGAGTTTTCAAATGGGTCAAAGATAGTCAAATCTTTCCCTAGAGTTAATCCTTTCTATCTTAAACCCCTCCAGCAGTATTAAGACTCTCTAGAACCTTCTTGCATTTAATCTAAGCCCTTGGATTGAAATCAAATGGCCCCTATTGCTCCCATGCATAAATGGGGACCAAAATCCCTTTCCACATGGCATGTCCTTGCCATGTCCTTTTCCATCTGCTCCTAACCACTCCTTGGACAGATGTCATTCATCTAGGAGCTCCCCCATTTCATCCCAGCCATCCATTCAAGTTGGAGGGACTTGAATAGGGCAAAACCTCTCAAATGGAGCTCATGAGAACCCTAACACTCTCTCACTCAAACCCTTTTTCTCCAGAACTTCTCCATCATTCAAGAACCCTCAAAAACCCTCTACATACATTTCCCTAGCTCTTTCATGCCTTCCCCCACCAGATCTTGCCTTCCAAAGCCTCATTGGTTAAGAGAGAGGAATCTAGAGAGAGAAAGTGGGGTTTCTAGAATAACTTCAAATCCGTCGAAATCCAGGTCTTGAGGTCTTCTACAAAGTTGAAGAGGATAATATAAGCTTTCCAACAAGCCAAAGAAGTCAAAATTCCGATGGCTGGATTGTATGTTATCCCAATTTTTAGTTAAATTTTAAATTTGGAACTATAGAAAATCTACAATGCATGGAGTCTCCAAACTCTAGGCATTGGAAGATTAGGCTACCATGATTCTATGTTTCAACTTTCATCCAATTTGGAGTTGTATTTTGAAAGTTATGGTCATTTTAAGATTTCAGTTCATTTTGAACTAATATACGTTGGCTCAATCTGAACCGTCGGATCGTTACTTCTTCACGATCGCACGGACGACAGAGTGCCACTTCACTCACTCCAAAATGGCCTGTCATTGCTGAGTTTTGAACCTGGGCCATTTGGAATGGCAAGGTCGACGTGGCCTCATCTGAGTCGTCCATCCAGAACAAGCGGATCGGACGGCTTAAAATTCCGTCTGATGTGTTTAAGTGGACAACCGATGCGCGCTACGTGTCGGACACGTGTCAATACGCTATTCGCGGCCACCGTTTCAGCGCCAATCATTGGTAATGATTGGCGACGGCTGAAATTTAGTTTAAAAAATTAATTTTAATGGCCAGAACTTTAAAAATTCATAGTAAATTCAAATTTTCATCAAATTTCATGTTCTTGGGCTTGTTGGAAAGCTCTTGAGCTCTAGTATTTATTAAAATTAAATTAAATTTTTTTATCACTGTATTAGGAGATATTTGGGTTTGTGTAAAATCTAATTTTCTCACTTTTCTCTTAATCCAGTGGTCAAATGAAGTTCAAATTTTGGTGAAATGATGTTGGACATTTTATTCATTATCTGTAATTTACTTAGGTCCAAATGTCCAGTGGATTGCTATGGGATGAATTCACAAAGTAATGGGTCCATTTTGGACCCAAAACTTTGAAAATTTATAACTCTCCAAATCTGTAGAATTAGGCTTCCTAATTTATGTGGTATGCTTGTACATGTCCAAGGGTTAGGAAAACAGAGATTCAAGCCCAATTGAACACTAGTGCCACCTAGGAACAATAATTAAGGACGATGTCTAGTCAACTTAGAAAAAATCTAGGAAATTCTACACCTACCCAATAGGGGTGAAACTTGAGAACATTAAACTTAGTGACATTTTACACCTTAGGTTCAAATTTCACTCAATTTGGAGCTCATTAAGTTAGAAACTTAAACATGTCAATATTAACCCTTAATAAAAACATTAAAACTACAAGAAAATGTAATAAATCCATTTTAAACTCAAAAAATATGTATAACCCCTCTAATTGACCAGTTTTGAGTCCTCAACCAACGAAAAATAAAATAAAAATTATTTGACATCAACCTTTGGCTTAAGTTAATTTTAAGAGAAATTGAATGTTTAATTGATATAATTAATTAATAATATTTAAAAATTTCAAAAATTTCCCAAACACTTGGGAATCACTCCTTAGGTCCTCCCTGACCTTTGGAAATGATTTCAAGGAGTTGGGACCTCATTTGGAATAAATTTGCAAAAAGGCCCTTTAATTAAAGAGTTTTAAAAATTCATTAAATATCCAAAACTTCAAAAATTCATAACTAATTCAAGAAAAAATCCAATTTCAACTTACTTACTGTCTAACTGATCGTAGTATGGTCTAGTATTTTAATAAAATATTAACTTTATAGAAAACACCCTTAATCAAAAAGTCAATTTCTAGCCCCTTGATTAAATGATTAAAATATTCCAAAAAATTCATAAAACCCTAAAAATCATTCTAAACTCCAGAATTGTTTGGTTAATGTTTAAAACAATCAACAAATCTTTTAAAATACAACAACCATCCTAAAGATAAAATTTATTGGCTGGACTACTCCGGGCTGCGGGGCTAAGTGTCCTAAGGAGGCTGGTTCCTCGAGCCTGGTGGCACAACGCCACGAATGGATTTTAAGGGGTGTAAAACCTTAAAATATATTAATCATTAATTATTTAACCTTTTAAAATATCTAATTCAATTACAATACTTTGGTTTATCGGCTGGACTTCTCCGGGCTGCAGGGCTAAGTGTCCTAAGGAGGCTGGTTCCTCGAGCCTGGTGGCACAACGCCACGAATCAGTTAATGGCAAACTTAAATTAATCAAACTTTAAAAATCAGCAACCAAACACTTCTAATAAAATTTATTAACTCTTAAACTATAATCAAATCTTAAATTACTTAATTATATCGGGTACCACTGGGTAACCCAGGCCTACGAGGATGTTTACTCAGCCCCAAGGAAGGTGAAATAAACTTCACGGCCTCGGTGTAAAACAAAGGTGGTTTCCAACAAATAATTAAGAATTAATCCTAAAATTTATTCAAAATCATTAAGATTTAAATTTTAACTAAATATCCCTTAAGCCTTTCAACCAATCGAATCTCAAATGACTTCAACCTAATATCCCATTTAGGAAATATGAAAACCACACAGCCTACCTCACACACTTTAGATGGTTTGCTAGGACAATTGACTCTTGTTTTAGGCTAGGCTGGTGTTTACTTTCTCGCTGTGTGCCGAATTTCTGAGTTTTCACTACATGATGTTTGCTAGTTTAGAATTGATTAATTGTTTATTTATTTACTGCAATCTGTTGAGCACTTTAAATTTCAAATATATTAATTACTTGAGATCAAATATTAATTGCTTGAGATCAAATATTAACTGCTTGAGGATTATATATAACTGTTGAATATTAGGATAACCTTGCAGGATCAAGTCTAGATTTTTCATTTTGCTTAATGTAAATTTGATTGAATAAGGTTGTAATTATTTGAAATAACTTGAGTTTGGGATATTAATATCCAATTTGAATTCTAAAGAGGTGAAGACATCCCTAAAGGGGAGAGTCTTCTTCCATTTGGAAGTCAAATTAGGATACCATTCAAATATCCAAAGAGGGAAGATAACACCGCGTTCAAGGGGGAGTTTCTTTTCATTTGGATATCTGGAACTGACGAATCAAGATGTTCATGAGAAGACGAAGAGATGGACAACGAGAAGAATCTCAAATCTCAAAGTCATTTGATTTAGGATTATAAATCCGAGTTGTAGTCAGTGGTGCCCGGCCACTTTACTTTTCTGCAATTTTGGATGTAATAATAAGTGGCACTTGCCATATGGACTTTTAATTTGAGCATTTAATTTGATTGATTTATTTAATTGATTGTGCAGTAGAACTACCTATTTTTCTAGTCTTTTTACCTGCATGTCAATTTTGATTTGACCTGGAATTCGATCGTAGGCTCTTAAGGACTTAATAAAATTTTTCTACTTAAATCAAATTAAAAACTTTAAGCTCACATAGAAACTCTAACGAATTTAAGAAGTAAGCCTGGGACCGCCTGAAGTTTTCATTTCATAGCATTCATTCAAATTCAAACTTTTAATTGAGTCGATTAGCATGCATCATATTAGCAACTAATTTAAAAAATATTTAAATCTTTAATTACATTAGCTTAAGCATCAAACCCAACATAAGTCAAAGGGGCCAATTAGGATCCGCTCTAGTTGTCAGCCCCGTTCTCAAAAACATATCTTAAATAACGTCCCTACCCATTATAACATTAAATGACTTGATACATGATTTTAAAGCGCCTAGGTGGTTTAGCTGGCTCCCCAATCCAGGCCGGGGTAAGTCCAGATATGCATTGCATTAACTAGGTTCGGGTCACTTTTTAGTATCCAATTTAGACTTAGGTTCTGAGGCTGGCTCGGGCTATAAGACCTCAACCTCCGGGAATTGAATCCCAACTTTCTAATAAAATTGATCACTTAAACATTAAATCTCTTTCAATCAAATTTAAGCCCAACACTTAGGATAGACCGGGGTGTTTCTAAAGTAATTCAGAATCTCAAAACACCTCTTACCCTTCTTCATTTGACTCTAGAAATAACTGTTCAATATTGAACCAATCCCACTTGAAATTCTAAACCTTAACTTTCTTTGATATCTAACTTTTAAAATCTTAAATAAAATTTCTACCGCTATTTTAATCGAGAGTATTCGTAGGAAATTTCTGTTTCCTACGATGTAATTAACTACGAGGGCTTGTGCTCGTAGGAGATTTAAAAACCCAGAACTTATTTTCAAAATCAATTTTTTAAAACATTAATCAATTATCTTTGGGATATTCAAAATCAATGATCATTATCGTCACTTTCAATCGATCGATAATGATTGATATTTTCTTTCTCTGGAGAGATATATCAATTATTATCGTGATTTTGATTATGAAATAAATGATCTCTTATCCAAATTATTGTAGTTGAACAATTGATTGAATTCCATTTTGATTCTCCGGGGTCAAATGTGATTCTCCCTTTGAGTTTGACTATGATAATCTGGATAAAATTAGAATTCTAAAATTTGAACCCATTAGAGAACGATATGTTCGTCTTTCGAGGCGATATATTATTCATAATGATGTGTTCAATTTCAAAATTCAAAATTAAATATTCCCAAAGAAAATTAATACATTTTTTAAGTCTTATATTTTTCAATTAAAACAGTGGTGACATCACTATTCTGCTGATTTCAAAATTACGTTCTATATATGTGTATTTTCTTCTCTAGTTTTTGTGGTCATGGTGGATTTTGCTAAGGAAGCACCTTCCATTTGATCTCATCACTCTTTGATGGCCTTTCTATTTTTCTAGGAGATTTATGCGAGCTTCTCCCTACGAGGAGATATTTTGGTCACCTAATGTAATATTCTATTTATCTTCTTTAAAGCTTATGTAATTTTTTTCCAAGCTCAAGCAACTCAACTAATGCTTTGGGATACCATCGATCAAGTACATGGTAAAAGGTCCATCTCATAGCCGTTGAGTGAGAACGCCTTTAGCTATCAATTGCTTTAAACCTCATATACTAAATAATTTCTTTTGTAAACCTCATGATGATGTTTTATAAAGACTCTAACTTATGTTTCACCTTAGTAAGGCCTTTGAGTTCCTTATTGGTCTGTGTACTCGTAAATTGAATTATTAATTATTTTCTTTAAATTTTATAAAAGAGTTTATTGTTCATGTCAAAATTTATGAGAACTACCAGGGGTAATTATTGTAAATATAGTGAAGAACATACAACATTTTAAGCACATTATGTAATAATAACAAGGTGGTCAAACCAAAGAACACTACATGATTAATGGGGTCTGGCCTCCCTTTATATGGTAAAGTGCACAACTTTGACCTTCTTCAATCGTATCATATTCATGATCTCTTTAGAGAATCCATTTGTTAGTTGTGATTTTATTTTTTAAGCTCATTGTTCTTGTGTAGTTTTATAATTGTTGTTGGGGTTGTAAGTGTCATATGTTGTTGGCTTAGAATATAACACTATTATGTCAGTGAAGTATTAGTATGGCATGGCTAGTTTAAGAGTGAATTTATATTTTAGTTATTTTGGCCGAGTTAGCCCTTTGCAAGCTCCTTAATGAAACAATAAATTTTTATCCTTAATCAAATTAGTGAGTTCACTATTTTTGCAAAGTTAAATAGTAGTGGAAAACTTGTTGTTTTTATCTATTTGGTGAGCAATGCTGAGCCCATCATACCCTATTGCCTTAAAGTCGATATACTTTTCTTGAACCAAATATATGGATTAACAAAGACAATCTATTCCCATGTAGTAGAGTACTTATGATGCTCATCTTTATCTTTTTAAAACTTATAAATCTATCTTCACATTTTTAAGGTTTTAAATTGAAGAATGTCTTCACTCTTCTTTATTAAATCTAAACTTTCCTTAGCCCTTCTAAGATGGTCAAAAGTATAAACCTTTCATACAACATTATTTGCTTCACCTCATACTCAATATGTGACCCAAATAGTTTGATGGTTCTTTATAAGTATGATTAGATTGCACATTTGCATGCATAGGAAATCAACTTAAAGAAGTTTATTTCATAAGAGATAGAAAGCATAACAAATAGGGTATAGTTCAAACATTTTTTAATCATGTTCAAATTACGTTCAAAATATGTACAAACCTTGTTCAAACCAATTCAAGCATGTTTTTTGTGAGATTCAAACTAGATTTGAATATGATTGAAACTAGGTATAAATATGGTTCAAATCACATTCAAACTTTGCTCGAATATTATTCAAATTTTGTTTGAAGAACATTCTAAGTGTGTTTTCTACAACTCCCTTGCCCACCCACCATCCTTTTGCCCATCTATAACTCAAATCAAGCCTCCTCATTTTGCTCTCCCTCACCATGGTAGGAGCTCCATCCATAAAGATATCACTAAAACCCCCCCTCAACCATCCCTCATGCCCAAGATCATGCCTTGGGTAGCCATCCCTTCCCCTCCAAAACTGCTAACCTACAATCCCTCCCACTGTCCAACATCCCCAATATCAATTCCCTAACTGATTATCATCTACCTAAATCTCATATCTAGGGTTCTCCCCTTATGATGGCAACTAGAAAGTTCTAGTCCCCAAACATATTTAGTATCTTATTGGAGGATGCTGAGGCTTCTTCATCTAATGCCATCTCAAATATGGAATAATTTATTGCTCCTTCTATGGCCTTTGATTTAAAAGAGGTCCTCTCACCCTCTTCTATCAATGTCTTAAATGTTTGCATGGGTCATTCTTTTACTTCTTCTGAAGTTTAAGATTCTACATTAGATCAAACACATTTTTCCATCTTGGTAGTTAAAATGGTAGAACCTTCCACCTCCTCTACTTCTCAAAGTAGGAACCAAAATTAGGACTAATCATGGTAAAAATCCCTCTAAACAACAATCCAAACCCCAATGATTATTCCCACCTTCTCAGTTTGGAATGTTAGGGGTTTCAGTAGCCCTAAAAAAGTTTACTATTATAGAAAACTTGTTTAAAATCTTGATTTAGATATGTTATTCATTTTGTTAAACAAAATTCATATATCTTCACTATCTGATCCCTGGTTCAGCTCCACACATGACATTTTCCCAAATGTAGATGACTACCATAATTTTGACATTTCTAATTTAGGCAAAATCTAGATCAGAGAAAAGGAAATTTTCTTCTACCTTTACCTCTAGCCAAATAATTACATGCTTAGTTACTTTTAAGCATCAAACTCTTTTTTTGCTTCGGTAATTTATGCTTCAAACTCTATGGAGGATATGCTTTATCTTTGGGATCAAATTAAAAACTTAAATCCCTTGAATGCCTATCTTGTTGTGACTCAGGCTTTCGAGTTCATGATTTTGATGATAACAAATAATATTGATTAATCTTTTATTTCTCCTAGTATTTGTAGTGCATATTTGTTTGTGTGTTGACTAATATTTTAGGTACATCATGCACTGTTCTTTAAAGATTCAAGACTCAAGATTTTATAGAATTGATTATATTAAATGAGTCTATAATTTTTATTTCTTGAGTCAAGTCATATAATGATGTATGTTAGATTGGTGATTGTGCACATAGAGGGGGAGCAAAATATGATTTTAAATATTTTAATTCTTTTGCACATCTTTCTATATGATATGGATCGTACTATATAATCTAGTGTAATAGAAAATTAATTAAAAAATTTTATTTTCCTTAAAAGAATATTTTTAAAATATAACTAATTGTACAGTACAATCACCACATTGTACTAAATGACCTGTTATATTTAGAAAGCCCAACGTCCATTAAATTAGGCAAAATTTTGAATTTGAAAAGTTTTTCTAATCGTACTATATGAACATGATCATATTGTATGATGTTTAAAATATTGCCTAATTTAATCATATGACTAGTCAATCAAAACAGCATAATTTTGATATTTTGATCATACTGTATGAATTAGATCATATTATATGATCAACAGAGATGATTTTTTTCATCCCATACCTCATCCTGGATGAACTGTATTTTTATTGAACTATTCATACAATACTAATTGTACATCATACAGTACGAACAAGCAAATAGAACTGTTCGTGTAGTACTAACTAATTATCGTAATGTATTTTTATTGAACTATTTATACAGTACTAACTAGACATCGTACAGTACAAATAGACAAATTGAATTGTTCGTACAGTACTAACTGGTAATCATATAGTACTAACAGGTCAAATTCTGCACATCAAATTAGACGATCCTACGATCGTACTATATAATCTTCGATGGCTAAAATGTTTTTTTAGGGTTTTTTGAGGCCCTCTATTTAAGCTTTCTCATAAGACTTTATAAGAATCTTTGACATCCATTGAAGCTTTATTTTTATAGAGAAAACTTGAAGAGAGAACTTGAAAGGGAGAGAGGAAAGGGTGGCGTTTGAGAGAGGGAGAAGATCCTTGGAGGGGATTTCAAGGGAGTATGGTGGGTATTTCACATGATTTCTCTAGCAAGCATGCACCTCAGTACCATCAGACTCAAGTTTTATCTTAAGGTAAGTTTTAGGAAGAAGAAGATCTCTTTAGTGTCGAAGGACCTGGCTCCTCCATTGAATTATGGTAGGAGGAAGTGATTTTGTAAGGGCTTCTCCGCCTAGCTATGAGAGCTAAAGGAGAGTCACTAAAGGTTTAGTGCAATACTCAGAGGGTACATCTGAGGAGTGAACAAAGGTGAGGTTTTTACCAAACCACTAAAAATCTGGTTAGTTATTTCCTTTATTATTTTCATATTTATTTTTTATTACGATTAACTACATGGGTGAAATTGATAATCTATCTTTTTATTGTGAATAAAATTTTCTTTCACATAAAGTTATAAAAAGATATTTCTTTTTTTAAGAAGTTTTTAAACATTAAATTCACCCCCCTTCTTGGCGCACCTTAAACTTTCAATTGGTATTAGAGCAGGGTCTCAAAAATAGTGTTTTAGAAAATCTCAAGAAAATTGATCATGGCATATTTTAGAAATCATAAATTTGTGGAAAGATATTCATTTACACGGCCACCTTTATTTGAAAATATTTCTTTTAATTTTTGGAAGATTTGCATGTCTACTTTCTTGCAATCAATTAATTATCGAATGTGGTATATGATTCAAACTAGCTATTCTATACCATCACGTATTATAGATGGAGTTAAAATTGATATTATTTTTACTGAATGGAGTAGAATAGAATAGGTTAATGCTCAACTAAATGCTACATGCATGAATTGCTTTTTATGTGCATTAAATTCTGATAATTACATAAGAATCTCTACATGTACTACTGAAAAAAAAATGGAATAGATTATGCATTACATACAAAGATACTAATGAAGTCAAGCAATCTAAATTGAATATTCTAATGCTTGATTATAAACTTTTCAGTGTAAAATCTTGTGAGACCATCTTAGATATATATACTAAGTTTAATCAAAATGTGATGTCATTGCATGATTTAGGTAGAGAACTTTCAAACTTTGAAAAGGTTAATAAAATTCTATGTTCTCTACTTGATAGATTTGATGCCAAAGTCATGATTATATGTGAATCAAAAGATTTGAATGCTTATTCTTTAGACAAACTAATAGGCTCACTCATTACCTATGAGCAAAGCGTGAGTTAAAGACTTTTAGATGCAGGTGATGAGAAGACTATAGTGTAAAATTTAAAGACACGAATGTATGTGGCTTAGTACAAGATGAGAGTAAGCAGATATAATTGATAATAAACAAATTTGAAAGTCTATTAAAGTATAATCATAAGAAATAACAAAAGTGGAGCAATGATAAAAATGGTAAAATTTAAAATTTTCTTCTAACGTTATTTGCTTTGGGTGTAGGAAACCCGGACATTTGAAGTTTGAATGCCCAAACTTAAAAACTCTTCCTGTAAAGAAAAAGAGTAAAAATAAACTGATTGTAATATGGGAAAAAGATAAAAAGCAAAAAATCTCCTAAGTAGACCTAGCTTTTGAATCATCAGAATAGGAGCTAAATGATGAGGTATAAGCATATTAAGGTTTGTTTGTGTGTTTTGTTTATGTATTTTTGTTTTTTTATTTATCTACTTTGTATATTTAACTTTTATTTTATTTGAAGCAAAATTTAATATTTTCGTTTCTTTATTATGTTTTTTATTTTTATGTTTTATTTTTTCTCTTCTTTTTTATAATGTCAAAGGGGGAGAATGTATTATAGTTGGTATATATATATATTTGTTATTTAAATTTAAAAAGTTAAAAAATAAAAGTATTTTCCCCTATTTTTTAATGTATTCTTTTAGTGAGGGTGAGTTTAAGAGAAAATATTTTTAATTTACAAATTCAACCAATATTATTTGCCCTAAAAAAATTGGGAGATTATTGCAACTCAAGCTTTTGGGTTTATGATTTTAATGATAATAAATGATATTAATTAATCTTTTATTTATCATAGTATTTGTAGTGCATATTTAATTGTGTGTTGACTAATATTTCAAATAAACCATGCACCATTATTTGAAGATTCAAGACTCAAGATTGTGTATAAATGTTTATATTAAATGAGTTTGTAATTTTTATTTCTTAAGTCAAGTCATATAATGATGTATGTTAGATTGGTGATTGTGCACATACATAGGGGGAGAAAAATATAATTTTAAATATTTTAATTTTTTTTATACATCATATTTTATGATCTACATCATAATGTAAGAATTAGTGTAACATAAATTAATTAAAATATTTTATTTTCTTGAAAAAAATATTTTTAAAATATAACTAATCATATAATAGAATCACCACATCGTATTGGACGATCTGTTATAATTAAAAAGTCCACCATCCATTAAATTAGGTAAAAATTTGAATTTAAAAAGTTGTTCTAATCATACTCTACGAAAATGATTGTATTATACGATGTTTAAAATATTGCCTAATTTAATCATGTGATTAGTCAATCCAAATGGCTTAATTTTGATATTTTGATCATACCGTATGAATTGGATCGTATTGTACGATCAACAGAGATGATTTTGGCCATCCCAAGCTTCATCCTAGACGAACTGCTATTTTATTGAACTATTTATGCAATACTAACTGGACATCATACAGTACGAATAAATAAATTGAACGATTCATACAATAATAATGGGTGATCGTACTGCATTTTTATTGAAATATTCGTATAGTACTAACTGGACATTGTATAGTATGAATAAGCAAATTGAACTATTTGTACAGTACTAACTAGTTATCGTACAGTACTAATAGGTCAAATTCTACAAATTCTACTAGACGATCCTATGATCATACTGAATGATCTTTGAAGGCAAAAATGTTTTTTTTTTTTTTTTTTTTTTTTTTTTTTAGGCCCTCTATTTAGGTTTTCTCATAAGACTTTGTAAGAGTCTTTGGCATCCATTGAAGCTTTATTTTTCTAGAGAAAACTTGGAGAGAGAACATGAAAGGGAGAGAGGAAAGGTGGAGTTTGAGAGAGGGAGAAGATCCTTGGAGGGTATTTCTAAAGAGTGTGGAGGGGATTTCACATGGTTGCTCTGGCAAGCTTGTACCTCAGTACCATCAGATTCAAGATTCATCTTGAGTTAGGTTTTGGGAAGAAAAAAATCTCTTTGGTGTCAAAGGACCCAGCTCCTCCGCCTCATCGGGGAAGGTGGAAGTGATTTTATAAGGCTTCTTCGCCTAACTGTGAGGGCTAAAGGAGAGTCACTAAAGGTTTAGAGTAATACTCTGAGGGTGCCTCCAGGGAGTGGACTTAGGTAAGGTTTTGATCGAACCATTATAAATTTGGTGTGTTCTTTCCTTTATTATTTCTACATTTATTTTTTCATTGCGATTAACTGTGTCGGTAAAATTGATAATCTATCTTTTTATTGTGAATGAAATTTGCTTCCACATAAAGTTATAAAAGGATATTTCTTTTCATTAAAGAAGTTTTTAAACATCCAATTCACCCCCCTTCTTTGAGCACCTCATACTTTCATATATGTGAGTCGTTGCTAAGGATTTGAACTACTCTAGAGTTCAATATGAAAAAGCTAGGTGAAATGAGGTTCATCATAACATATTTGGTGACATCTACTGCATAAATTTTGATACTCAACCCCTGTAACTTACGTTTTTTGGTAACTTATTCACATAGTATAACAAATGGGTATCTAATATCATTCATCTTAAGTTAGATAAAGCCTTGGTTAATGAAGCTTGATTGGAGTGCTTATCTTACTCTTACTATAAAGTTTTTCCTAACTCATGTTCAAATCATTACCCTTTAGTTTTATACTCTGCTACTCTAGTGGTCACCGCTCATAAATTTGTATATAAAAAATATTGGCATAAGCTTAACGAATTTTGGACAATTTTTCTAGATGTTTTCTTCACTACTATCCAAGGTAAATTGATTGTTCACTATTATTCATCCCATAAGAATCTCATAAGGTGGGTTAAAATTATGAAGGGTGCTTCTTCTAACTATTTTAGGGTTAGACTTAATGAACATCTCTCTATTCAAGATGATATTAAGAGTAAAATTTATTTGAATCATTAAAATCTCTTAATTAATGATAAGCTCAAGAACACTTCAAATTAAATTGCTGATTGTTGCAAATTTGTATTAAGGAATTATAATTTTGATGATAACAAATATTTATAATACTTCTATTTTTCTACGACTGTCTTGCCTACTAACATTTTAGGTCCACAAGGCGAATTGCAAATCAAGCCAGCAGATGATTGGGTAGATTAGGATAGAGTCTGTCTATAAATTATCATTAAGTTATTTTTTACCTTTTCTTGAGTAAATTATAAACAAAGTGGGTCCTGATGCTAAGTATCCTTGCACATACACACATAGGAAAAAATTCTATCTAATTTTAGAGTTTTCCTATTTTTGATCACATCATTCGAGACGATCCAAAATCATCCTAGATGATCAGTTAAAATAGAAACCCTAATTATGGCATCTTGGTTAAGGCAACCATAATTAAGCAAAATGTTCTTGATGATATTAGCGTCATCGTGGATGATAAGCTCAATTCAGAAATAATCAGCCGCCAAATCCTTTTAGGCATGTCTTAATTTTTGGACATCATTCTAGATGATGTAGTATAATTATGTCTAAATTATTCTATTAATTAAAGAAAATAATTAAGGTTTGATTGCTCGGTCATATTATCCTGGATGATCTCAGGATTAAAAGTTAGTTAGGTATGTTAAGCCCCTTATGAACTGGCCCAAGGCTAATTAAGAGAGAGGTGAATTGGTATTTTAAAATAAATCTTTCAATCAAAAATACAAACCAAGATTCACCACAGAGAAAACACAATGCAAAAAAATAAATGTAGAAATAATAAAGGAAATAACACAACAGATTTATAGTGGTTCGGTCAAACCTTGACCTACATCCAATCCTCGGAGGCACCCTCCGAGTATTGCACTAAACTAAGTGTCTCTCCTTTAGCCCCCATAGCTAGGTAGAGAAGCCCTTACAAAATCACTTCCACCTTCCTCGATGCGATGAGTCGCCGGGTCCTTTGACACCAAAGAGATCTTCTTCTTCTGTGAACTTCCCTCAAGACAAGCCTTGAATCCGACGGTACTAAGGTGCAAGCTTGCCGGAGTAACTGAGAATCCCCATCCATACTCCCTTGAGTCCCCCCTCACAGGATCTTCTCCCTCTCTCAAACTTCATCCTTTTTTCACATCCCTTTCAAGCTCTCTCTTCAAGTTTCCCCCAAACGAATGAAGCTATAATAGATGTCAAAGACACTTACAAAAGTGCCTTATCAAAATCTTAAATAGAAGATCTCAAAACGAGCTCATTAATATAACTTGCCGACTTTTTCATCCAGGACGATATGAACATCATCCTGGCCAATCAGTACAAATTAAGCTCAATCAGCCGGGATGATTAGAAGAAAATTGGTTACATCGTCTAGGCCAATACAATATCGTCCTGGCCGATTAGTTCAAATCTGAGTACAATCATCCTGAACTTCTTCCGGAATAGAGTCTAGCTGATGTTAATTGTTCAGGCCATCATCCTGGCTGATCTTGCGATCCGCCTGGTCTATGTGATCGTATCAATCAGCCTTATATACTTTCCATAGTTACCAAATTAATTTAGGCATAATTATGCTGCATTGTCCAGGCCGACGTTTAGATCGTCCTGGCCGATATCCTAAAATAAAAAATACCTAAATTTATTATGGTGGCTGATTCTTTCTGATTTGAGCCTATCATCTTGGCCAATATAATTATCGTCTAGGCCAATTGGCTTAATGACGGCTGCCTTAATGAGGATTGTTAAAATAGTTGCTATTTGCATGCTTTACATTTTTGCAACTTGTGTAGTTTTGATGATTCCAAATATTATTGTTCAAATGTGTAGTTATCTCCTAATAATTTTAGAAGATTTGTATTTGCTCTTGTGTGTACGAACATTTCAGGAAAATCAAACTCCAGACTACGAAGACTTCAAATCAAATTCAACATGAGATACTTTGTGAATTTGAAGCTTGTACTTTTCTTTGAATTAAATTTGAAAGGGAGTGATTATAATTGATTGAATAAAAACATACACACACACACATAAAGAGATCATATAAAATTTATACTGATCGTATGGGATGATATTCGATCGTACGGGACGATCAGACAGTTATCTCCTATTGAGCACATAGAATGAATAAGAACTGGCTTGAAAAATTTTCTAAGTCCTATTCGTCCTGGACGAAATTAATTATCGTCCAAGACGATCTGGTCTCTGTAAAATTTTCATCCAGACAAAATTAATTATCGTTAGAAAACGAGTTGCTCTCTGTAAAATTTTCGTCCAGATGAAATTAATTATCGTCCAGGACGATCTGATCTCTGTAAAAATTTCGTCCAGACGAACCAATTTTCATCTAGACGATTAACCTACTTAGAACTGTTTTCAGCAGTTTTTTAGAATGACCTAGTAATAACCGTTCGTACCAGACGAACTTAGTTCGTACGGGATGATCAGCGTGTACGAAGACATTTTGTACACATATACAAATACGGTCATTTCAAAGCGTTTAAGTAAAATCGTCCAGAATGATCCACGATCGTACAGGACGATCCACTGCGTACATAATTGAAAATTTGCAGTTTTTGGGCCATTTTTCTTGTCTTTTGAATAAATAGTCCAAATTAGACTGCCATCAAATCTTTTTGTCATTTGATCTTCGTGCCTCTTGAGAGAATAGCTAAGGAGAGAGTGTGTGAGTGCATTCAAAGGAGGATTCCTACCATTGAAGAGTGAAGGCTTCACTTGGAGTTCAAAAGTAAGAATCTCTACTTGTAAATTGGGATTACTTCACACTTTTCCTTCTTCCTTCTAGATTTTTTGTGAGAAGATCTGTCAAGGAGATCCGGTTCGCTTGCTGACACTTGGAGAGTGTGAATAGCCAAAAGGGTCGCTTCCTACACTTGGAGAGTGTGAACAGCTGTAGGGTTCTCTGCCCACACTAGGAGAATGTGAAAGGACGGACGGTTCTCTGCCAATACTGGGGATTGTGTAAAAGGATGACGGTTCTCTGACGCACCATGTAGTTGTGAAAAGAGTGTGTTGTAAAGGCTTCTCCGCCTTGCCGTGGGTGTCACTATTGATATTAGTGCAATACTCAGAGGGTGCCTCTGAAGAGTGGATGTAGGTCTGGTTATAGACTGAACCACTATAAATCTGGTGTCATTTACTTTACAGTTTTTACGTTTCCGCATTTTATTTTTAATTGTTAAGAACTCTGTGGTTGAAAAATATTTTCTAGAAAAACTTAAAAGAAAAATTTTCATTTCGGTTCAACTTAAATTCAAAGAGGGATTAAAATTTTAAAACTACCAATTCACCCCCCCCCCCCCTCTTGGTAGCCTTGGGACATTAACTTAGACTTAACAACCTAATTACTAGACTCAATAAGTGGTATCAGAGCTCTGTTTCAAAATCATAAGTTTAAACTACTTTTTGATTAATGTAGATGGCTACATTTAGAAACCGAAATACACCTGAAGGTTACTTTATAACTAGACCTCCACTGCTTGACAATATACCTTTAAATTTTTGGAAAACACGCATGTCTACTTTCTTACAGTCATTTGATTATCGTATGTGGATCCTAGTCCAGGAAGGTTACACAAAACCAACTAGATTAGTTGATGGAGTTAGGGTAGAAATACCTTTTACAGATTTGACTATAGAAGAACGTGACTTAGCACAACTAAATGCCAAATGTTTAAATTGCTTCTTTTGTGCTTTAAAATTTGAAGACTACATGCGGGTTTCCACTTGAAAAAGTGGAAAGGACATATGGGATAGACTTTGTATAACTTATGAAGGGACAAATGAGGTTAAGCAATCAAGACTCAATATCTTGTTATACGACTATGAATTATTTTGCATGAAACCTAATGAATCTATTTCAGACATGTACATAAGATTCACACAAATATATACTTCTTTGCATGCACTTGGTAGGGAATTAACTAATGCTAAAATGGTTAATAAAATTCTTCGATGTTTACCTACAGCTTATGATACTAAAATTACTGCAATTATAGAGTCTAAAGATCTAAACATATATTCTATTGACAATCTTCTTGGTTCACTCATTGCTTATGAGCAAGGAGTAAGTCAAAGAAAGATTGATGCAGGTGAACCACGAAAGGAGAAGAATATTGCACTAAAGGTGGAAGAGTTAGAGAGTGAACACTCACAACCCTTAGGATGAAGACGATATTGCATTGATGACTAGACAATTCAGAAGCTTTTTAAAGAGGAAGCAGAAGAGACGCCAATAATGGAATAGAGGTAAGTTTAATAGAAATGGCAAGGTTTCTAATGAAGTAATTTGTTATGAATGCAGGAAATCAGGTCATATAAAGACTGATTGCCCAAAACTCAAAGCCACTCCTAGCAAGGAGAAGGTAGAGGAGAAACCAATGGTAAAGAAGGGCAAGAAGAAGTTTCAAAGAGCTTTTTGGGCGGACTCAGCTTCAGATTCATCTGAGACTGAAAAAGAAGAAGAAGTCACCAACCTTTGCTTGATGGCAGATAATGTTGATCAATCAGATCAAGAAGAGGTATGTGACTTAATTTATGATGAATTATTTGAAGTTTCTGAACACATGCATGATGCATATAGGAAAATGAAAAAGATGCATGCTAGTGTAAGTTTTGAATTGGAAGAGCTTAAGAAGGAACATGAAATCCTTAGGAAAGATCATGCATTAATAGATAACAACCACATGAAACTTCTTGATGAATATGATGACTTGAATAAGAATTTTGAGAATTTAAAATCATCCTATGCTGATATTGAAAAAGAATTTAAAAATTTTAAGGATGAATCTGAGAGCAAAACATATCGAATCAATTATACAAATCGAATCTTGAAAGATATGAATTCATTCTATAAACATACAACAAGAGCTCTCGAGGATAATAGGAAACCCCCTAAACTTGAAGATTTTATAAATCCTAAATATTATCCTAAATTCATGAAATCCCTTAGAAGACAATCATATAGAAGAAAACTTAAGAATATTTTTCCTAATGTTAAATGTAATAATTGTAGATTTTTGGGACATATATCTCACACCTGCACTTTAAAGATGAAAACTAATTTGGTGTGGAGAACTAAGATGCATAAACCTAGACATACCATACATGCATCTGATTATAAATTTCAAAAAGGTGAACCCAAACTTGTTTGGGTTCCCAGGTCTAATATTTGATGTTTTTGCAGGATTGCTCTCACACAAGACCTCGTGAGAGCATATGGTACCTGGACAGCGGATGTTCAAAGCATATGACTGGAGATACTGCTCAATTCATAACGCTGGAAGCCAGGAGTGGAGGCAAGGTTACACTTGGAGATAATACTACAAAGAAAGTGATTGGATCAGGTATGATTGGAAATTTGAAAAACTTTTTCATAGACAATGTGTTATTAGTTGAAGGCTTAAAACATAATTTGTTAAGCATAAGTCAGCTATGTGATAAGGGCTATAATGTAAAATTTTTACCTACTAGCTGTATAATAAGCCTAAATGAGAAAAATGTTTTAAATGGAAAAAGGGTAAACAATGTTTACATGCTAGATTTAAATTGTATTCAATCTCCTACTACTTTTTGTTTGAAAATTGTTTCTGATGAATCATGGCTTTGGCATAGGAGACTTTGTCATTCTAGTATGAAAAACCTTAGGAGAATTACCCAAAAGAACTTAGTGAGAGGTATACCAAAACTAGACTTTACTAAGGACCACCTTTGTGAAGCATGTCAATTAGGAAAATAAGTGAAGTCCTCTTTTAAGTCTAATAAGGATCTTAGAACTAGTAAACCATTGGAAATTCTTCACATGGATCTTTTTGGACCTGTAAGAACTGTAAGTCTAGGAGGGAAGGTATACGGATTTTTTATAGTGGATGATTTCTCAAGATTCACTTGGGTTAGATTTCTTTTTAATAAGAGTGAATCGCTTGAGGAATTCAGAAATTTTTTTACTTGGATTCAAAAGAAACTAGGGAGTGAAATAATTTCTATACAAAGTGATCATGGAGGAGAATTTGAAAATGAAAGATTTGAAAACTTCTGTAAAGAAAAAGGGATTGATCATAATTTTTTTGCACCTAGAACCCCTCAACAAAACGGGATTGTTGAAAGGAAAAATAGAACATTAATAGAAGCCGCCCGAGCAATGTTAGCAGAATACTCACTTCCTAGATATTTTTGGGCTGAGGCGGTTAGCACTGCATGCTATGTTCTGAATAGGGTGAATGTGAGATCAAATTTGAATAAAACACTCTATGAGTTGCTAAAAGGTAGAACACCTAATTTGTCTCATTTGCATGTATTTGGTTGCAAAGTGTTCATTCATTATAATGAAAAATCTGCCTTAGGAAAATTTGATCCAAAATCAGATGAAGGAATTTTTGTTGGATATTCAAGTGTTGGAAAATCTTATAGGGTATTCAACAAAAGAACTTTAGTCATTGAAGAAACCACACATGTTGTGTTTGATGAATCTGGAAATTTGGAAGATCCAAATGTTGTTGAAGATGAGAGTGAAGAAAACTCCCAAAAGATTGATAGAATAAATTTGGAAGAAAATATGAAAGAAAATTTGGAAAGAGAAAACTCTTTGCCTAGAGATTTGAGATTTTCTAAAACCACCCAAGGGAATTAATTATAGGTGAACCGAGTGAGGGTGTTAGAACTAGGCGTGGATTAAACAAGGAAGTCAATCATTCAGCCTTTATTTCAACTATTGAACCCACTAACATTGATCAAGCACTTTCTGATGAATTTTGGATATTGACCATGCAAGAAGAGCTGAATCAATTTGTAAGAAATAAAGTTTGGGAATTAACTTCAATGCCAAAAGATCAAAGTGTTGTTGGAACCAAGAGGGTGTTCAAAAATAAAATGAATGACTCAGGAGTAGTCATTAGAAATAAGGCTAGATTAGTTGCTAAGGGGTATAATCAAATTGAAGGAATTGATTTTGAGGAGACTTTTGCCCCTGTAGCTAGACTTGAAGCAATTAGGGTTTTACTTACCATTGCCTGTTTTAAAGGTTTTAAATTGTTTCAAATGGATGTCAAGAGTGCCTTTTTAAATGGGGTAATTGAGGAAGATGTTTTTGTAGAACAACCTCCAGGTTTTGAAAATTCTAAATACCCAAATCATGTTTTCAAGTTAAAAAAGGCATTATATGGATTGAAACAGGCACCTAGGACTTGGTATGAGAGGTTAAGCACCTTCCTACTTGAAAGATCTTTTGAAAAAGGAAGTGTGGATACAACTCTCTTTTTAAAGAAATTTGGAAAGGATATACTCTTTGTTCAAATTTATGTGGATGACATCATCTTTGGATCTTCAAATAAAAATCTTTGTGATGATTTTTCTAAAATAATGAGTAGTGAATTTGAAATGAGTCTAATGGGAGATTTAAATTACTTTCTAGGATTTAGCATTAAGCAACTTGAGGAAGGTACATTTCTTAGTCAAACTAAATATATTAAAGACATCCTCAAAAAAAATGAAATGGACAATGCTAAACCTGTTAGTACACCAATGAGTTCCTCAGTTCAGTTGGATAAGAATCTTAAGGGAAAATCTGTTGATCAAAAGAAATTTAGAGGGATAATTGGATCTTTACTTTACTTGATTGCTAGCCGACCAGATATTATGTTCAGTGTTTGCTTATGTGCTAGATTTCAATCAGATCCAAAAGAATCACATTTGACAGCAGTGAAAAGGATTTTAAGATACTTACTAAGAACGCAGAACTTAAGAATTTGGTATCCTAAATTTAGCTCTTCATTTGAAATTATTGGTTACTCAGATTCTGACTTTGCAGGCTGTAGAGTGGATAGGAAAAGCACTTCTGGAACATGTCAATTCATTGGAAATTTATTAGTTTCTTGGTTCAGTAGAAAACAAAATTCAGTAGCCCTATCTACTGCAGAAGCAGAATACATTGCATTAGGAAGTTGTGTGGCACAAGTACTTTGGTTAAAACAACAGTTGACTGATTTAGGATTAACTATAGGCACTATTCCAATTTATTGTGACAATACTAGTGCTATTTGCATTTCCAAAAATCCTATTCAACATTCTAGAACCAAACACATTGACATAAGGCATCATTTCATAAGGGATCATGTATCCAAGGGAGAAATTGAACTTACTCATGTTTCAACTGAAAATTAACTTGCAGACATTTTTACAAAACCTTTAGCCTTTGATACCTTCAGTACATTAAGAACAAGACTTGGTGTTATTGATTTGAATGCTTAAATAAAAATATTTTTGCAACATTGATATTTATGTTATCTTAGTTTATTTGTTTTAATTTTGTTTTGATTTTGGATTGTTTTTTAAATGTGTTTAGTTCTTATGAATTTCATTAGTCTTTTTAATCCTAATTGTGCTTAAATTAGATTGTGATTTGAGATTAATTACATTAGAAAATCTTGTCTTTCTAAGTTTAAAATTTATATATAACTTGTCATAATTAGATATTTTAATCTCATGTCTATTCATTTAGACTATATAAAAGTTTATATTATTATTACAATTTAGATGTTTTCTTATTCTGTATTTCTTTGCTCAAGTGATATGCACTTAGAAAAATTTGAAATTTTAGATTATTGATCTTGGAAAGAATTGGTTTCAATTACTCTTAAAAATTGTACAAAGAATACAAAAATCAAAAGGAATGTGCAAAGGTTCACAAATATGAAAAAGTGGCACAAAATTAGTCCAATGTCAAAAGATGCACAAAAATGTGCCAAAAATTTGAAAAAGATGCGCAAAGCGCCACATGTAGTAATTCTCTTCTTTCCAAATTCTTTCAATCTCTTAATTCAAATTGATCTTATGTTCATTTATATTCTATTGAACTTTGAAATATAGAATTTTTATTCATCTCTCTTGTAATGATTTTCTATATTCAAATGTCTAAATTGAATCATGTTTTTGATAAATTCTTCTTACTTACAATGTTATATCACTTCTTAAATTCTATGAATTTCGATGATTTACCTAATGTTATTAGTTTTAGATTGCATACCTTATGTCAATCACCATTTAGATTAAATTTTCAAATGAATTTCATATAATTACTTACATTTCTTATCTATTTCTTCTTCACTTTTTGTTGTTGTCAAAAAGGATGAGAAATTATTGTGTTTGCATGTTTTGTTTGTTTTCATTTTGATTTTGTGTATGACTTTTGTTAAAAAAAAATTTTGAAAAACAAAAATATTATTTTATGCTTCAAAATGCCTCCTTATTTTCATGTATTCATCAATTCAGGGGGAGTTAAGGAGATTTATTTAAATTGAAATCATACAGACAATAATTGTTTTACCATCATCAAAAAGGAGGAGATTTTTAAAATAGTTGCTATTTGCATGCTTTACATTTTTGCAACTTGTATAGTTTTGATGATTCCAAACATTATTGTTCAAATGTGTAGTTATCTCCTAACAATTTTAGAAAATTTATATTTGCTCTTGTGTGTACTAACATTTCAGGAAAATCAAACTTCAGACTACGAAGACTTCAAATCAAATTCAACATGAGATACTTTGTGAATTTGAAGCTTGTACTTTTTTTTGAATTAAATTTGAAAGGGAGTGATTGTAATTGAGTGAATAAAAACATACACACACACATAAAGAGATCATAAAAAAATTATACTGATCGTACGGGACGATCAGACAGTTATCTCCTATTGAGCACATAGAACGAATAGGAACTGACTTGAAAATTTTTCTAAGTCCTATTCGTCCTGGACGAAATTAATTATCGTCCAAGACGATCTGGTCTCTGTAAAATTTTCATCCAGACGAAATTAATATCATCAGAAAATGAGTTGCTCTCTGTAAAATTTTTGTCCAGATGAAGTTAATTATCGTCTAGGACGATCTGGTCTCTATAAAAATTTCGTCCAGACGAACCAATTTTCATCTAGACGATTAACCTACTTAGAACGGTTTTCAGCAGTTTTCTAGAACGACCTAGTAATAACCGTTCGTACCAGACGAACTTAGTTCGTACGGGACGATCAGCGTGTACGAAGACATTTTTCACACATATATAAATAGGGTCATTTCAAAGCATTTAAGTAAAATCGTCCAGAACGATCCACGATCGTACAGGACGATCCACTGCGTACATAATTGAAAATTTGCAGTTTTTGGCCATTTTTCTTGTCTTTTGAATAAATAGTCCAAATTAGACTGCCATCAAATCTTTTTGTCATTTGATCTTCGTGCCTCTTGAGAGAATAGCTAAGGAGAGAGTGTGTGAGTGCATTCAAAGGAGGATTCCTACCATTGGAGAGTGAAGGCTTCACTTGGAGTTCAAAAGTAAGAATCTCTACTTGTAAATTGGGATTACTTAACACTTTTCTTTCTTCCTTCTAGATTTCTTGTGAGAAGATCTGTCAAGGAGATCTGGTTCGCTGCCGACACTTGGAGAGTGTGAATAGACGAAAGGGTCGCTTCCTACACTTGGAGAGTGTGAACAGCTGTAGGGTTCTCTGCCCACACTAGGAGAATGTGAAAGGATGGAAGGGTTCTCTTCCCACACTAGGAGAGTGTGAAAGGACGGACGGTTCTCTGCCAACACTGGGGATTGTGTAAAAGGATGACGGTTCTCTGCCGCACCATGTAGTGGTGAAAAGAGTGTGTTGTAAAGGCTTCTCCGCCTTGCCGTGGGTGCAAAAGGAGAGTCATTATTGGTATTAGTGCAATACTCAGAGGGTGCCTCTGGGGAGTGGATGTAGGTCTGATTATAGACCGAACCACTATAAATTTGGTGTCATTTACTTTACAGTTTTTACGTTTCCGCATTTTTTTTTAATTGTTAAGAACTCTATGGTTGAAAAACATTTTCTATAAAACTTAAAAGAAAAATTTTCATTTCGGTTCAACTTAAATTCAAAGAGGGATTAAAATTTTTAAAACTACCAATTCACCCCCCCCCCCTCCCTCTTGGTAGCCTTGGGACATTAACTTAGGCTTAACAACCTAATTACTAGACTCAACAAGGATGATGCCCTAATTAAGGCTTTTATTTTTGAACAAATCATCTAGGTCGATATAAATGTCATCCCGGATGATGTTACCAAAAACAGTAAACTTTAGGGAATAGACAGAAAAACTTCCAAGGTATGTGTGTGTAAAATTACATAGCATCAGAAGCCACACGAAATACAATAGACTCAAGAAAGAAAAAAAAATGGTACAAACTAACTCAGACCTAGTCTATCCAATCTTGAGCTGGTTCCAAATTGTAATCTGATCTTGTGGACCTGAAATGTCAATAAATAAGATAATTGTAGATAAATAAGAGTATTTGCTATCATCAAAATCATAATCCATGAAAATAGATCCGCAACAAGGATCTTTTAGGATGATCTATTAAAAAAACCTTAGTTTTTTTTTTTTGATAACAGGTTAAATTTGCAAAAAGGAAATCATGTTCTTCTAATCTCCCCGTCGCTATAATAAAACTTTAAAAAAATAGGGGAAATCAATTTTTTTTTAAAGAGGAAAAAAAGATACAAATACAACAATACGTTCTCCCCGTTTGACATTATCAAAAAGAGAAGGGGCATGAAAAAAAATCTTAAAAAAAATGAGAAATTTAACTCTTAATTTTAATAAAAAAAACTTAGTAAGGAATGGATTCACAATGCATAATTCACTAAAGGTAAGAAATTCAGAAATTGTTAATCTAAACTCAGGTTCTTTTAAAGGCTCAAAAACTTTTTAATCCAATATCTAAATTAGGGAATAAATTAAAAAAAGAAACACTAATTTTTCAAAACTCATTTCATAAAATATATCTAATAGAAGTTTGATGCAAAAATTGGAGAATAAAAAAAATATGATTTTCAAGATCATGTACTAAAAATATCAACGGTTTTCTTAAGCTTTAAGTAAGCACATTAGGGATGTTAGGCCCCTTATGAACTAGCCCAAGGCTAATTAAGAGAGATGTGAATTGATATTTTAAAATAAATCTTTCGATCAAAAACACAAACTAAGATTCACCACATAGAAAACACAATGCAAAAAATAAATACAAAAATAATAAAGGAAAGAACACACCATATTTATAGTGGTTCGGTCAAACCTTGACCTACGTCCACTCCTCGGAGGCACCCTCCGAGTATTGCACTAAACTAAGTGTCTCTCCTTTAGCCCCCACAGTTAGGCGGAGATGCCCTTACAAAATCACTTCCACCTTCTCCGGTGCGGCAGAGTTGTCGGGTCCTTTAACACCAAAGAGATCTCCTTCTTCTGTGAACTTTCCTCAAGACAAGCCTTGAATCCAACGGTACAAAGGTTTAAGCTTGCCGGAGCAACCGTGTGGAATCCCCCTCCACACTCCCTTGAGTCCCCCCTCACAGGATCTTCTCCCTCTCTCAAACTTCACCCTTTTCTCACTCCCTTTTAAGCTCTCTCTTCAAGTTTCCCTCAAAAGAACGAAGCTACAATGGCTACCAATGACACTTACAAAAGTTCCTTATCAAAAGCTTAAATAGAAGATCTCAAAATGAGCTCATTAATGTAACTTGCCAACTTTATTATCCAGGCCGATATGAATATCATCCTGGCCGATCAGTACAAAATAAGCTCAATCAACCGGGATGATTTGGGACGATCGAAAGAAAATTGGTTACATCATCCAGACCGATATAATATTTTCATGTCTTATTAGTTCAAATCTAAGTACAATCGTCTTGAACATCGGCCAAAATAGAGTCTGGCTTATGTTAATCATCCAGGCCATCATTCTTGCCGATCCTGCGATCGGTCGGCCGATGTGGTCATATCAATCAACCATAATTGCTTTTCATAATTACCATATTAATTTAGGCATAATTATACTGCATCGTCCAGGCCAATGTTTAGATCGTCCTGACCGATATCCTAAAATAAATAGTACCTAAATTAATCATGGCGAATAATTCTTTCTAATTTGAGCCTATTATCTTTGCCAATACAATTATCGTCCAGGCCGATCGACTTATTGAAGGCTACCTTAATGAGGATGATGCCCTAATTAAGGTTTCTATTTTTGTTAATCGTATATAAATATCGTCTCGGATGATGTTATAAAAAATAGTAAACTCTAGGGAATAGACAGAAAAATTTCCAAGGTGTGTGTGTGTTCAAAGTTATATAGCATCAGGAGCCACACCAAATACAATAGACTAAATAAAAGAAAAAGTGGTAAAAACTGACTCAAACCTAGTCTACCCAATCTTGAGCTGGTTCCAAATTGCAATCTGATCTTGTGGACTTGAAATGTTAGTAGATAAGGTAGTCTTAGAGAAATAAAAGTGTTTTCCATCATCAAAATCATAATCTATGAAAACAGATCCGCAACATGATCTTTTAGGATGATGAGTTAAGAAAACCTTAGTTTTTTTTGGATTACCAGAATGATGTTCTGGTCCATGAGTATTATTTTGCACTAATCATTTGGGATGATAGAAAATCATCTTAGATGATTAGTTATTTTTCAATGATCTAGACATGTAATCAAGATGATGTTCTAGATGATATTTGATGTTTTGAACAAATCATCTGGGACGATCAGTTTAGTTTTCTATCATCCATACATGCAATCAGGGTGATGTTCTGGATGATACTCAACAATTTTGAACTAAACATACAGAATAATGACCTATCATCTTGGATAATCAGAACAAACAAGTCTTATAATAATCCATACTCTCTCATATCATCCTGGTTGATTGAGCTAAATTTGAACTAATAGTACAAGTTGATCCTTCAATTGTCCTGGACGATTAGGTTAGTTTGTTGCAATTAAGAGCAAATTTGGAACTCTTCTATATAAGACCTATTGTTTATCCAAGAGTGTATCTTCACTGATTTTTTGACCTGAGAGAGCCAAGAGGAGAGGGAGAGTAAGGGAGAGAGAGAGGATCTTGTGAGGGGGAGTTTGTGAGGGGTTTCAAAAAGGTTTCTCTAAGAAAGGATCCAAGTTATCTTCTTCGATCATCATCCTTGTTTCCTTAGAGATTTGAGAGAGGTCTACTTCAACAATTGATCAAGGTTCTCTGCCTACTTCAAGGAGGAAGTGAAAGGAGTCGGGTTCTCTGCCTGCTTCAGGAAGAAGCAAAGGGAGTTGGATTCTCTGCGTCATCGGTGTTGGTGGAAAGGAAGTTTATACAGGCTTCTCCGCCTTGGTGTGGGAGCAAAAGGAGAGTCATTGAGTTTTGTGCAATACCTGAAGGAGAGGCTCCGGGGAGTGGACGTAGGTCAAGCTGACCGAACTACTATAAATTTATGTGTGTTCTTTCTTGCTATTTTTCTGCATTTAATTTTTGCACTTCGATTTCCTATGGTGATTTTTTGTTTTGTTTAAGATTGTTTTTTTTATTAAGAAATTTTTTAAAACACCAATTCACCGCCCCCTCCCTCTTGGTTAGACTTGGGCTAGTTCACAAGGGCTTAACATCTCTAATGAACTTTCACTGATTGTACGACTTCTTAGGCTTCTTCTATTTTTCAAAGATCCACAGTCAAGTGGCTTAAAAGTGGGGATGATAATCTAAAATTTCCTTATTCCAAAATTTGCACGAGGAAGTTCCATAACTCAAATGCTCTCCTTTCTACTTTGGGAGATGATAGCATTAACCGTCCCTCTGTTATTCTAGGCATTATCCAGTATTTTCAAAATCTATTCAATCCCCTTCCACCATCTCTCTCTAATGTTAATTCCATTCCTCTGGGGAACACCATTCCCACCCATCTTTTGCCAGCCCTTACCTTACATGTGACCAAAGATGAAATTAAAAGGGTGATTTTCTCTTCTTCCTTAAATTCTGCTCTAGTTCCTAATGGGTTTACTTTTGAATTTTATAAAAAAGTTGGTATTTGATTGAGCCTCACATTTCTAAATCTGTGAAATCCTTTTTCTGTAAGGGATACCTACCAGGTTTCTAAAGAAACTATTATAGCCTTAATCCCTATGAAAATACATAGCAACTCTTTTACTATTTCAGACCAATCTCATTATGCAACACTTTTTATAATATCATCACCAAGCACTTGGCTATGAGAATGAAACATATTATGCCTAAAATTATTTATGCCAGCCAAGCGGGCTTTATCCAACATCATATCTCTACAGACAATATCATTCTTGCCTCTAAAATCTTAGGGCTCTTTAAGAAAAACTAAAAAATAAAATCTCTATGCACCAAAATGGTTATTAAAAAGGCTTTAGACAAGTTGTTAAGAGATTTCCTTTTTATTAGGATGCATAAAAAAGGATTCCCCGACAAGATTTTTATTATGTGGATCAAAGCTTGCATTTCTAATGTCAAAATTTTCATTTGTTTTGATGGATCTCTTGAGGGATTTTTTTCCTCCCAATCTTGTATGTGGCAGGGATTCCCACCCGCTCACCCAATTTTGTATTGTTTTCATTATGGATGCCTTCTCCTATCATTAACTTTCCTTCATGTGGGTTTCATGGTTTTTTGTTTGGATGAATTAAAGATTTGGCATCTTCTTCATGACGACGATTTGTTAATTTTTGGGAAGGCCTCGACCTCTAACTGCAACCACCCAATGAGCATTCTCAAGATATTTGCTGGCTTCTCGAGGCTTTATATCAGCTATGAGAAACGTTCTCTCATTATTTCCCCCAACATTACAAATACTTTGCAGTTACGTGATGTTCTAAGAATTAATGAAACTTCTCCCCTCATTACTTACTTTGGTCTACCTATGTCTCCTAAGAGGCTTCACATCTTTGCTTTCTCTCCTCTCTTAGAAAAGATTACTAAAAAGCTTTCTGGCTTGAAAGACAAACTTTTCTCTTTTGTTGGAAGACTATTTTAAAATAAACCATTTAAGAACACTATTGCTTACTTGATTAGGGTTTCCATATTATCAAAGGTTATGACTAAGTTAAATGGGAAAATGTGTTCTAAATTCCTCTATTTTGTGACTTTTAAACCAGAAAACTACACCTTATTTCTTGGAAAAAACATGCAAACCTAGGGACTTGGGAGGGAGAGAGAGAGAGAGAGAGAGAGAGAGAGAGAGAGAGAGAGAGAGAGAGAGAGAGAGAGATAGGCATCCCTACTATTCTAGCTATGTAGTTTGCTTTCAACTACTCTTTTATTTGCATGATGTATAACGCCTACACTTCACTATCATTGTGGTTTATTTCCAAATTCTCTTCTCTATGGAAACTAATGTCTCAGGCCCATTCCCCTATTTAGAAATATATTTTTACAACTCTTGTGCTTGTTAAAGAGAATTTTTTTTCCAATAAAGCAAAAAAAGTCACATATCTTTACATTGGGATCATTGGTGTAATGGGAAATGCCTATCTCAAATTCTACAAGATCCTCTTTTCTTGTCTTAGTATCCCTGGAATTCCCCTCTTAGTGTTATGTTGGTTGATTTAAAATGTAACCTCCCCTCTCATTGGGATCATACATACACCTCGAGAAACAATTAATTATATACCTATTAACCCAAATTCCTATATCTGTATGCTTTGAGGTAATGTTGCTTATATATCTTTTTCTTCTTTATATAGGGAGATCTACAAAGTTGAAATATTTTGTGATTGGGGTAAAATAATCTAGAAAAAACACTTGGCTTTAAGATTCTTCACTTACTCTTGGATTGCAATTTGTGGTGGTCTAAAAGCTACAAAAGTTTTAGCTACTTGAAACATTCACATTCCTCTTTCTTGTTTCCTTTTCCATTCACACTTGGAGAATATTTCACATCTCTTTTTTGAATATGAATATTATTTTATAGTTCTGAAGGCCTTGCTACCTTTTGCTAACCATTTATCATAGAGGCCAAAAATTTTTCAAGTGTTTGAGGCCATTTATAACTTGGCTTTCCCTCTTGCCGATGTTAAGAATCTTTTCTTACTCATTGTTTGATGCTCTGTCTATCATATCTGAAGGGAAAGGAATGATAAAACAATTTTAGGGAACTATTGGTTGTGTTGGTACCACTATGCTGAAAATCAGGAAAGTTGTTAGGATGAAAGTTTTAAGATGGAAAAGTTGGGACTCTATAGAAGGTGAGATTTATTTTGTTGTTTGTTGAGACTTTTTCGTTTTTATGTTATGTTGGAAGTTCGAGCTATATGTTCTTTGATGTTGTATCATTATTACTATGGGGCCTTTATTCTATGCCTCTTCACTAATCGGAGATTATTTTTTGTCTTTTTGAATTTCTCATGTTATTATCAGTGATTGCATTTTCTGTGTTGATCCTAATGTGCTTTTAATTTTTTGGTATGGTGGGATACTTTTTAATTACCTAGATAATGAAGTTCATCCCTTTGATACAGAATATCCCCTTGGATGGTCTCCTTAGAAACTTGGTGAAATTTTTTGACTTTGAAGACTTTTGATAGTTAAATACATTATTTTCTAAATAATGGCAGACGGGATCTTACCCATGCGGGTTCAAGATTTTGTTTATTCTCTATTTTTTGCTCAAATCTGGATAGGTTTCTTCTTCATAGGAAAGGCTTTTTGCTTTCTAGTTTTTTGTTGAGCTTAGCTGTCTATTTGGCGGCTACTCTTGTAGCCTTTCTGCCTTGGTGTATGCTTTTTGCTGATGATTTTCTTCTTATTGATAAGTCTAGAGAGAGAGTTGAATGTAAACTTGAATTATGGAGGTTAACCTTACAGTCTAAAGGTTTTTTTGCTTGAGTAGATCTAAAATGGAATATATGGAGTGTAATTTCAGTAGTAAAAAAAGACCTAGTGACGGGATTATGGCTTTGGGTGATCAAATCATTAATAAGAGTACATGTTTTAGATATCTTGAATCTATTATTCAGAGTGATAGTGAAATAGATAGGGATATTATTAGCAGAATTCAAGTTGGATGGTTAAAGTAGAGGAATGCATCAGGCTTGAGTGTGATAGAAAAGTACCCCTCAAACTTAAGGGAAAATTCTATAAGATGGTGGAGAGGCCTGCATTGCTTTATGGTGTCGAATGTTGGCCATTAAAATACAAGAATAATACTAAGTTAAGTGTGGCAGAGATGAGGATGCTCAGGTGGACGAGTGGCTTTACAATTAGAGATAGGATATGAAATGAGCATATACGTGAAAAGGTTGGAGTAGCTTTAGTAGAAGATAAGATTAGAGAAAATCTCCTTAGATTGTTTGGTCACAAAAAAATGGCGGCCTTCTGATGACCTGTTTAGGAAAGTAGAGATATTAGATTTTACTTATGTTAATATAGGTAGAGAGAGACCTAAAATGACTTGGTTAGAAAATATTATAAATGATATTTCTTTTTTAGATTTAAACGAGAATTTGACTTTTAATAGGACACAATGGAGAAAAAAAATTCATGTAGCCGACCCCATATAGTGGGATAAAGGTTTGTTGTTGTTGTTGTTGTTGTTGTTGTTGTTCCTTCTTCTTCTTTCTTTTATTTTACACTTGTAACTTCACTACTTGATGGAATGGGCTATGACCCTAATTCACCACCCCCTACCCTCTTTCCTTTTTTCTTTCTTTTCATTTACACTTGTAACTTCATTTCTTCATTTATGGAGACTTGTTCATTTCTTTGTTTTGTTGGAAAATTGCGCTCTATGTTCTCTGATGTTGTATCGTTATTACTATGGTGCATTTATTTTATACCTCTTCACTAATTGGAAATTATTTATTGTCTTTTTGGATTTTCCATGTTCTCCTTGGTGATTGCAATTTAAGTGATGATCCTACTGTGTTTTTAATTTTTTGGAATGGTGGGATTCTTTTTAACTACCTAGAAAATGTAGTTTATCCCTCTTATACATAACATCCCCTTAGATGGTCTCCTTAGAAACTAGGGGAAATTTTGTGCTTTTGAAGACTTCTGACAGTTAAATACTTTATTTTCTAAATCCTAGCAGATGGGCTCTTACCCATGCGGCTTCTAGATTTTGTGTATTCTCTAATTTTTTGCTTATTTCTAGATAGGTTTCGTCTCAGTAGGAAAGGCTTTTCACTTTCAAGTTTTTTGGTTGAGCTTAGCTATCTATTTGGAGGCTAGTCTTGTAGACTTTCTGTCACTTGCAATTTCATTATTTAATGGAATGGGCTATGAAACTAAAACTAATTAACCCCCCCCCCCCCCCCCCCCCCCCCCATCTTTCTTTTCATTTACACTTGTAACTTTATTACTTTATTTGTTGAGACTTTTCATTTCTATGTTCTATTGGAAACTCGATCTCTATGTTCTCTGATATGGAGCATTTATTCTATGCCTCTTCACTGATCAGAGATTATTTATTGTCTTTTTGGATTTATCATGTTCTCCTCGGTGATCGCAATTTCTGTGATGATCCTGCTGTGCTTTTAATTTTTTTTGGTATGGTGGGATACTTTTTAATTACCTGGACAATGAAGTTCATCCCTCTGATATAGAACATCCCTTTGTATGGTCTCCTTAGAAACTAGAAAAAATTTAGTGCCTTTGAAGACTTCTGACAATTAAATACTTTATTTTCTAAATTTTAGCAGATGGGCTCTTACCCATGCGGGTTCTAGATTTTGCTCTATTTTTTTTGCTCATTTCTGGGGTATGACTTCTTTAATTGTTAGAAGTCTTCAAAGGCACTAAATTTTTGCGAGTCTTCAAATCCCCCTGCATCTTTTTTTTTTTTTTCTTTCTTTCTTTTCATTTACACTTCTTAATTACTTAATGTAATGGGGTATGACTTCCTTTCTCTCTGAAACTCATTTTTAGTTGTTGCGTTAGCTAGTATAATAGTACTTAACACATAATTTTTAAATAATATTTGGTTTGAGACATCTTTCTTATTGCTTTCTAAAACTATGTTCTAGAATACAAATTTATAGTTCTAAAAATTTGGGAGCCGATTTTCTGCAGGTTCTGGTCACCTTCGTGCTGAGGATCTTCACTGCTTATCTTGGGGGTTTATAGTCTGTTCTGCTTTTTGAGCTCCATACCACATTTTTCGTTCTTTTATAGAAATTATATTGTAATGGGTGGTATAGTTGAGTTTTCCTATTCCTTTTGTCCCACATAAGGTTTTGTATTTGCTTATGTTGGGTAGTTTCTTTCTACATGTATTTGTTCTTTTTACCTGTAATTTTTTATAAGTTTCTTAATATATGGGCTTAGGCCCCAAATTTCCCAAAAAAAAAATAATAGTTCTAAAAATTTATATATTGAAAAATATTTTAGAAAATAATAAGAAAATTATCGGAGCAGCACTCAACTAATAACCTTAGTCAAAACAATTAGCAAGTTGAGAAAATACATTGTATCCTTCAAAAATTGAAAAAAAAATGTTAAAATTCCCAAGTAAAACAATAAATTGTCTCGTACAAAAAAGAGGCGTACATAAACAAAAATGAGTTCTATAATAGGAATTGTCTACGGTAGTGATTGCCGATACTACTGGGTTAAATCCAACAAGATTTTAAAATCTTTTTTGGACGAGTGTGAAGTGTTAGAGCACTGATCAGGATTGAATTGATACTCATCTTTGCCCAACAAAATTCAAAATGTATGAAGATGCTTTGAGGACCAAGAATAGAGACATTACAATCATGCATAAATTCCAACTTAACCGTGCAATAAGAAACCCACTATGTGACATACAGCAACTCAACAATAAAAAACTTATTTGAAGTAATTGTAAGGAAGCAGAAGCAGAAGCAGTTCAAAGCCAAGCCAAGAGCAATTAGCATGCTATATAAAATAAACTATAAGATATTCTCAAACACTAGATCCGAGTCCTATAAGATATTCTCAAACACTAGATCCGAGTTTCCACCGCCTGCTGTTGAGAATTGAAATTGAATTTTCCCTCCAAATATCATCATTTGACTAACCGTCACCAAATATTTTACTATTGCATTCAATCTACATATAATGATCCTTTACTTGAACACAATTAGAAATAATACTTTTAGGTGATTTTGCAAGTATTTGCCCTGCAATAAATCATGCGAGAATGAGCAAGCTTTGGAAGAAATGCACATCGGGAATGTTATTCTTCAACAGACAAAGAAAAAGGGCATTCAAAAAAAAAAATAGATGCTTGTGTTTCGAAACATTTATTGCAAAGTACACAAGTTGGATTCTAAGATAAAACCCCCCTTCTAAATAAAGAATCTTTTGTTTTAAGCCTAAAGATTTGAACCTTTAAGCAAGAAGCAACAAATTTTTGGACACGGCGTTGATAAGCGTACCCAACCAAACATTTTTCATAAGAGAAACAACAAGAGTCGATCAAATCCGGAGTCCAGAAGAAGATATTTTAATTTAAAGGATAGCTTCATAGCAAACCTAATTATAGAATAGCAAGATATTGGAAGGGGCCAGCTCCCCTCCGTTAAAAATTCCCTTAATCTGACATTGCACCAGAATAAAAGCATTCATAATGACTGATAGTACCAAACTTTTGAATAAATTAACGAGCTTTTATTGGGAAAAATAAACAATTTGAATCAAATTGTAATCTTGTTTGTCGTATTTTCCGTTGTTTATTGAAGACAGTGTAAGGAAATGATGAGTAGAGCTGATAGCTTTTCTCGTCCTGTATAGCACGTCTTGCGTGTTACCTGTCTCATTGCTTAACTACCCTCAACTTAAGAAAAAGCTAAAATAAACCCATTTGAAATAATAATTTAAACTAGCAGCTGGCTCTAATCCAGAATAAGTTCCAATAATTATTTAATTTCGTCCATATTCCATAAATGCATCATCATTGAGTAACTAAACTTTTTCTTTACTTGAACATAATAAACAACAAGAAAAAACCAACGCAGGCTTGGATCACATTGCCTTGTTTCCAAATGGGCGGGGACATTCTCTACTGTAGGGATCAAGCATAAGCACATTTGCCATAACCTGCACAGTGTTTAATTTTTCAATCTCAATCAAAACAACTTTTAAAAAAAAAAAAAATTAAAAAATCACGTTTTTTCTAGCCGGATCTCTCTATACAACAACGGTTTGATAAGAAGATAATCAACCATATGATTTGGAAGAGAAAGAAAGTGGGTCTTGAAAGTAAATCCAGAATCTATTGAAGCTTGGAGCCTTACTTGGATTTGTATTGAGGAGAAGCCCCGAGTTCTTAAAGTCACAGTTCCAACTATTTCTGCCTTTGGCCTGGTAGTACAAGTTCATGGCTATGGATGCATGAGAGATGGGAGTATCAGGGTTGAAACAAGGGTGGCCACTCTGAATCATGCTGCAATCCACCTGAGAACACGCGTAGTTGATGTTGGCGAGCAGGGTTGCGACATCAGATGACGGCTTCGCAATGCACCAAGTTTTCTGTAAAGAAGAATTTTTTTCCATTATAGTTTTTTTAAAGAACATAGCAATTACAATAGTCTGTTGAACTTACCTCTCCGAAAACAAGAACAGGTGTTGTCCCTGCCAAAAAACAAGTTAAGCTTTTAAAACTGCAGCTTGGTTTAAGAAATGAGAGAAGGAAAAACTATTCAGTTTGTTTTAGCAATGGAAGAAATATTTTGCAGGGTAGGAACACAGATGAAATCAACCGATGGTTAAGAAGAGCAGGATGACTGCAATGGAGGCTGGCTGGAGAGAATGGGATAACGTCGAGCTCCTGGCCATTGTTGCTTCCGTGAGAGGATGGGGAGAGTTGCTTTTTATGAGACCTGAATGACTGTTTGCTGTTTGTTCAAGTAAAGAACATGAACATGGGATGATGCGATTGCCTTTGTCTTAAATTTGCTTTCGAATAAAACTTCACTGTTTAAAATAGAAATTAAAATCCTACGAAAAATTATTATATGAATCATATTTATGCTATATAATAAATATTATAAAAATAATAACTTAAATTTAATAGATGAATTAAATGAAATCCACACCAATCAGATTTTTGAAATCCACACCAATCAGATTTTAAAAAGTATATTTCCCACAAGAATTAGGAAATCTGTTTATGAAGATATCGATGTCGATAAGTTTTAGATTTTTTATTTTTTTAGTTACAGTGAAGCATTATTTTTGCACATTTTTTGTTGGCTGTTTTGATCTGAGTTTCTGTTACTTTTACGTTGGAGAGAGTTTTTCAAGCGCAAACAATAGAAATTATTAGATACCGATAAAAGTTTGTTGAGTCATACGGACTAATTAGAAATTTAGAATATTTTATATAATTGTGCAATATTTCTTAATGGTTTTCAAATTTATCTTTTGTATACGATTAACAAATATTTTTTTATAAAACTGACAATCAAATGGCTTATATAATTAAAAAAAATGATAGAAATGGTTTTAGTTGAATCCTACTTGGACTATTTAAAGGGTGGTTGTTAAATTCATATTATATATATTTAATTTATAAAATAAATTTTATTTTGTGCTAAAATATTATGTTGATAGTTAACAGATGTTCATGTCTTATATTTTACTAATAGATTTGTTCTGCATTCTTGTCATCGTAAATAGTAACTTTAATCATAAAAAATCTAATCCATACTAGCTCTTTTAATGAAAATAAGATTTTGTTCTATACCAGAATATTTACGGCGGTGAAATTAAAGAACTTATTATCTTAGCATTGTATGATGATCCATCACATAAAAATATAAAAGAGAAGTCTTTAAAATTTTTAGAGACAACAGAGTTTTCATATGGAAAATCAGAAAAATGGAAAAGCCACCTGTCATTACCTAGTCAAAATAATAACACTGGTGCTTGTCATCAGTTACAAATGATATATTTCTTTGGGAGAGAGCATTGATTTAATTTAGTTTGCATATAATGCATAGAACATATTATATGATTGAAGTTGAAAGAGTCTTATGTAGTAGAAATTGTTTTGAAGAGATTATTTGTTTGTTTGTATAGTTATACTCCTTTGAGAAGAGGAAACTAGGGATGACCATGTTTTGCATAAATCATGATGTTGCTATCAATAGTCAAAGTTAATGTCAAAAGCATGTATTGATCTCAAAACTGATGCATGCCCTTATATTATTAGTGATGACAGGTGATGAAATCAACAAATGTTGGAGTCACAAAATGGAAAATGATCAAAAGATTGTAAGTCAGAAGATTCTAGTATGGTTATGGTGGTCAGATGACTATAATATAATGATGACAGTCAGAAAACCAAAGTTAGATGATTGTGGTTGGAGGACCACAGTCATGCGATGGAGGTCAAAGCATCATAATTTAGTGATGGAGGTCGAAGAGCCTTATTTGAGTCATAATGGTGGGAGGATAATAGTTAGATGATTATGGTTAGAGGACTTTATCCAGGTGAAAGTGGATAGAAGACTATAGTAAGGTGATTGTTATTAAGGGATCGTAGTCAGGTGATGGGGTTTCGAGGATAATGGTCGAGCAATGGTGGTCAGAAGACCTTAACAAGTCGACAATGGTTAGAGGACCATAATTAGGTGGTGAAAATTAGAGGACCATGTGGACAAATTTTACATTCACAAAAAGACTTGCTTTAAAATATTTCTTTAGTCAAATATGTATAGATTAACATTATACCACACCGAAGGATTGACTAATGTTTCACTATCGATTTTAAAAGAGAAACACTCAATTTATTTTCATAATCAAATACAACATAAAGAATATTCAATTCATCCCTAAGGATAAAAAGAATATTAACTTATCATTTTAATTATAAAATTAAATCAATAAATTTATTTTAATAATCAAATCATATGAAAAGTATTCAATTCATCCACATGGATAAAATGAATACTCACTTATCTTTTGATTATAAATTTAAACGAATATTTAAAGCATATGTCTGCATCCATATATCTATCTCCTATCTTAAAAATGAACTAAGGTAGAGTTTAATTTAATTATGGGTTCTAGGCTTCCTATAAAGGAAAGCCTCTACTGTTAATTACAACTCCAAAGAGATTACTCTTGATTAAAGTGAAGACTAAAGTTTTCAAACTCATATAGATTTAAGAAAAAGGCTTAGGCTTTCAAGATTTTAGTGTCCACATACTATATATTATAAATTATTGATTTGAATTTGGAATTCAGATTTAGACTTTATATTTTAGATTTAAGAATGATAGAAAAGGAAAGGGATGTGCAGAGACTGAAGGGTGTATACAATCTAATTTTTTTTTTTTTTAAAAAGGCTAGAGTTTTTAAACTCATATAGATTAAAAAAAAAAAAGGCTTTGGCTATCAAGATTTTATTTTAGAATGATAGAAATGGAAAGGGATGTGTGGAGACTGAGGGGAGTACGTAATAATTTAGACTTATATTTGACTAGAGTAAGCTATCAACTAATAATCTTAAACTCAATCAATTGTCATATGAATGCAATATTAGATAAGCTCTGTCCTAGAAATTAATGAATTATAATTTAAAAAGCTTTATAATAAATACTTTACAATATGTATATGATCATACAATGAAATGATGCATAAATAATAATGTATAAAAAAGGCTTTTATTCATTAATAATTTCTCAGCATATAACGCAGGGTCTGCTATAAAGTAAAAATGGCTAGACTCCACCAAAAACTAGCCTAGATTTCTATTTCAATACAATACAGATTTGAATATGGTTGTTTATTATACTTTTGAAATCTTTTGGCTTCTGGATCTTCTATAGGATTACAAAAGATAATGATCTTTAAAGTGCGAAGGATCATTTTCTGTTGTAACCAATCAATATATATAAATAATCTTTTTTAAATTATTTATAACTAAATTTAGCAAAAGAAGATTCTAAAATATTTATATTTACATTATTTCCTTTACATTTGCATTTACATCATTTCCTTGGTATATTCTACTTTTGAAAAAAAATATAAAAAAATTAGTTTATATATAAAAGAAATATACATATGCATTACAGTGTCATTGTATACAAAAAAGTAAAGTGATGATCTAAGAGCCTACTCCATATAAGTACCGACATAAATATAAATATGACATCTATAGTCCAAAAAATAAATAATCCAAATATGGTTTCCCTTTATACAAGGCTCTCCAAATAAATCAAACCAAATCACCAGCTTAGCCTAGGAAAATTTTGTTGTCCTAACAAATCATCTAAGTTTGTATAAGGCTGTATGGTTTGGATATGTCATAGGCTTTATTTTTTGAAGTTGCCTATAATTGATTTGTTTATTTAAGGTTATTAGGGAGGGGGGGGGGGGGGGGGGGGGGGGGGGTTAATTTAAGTTTTAATAATTTAGAATATTTGATTTTCTTTTAAGGGGTGTTTTAATTATTGAATTTGTTTAACTTCAAGTTTTGAATAACATAGCGCTCAATAACTTCTAAGTGCTAGAAGTCATTGATTAGCAAGTCTTAGGCTCATATTTATAATGTTATGAAACCTTAAAAAATATGATATATTGGTTGCATAGAGTTCTTACATTTTAATTAAATATTTTAGTCCTTAAAGTTTTATAATTCAATACATATTTTCCTTCCTAAAATGATTCAGACATAGCGGTATAAAAAGCTTCAATGACTAAGTAATTTATTACTATTTTTTTATTTAATTTACCTCATTAATTACTAATTTATAAAGTTTATAGCTCAATATTTATATTATCTTAATTCATTTATTATATTATCATAATTGACATGAGGACCAAAGGCTTCTTAAGACACATCGCCCCCGTTGCTCGAAGTAGTTTAGCCTAAAAACATCATTGAGAGAGTATTAATTATTTATTAATTAAATTCATTGATTATTTTATAAAGTTTAAAATTTATTATTTATATTTTTTCAATTCATTCATATCGTTGTCATAATGGTCACGAGGACTAAACCCTCCTTAGTATATGTATCCCTACAGTACGAGATAGTCCACCCTAAAATCTTTATTGAAAGAGTGTAACTGAATTAATTAATTGAGTTAAATATTTACTAAATTTTTAGTAATTTATTGAATTTTTATATTCAATGAATTATTTAATGAATTTGGTTTGATAAAATGTTGATTTTCTTAATTATAATGAATTATGAAAATTTTATATTTTTTATAAATACTTGACACAATTATGAGTTCAATATCTTTGAGTTTGTGTCATTGCTTATTTTCTATAATTAGTTATGATTTTTAAAATTTCAACATATTTTAATGAATTCAATTTAACCAAATATTGAAATATTTTTTATAATAATTTATAGAAGTTTTAAAAGTTTAATAAATACTATACCAATAGTGAGTTCAATGCTTTTGATTTTGTGCCATTTGGAGTTTTCTATAATTAGTTATTATTTTTTATAAGTTTAGAAATTTTTAATGATTTATTTATTTATTTAATTAGAGAGAATTTCTTATTTTTTACCAAATCATCTGCAAACCACTTGAAATCTTCCTCAAATGTCACTAATGACAACTGGGCAAGATTATGAGTGCTTAAAATTATTTTAAAATTTAATATTTTTTAATTATTTAATTTTATTAATTATTAATTTGTCTTAATTTTTGAATTACTATTTATTTTAGTTGAATTTTAAAGTGCTTTTAATTTTTCTTTGTTCAGTTTTTAATTTTATGTAGTATGACACTTATAATTACTTAATTTGGATTTATTATGAATTATTCAAATTCATTGGCCATTTATTTGTGTTAATCTTGGGTTCACTAATTAATAAACCAAATGAACTTCAAATATAGTAATGAAAGTACAAAATGCGTCAAGAAGGGGGTGAATTGGATATTTTAAAATCTCTTTAATGAAAAGAAATATCTTTTTATAAGTTGATGCGAAAGAGAATTACATTCATGATAAATAGATAAATTATTAATCTCGCCCACATAATTAATCTCAATGAAAATAAATGTGGAAATAGTAAAGGAAAGAACACACCAGATTTATAGTGGTTCAGTCAAATCTTGACCTACGTCCACTCTCTAGAGGCACCTTCCAAGTACTACACTAAACATTTAGTGATTCTCCTTTAGCCCCCACAGTTAGGTAGAGAAACTCTTACAAAATTACTTCCACCTTCCCAGGTGCGGCTGAGAAGCTAGGTCTTTTGACACCAAAGAGATATTCTTCTTCCCAAAACTTCCCTTAAGATGAACTTTGAATTCGATGGTACTGAGGTTCAAACTCCCCAGAGCAACCGTGTGAAATCTCCTTCACACTCTCTTGAAACCCCCTCTAAGGATCTTCTCCCTCTCTCAAACTCCACCCTTTTCTCTCTCCCTTTCAAGTTCTCTCTTCAGGTTTTCTCAAGAAAACTAAAGCTTCAATGGATGCCATAGACTCTTACAAATCTTATGAGAGTTCTTAAATAGAGGGCAAAAAAAAAAAAACCTTAAAAAACTCAATTTAACCATCAAAGATCATACCGTATGATTGCAAGATCGTCTAGTATGATGTGAAGAAATTAACCTGTTAGTACTGTATGATCACTAGTTAGTACTAAACTAACAGTTCAATTGCCTGTTTGTACTGTACGATGTCCAATTAGTACTGTATGAAATGTTCATCCAAGATGAAGCATGGGACGACAAAAATTGTCTTTGTTGATCATACAGCACAATCCAGTTCTTATAGTACGATAACAATATCAAAATTAGGTCGTTTTGATTGACTAATTATAGGATTAAATTAGATAATATTTTAACCATCATACAGTATGATCTTATTCATATAGTACGATTATAATAACTTTTCAAATTCAAATTTTTACCTAATTTAATGGACGACAAGCTTTCTAATTATAATAGATCATCTAGAACGATGTGATGATCGTACTATACGATTAGTTATATTTTAAAATTATTTTTTTAGGAAAATAAAATATTTTAATTAATTTTTATTACACCATATCGTATAGTATGATCCAAATTATATAATATGATTTATAAAAATATTAAAATATTTAAAAACAATTTTTGCTCCCCTTGTGAGTGTGCACGGTCATCAATCTTACATACACCATTACAGGGCTTGACTTAAGAATTAAAAATTATAGACTCATTTAATATAACTTATTCTACATAATATTTAGTCTTGAATATTCAATGAATGGTGCTTGATGTACTTGAAATATTAGTCAACACAAACAAATATGTACTACAAAAATTAGAATAAATAAAAGATTAATAGATATTATTTATTATCATCAAAATTATAAACTAGGAAGCCTTAGTTATAAAAATCTCCCCTTTTTTGATGATGACAAATAATATTGGTTGAATTTGTAAATTAAAAATATTTTCTCCTAATTTCTACCTTACTAAAAGAATTACATTAAAAAATAGAAGAAATTTTTTTTTTTTTAAATTTAAATAATAAAAACATAAACATAAATATAACCAACTATAATATATTCTTCCCCTTTGACATTATCAAAAAAGAAGAGATAAAATAACACATAAAAATAACAACATAATAAATAAAATAAAACATAAAATTATGCTTAAAATATAATAAAAATTAAACACACAAAATAAATAAATAAACACATAAAAACCTATAAATGAAACACATAAACATACCTTAACATACTTATACCTCATCGTACTGCTCATGTTCTGATGATTCAGGAGCTAGGTATGTCAAGGAGATTTTTTATTTTTTATCTTTTCCTCATATTACAATCGATTTATTCTTGCTCTTTTCCTTTGTAGGAAGAGTTTTTATGTTGGGGAATTCAAACTTCAAATGTCAGAGTTTCCTACGCCCAAAGTAAATAAAATTAGTGGAAATCTTAGTACTCTTATCATTTTTGCCTTTGTTCCACTTTTATTGATGCTTTTGCTTATACTTTAGTAGGCTTTTCAATTTTCTTGTTAAACCATTACTTTCATCACTTGCTAAGCCACATTTTTTTGTATCTTCAATTTTTAGCACTATCATTTCACCTGCATCCAAAAGTCTTTGACCCAAATTTTGCTCGTAGGCAATGAGTGAGCTAATCAAATTATCAATAGAATATTCATTCAAATTCTTCAAGTCACAAATAAAAACAACTTTGACATCAAATTTATCAAGTAGAGAATCTAAAATTTTATTGACTTTTTTAAAGTTTGAAAATTATTTTACCTAAAGCATGTAATGATGTCACAATTTGAATAAACTTAGTGTACATATCTAAGATTATCTCATAATATTTCATATAGAAAGATTTATAATCATGCATTAAAATATTTAACTTAGATTGCTTGACTTCACTAGTACCTTCATATGTAATACATAAACTATCCTAAATTTCTTTCCAAGTAGTACATGTAGAGAATCTCATGCAATCATCAGAATTTAATGCATAGAAAAATTAATTCAAGAATTTAGCATTTAGTTGAGCATTGTGTTGTTCTATTATACTACATTCAATAAAAGGAATATCAATTTTAACTCCATCTATAATACGTGATGGTAGAGAATAGCTAGTTTGAATCATATGCCACATTCCATAATCAACTGATTGCAAGAAAGTAGACATGCAATTTTTTAAAAATTAAAAGAAAAATTTTTAAATAAAGCTGGTCACATGATTGATTAGCCTTTCACAATATTACAATTTCCAAAATATGCCATGATCAATTTTTTCAAGGTTTTCTAAAACACTATTTTTGAAACTCGCTTTGATACCAATTGAAAGTATGAGATTTGCCAAGAGGGGGGTGAATTGGATATTTTAAAATCTATTTAATGAAACGAAATATCTTTTTATAACTTGATGCGGAAGCAAATTACATTCATGATAAAAAGATAAATTATTAATCTCACCCATATAATTATTCTCAATAAAAATAAATGCATAAATAGTAAAGAAAAGAGCACCCAGATTTATAGTGGTTCAGTCAAACCTTGACCTACATCCACTCCAGGAGACACCCTCCTAGTATTACACTAAACCTTTAGTGATTCTCCTTTAGCCTCTACAGTTAGGCGGAGAAGCCCTTACTAAATCACTTTAACCTTTCCCAATGCGGTAGAGAAGCCAGGCCCTTTGACACCTAAGAGATCTTCTTCTTCCCAAAACTTCCCTCAAGATGAACCTTGAATCCAATGGTACTGAGGTGAAAGCTCATTGGAGCAACCGTGTGAAATCTCCTTCACACTCCCTTAAAATCCCCTCCAAGGATCTTCTCCCTCTCTCAAACTCCATCATTTCCTATCTCTCTCTTTCAAGTTTTCTCTTTAAAATTTCTCCAAAAAATTGAAGCTTTAATGGATGCCAAAGACTCTTATAACTCTTATGAGAGTGCTTAAATAGAGGGCTATAAAAATCTTAAAAAACTCAATTTAGCCATCAAAGATCGTATTGTATGATTGCAAGATCGTCCAGTATGATGTGTATAAATTAACCTATTAGTATTGTATGATCATCAGTTAGTACTGTACGAATAGTTCAATTGCTTATTTGTATTGTACGATGTCTTGTTAGTACTGTATGAACAATTCAATAAAAATGTAGTTGTCTAGGATGAGGCATGGGACAGCCAAAATTATCTTTGTTGATCATACAGAATGATCCAATTCATACAGTACAATCAAAATATCAAAATTAAGCCATTTTGATTGACTAATCAAGTGATTAAATTAAGTAATATTTTAATCATCGTACAATATGATCATGTTCATATAATACGATTATAATAACTTTTCAAATTCAAATTTTTGCCTAATTTAAACAAATCATCCACTATGATGTGGTGATCATACTGTATGATTAGTTATATTTTTTTAAAAAAATTTCCAGGAAAATAAATATTTTAATTAATTTCTATTATACCATATCGTATAGTACAACCCATGTCATAGTATGATTTATAAAAAAATTTAAATATTTAAAAACAATTTTTCCTCCCCCTATGAGTATACACGGTCATCAATCTTATATATATCATTACAGGACTTGACTTAAGAATTAAAATTTACAAACTCGTTTAATATAATTAATTATACATAATCTTGAGTCTTTAATCTTCAAAAAATGGTGCGATGTACCTGAAATATTAATCAACACACAAACAAATATGCACTATAAACACTAAAAGAAATAAAATATTAATAGATATTATTAGTTATCATAAAACTTATAAGCTCTGAAGCCTGAGTTATAATAATCTCCCCCTTTTTTATGATGATAAATAATATCGGTAGAATTTGTAAATAAAAAATATTTTCTCCTAAACTCTCCCTTACTAAAAGAATTATATTATAAAATAGGAGAATTTGTTATTTTTTTATTTTTTTAAAGTTAAATAATTAGAACATAAATACAACTAGACATTAGCAAAAAGAATTCGTATTCCCCATATTAAATAATACGATTTTATTCTTACTCGTTTTCGATTTATTCTTACTATAGGAAGAGTTTTTAAGTTGGGGCATTCAAACTTAAAATGTCTGAGCCTCCTACGCCCAAAGTGAATAATGTCAAAAGAAATCTTAGTATTCTTATAATTTCTACCTTTATTCCACTTTTGTTGATGCTTTTGCTTATTCTTTAGTAGGATTTTCAATTTACTTGTTAAGCCATTACTTTCGTCACCTACTAAGCCATGTTTCTTCGTATCTTCAGTTTTTAGTGCTATCATTTCACCTGCATCCAAAAGTCTTTGACCCAAACTTTGCTCGTAGAAAATTCGTGAGCCAATCAAATTATCAATAGAATATTCATTTAAATTCTTCAATTCATAAATAGCAACAACTTTGGCATCAAACTTATTAAGTAGACAATGTACAATTTTATTAACTTTTTAAAAGTTTGAAAATTACTTACTTAAAGAATGTAATAATATCATAATTTGAATAACCCTACTATATATATCTAAGATCGTCTCATAATATTTTATACATAAAAGTTTATAATCATGCATTAAAATATTCAACTTAGATTGTTTGACTTCACTAGTTCTTTCATATGTAATAAAAAATATATCTCAAAATACTTTCTAAGTAGTACATGTAGAGAATCTCATGCAAACATCAGAATTTAATGCATAGAAAAAATAATTCAAGAATTTTTCATTTAGTTAAACATTAAGTTGTTCTATTCTACTACATTTAGTAAAAAGAATATCAATTTTAACTCCATCTATAATACGTGATAATAGAGAATAACTAGTTTGAATCATATGCCACATTCGATAATCAATTAATTGCAAGAAAGTAGATATGCAAATTTTTTAAAAATTAAAAGAAAAACTTTTAAATAAAGGTGGTCGTGCGATTTATTAGCCTTTTACAGTATTACGATTTCCAAAATATTACATGATTAATTTTTTTAAGGTTTTCTAAAATGCTATTTTTGAAACCCACTTTGATATCAATTGAAAGTATGAGATGCACCAAGAGGGGGGGGGGGGGGGGGGTGAATTAAATATTTTAAAATATCTTTAATGAAAAGAAATATCTTTTTATAACTTGATGAGGAAGTGAATTACATCATGATAAAAAGATAAATTATTAATCTCACCCACATAAATAATCTCAATGAAAATAAATGTGCAAAAAGTAAAGGAATGAACACCCTAGATTTTTAGTGTTTCAGTCAAACCTTGACCTACACCCACTCCTAGAGGCACCCTCCTAGTATTATACTAAACCTTTAGTGATTTTTCTTTAGCCCCAACAGTTAGGCGGAGAAGCCCTTACTAAATCACTTCCACCTTCTTCGGTGCGGCGGAGGAGTCAGGTCCTTTGACACCAAAGAGATCTTCTTCTTCCCAAAACTTTCCTCATGATAAAACCTTGAATCCAATGGTACTGAGGTGCAAGCTCGCTGGAGCAACTATGTGAAATCTCCTTCATACTCCCTTGAAACACCCTCTAAGAATCTTCTCCCTCTCTCAAACTCCATCCTTTCCTCTCTCCCTTTCAAGTTCTGTCTTTAAGTTTTCTCCATAAAACCAAAGCTTCAATGGATTCCAAAGACTCTTATAAAGTCTTATAAGAATGCTTAAATAGAAGGCACAAAAAACCTTTAAAAACTCAATTTAGCTGTCAAAGATCGTATCGTACGATCGCAAGATCGTCTAACACGATGTGTGGAAATTAACCTATTAGTATTGTATGATCACCAGTTAGTATTGTATGAACAGTTTAATTGCTTATTTGTACTTTACGATGTCTAGTTATTACTGAACGAACATTTCAATGAAAATGTAGTCGTCTAGGACAAGGCATGGGACGGCCAAAATTGTCTCTATTGATCATACAGTTTGATCCAATTCATGCAGTATAATCAAAATATCAAAATTAAGCCATTTTGATTGACTAATCACTGTTGACCTCGATTTTGTCAAATTCTGGGTCAAGGAGGTTGACTTTGTCAAATTGACCAAGTCAGACCCCATGACCATCCTCAATGGGTTCAGTGAGTCGAACTGAGTCTATTGAGCCCGGACCCGGATCCTGGGTCAACCTGGTTGACCAGGTCAACCCGGGTTGACCCAAATTTACCTAAAGAGCCTAAAATTCATTTTAAATTAATTCCATGGATTCTTAGCTCAAATCCCCCCTCCCTTAGACTTAGTTGACCAGGTTGACCAAGTCAAGGGCTGACTTGGTCAACCCAAGGTCTAAACGAGTCAAATAAACCTATTTAAGTCAATTTAAGACTCATTAATGGGAGGAATTGATTAGAAAACGTTCCAAAATTCAAAATCCCACATAAATCACTCCCTCTCTCTCTGAAATTGATCCTAGATCTCATCTCCACCGTCCAAGAGAGAGGAAGAGGCTTAAATAGTGAAATTTAGATAATTTGAAGGATCTTTTTTTGATTGCTCTTGCCTAGCCCTTCTCGTTCTGAGAAACTTGGCGTGAGAGTTCTCCTCTTACTCCTTCACCTTTCCCACATCGAATCCCGACGATCAAGGCTTGCCGGTGGCGAGAAATCCGGCGAACCAAGGCTATTTTCGTTCCAAGGCATTTCGTGATCGATCCAAGGCGAATCGAGACTCAAGGTCAACTAGGAACTTGTTCTTGGGGAGTCCACGAGTTCAACAAGCCCAAAATCATCCAAATCAACCGAGCGGATTGAGGTATATCTCAAACCCTTGTTAGATCACACAAAGTTATTTAGCGTTCTATAGGGTACATATTTTTCTGTAAAATTTATTCCCCATGAATGCTCTTCGTACCTAGAGTCTACGGTTAAAATTTTGTGTTGATTGATTGAGTATCGAGGGAGAACGAGGCGAAAATAACCCTAGGGCTCTCGGTCGCACGCCTGCATGCCCACTGTGCCTGGACCGTCTGATCCGCGATCGACGGTCCGGATTCTTCGTTCCGCGGTGACCGCTGGACAATGCGGGCTTGACCGCGCAGTCAAGGCAGCCGCCGGATCCGATCTGGACCGTCCATCCAGAACCGCGCGGATCCGACGGCGGGCGATGGCTTACGTGGATAAGTAACCGCAGCCCGCGGTTACTAATTGCGGCATGATTGCCGCAATCATTGATTGGCGGCGCAATCATCGTGCCGCCGCCAATGATTGGCCGTGATCCCGGGATCCAATCCCGGGCCGCCACGTGTCATCTGCTCAGCCGTTGCCTTTTCCTTTAAAACAATTATTTTAATTAGTTTTTAACCTATTTTAACTTTCGAAAATCGTAGAAAATTCGTTTTCGCTCCATTTTTTACGTATAATATATCGAATCGCTCAGATTTTTATCCTCTTTTATTTAAAATTATTTTCATTCAAAATTAAGAATTTTTTTTAACTAATTTAAAAAACAATAAAATACCCTATTTTTATTATTATTTAAATTACTATTTTAATGTAATTATTATTATATTATTATCATTTAATTATTTTCTTATATTACTGCTAATTTAAAAGATTAGTTTAGCTTTTATTATCATTATTATTATTCTTGTTATTATTATTATTATTATTAATATTATTATTATTCTTTCCTTTAAAATTAGTTTTTAAAATAGACTTTAATGGCCATTAAACTTCGAAAATTGATAACTTTCTCGTTTCAAATCGGATTTTTGCGCACAACGTCTTGATTTGAATGTATTTTGATTCTGCACATCCTGGAGTCTGCTTTGCACAAATATTTTTAGTATTTCTTTACTTATCTAAACTTTGAAATTACATAACTTTGTCGTTTTAGGTTCGCTATCGACGCACAGCACCTTGTTTTGAATGTACCTCGAATTCTGCATAGTTCTAAGCTGTTTTCAGGTGAAAATTTTGTCTGCATTTTCTGTCATTTTAAAAACAGTGAAACTGCACTATTTTAAAATATTATCTTATTGTATTTGAACTTGTAAATTTCGTATCTTTTTCGTTTTAAACCGGATTTTTACGTATAACCTTTCGTTCTTTTCAGAAAAGCGAGCTTTATGTTTTGAAACCATTTCCAGCCCTTGATTTTGGCTGTCTTGACAGTTTTCTGTTTTACCCTATGATTTGGTTATTTTAATATTATTTAAATTAACTATTATACTAATTATTTTTAAACTATTTCAAAGCCTCGATTGAGTGGTCAGCGAGTCTCCCCTATACCTATTTACTATAATTTAACTTATTTTTAATTATCTTAATTTCCAAAATTTATATACATATATTTAAGTACTTTAAAATTATTTTTGAAACTATTTATATATTAAATCTCTTAATTCCGGGAGATTCGTTATCGCATGAAACTTTAGACACAGGTTCTATGAATGAAGAGCAATTGTGGGGGAGTGGATTAGTGGGTGATTGAGTCCCAATCATTCACTAATCATTTCTTTAGGTGTCTTTATTTTTTTTTTTATATCTTTCGTAGATTGCATGTGTAGGTCGCACTACCACCACTTAGTTTAGGCTCTCCTAGATCTAAGGACATGGCGTGTTTACTTTATTTATGTATTCCCCTGCATTTATTATCCCGAGGGTTAGTGTAAACATCACTTTAAACTCCTACAACGTAGTGACACCCTAAGGACAAAAATTAAGGACTCGTCTAGCGAACTTAGAAGTTTTCTAGGAGCTATGATAGATCACTGATTGACACCAAAACCTCAACATTTAAACTTAGTGACATCATAAACCCCTCAGAATTTTCTAGGAATTTTTAGGGCTTGTTAGACCCCTTAGTTAACTAACCCTAATTAACCTGCTAATTAAGGCCCCAAGACCTTCCGAAAAATGCAATAATTACATATTAGGTCAGAAAATTACCCATAATACCTTGAACTGACCAAAATCTGACCCTTGACTTTAGATAAATAGGGCTCCTCAGTTTGACTCTAGGTTGACCCTTAATTTGACCATAGGTGGAAATTACCATTTTGCCCTTAATAAATTATTAAAAAATTATAAAAAATTCCAAATTTTCCCAAAACGCTTGGGATCCCTTTCTCAGGTTATCCCTGACCTTTGGGAGTGATTCCAATCAGTTTGGAGCTCGTTTGGATCAAAACAGCAAAAAAAGGCCCTTTGTTAGGAAATTTAGAAAATTCCCTAAATACCCCGATATTTAAAAATTCATAACTAATTGTAGAAAATTCCAAATTAGGTAAACTCACTTGCATTAGACTTCAATTAGGGACTAGTATTTGTTAAAAATCTTAAGATTCCAGAAATTGGCTTAGATTAGAAAGTCAACTTTTTGTTCAAGCGTAGTTCATTTAGGGCCTAAAACTTAGAAAATTCATAACTTTGCCTAGAGAACTCCGATTTCAGCCTACTACCTGTCTAACTACTCGTGTTGAGGTCTAGTATTTTTCTAGAATGTTAGGAGACTCAGACTTACCCTTTTTTCTATAGTGACTTTTTGGACCCTTAGTCTAGTTCCTAGGAGGACCCAAAACTTTCTAAAATTGGCTAATATAACTTTAACTTCAAATATCATCACCCTAAGTTCCTAAAATTGATCAGCAAACTATATTAACTAAAACGCACCCCAATTCACTAATATTTGAATTTCAACAAAAATTTCCTTTTTTGGCCTTCAACAAATTTGAACTTTAGACAATTTTAACTAATTACCCTGCCTACCTATCCAAGCCACACTAGCCTTATACACACGTAGAATTGTTTGCTAGGGCACCACTTCTAGATCTAGGTTAGGCCGCTGTGTTTTACTTTTCTGCTGTGTGCCGGAGCTTTCCGTGGTTTTCACTACATGCTGTTTAAAAAATGATTGGTGTGTTTGCTTACTTTTTCTGCATTCTGGATGTGAGCGTTAGACTTACCCATAGGATAGGAGCGCTTTATATATACTGTTCTTCCGTGCAGGTGGTCATGCTCATACTGATAAAAGGGGGGAGCAATGTCATGATTTCTAATAATGTGTTTTATGCAGGTGCTTGCTCAGCTCCCCCTAAATAAAAATGAGGGCTAAATTAATTATAACTGCATAAGTGGAGCGCTTAGCCCTCAAAATTAAGAGCATGGATTGGCACAGGGTCAATGGTGTTAGCATTTTTTTATATATATATATATATGAACTGCTTGGGATTTTTATTAGGATAACCATGCAGGTCCTTTTAGATTTTTCTGCTTTTCAATTAATGTAATATTTGTAATTGTTAAGAGTTGTGAAAACAACTTCGAGTTGGGATATTCTTATCCAACTCGGATTCCAAAAGAAGAAGGCATCCTTAAGGGGAGAGTCTTCTTCCATTTGGAAGATCGAGTTGGATGGCTTTAGATATCCAAAGAGAAAAGGCAATACCCCCATATTGGGAGAATTGCCTCTTCGTTTGGATATTCAAGCCACGACGGATCCAAGGAGTCCAAGGAGGAGATTTCCCAGGAGTCCAAGGAGGAGAGAGCCAAGAAGTCTAAGGAGATGATATCCAGAAGACTAAAGATTTGAAGACCCAATATCCCACTCAAAGTTGTTGGCGTCTGTCATAGGCTTAGAAACCCGGGTTGTTGGCAGTGGTGCCCGGTCACTTTACTTTTCTGCATACCCTGGGTTGTAATTAAAGGGCAGTTGGCCTATGGACATTTATTTGATTAGTTTGATTTATATTGATGTGTTTACCTGATTGCGCTTAGAAATATCTGCTTTTTCTAGGTTTCTTTCTTGCATGCCGTCTTTATTTTCGCCTGGATCGTATTAGGCTCTTTAAGGACTATAAAAATCTTTTATACTCATAACCAAAATTTAATATTTAAGTTTTAAATAACATAGAAACTTAACGCACCTAGGGAATTGCCGGAATCGTCCGGGGTCGCATGCATATTATTGCATTTCTTCTTTTCCTTGTTATAAGACATCTCCCTGCCTGCGGGTAGAGTCCGGATAATCTGGCCTATGAGGATGAAGTGCCGGACCTAGGGAGACTCAGTCTTTTCTAAAAAATTATTTTCTATAAGCCTGTTTTTAAACTTCTATAGCATTCATGAGCTGACATTTTAACTAGCATGCATTGCATTAGAAATCAATTTAATAAAATTTAATTGCATTAGTTAGGGGCATTCACCCAACATAAGTCCAGGACCACTTAGAAAATTCTCTAGACGTCGGTCCTCTTTCTAATAAACTGTACCTCCAACCCATCTTTTATAATTGACATGATAGCATGGTTTTGAAGCGATTAGGTGGTTAGCTGGCTCCCCCAATCTAGGCCGGGATAAGTCCAGATCTTTGCATCGCATTAGCTAGGACACTGGTTTTAGTGTGTGTCGAACACTAAGTCCAATCCAGATTTAGGATTCGAGGCTACTACATTCGGTCTCGTAGTAAGCCTTAAATAGTAGGTAGGTCCTTTCTTTTCAGGGACCCTAAATCCTACTTATCCGCGTTATAGGATGACGCCACCTCCATCCTTCTCTCACGCATGTGATTGAGTGCTTGATCTTTCTTTTTACAGTTTCCATTTAGTACCCTAGAGCCTCCGAATGCTGGTATGAGCCACGCATGTCGATTCAGCCCTTTAGACCTTTCTTCCCTTTGAGTAGGATTTCCTAGTCTATACCCTTGTGCCGATTCCATTTTAGGAAAGGATAATGTATAATCCTTAATCGAGAGTTTTCTCAGGCTCTGGCATGGGATGTTAATTAACCACGGGGGCTTGCGCCCGTGGGAAACTCGGTCCCATATCTACTAAACCACATTCGAGATCTTTCATCGGTTGGGGGAAACCTGTGATTAGGTCGTGTATATTGCTACCCATTGGGGTGTGTTGGTGAAAGCCTCTATCCTCAATGATTAGTCGTATGCACGATCCAATCTGTCCCTTCCAATCGGCCTGTTCGTGCGGTGCTCTTACGGAGGTCCACAGGTATCTGGCGACCACGGTGGGACATGTTTCTCTCTCCATCTTTGGATCATATATTATATTTTCTTGTGTGTACTCCAGGATTGGTACTCCTTAGATTAGGTCCGTGCCACTCTTAGTTAGGGTCTCTCCTTAGTTAGGGTTCCTTTCCCTTAGCTAGGGTTTTTTCCCTACTCTACTTCTTTCCAGCCTAGCAGGCTATTCCGTCCTTTATCTATTACTATCTATCCTATCAAATCCTTACTCATCCATTCTTTCTTGATTTACATTCTTACTGACCTTTTCACTTTCCTTTCTTGGCAGCAGTGCCATGGCTCGTTCAGCCCCTTCCGTTACATTTGCTTTTGGTTCGGACGCGCGGGTGACTCTTCCTGAGTCTCTGCTCGCTAGTCCGCCAGTGGGAGGGATCACTTTTGGTTCCTTCACTAACTCGGCTTTCGTCACCCTTGGTGGGCCGACCCCGGAGGAGGCTGCTGCATTCTCTCCTCCCCAGAGGAGAGGACGCGCAGTCATGTGCCCGTTTGGACATCCTGCTGCTCGGCGCCCAGTCCGAGCACCACGTCCTGTTCTTGTTCCTGCACAGCCAGTGCACCCTGTGGCTAGGCGACCAGTGCCTAGGCCACTTCCTGTTCTAGCGGTCAGGCGTCCAGTGCCTGTCACTCCTGCTGCACAGGTTGCCCCAGCCCCTCAGCACCGGCAGCCTGCTGTAGTTCCCCCTGTTCGTCCAGTGGTCCGCCGTCCAGTGCCTGCCGCTCCTATAGCATAGGTTGCTCCGGCCCCTCAGTGCCGGCAGCCTGCTGCTACTGTTACTCCCGTTGTTCCAGCGGAAGTACCTCGTGTTCGGGTTCCCCCTCCCACTTCCACCAGGAAGAGGCGTGCCTAGACCGAGGTGCCTTCGCCTTCCACTGGTCGGGTTTCTGTTTTCGCCCGACTTTCTCACCCTGAGGTTGTTGGGCAGAACCCGATACTTCCTGTTGCTCCTGTTCCCGGTTCTGATATCCCTTCCTCTTCCACCTCCAGCCTTGGGAGAAGGGCTAGGAGGAATAGGAACAGGAGACTTTGTTTAGATGCGTCAGAGGTAGAGAGGCAGCGGATGGCAGATGCCATCGTTCACGATGAGATAGTTCATAGGTAGAGGAGAGTGGCTCCCAGGCAGCGGAGGCCACGTCCAGTTGTTGTTGCACCTGCTCCAGAGGTGATGGTAGCCCCCGAGTTGGAGACAGTTCAGGGAGGACGCTTCTCCCCATTGACGCACAATGGAGATGAGGAGGATGTTGCCTGTATAGCGGCGGCTCCTCCTGTCGCCACTACTCTATCCCGAGCTAGGTTACCCAGGGACGCTGGTGTCTGAGCCCTCACCCAGAGGATTCGGAACATCGTCCGCCTAGCGCGTGGTAGAGGGCCCGTCAGTCGGGAAGGCTTACTCCGTCAGATTTCTCGAGCTACCTTTCAGTTACGGAGGCAGACTGCGAGAAGACTCTACAGTTGGCAGAGGGAGCAGACACCCCAGCAGCCTACAGTTCCAGTAGTTAGGCCGCCAGCAGTGGCTCCTGTGGTAGGACCACGCCCACGTCGTCGAGAACGGAGACAGCAGCGGAGGCCTGCTTAGCCTCAGGTCAGTTCAGAGGTTGTAGTCCCAGAGCAGCCAATTGCCCGTGCAGTACCCCACAGTAGGAGGTGGGTTTGGAGGCGTCGGCAGGCGGACACCCCTGTCGACCCAGTTGAGCCAGTAGAGGCTGCACCACCGTCAGATGCAGAGCAGTTTGACGATGTAGATGATTTGATGGACGTAGCAGTTACTTCCGAGGCAGAGGCAGTCCCGATGATGTGCGATGAGGAGGTGGCACCTACTCCAGAGGGATCCCCAGAGAGAGATGAGACAGAGTCAGTCCGTAGCCCTCATAGGATTGGTTCCCCTATGAGTCCGTAAATAGCAGCCCTCCAACAACATTTCTTGGAAAATGATGACACACTAACAGATGAGTTGGAAGAGGAGGTACCAGTTCACCGGGTATGTGTGGTTACCCGGCGAGGTCACTCGGATGAGAGAGAGCCCGAGGACCAGGATGAGCAGGGAGAGCCTGAGGTGGGTGGATCCCCTAGGTCAGTTGATACAGATGCTACAGTCCTGAACCTCCAAACACAGATGGCAGAGATGGCTAGAGCCATGGCAGCCATGACAGCGTAGTTGACAGCCTTGGGGGCAGTACCCCAAGTGGCAGGTGCAGCCGCTGCCAGTACTTCCAGAGATTAGCCAGTTGTGCCCCCAGTTGCGCTGGACCCCCTGAGAGTGGACATGGTCCAGAGAGCAGTGCCTACAGCACCTTCAGTGGTTCAGAGTCAGCCAGCTCAGTTGTCAGCGGGTCAGCTTCAATATCTGATTGCCCAGAAGGTAGAGCAGGCCATTTCCTCTAGGAAGACTGGAGAGTCAGTTAGTAGAGGGCGGCCTTACCCAGTAGAGTACAAGCAGGAGCCCTACCCTCCTGGTTTCATCCCTCCTAGGTTCAGAGTGTTTGACGGGTTTGGGAACCCGAGGCAGCATGTGGCTCAGTACCGAGCCATATATTGCAATATAGGAGGGAGTGACCCGCTGATGTTGAGGTTGTTTGTTAGCAGCTTGGCGGGGGTGGCGTTTACTTGGTACGCCGACCTCCCCAACGACTCAGTCAGGACTTTTGCATAGCTGGAGCAATTATTTATCCAGAGGTTTGTCAGCACTGAGCACAGAGTTACAGTTGGAGAGCTAGTAGTCACCAGACAGAGGCCTAGAGAGTCACTCACAGACTACATAGTTAGATGGAGGAACCTCAGTTTGCAGTGTGAGCCACAGCTCTAGGAGCAGCATGCAGTTGAGATCCTTTTGAAGAACATAGATGGTCCGATAGCACCATACCTGAAGGGTTTCACCATTAGAACCTTTCAGAAGCTCCTCACCAAGGTCACCAGCCTACAGGACAGCATACCCGCTGCAGTCCCTCCTAAGGTTGAGAGCCAGCCTTTGCGCAGACCTCAGCGGCAGGAGTTTTCAGGGGCACCTCCACCTAGGAGAGGAGAGGTTCACAGTACTCAGGGACCATCAGATAAGGGCAAGAAGCCCTTAGTCACTTCAATACCCCAGTAGCCACGACCAACTAGTCAGCCACGACCAGCTAGTCAGCCACACTCAGCCAGCAGGTCTTACTCAGTTGACCAGCCAGGGGGACAGCCCAAGACCTCCCGTAGAACTCCAGAGATTCAGCAGTACCTGCAGGAGAAGCTTAGGAAGGAATATCCCTTTAAGAGGGAGAGTGTGAAGAAAATTTTTAGATTCCTTACTAAGAACAACCTGTTGGTATTCCCCGAGAGCAGTAGAGTAGAGGAGGAGGGTCAGACTGAGCACCCCCTTTACTGTCCTTACCACAGACATGTCGGACATGTGTTGGAAGACTGCTATGTCTTCAAGGATAGAGTAGAGAGACTGATGATCACAGGACAGATACGCCTTCAGGACAGTGATCTAGTGCAGCCCAAGGGCAAGGCCCCTCAGACAGTTCAGCTAGTCTCCAGTCCTAGTGATTGTCAGAGTGATGCTCAGGGCACTACTAGCAGTTTACCCACGAGTTTTGAGGATGATTGGTAGATCTCACTTTCCAGGAAGACCAGGAGGATGATAGACAGAGCAGTTCAGAGCTCAGAGGCAGTTGAGAGTAGGCCACCTCAGGCCAAGTCGACAGTTGCCGCTGTAGTTAACACTCAAGTACTTTCTTCCTCTTCTTCTCCTTCTGTTGTAGTGCTAGATAAGCACATTTCCTTTTCTACTTTTCTTTCTTCTGGATGTAATAAAAAAATGTATGAAAGAGAAAAATATGTTGTAACTACAGAGGGGAAGACAGGGTTCCTTCCAGCACTTACGCTGAAGGACTTTGTTCTCCCTTCATTTGATGAGGAAATAAAAATAGAAGACGATTCTGAGTACTTTTGGTCTTCTGTATCTTTTACTTACGTTTTACTATTACTCCTAGTTCTTCCTCTTCCAGCACTCGCTCTTCCTCAATACTACATGTTTCTTATAATATGGATAATTCTAATGTGAGTTTGAGTCTGATGAAGAACCTATTTTTACAATTCCAGAGGGTGGATGTTACATGGATTCAGATGATGAGTCCGAGGACCCACTCCCAGTACTTTCCTTAGAACCAACACCTGCCACCACCCCTGAACCAAAGGAATCTCCTGTTGAGGATGACTCAATACAGGAAGTTCATTTGCGTTCAGGGAAGCTTCTTCCACCTAGGTTGGCTAAAAATACAAAAGATAAGAATATCATTACCCAGCAGGATGATCCTATTCCTTCCTCCCAGAAGCAGCCTAAGGAGAAAGGGAAAGGCCCTCAGCTGGAAGTTGATTACAATGTGTTGGCTCACCTAAGGAAAATTCCTTCCCTTCTTAGTGTCTATGATGCTTTGATGTTGTCACCTGACTTGAGAGAGACACTGGTAAAAGCCTTGCTTGAACCAGAGACCTATCAGGCATTCTTTACTTCCGACCCTGATGATGGGGCATGGTATTTGTACAATATGCCATGCATCACTTTCTCTAGTCGTGACCTCCTGTTAGGGACCACTGAGCACAATCGTCCCTTGTATGTCACTGCTGAAGTCAATGGTTATGAGCTGAATAGGGTCCTCATAGATCAAGGGGCTTCAGTAAACATACTAACCCATGAAACTTTGAAGAGTCTCTCCCTAGGTCATTTGAAGCTCACTTCCGATAAGATCATGTTGAAAGGCTTCAATGATCAAGGCCAGCGAGCTCTAGGGTCTATTACCCTGCCTCTAAAATTTGGAAATTTTTTAACTGAGGTGAAGTTTCATGTGATTGAGTCTGATACTTTATACAAGGCTCTCTTAGGAAGGCCTTGGATCCATGAGTATGGAATGGTGCCCTCTACCTTGCACCAATGTATGAAATTTTTGAGGAATGATGTTGAGTATACCATTCCTGGAGATACCCAGCCCTTTTCCGTGCATGAGATCTCTATGTACGACGACGCCGAGTACTACGTACCTCGGAAGACTCATAGAGCTCCACCTGCTCAGTCCCCAGTAATACATGATACTGTTGTACAGGGTCCTACGCAGCCACCTGCACAGGGTCCTATACAATCGTCAGTACAGGGTCCATCACAGGTTGGTATCGAAGCTAGGTGTTCCCACTGCCCATTCTGATGGAGATCCCTCTCAGTTGGCAGTGAGGCACGATGTTCCCCCTAGTAGAGGTAGGGGAGGTAGAGGTAGAGGGAGAGGTAGAGTTGCGATCCGCGAGCCGCGGAATCACGACACTCATACACCTCCTCCCCCTAACCTTTACACTTCTTCTTTGACTATAGAGTCCGACTCTTCCGACGATAAAATGATCGATATTCTTCAGCGTCCAGTCACTTCACCACCTCCCTATTCCGCAGGCTATGATTCACTACCTACTATTCGTAGCCATTTAATACCTGAAGGTGGATTGGTTATTGATATTAGCTCAGACGAGGAAGAAGACTTCTGACGTCAGACTACTACCAGACAACCTTCCCCCCATCAGATACGCGGGATAGGAGTTAGGTATTCCAGTCAAAGATCTTCTGACACTCCTGTAGTTGATGACAATGACACAATTTGGGGTAGCCACAACCCTATACCTCGCTTGTACGATATATTCGGGCCAGCCCGACCTAGGGAATGTCCCTCTATACCCCGTAGTGTAGGTGCACCACTAGGTCCTGTGAGACAGGACTTAGAGGAGACCGCTATGGATGTAGAGGTGAGGAGTGCCCCTCGTTACTTTTCACCTACTGTAGAGATCTTTGTCGAGCGAGGTCTCGTTCGTTCCACTTGGCCTGACGAAGAAGCTCTATAGCAGGCCCGAGTCTGGCGGACTGATTTCCCCCAAGGTCTAGGAGGCGTAGGTTATATGGGGTTAAATCAGTCCAGTGATGCCAGCATTCATGTCATTTCCCACGCCTATCCGGTTGTTTCTCTTGCCGACGAAGAAGACCCGGATAGTGAGGATGATAGGATACTTGATGCTCCACAAGAATTTGAAGATGGTATCACTTCAGCCATGGACGAACTGTGTGAGGTAAACTTAGGCACTGAGTCAGATTCTAGGCCTATTTTTCATAGTGCCCTATTGTCTGATTCAGAGGCTCAAGAATACATCAAGTTACTATCGGAGTTTAGAGACTATTTTGTCTGGAACTACACCGAGATGCCTGGTCTAAATCCAGAGGTAGTAGTTCATAAGTTAGCCATTAAGCCTGAAGCAGTCCCTGTTAAACAAGCAACTCGTAGGATGAGGTTAGAAATTGAACAACAGGTGATCGCTGAAACCAAGAAGCTTATAGAAGCTGGTTTCATTAGGGAAGAGAAGTACCAAATATGGCTTGCCAACATTGTTCCAGTCCGGAAGAAGAGTGGACAGATACGAGTCTGTATCGACTTCCATGATTTGAACAAGGCATGTCCTAAGGATGATATTCCTCTCCCCATTCCAGAGCTTATGGTAAATATAGCATCATCCCATAGCATCTTCTCATTCATGGATGGTTCATCTGGTTACAATCAGATAAAGATGGACCCCGAGGATGAGAAGTTTACTGCTTTCCGGACACCTATAGGTGTCTTTTGTTACAAGGTGATGCCCTACGGTCTCAAGAATGCCGGGGCCACCTATCAACGTGCCATGACTGTCATCTTTGATGAGATGATACATGAGCAAGTTGAGTGCTATGTGGATGATCTAGTCGTCAAAAGCAAGGTCCGCGAAGATCATCTCAGAGATCTGCGAATCGTTTTTGAACACTTGCGCAAATTTGATTTAAAGATGAATCCTTTAAAATGCGCATTTGGAGTCAATGCAGGAAAGTTCTTATGATTCATAGTTCGATACCGTGGCATTGAGATAGATCCCTCTATGATCAAGGCCATAGTAGATTTGAAACCCCCTAAGAGTCTTACCCAGTTGAGATCCTTTCAGGGTAAACTAGCTTTCTTGCGGAGATTTATCTCCAATCTTTCTAGTAGGTGTCATCCTTTCTCTGCACTAGTGAAGAAGGATGCCCGATTCCATTGGGATGAGAGTTGTCAGGAGGCCTTTGAGAGCATAAAGCGCTACCTGATGAACCCCCCTGTTTTAGCTGCACCTATCCCAGGTATGCCGTTGATTCTCTACACTACGGCCCTGGATGAGTCTCTAGGTGCACTGTTGGCTCAAGAGAATGAGGAAGGCAAGGAGAATGCCTTGTACTACCTCAGCAGGCAACTAATACCTGCAGAGCTTAAGTACCCAGTGATAGAAAAGCAATGTTTAGCCTTGATCTTTGCGGTACAGAAGCTTAGACATTATATGCTATCAAATAAGATCAATCTGATCTCTCGAGTCAACCCATTGCAGTACTTGATGACCCGTCTGACCCTTTCAGGTCGTCTAGCACGATGGTCTATGATACTACTGCAATTTGATATTACTTTTGTTCCTCAGCGGGCCGTCAAAGGATAGGCTCTAGCTAACTTTTTGGCCGATCACCCGATCCCTGCTGATTCCCCACTCAACGATGAGCTACCTGATGAATTCATCATTAGTGTGGATGAACAGGAGTCCCCTACTTGGGAGTTTTACTTTGACGGTGCGTCATCCGTTAAAGCTTCAAGTCCATACGAAACTCCTATAATTAGGGTAGGATTAAGCCTAATTTTTGTGTCTCCTGATGGTCATACTCTACGGTACTCCTATAGTTTATCAGAACCTCGTACCAATAATGAAGCTGAGTACGAAGCTCTGATTTTGGGGCTAGAGTTGGCCATTCAGATGAGTCTTACGCGGGTAAAGATCTTTGGAGACTCCCAACTAATAAGCAATCAAGTAGCTGGAGTCTACAAAGTACTTAAGCCTGAGCTCATTCCATATCATAATAAAGCAATGGAGCTCATGAGCTTAATACCAGAAGTAACTTTGGCCAAGGTCCCTAGATCTGAAAATGGAAAAGCAGATGCATTGGCCAAAATAGCAAAAGAATTAGCTGACCCTACTGGAAATCCAGTGCCTATTATTGTCCAGTATCGTCAAGCTCTGTGCCCCGCGGACTTGTCTACTCCCTATCGGACCCTTGCAGTGTTTGCTGTGGATGAGGAGTCAGATTGGAGAGAACCCTTCATAAAGTATTTGAAACATGGTAGGCTTCCAGATGATAAGTCTCTCGCTGCTCAAATTAGAAAGAGAGCCTTATCATTCGCCTATGTAAATGAAACTCTGTATCGACGCTCTTTTGACCATATGTGGTTGAGATGTCTCAGTAAAGAAGAGGCTAAAAGAGTCATGAGCGAAATACATGAAGGGCTTTGTGGTGCCCATCAGTCTGGACCTAAAATGAAAGGCAGAATTAAACGCCTTGGCTACTACTGGCGGACTATGATCCATGATTGTATGGAGCATGCTAAGAGATGCCACCAGTGCCAGATTCATGGCACGGTGATTCATCAACCCCCTAATCCGTTGCACCCTACTGTTTCTTCTTGGCCATTTGAGGGCTGGGGCACGGATGTGGTGGGTCCTATAGACCCTCCTTCCTCTAAGGGTCATAGGTTCATTTTAGCCGCCACTGATTACTTTTCTAAGTGGGCAGAAGCTGTCCCACTTAAGGAAGTTAAATCAGAAGATGTGATGCGCTTCTTTCGCGATAACGTGGTTTATCGCTTTGGTGTTCCGCGCCGTATAATCTCAAATAACGGCCCGTCCTTTAGAAGCACCAAAATTGCCAGATTTGCCCGCCGCCATAACATTAATTGGCGATACTCGTCGATTTACTACCCTAAAGCCAATGGCTTGGCAGAGGCATTTAATAAGACTCTTGTACAACTGATAAGGAAAATCCTTGTTGCAAACAAGAGAGAATGGCATGATAAGTTACCTGAAGCATTATGGGCATATAGGACTACCTACCGTACTCCTACCCAGTCCACCCCATATGCTTTAGCTTTTGGGACTGAAGCAGTCCTCCCACTGGAGGTCGAGCTCCCCTCACTGCGTGTAGCAGTTAGTTATAATCTATCTGAGGAAGATAATGCCCGACTGAGGTTGGAAGAGCTTGATGGTTTAGATGAGCTTCGCTTACGAGCTTATCAGTGCCTTAAGCTATGCCAGACCCGAATGACACGGCACTACGAGCGCCTTGTTAGACCCCGTGCCTTTCGGGTAGGCGAGTTAGTTCTTGTTTTGCGTAGGCCTATTATCTCGCACCGTCGGCGAGGTGGTAAGTTTGAGCCTGTATGGGAAGGCCCCTTCGCTGTAGAGCAAGTTTATGAAGGTGGTGCCTACCTACTTGTTGATGCAAATGGCGTTCACCCAATGCCTGTCATCAACGGACAGTACTTGAAAAAGTACTATGCCTGAGTCTAGTACTTAACAGGGGAGCCTCCCTACCGCCTGTAGATATCCCTCTGTATATGTAACTCCTAAAAGGATCTCTTTTACTTTTCAGCAGTCTGCGTGGCCACGACGATTTGTCCTCTACCACGCGACGTTGCTTAGAAGAGTATGAAGCTATCCTTAGATGTGATACGCCAATACGCCGTAGGGATGTTTTGTACTTTTGTCTGTGCGCACCAATCATGTTGGTGCTATCGCATAGAATTTTTAGTTTGTTCTCCCCTTTGTAGGGCTTTGTCCCCCAGTTTCACCTATCGCCCCAGGTGTGGTCTGGAATATCAAAACCAGTAGTTTGAGTCTAGTTTCTGAGGGGTGATACTGGGTCCATACCACCCCATGACAGTCAGGTATAGTGATGGAGATCCACTATCCCAAATTGAGTTTCTTTTTCCTATCAGTCCTAATCTGATAGATGTAGCCCCTAGTTCATTCATATGAGTTGAATGTGATAAAGGATGTTAGAGTCATTAGCTTAGACTCTTTTGAGACAGGATACTGGGTCCACACCATCCCACGCTAGATAAATATGGTAGTGTTGATCCTCTATCCTGATGATAATTTCAGTTGTACATCAATTTCTATACGATTGTGCTCCCCAGTTCATTCGCATGATATGAATGTGGTCTGGGTTATCAAAACCATCCAATACCCCCAATTTAAAAATTCATGTGTGATAAAGGAGGGGAGCTCTTAGTAGAGCAAAACCGGTTGCCCTTGTTGCAGGAGGAACCCGGTAAAACTCTCCAAAAATACAAATTTCCCAATTCTGTTCATGTGGCGAATATGATCAGGGTCTTAAAAAAAAAAAAAAAAAAAAAAAAAAACGGGAAGCTCTTAGGAGTACAAAAATCCGGTTGCCCTTGTCACAGGAGGAACCCGGTAAAACTTTTTAAGAGCTCAAATTCCCCAAAAATTTCTCTTTCTCCTCCATTGAGAGTGTTTTGACGATCTCCTCAAGGTCGAGTTCCCACTTGTTGGTCGATTAACTTATATGATTTTAAATGTATTTCTTCTTTAGTGATGTAGTACATTATGTTTTGAGATGTAACCATCACTACCTTTTGGGTTTAGGTCTTTCTGAGAAGAGATCGCCCCATGCTGCCCATTTTTGGCAGTCTACCTCCCATTCACGAACTACTCTGAGCTGTCAGAGTAGTACTTTGAATGTGGCAGTGTTACCCTCACTTCATACAGGGTCCCACCTGATTAGGGTGGGTGTTACCACTGTGGTCTTCTGATAATCATAGATCTCACTCATGATTATCAGATTAGGTGTCAGGTGTGCTCCCTTGTCACCTCAGAGTTGTTTTCTTAGCTGTGATGTAGTACACCCTCTCTCAGGTGTTAGCATCACATCCTCAGGAGCTTAGCTTTTCCAGTAGAAGATCAGCTCCCTAGTTCCTTTACTCACTAACTTTCAGCATTCGTTCCCTACTCTTAGCTGCTAGAGTAGCCCTACGGATGTAGTTTGGTTGTTTTTCACTTCTCACAGGGTCCTACCTGATCAGGGTAGGTGCTACCACTGTGACCCTTCTAATATTTTATTAATCTTATACATGATTGCTATCCTCAGGTAGTGAGTGCGTCCCCTTACTACCTAGAGTTGTTTTTCTTGTAGTGATGTAGTATACCTTGCCTCGGATATCAACATCACTACTTTGAGAACTTTGAGCTTCTAGCAGAAGAGCAGTTCTCCTACTCCTTTTCGTGACCTATCCTACCATTCATACACTAGGCTCAGTCGCCGGATTAGTCTTATGAATGAGGTGAGGTCACTTTCACTTTCCACAGGGTCCCACTAGTTTGTGTGGGTGCTACCACTGTGAGATTTTTCTTACTCAGAGTTGTTGCCCTCATTAGAGAGGGTGCTCCCTCACTACTCTGGCCCTCTTCCCCTTACTTGATGATAGGAGGCGTCATGCCTTAGATGCTGGCTACCATCACCTTTTACTTGAGCTTTTGATTCTCCAGATGAGATTCAGCTCTTTCAGATACTTTTACCACTTGTTTCCCCATTGAGACCACACTCCTAGCTGCCGGAGAGGTCCTTTGGATGTTTTGATACCACTTCAACTTCTTATAGGGTCCCCATCAGTCAGTATGGGTTCCCCCCTGTATCCCCTGGAGGGTTGTTTTTACTAGGCTTAGTCCTACCTTGTGTAGTAGAGGCGTCCCCTCGCTACTTCAGTTCTTTTTGCTCCTTTGGAATGAGATTACCTCTTTCGTACACTCTACTGAGGGTATATCTCTTCCAGCTTTGGTTAGGAGACGTCACACTGATGTCCATCCTTTCCTTTTGTGTAGGGTTAGGATTCCCTAAGAGGTCTTGATGGCATTTGGATACTCATGGCCACGGCGATTTGTCCTCTACCATGTGGTTACCAGGTTGCTAGAAAGGGTTCCCTAGGTGGCTCTACCCTAAAAAATTATCCCATTTACTCACCTCTTTTTTTTTCCTCACATCCCTACACAGATGCGTGTTAGGTTGATGTCGAGATGACTTTTGACCTTCTATTCTGCTGTTTGAAATGAACAAACAGATAGTTGAGTTTACCTGGTAGAGAGGACCTGGCAGAGCACCTGGCAGGTACTCCTCACCACGCTTTCGATTGCCCTGTTCTGATCAGACAGGCATCGGAGCCTGACTCTTTATTCACTCAGTTGAAATGACTGAGTGGGTATTGAGCCCTTCTTCATCTGCAAGACCGAGCTAGCTGCAGCAGATGTTGAAGCTTACCCGTTGAGTGAGCCCGACAGAGTCCCTGGGAGGCGTAATTCCTCAACGTTTCTTTCTTTTACTTCGGATGTCCTGTAAAAGACTAAGCAGACTTCCATTTCGTGGTTCATGAGCTTCTTGCTGAGGTCAGGCAGAAGTAGTGGCCACCCCAATCCACTGTTCCGAAAGGAGCAGGATGGGCGGGATCCTTTCACCCTCTATCTGCTATCCAGATGCGGTCAACCTGGTAGTTGGTTTTACTTTACCGTTGAGTGAGCCCGATAGAGTCCTTGGGAGGCGCAATTCCTCAACAACCCTTTACTTCGGATGTCCTGTAAAAGACTAAGCAGGCTTCCATTTCGTGGTTCATGAGCTTCTTGTTGAGGTCAGGCAGAAGTAGTGGCCACCCCAATCCACTGTTCCGAAAGGAGCAGGAGGGGCGGGATCCTTTCACCCTCTACCCGCTGTCCAGATGCGGTCAGCCTGATAGTTGGTTTTACTTTACCGTTGAGTGAGCCCGACAGAGTCCCTGGGAGGCGCAATTCCTCAACAACCCTTTACTTCAGATGTCCTGTAAAAGACTAAGCAGGCTTCCATTTCGTGGTTCATGAGCTTCTTGCTTAGGTCAGGCAGAAGTAGTGGCCACCCCAATCTACTGTTTCGAGAGGAGCAGGAGGGGCGGGATCCTTTCACCCTCAACCCGCTGTCCAGATGTGGTCAGCCTGGTAGTTGGTTTTACTTTACCGTTGAGTGAGCCCGATAGAGTCCCTGGGAGGCGCAATTCCTCAACACCCATTTACTCGGATGTCCTGTAAAAGACTACGCAGGCTTCCATTTTGTGTCTTCTTTACTTTTGCTGAGGTCAGGCAGAGGTATCGAGTCACCCCAATCCACTGTTCCGAAAGGATCAGGAGAGGCGAGATCCTTTTCACTTTCCACCCCGCTGTCCAGATACGGTCAGGCCGGTAGCTGGTTTTACTTGGTAGAGAGGGCCTGACAGAGCACCTGGCAGGAACTCCTCGCCTTTTTCTCTGGGTGTCATGTTCTGATCAAACAGGCACCAGACTTCGTGACTCCGTTTATTTGCCGCCTTGAGTAGGTCGGGCAAATACTGAGTCACCCCAATCCACTGTCCCAAAATGGGCAGGAGGAGATGGGATCTTTTCACCTTCTATCCTGCTATTTGAATGAACAGGCGGGAATCTGGTTTGACTTACTTGGTAGAGAGGGCCTGGCAGAGTACCTGCTAGGAACTCCTCGCCACCTTTTTCCCTGAGTGTCTTGTTCCGGTTAGGCCGACACCAGGCTTCGTGATTCTTTAGTTTGCTGACTTGATTTGGTCAAGCAGATACTGAGTCACCCCAGTCCACTGCTACGAGATGGGTAGAAGGATATGGGATCCTTTCACCTTCTATTCTGCTGACCCGATATGGTCAGCCAAATAGTCGGTCTACTCTCACTACCTTACTTTTGATTCTTCTCTTGGCTCCACTCCTGCTACGGAGTGAGGCCAGAAGAGAATCCCCCTACCCTTTTTCACCTCAGTGGTGATCTTCACTTTTGATTCTCCTTTATGCTCTGCCCTCGCTACAGGGCAAGGCTATGGGAGAATCCCCTTACTTTGTTTTCACCTTTCTAGGTGATCTTTACCGTTGGTTCCATCCTTGGCTCTACCCTTTTCGAGGGGTAAGGCCGGGAGAAGACCACACTACTAGTTCACCATTTTGGTGATACTTTCCTCGCGCACTGCTGCTTTTCACTCTATCCTAGGCTCTGCCCTTGTTGTAGGGTGAGGCCAGGAGAAGAGTTTCCTGCTTTCTTCCAACTTTTTGGTACTCTTTCACTTGCTTTTCAATGTACTTTCTGCGGCTTAGTCGGTCAACGCCAACACGAGCGGTTCACTAGTTGTTCGCCACTCCTGTTGGGGGTCCGTTTGTTGACCTCGATTTTATCAAATTCTGGGTCAAGGAGGTTGACTTGGTCAAATTGACCAAGTCAGACCCCATGACCATCCTCAATGAGTTCAGTGAGTCGAACTGAGTCTATTGAGCCCGGACCCGGATCCTGGGTCAACCTGGTTGACCAGGTCAACCCGGGTTGACCCAAATTTACCTAAAGAGCCTAAAATTCATTTTAAATTAATTCCATGGATTCTTAACTCAAATCCCCCCTCTCTTATACTTAGTTGACCAGGTTGACCAAGTCAAGGGCTGACTTGGTCAACCCAAGGTCTAAACGAGTCAAATAAACCTATTTAAGTCAATTTAAGACTCATTAATGGGAGGAATTGATTAGAAAACGTTCCAAAATTCAAAATCCCGCCTAAATAACTCCCTCTCTCTCTGAAATTGATCCTAGATCTCATCTCCACCGTCCAAGAGAGAGGAAGAGGCTTAAATAGTGAAATTTAGATAATTTGAAGGATCTTTTTTTGATTGCTCTTGCCCTAGCCCTTCTCGTTCTGAGAAACTTGGCGTGAGAGTTCTCCTCATACTCCTTCACCTTTCCCACGTCGAATCCCGACGATCAAGGCTTGCCGGCGGCGAGAAATCCTGCGAACCAAGGCTATTTTCGTTCCAAGGCATTTCGTGATCGATCCAAGGCGAATCAAGACTCAAGGTCAACTAGGAACTTGTTCTTGGGGAGTCCACGAGTTCAACAAGCCCAAAATCATCCAAATCCACCGAGCGGATTGAGGTATATCTCAAACCCTAGTTAGATCACACAAAGTTATTTAGCTTTCTATAGGGTACATATTTTTCTGTAAAATTTATTCCCCATGAATGCTCTTCGTACCTAGAGTCTACGGTTAAAATTTCGTGTTGATTGATTGAATTTCGAGGGAGAACGAGGCGAAAATAACCCTAGGGCTCTCGGTCGCACGCCTGCATGCCATGGATGTGCCTGGACCGTATGATCCGCGATCGACGGTCCGGATTCTTCGTTCCGCGGTGACCGCTGGACAGCGGGCTTGACCGCGTGGTCAAGGCAGCCGTCGGATCCGATCTCGACCGTCCATCCAGAACCGCGCAGATCCGACGGCGGGCGATGGCGGCTGATGTGGATAAGTAACTGCGGCCCGCGGTTACTGATTGTGGCATGATTGCCACAATCATTGATTGGCGGCGCAATCATCGCGCCGCCGCCAATGATTGGCCGCGGTCCCGGGATCCAATCCCGGGCCGCCACGTGTCATCCGCTCAGCCGCCGCCTTTTTCTTTAAAACAATTATTTTAATTAGTTTTTAACCTATTTTAACTTCCGAAAATCGTAGAAAATTCGTTTTCGCTCCATTTTTGACGTATAATATATTGAATCGCTCGGATTTTTATCCTCTTTTATTTAAAATTATTTTCATTCAAAATTAAGAATTTTTTTTAACTAATTTAAAAAACAGTAAAATACCAATTTTTATTATTATTTAAATTACTATTTTAATGTAATTATTATTATATTATTATCATTTAATTATTTTATTATATTACTGCTAATTTGAAAGATTAGTTTAGCTTTTATTATCATATTATTATTCTTGTTTTATTATTATTATTATTAATATTATTATTATTCTTTCCTTTAAAATTATTTTTTAAAATAGACTTTAATGGCCTTTAAACTTCGAAAATTGATAACTTTCTCGTTTCAAATCGGATTTTTGCGCACAACGTCTTGATTTGAATGTATTTTGATTCTGCACATCCTGGAGTCTGCTTTGCACAAATAGTTTTAGTATTTCTGTACTTATTTTGGAAAAAACAGCAAACTGTATTATTTTCAAATATTATTTTTATTATACTTAAACTTTGAAATTACATAACTTTGTCGTTTTAGGTTCGCTGTCGACGCACAGCACCTTGTTTTGGATGTAACTAGAATTCTGCATAGTTCTAAGCTGTTTTCAGGTGAAAATTTTGTCTGCATTTTCTGTCATTTCAAAAACAGTGAAACTGCACTATTTTAAAATATTATCTTATTGTATTTGAACTTGTAAATTTCGTATCTTTTTCGTTTTAAACCGGATTTTTTTGTATAACCCCTCGTTCTTTTCAGAAAAGCGAGCTTTATGTTTTGAAACCATTTCCAGCCCTTGATTTTGGCTGTCTTGACAGTTTTCTGTTTTACCCTATGATTTGGTTATTTTAATATTATTTAAATTAACTATTATACTAATTATTTTTAAACTAAAAAATTATTTTTAAACTATTTCGAAGCCTCGATTGAGTGGTCAGAGAGTCTCCCCTATACCTATTTACTATAATTTAACTTATTTTTAATTATCTTAATTTCCAAAATTTATATACATATATTTAAGTACTTTAAAATTATTTTTGAAACTATTTATATATTAAATCTCTTAATTCCGGGAGATTCGTTATCGCATGAAACTTTAGACACAGGTTCTATGAATGTAGAGCAATTGTGGGGGAGTGGATTAGTGGGTGATTGAGTCCCAATCATTCACTAATCCTTTCTTTAGGTGTCTTTATTTTTTTTTATCTTTCGTAGATTGCATGTGTAGGTGGCACTACCACCACTTAGTTTAGGCTCTCCTAGATCTAAGGACATGGCGTGTTTACTTTATTTATGTATTCCCCTGCATTTATTATCTCGAGGGTTAGTGTAAACATCACTTTAAACTCCTACAACGTAGTGACACCCTAAGGACAAAAATTAAGGACTCGTCTAGCGAACTTAGAAGTTTTCTAGGAGCTAGGATAGATCACTGATTGACACCAAAACCTCAACATTTAAACTTAGTGACATCATAAACCCCTCAGAATTTTCTAGGAATTTTTAGGGCTTGTTAGACCCCTTAGTTAACTAACCCTAATTAACCTGCTAATTAAGGCCCGAGACCTTCCGAAAAATGCAATAATTGCATATTAGGTCAGAAAATTACCCATAATACCTTGAACTGACCAGAATCTGACCCTTGACTTTAGATAAATAGGGCTCCTCAGTTTGACTCTAGGTTGACCCTTAATTTGACCATAGGTGGAAATTACCGTTTTGCCCCTAATAAATTATTAAAAATTATTAAAAATTCCAAATTTTCTCCAAACACTTGGGATCACTTTCTCAGGTTATCCCTGACCTTTGGGAGTGATTCCATTCAGTTTGGAGCTCGTTTGGATCAAAACAGTAAAAAAGGCCCTTTGTTAGGAAATTTAGAAATTTCCCTAAATACCCCGATATTTAGAAATTCATAATTAATTGTAGAAAATTCTAAATTAGGTAAACTCACTTGCATTAGACTTCAATTAGGGCCTAGTATTTGTTAAAAATCTTAAGATTCCAGAAATTGGCTTAGACTAGAAAGTCAACGTTTTGGTCAACCGTAGTTCATTTAGGGCCTGAAACTTAGAAAATTCATAACTTTGCCTAGAGAACTCCGATTTTAGCCTACTACCTGTCTAACTACTCATGTTGAGGTCTAGTATTTTCCTAGAATGTTGAAAGACTTAGAATTAGCCCTTTTTCTATAGTGAATTTTTGGACCCTTAGTCTAGTTCCTAGGAGGACCCGGAACTTTCTAAAATTGGCTAATATAACTTTAACTTCAAATATCATCACCCTAAGTTCCTAAAATTGATCAAAAAACTATATTAACTGAAACGCACCCCAATTCACTAATATTTGAATTTCAACAAAAATTTCCTTTTTTGGCCTTCAACAAATTTGAACTTTAGACAATTTTAACTAATTACCCTGCCTAGGACCTATCCAAGCCACACTAGCCTTATACACACATAGAATTGTTTGCTAGGGCACCACTTCTAGATCTAGGTTAGGCCGCTGTGTTTTACTTTTCTGCTGTGTGCCGGAGCATTCCGTGGTTTTCACTGCATGCTGTTTGAAAAATGATTTGTGTGTTTGCTTACTTTTTCTGCATTCTGGATGTGAGCGTTAGACTTACCCATAGGTTAGGAGCGCTATATATATACTGTTCTTCCGTGCAGGTGGCCATGCGCATGCTGATAAAAGGGGGGAGCAATGTCATGATTTCTAATAATGTGTTTTATGCAGGTGCTTGCTCAGCTCCCCCTAAATAAAAATGAGGGCTAAATTAATTATAACTGCATAGGTGGAGCACTTAGCCCTCAAAATTAAGAGCATGGCTTGGCACAGGGTCAATGGTGTTAGCATTTTTTTTATATATATATATGAACTGCTTGAGATTTTTATTAGGATAACCATGTAGGTCCTTTTAGATTTTTCTGCTTTTCAATTAATGTAATATTTGTAATAATTGTTAAGAGTTGTGAAAACAATTTCGAGTTGGGATATTCTTATCCAACTCGGATTCCAAAAGAAGAAGGCATCCTTAAGGGGAGAGTCTTCTTCCATTTGGAAGATCGAGTTGGATGGCTTCTGATATCCAAAGAGAAAAGGCAATACCCCCATATTGGGAGAATTACCACTTCGTTTGGATATTCAAGCCATGACGGATCCAAGGAGTCTAAGGAGGAGATTTCCCAGGTGTCCAAGGAGGAGAGAGCCAAGAAGTCCAAGGAGAAGATATCCAGAAGACTAAAAATTTGAAGACCCAATATCCCACTCAAAGTTGTTGGCGTCTGTCATAGGCTTAGAAACCCGGGTTATTGGTAGTGGTGCCCGGCCACTTTACTTTTCTTCATACCCTGGGTTGTAATTAAAGGGCAGTTGGCCTATGGACATTTACTTGATTAGTTTGATTTATATTGATGTGTTTACCTGATTGTGCTTAGAAATATCTGCTTTTTCTAGGTTTCTTTCTTGCATGCCGTCTTTGTTTTCGCCTAGATCGTATTAGGCTCTTTAAGGACTACAAAAATCTTTTATACTCATAACCAAAATTTAATATTTAAGTTTTAAATAACATAGAAACTTAACGCACCTAGGGAATTGCCGGAATCGTCCGGGGTCGCATGCATATTATTGCATTTCTTCTTTTCCTTGTTATAAGACATCTCCCTGCCTGCGGGTAGAGTCCGGATAATCTGGCCTATGAGGATGAAGTGCCGGACCTAGGGAGACTCAGTCTTTTCTAAAAATTTATTTTCTATAAGCCTGTTTTTAAACTTCTATAGCATTAATGAGCTGACATTTTAACTAGCATGCATTGCATTAGAAATCAATTTAATTAAAATTTAATTGCATTAGTTAGGGGCATTCACCCAACATAAGTCCAGGACCACTTAGAAAATTCTCTAGACGTCGGTCCTCTTTCCAATAAACTGCACCTCCCACCCATCTTTCATAATTGACCTGATAGCATGGTTTTGAAGCGATTAGGTGATTAGCTGGCTCCCCCAATCCAGGCCGGGATAAGTCCAGATCTTTGCATCGCATTAGCTAGGACACTGGTCTTAGTGTGTGTCGAATACTAAGTCCAATCCAGATTTAGGATTCGAGGCTACTACATTCGGTCTCGTAGTAAGCCTTAAATAGTAGGTAGGTCCTTTCTTTTCATGGACCCTAAATCCTACTTATCTGCGTTACAGGATGACGCCACCTCCATCCTTCTCTCACGCATGTGATTGAGTGCTTGATCTTTCTTTTTACAGTTTCCATTTAGTACCCTAGAGCCTCTGAATGCTGGTATGAGCCACGCATGTCGATTCAGCCCTTCGGACCTTTCTTCCCTTTGAGTAGGATTTCCTAGTCTATACCCTTTTGCCGATTCCATTTTAGGAAAGGATAATGTATAATCCTTAATCGAGAGTTTTCTCAGGCTCCGGCCTGGGATGTAATTAACCACGGGGGCTTGCGCCCGTGGGAAACTCGGTCCCACATCTACTAAACCCCATTCAAGATCTTTCATCGGGTGGGGGAAACCCGTGATTAGGTCGTGTATATTGCTACCCATCAGGGTGTATTGGTGAAAGCCTCTATCCTCAATGGTTAGTCATATGCACGATCCAATCTGTCCCTTCCAATCGGCCTGTTCGCGCGGTGCTCTTTCGGAGGTCCACAATCACATGATTAAATTAGGCAATATTTTAACCATCGTACAGTACGATCATATTTGTATAATACGATTATAATAACTTTTTAAATTCAAATTTTTGCCTAATTTAATGGATGACAAGCTTTCTAATTATAACAAATCGTCAAGTATGATGTGGTGATCGTACTGTATGATTAGTTATATTTTAAATTTTTTTAGGAAAATAAATATTTTAATTAATTTTTATTACACCATATCGTACAGTAAAATCTAGATTATATAGTATGATTTATAGAAAAATTAAAATATTTAAAAACAATTTTTGCTCCGCCTGTAAGTGTGTACGATCATCAATTTAATATACATCATTACAAGACTTGACTCAAGAATTAAAAATTACTAACTTATTTAATATAACTAATTCTATACAATCTTGAGTCTTGAATCTTCAAACAACAGTTCATGGTGTACTTGAATTATTAGTTAACATATAAATAATTTTGCACTACAAACAGTAAAGAAAATAAAAGATTAATCAATATTATTTTTTATCATTAAATTTATAAACTCTGAAGCCTGAGTTATAACAATCTCCTCATTTTTATGATGGCAAATAATATTTATTGAATTTGCAAATTAAAAATATTTTCTCCTAAACCCCCCTCACTAAAAGAATTACATTAAAAAATAAGAAGAAATATATTTTTATATTTTTTAAAGTTAAATAATTAAAAAAATAAAACATAATACAACCAACTATAATACATTCTCCCTTTTTTACAATATCAAAAAGAAGAAATAAAATATCACATAAAAATAATAATATAATAAACAAAATACAACATAAAATTATGCTTAAAATATAATAAAAATTAAACACACAAAATAAATAAACAAGCACACAAAAACATATAAATAAAACACACGAACATACCTTAACATACTTATACCTCATCCTCCTGCTCATATTCTGATGATTTAGAAGCTAGATTTACCTAGGAGATTTTTTAGTTATTATCTTTACCCCATATTACAATCAATTTATTCTTACTCATTTCCTTTGCAGGAAGAGTTTTTAAGTTTGGGCATTCAAACTTCAAATGTCTAGGTTTTCTACACCTAAAAAAAATAACGTTAGTGAAAATATTATTATTCTTACCATTTTTATCTTTGTTACACTTTTATTAATGCTTTTGTTTATACTTTAGTTTGCTTTTTAATTTGCTAGTTAAGTCATTACTTTCGTCATCTGCTATGTCACGTTTCTTTGTATCTTCAGTTTTTAACATTATCATGTCATCTGCTATCAAAAGTCTTTGATCCAAACTTTACTCGTAGGCAATGAGTGAGCCAATCAAATTATCAATAGAATATTCATTCAAATTCTTCAATTCATAAATAACAATAACTTTGGCATCAAACTTTTAAGTTGATAACATATAATTTTATTGACTTTTACAAAGTTTTAAAATTATTTACCTAAAGCATGTAATGATGTCATAATTTGAATAAACCTAGTGTAAATATCAAAGATTATCTCATAAGGTTTCATGTAGAAAAGTTCATAATCATGCATTAGAATATTCAACTTAGATTACTTGACTTAACTAGTACTTTTGTATATAATGCATAATATCCCAATTTTCTTTCCAAGTAATACATGTAAAGATTCTCATGCAATCGTAAGAAATTAACGCACAGAAAAAGTAATTCAAGCATTTAGCTTTTAGTTGAGCATTGAGTTGTTCTATTCTACTCCATTCAGTACAAAAAATATTAATTTTAACTCTATATATAATACATGATGGTACAGAATAGCCAATTTGAATCATATGCCACATTCGATAATCAATTGATTGCAAGAGAGTAGACATGCAAATTTTTTAAAAATTAAAAGAAATATTTTCAAATAAAGGTAGTCGCATGATTGAATAGACTTCCATAATATTATAATTTCCAAAATATGCAATGATCAATTTTTTCAAGGTTTTTTAAAACACTATTTTTTAAACTCGCTTTGATACAAATTGAAAGTACGAGATGCGCCAAGAGGGGGGTGAATTGGATATTTTAAAATCTCTTTAATGAAAAGAAATATCTTTTTATAACTTGATGTAGAATGAATTACATTCATGATAAAAAGATAAATTATTAATCTCACACACATAATTAATCTCAATGAAAATAAATACGAAATTAGTAAAGGAATGAACATTCCATATTTATAGTGATTCGGTCAAAACTTGACCTATGTCCACTCCCCAGAGGAACCCTCTGAGTATTACACTAAACCTTTAGTAATTCTCCTTTATCTTCTACAAATACGTGAAGAATTCCTTACTAAATCACTTCCACCTTCCTCGATGCGACGGAGCAGTTGGGTCCTTTGACATCAAAGAGATCTTCTTCTTCCCAAAACTTTCCTCAAGACGAACCTAGAACCTGATGGTACTGAAGTGAAACCTCTCCATAGTAACCGTGTGAAATCTCCTTCACACTCCTTTAAAACCCCCTCCAATGATCTTCTCCCTCTCTCAAACTCAATTTAGCCATTAAATATTATATCGTACGATCGCAAGATAGCCTAGTATGATATGCAGAAATTAACCGGTTAGTATTTTACGATTACCAGTTAGTACTGTATGAAAATTTTAATTATCTGCTGTATTGTATGATATCCAGTTAGTACTGTCTGAACAGTTCAATGAAAATGTAGTTCATCGATGATGAAGCATGGGATGGCCAAAATTGTCTCTATTGATCGTACAATACGATCCAATTCGTACAGTATAATTAAAATATCAAAATTAAGCCATTTTGATTGACTAATCATATGATTAAATTAGGTAATTTTTTAACCATCATACAGTATGATCATGTTCATATAATACAATTATAATAACTTTTTATATTCAATTTTTTTCCTAATTTAATGGACGACAGGCTTTCTAATTATAAAAAATCGTCTAGTACGATGTGGTGATTGTACTATACAATTAGTTATATTTTAAAAATATTTTTTTCTAGAAAAATAAAATATTTTAATTAATTTCTATTACACCATATCGTATAGTAGGATCTAGATCATATAGTATGATTTATAAAAAAATTAAAATATTTAAAAACAATTTTTATTCCTCTGTGACTGTGCATGATCGTCAATCTAATATACATTATTACAGGACTTGACTCAAGAATAGAAAATTATAGACTTATTTAAAATAACCAATTCGACACAATCTTGAGTCTTAAATCTTCAAAGAACGGTGAATGGTGTACCTAAAATATTAGTCAACACACAAACAAATATGCACTACAAACACTAAAAGAAATAAAAGATTAATCAATAGTATTTGTTATCATCAAAATTATAAAGTCGGAAGCCGAAGTTACAATAATCTCCCCCTTTTTTATGTTGTTTTATGTTGTTTTTATGTGCTGCCTTTTCTTGGGGGATTTGGCTGTTCTTGGTTGTGATGTTGGGTTTCTTTCCTATCAGTTATGTTTCTCCTTCTACTCTTAGCTGCTGGTTTTGTTCACTCAGTTTTATCTTTTGTCATTTGTTATATTGGTTTCATTATAACAGGTTGGATATAATATCTTCCTTGGTTAGTAATTTATCCAGGTTTCGAATGTTTGTTTGGTTCCGTGACATCCTTTTGTTTTCTGCTACCATTTCTGCTCTTATGGTTATTTATGCTATGCTTAACTTTCTTGGGTGGTGTTGGTATTGCACTGCTGGGTGGGAGTGCATTTTTGTCTGCTGGTTGGCCGTCATTTGTATTCTTATTGGGATAATTATTTAGTGGACTACTCAATTACTGAATACTAGGGGAGCATTGATTATAACTAGTAAGACTTTTGTTTCTACTATTATTTTTCCTTTAGTGTTTTTTGTTATCCTTTTACAGGGTTGATTCCACCTTGAGGGCATTTTTGGCAAGAAAACTTAGGCTGATTGGATATTTATTGAGCTTTCTCATTTTTGGGCACTTTTTTGTGCCGCTTTAGCATGTTTCTAGGCCTTATTGTATTTTGCGTAGATGGGTATCTTCGGCCCTTAGGTTTTTATTTCTTTTTGTTTGATTGTAGCTCTTCGAGCATTAGCAGGCTGAAAATCTCCTTAAGGACTTGTAATTTTGACTTTAATTAACTCGTAGGCCCCTCCGTGGGTTTAAATTAAAAAAAATAAAAATAAAAAATCTCCCCCTTTTTTATGATGGAAAATAATATTGGTTGAATTTGTAAATTAAAAATATTTTCTCCTAAACTTCTCCTCACTAAAATAATTACATTAAAAAATAGGAGAAAGTTTTTATTTTATTTTTTTAAAGTTAAATAATAGAAAAATATAATATATAAATATAACCAACTATAATACCTTCTCTCACTTTGACATTATAAAAAGAAGAGATAAAATAACACATAAAAATAACAACATAATAAATAAAATAAAATATAAAATTATGCTTAAAATATAATAAAAATTAAAAATATAAAAAATAAACAATCACATAAAAACACATAAATAAAACACACAAACATACCTTAACATATGTATACCTCATCGTCCTGCTCCTATTCTGATGATTCAAAAGCTAGGTCTACCTAGGAGATTTTTTTTCTTTTTATCTTTTCCCCATAATACAATCGATTTATTCTTACTCTTTTCTTTTATAGGAAGAGTTTTTAAGTTGAGGAATTTAAACTTTGAATGTCTGGGTTTCTTACACCCAAAGCAAATAATGTCAGTGGAAATCTTAGTATTCTTACCATTTTTACCTTTATTCCACTTATGTTGATGCTTTTTCTTATGCATTAGAATGCTTTTTAATTTGCTTGTTAAGTCATTACTTTCATCATCTAAGCCACAATTTTTCATATCTTCATTTTTAACACTATCATTTCATCTGCATCCAAAAGTATTTGACCCAAATTTTGCTCGTAAGCAATGAGTGAACCAATCAAATTATCAATAGAAAATTCATTAAAATTCTTCAATTCACAAATAGCAATTTGCATCAAACTTATCAAGTAGACAACTTAGAATTTTACTAACTTTTTCAAAGTTTTAAAATTATTTACCTAAAGTATGTAATGATGTCATAATTTGAATAAACCTAGTATACATATCAAAGATCATCTCATAAGATTTTATGTAGAAAAGTTCATAATCATGCATTAGAATATTCAGCTTAGATTTCTTGACTTCACTAGTACATTTGTATGTAATGCATAATCTATCCCAAAATTCTTTCCAAGAAGTACATGTAGAGATTCTCATGCAATCGTCCAAATTTAACGCACAAAAATAATAATTCAAACATTTAGCATTTAGTTGAGCATTGACTTGTTCTATTATACTCCATTCAGTAAAAGGAATATCAATTTTAACTCCATCTATAATGTGTGATGGTACAAAATAGCCAATTTGAATCATATGCCATATTCGATAATCAATTAATTGCAAGAGAGTATACATGCAAATTTTTCAAAATTTAAAAGAAATATTTTCAAATAAAGGTGGTCATATGATTGAATAGCTTTCCAAAATATGCCATGATCAATTTTTTCAATGTTTTCTAAAATACTATTTTTAAAACCTGCTCTGATACCAATTGAAAGTACGAGATGCGCTAAGCGGGGGATGAAATGGATATTTTAAAATCTCTTTAATAAAAAGAAATTTCTTTTTAAAACTTGATGCAGAAGCAAATTACATTCTTGATAAAAAGATAAATTATTAATCTCACCCACATAATCAATCTCAACAAAAATAAATGCAAAAATAATAAAGGAAAATACATTCCATATTTATAGTGGTTCGGTCAAACATTGATCTACATCCACGCGTCGGAGGAACCATTTTACTATTGTACTAAACCTTTAGTGATTCTCCTTTAGCCCCCACAGTTAGGCGGAGAAGCCCTTACAAAATCACTTCCACATTCCCCGGTACGGCAGAGGAGTCGGGTCCTTTGACACCAAAGAGATATTCTTCTTCCCAAAATAACCGTCAAGATGAACATTGAATCTGATGGTACTGAGGTTTAAGCTTGCCAGACCAACCATGTGAAATCTCCTTCAAACTCTCTTAAAACCCCCTCCAAGGATCTTCTCCCTCTATCAAACTCCACCCATACCTCTCTCCCTTTCAAGTTCTCTCTTTAAATTTTCTCTCAAAAATCGAGCTTCAATGAATGCCAAAGACTCTTACTAAGTCTTATGAGAGTGTTTAAAATTTTTTTTGAAGGAAAAGCATAAAAAGCTTTATTAAATGAGAGTGCTTAAATAGAGAGCTAAAAAAACACTAAAAATTTCAATTTAGCTATTAAAGATCATACCGTATAATCAGAAGATCATCCAGTACAATGTGTTGAAATTAACCTATGAGTATTATACGATCACTAGTTAGTACTATACGAACAGTTCAATTGCTTGTTCATAATGTATGATGTCCAGTTAGTACTGTATGAAAAGTTTAATGAAAATGTAGTTCATCTAGGACAAAGCATGGGATGGCCAAAATATTCTCTACTAATAATACAATACAATACAGTTTGTATAGTACAATCAAAATATCAAAATTAAGTCATTTTGATTGACTAATCATATGATTAAATTAGGCAATATTTTAACCATCATATAGTACGATCATGTTTGTAAAGTATGATTATAACAACTTTTTAAATTTAAATTTTTACCTAATTTAATGGACAGCAGGTTTTTTAATTATAACAGATCATTCAGTATGATGTTGTGATCATATTGTATAATTAGTTATATTTGAAATATATATATTTATTTGGAAAATAAAATATTTTAATTAATTTATGTTATACCATATCGTACAGTATGATCCAGATCATGCAGTATGATTTAAAAAAAAATTAGAATATTTAAAAATAGTGTTTGCTCCCTCTATGAGTGTGCACGGTCATCAATCTAACATACATCTTTATAGGACTTGACGCAATAAATGAAAATTATAGACTCATTTAATATAACTAATTCTACATAATCTCGAGTTTTGAATCTTCAAAGATTGGTGCACAGTGTACCTGAAATATTAGTCAACACATAAATAAATATACAATATAAATACTAGAAAAAATAAAAGATTAATCAATATTATTTGTTATCATCAAAATTATAAACTCAGAAGCCCGAGTTGCAATAAGTAAAATTTATAAAATAGGTTCATTTGAACATATGATTAACACCTAGTAGATTTGGACTCATGAGAGCCTTCCTAGCTATCACAATCAATCATCAAAGGTATATATATATATATACCTTTTAACGAATTAATGTAGGTAATATATTTATTAGATTTGGTGAAATCAGTAACATTCTAGCCCCTACATTAACAAAATAATCCCATAAAAAATTAATCCCTAATTCTAAATGTATTATGAGTTATGAATTTCTAATGTTTTACTACCAAATAAGGCTTTTAAAGTGGACTCCTTATTTTGATATTAAAGAGGAATCTCCAATCGTTCCTATTTGGATTTTGTTTCTGAATTTGAGATTGTATTTCTGTAATCCATATGTTCTTCACACCTTGGGATCCATTTTGGAAGATGACTTTAATCTGACCAAGCTACTACCTCAAGATCTTGTCCTTCTGTTGCCCAAATTTTGGTGGAATTGAGAAAAAAACACCCACATGAAGTTTTGCTTGGTTCATAAAGTTCACGTTATTTGCAAAAGGTTGATTTTGAAAATTTTCCAGATTTTTGCCCTCATTGTAAAGTTTATGGACATTCTTTTAATGAATTTTTTGTCGCTCACCCAATTTTAAAAAAAAAGGAGCAAAGAAGGAAAAATATTGGAGCATTATGGTAAAAATGTGGTGGTGACCAAGAGACCCATATCCCCATAGAAGTAAACAACGATAAAAAGGCTAAGCTAGTCAATATGGTTATTATATCTACATATATTCCTAATATTGTGGAAGAAACGGGTGATGAAAATCATTCTTTAAAAGAATCTCAAGTTGTTTCCCCAAAGAATGGATTGGGTGGTCAAGTTGAAGAACCATCAGATTCTAGAAGTTTACTTTTGAAGGATTATGAACAAAATGAAAATGGAGGGATTGACTCTTCCAATGTTAGTGATGATGGTTATGTGGTGAATAATCATTATACCTTAAATGTTAGCAATGGTGAACAAATGGAGAATGCGGAAGGAGTTGAGGAGGAACAATTGGAAGGAGTTGAGAAGGAACAATTGGAGGAAGGAGAATTAGTACCTAACAAAAATGTTTCTTTATTAGTAAAATCTATAAGTATGGACGAAGTTGCTATATTGTCTACTACTTCAATTGCCAATAAGATGAATGAGGGTTATACTAAAGTGGGGAAGAAGAAAACTAACAGTAACAAGCTATCTGATGGTCAATATTCTAGAGTTACTCAAGCTTCTCATAATTCTTCTTCCAATGGTTAAAGCCCTTATTTGGAATATTAGGGGTGTTGGGAACTCTCCATTCAGGGATAGGGTTAAAAATCTTTCTAGGATTTATAATATTTATGTTTTGGTTTTACTTGAACCTTTAATTCTGACTTCCAAGATTATTTCCATGCATTTTAAACTTGGGTTTGCTTACTCTTTTTGTAATTGTTCTAACAAAATTTGGATTTTCTGGAAACATTGGATCAATTTAAGCATTCTTAAGAATTTACCTCAAATTGTGTACATCAATATTAGTTATATACAATTTTCATGTGTTGAATGTTTTTTGTATGCTTCTTGTTCTAGATTTTAAAGGACGATTTTATGGAATGAAATTATGGATTTTTCTTCTAATATTTCTGAATCGTGGATGGTTTGGAGTGACTTCAACACCATCACTAATGTTTTTGAGAGAATTTGGGGGATATTACCCAACTTCCAAGCTATGGAGGATTTTAATGATACATTATTAACTTCAAATTTACATGATATCAATTTTTCTGGAAATGCTTTTATGTGGAATCAAGGTACTATGTGGCCACAGTTAGATCATATTCTTTTTAATAATGTTTGGAATGCTAAGTATCAAAAAACTCATATTGAGCATTTTTTGAGTACCCTCTCAAATCATGCCCCTTTACTTTTGGACATTTCTATGAATGACAATAGCACTCCTAATTTTATGTTTCAAAATATGTGGCTTATACATTATTCATTTCTTACAAATGTTGAAGCTAATTTGCATGCTCCGTTATTTCTCAAGAACAATTATTTTGGTATTACTCGACTTTGGCTTAAGCTCAAACGACTTAAATAAAGTTTAAAAAGATGGAACAAATATGTTTTTTAGAATTTATTCTCTAATATTATGGAATCCAAAAAACATGTTGATTTAGTTTATAATGTTTATATGAGTACTCCTTCGGAGGATAATCTTGTGTTTTTAAATAAGGCTAAGGATATCTTAGTTCATCTTTAGGAATAAGAAGAAGCTTATTGGAAACAAAAGCGGCTTGTGAGTTTTTAGCTGAGGGAGATTGAAACACTAAATTTTGTCACAATATTGCTAATTATAAAAAAGTTACTAGTTATATTCACAAGATATTCACTCCTGAAGGTCAACATCTTGACTCTCCTGATTTGGTTTATGATTCTGGTGTTAATTATTTTTTGGAGGTTTTATTAAAACTTTATTCCTAATTTAGATTTGGATTTTTCTTTTATACCTTTGCTTGTGACTAAAGAGGATAACATTATGCTCCCTAGAATTTTGTCTGATAATGAGATTGAGATGGTTATTGAAGAGATGAATACAAATTTTGTGGTCGTGTATGATGGTTTTATTATTAAATTCATTCAAAAAACTTGGCATATCATTAAAGAGGATTTAATTAATGTTGTTGTTGATTTTTTTGAAAGTAATCCTTTTCCTAAATTTTTTAGTTTTACTATTATTATTTTGATCCCCAAGAATGTTGTTACTAACTTTTGGAGTGATTTTTGTCCCATTAGTTTGTGCTCTTTTTTTAACAAGCTTATTTCTAAATTAATTATGTCTGAATTAGCTTTAATTCTTGCTAATATTATTTCTCTTGATCAAACTGGTTTTATGAAAGGTCGTTCTATCTTTGATAATATTTTATTAGCTCAAGAGCTTGCGCATGACCTAGAAGCTAAATTTATGGGTTGGAATATCATTTTTAAGATTGATATTACCAAAGCTTATGATATAATGAATTGGAATTTTCTCTACATCATGCTTCAAGCTTTAGGTTTCAACCAAGATTTTAATAGACTCATTAAGAATAGTATTGAGCATTATTTTTTCTCTGAGATATTCAATGGGAGGAATCATGGTTTTTTCAATTCAACTCATGGTCTGAGACAAAGGGATCCTTTAACTCTTTCTTTGTTTATTATAACTGTTAAATTTCTTTCTAGAGGCCTTAATGATCTGTTTAGAAAATCACCCTAATTTACATTATCGCACTATTGGTGGTTTTTTGGTGTCTCATTTAAGTTTTGCTAATGATTTTGTTATTTTCATGAATTATTCTAGGAAGATGCTTAAAATTCTTTTTAAATTTCTTGGTCTTTTTCAAAGGGTAAGTGGTTTAATTTTTAATCCTATGAAAAGTGGCTTTATTATTGCTAAATCTATTACTCATCCCAAAAGCTCTTATATTCAGGATAAGTATTGTTTTTTACATAAGCAGTAACCCCTTAAGTACTTAGACACTCCCCTTTATAAAGGTATGAAAAGATATCATTTATTAGGGGATATTATCTTTAATGTTAAAAAAACTCTCTACTTAGGCTTTTAACTTTCTCTCATTTGGAGGTAGGTTAGTTTTGATTAAGAGTATTCTTTGTTCCATTCCTATATAAATTACATACTTTATCTCCGACTAAAAATACCTGCATTAGAATTGAAAGGATTTTTAACAAATTCCTTTGGGGGGACAAGACAGTAAATATGCTATTTTATGGGCCTCTTGGGGTAGATGTTCTGGTGTCCAGGAAGAAGGCAAGTTGGGTTTTAAAGACTTAAGTGACATGGCCCTTGGTTTTTCTTTTAACCTTTGGTTCAATATGAGGTCTAAAAATAGCCTTTGGTCAAAATTTATGATTGCTAAATATTGTGTTGGTAAAAAACCTCTTAATTATTTTTTTATAAATGGGGATTCTTTCAATTGGAAAAGGCTTTGTTGTATTAAATAAGATGCTGAAGATTTCATTCAATGGGGTTTGGGTTGTGGGGAAATCTTTTTTTGGCAAGATATCTGGCTTGGTTTTTCTTCTATTGATAATTTACTCAACACTCATACAAATAGTCCTTGTAAAGTGGCTAATTGTTTTCAAGATGGTTCTTGGAATTTAACTTACCTTGCTGACGTGGTTCCTGATTTTGTCTTTAATCTCATTTTGAATGTCCCGCTTCAACTTGATAAAAAATATTGTTTTTTATTTAATAAGTCTAATGATTGTAGTTTTGAGTTTAAAGAGGTGTGGCATTCTATTAGGTCTGTTCAACCTAAGTCAAATATTTTCTCATCCTGTAGGCAAAATGGTATCCTTGCCTCTTATTCAATTCTTTTGTGGAGAATTTATAATAATTATATTCCTATTGACACCATTTTATTGAAGAAAGGTTTTTATATCATGTCCAAATGTCAATGATGTTACCATATTGAGAATCTGAATCATGTTTTTGCTAATGGGCATGTTGCTCTTAAAGTTTGGATTTATTTTGATAATCTGTTTACCACTCAATTTTGTAAGAATTATAACAACATCATTAATATCTTGCATGACTGGGTGGTTCCTATTAAGAGGCATATTAGAAATGTGTTACCCACCATTATTTGTTGGTTTCTTTGGAAGAGTGGGAATGAGGCTAAGCATGAGAATATTATTATGAATGCCTCGTCCATTGTCATCAAGATTAAGGATAAAGGGAGATCTTTATTTATGGCTAAGTTGATTATTTTAGATTTTTTTTAAAATTCCACTTAAATTGCCGAGAACTTTAGCATTTTGGGTGATGGCTCTAATAGAAATTTTTTTAAAGACTTTTAGTTATATGGATTAAACCTCAAATGGGATGCTACAACCTTAACACTGATGGTACTTTCAATAGATTGAAAGCTGGTTGTGGTGGTATCATCCGGGATTTCAATGGAAATATTGTTGCTACTTTTATGGGTCCCACGAAGTTTACCACTACTATTATGGCTAAAATGTTGGCTTTAAAGTATGGGTTAAAATTATGCATCTCTCTTGGGATTACTAATATTTGGATTGAGATGGATGCTAAGCTTGTTATTCATTTTATTTCTTGGAATGGTATTGCTAATCCTTCTTATTTCTATATTATTAGGGAGATTAAATATGGTTATATTTTTTTAACTTATCTATAATTCATATTTATAGGGAAGGAAATGTTGTTGTTGATTTTTTAGCTGATTTGGTTTTTAATTTTCTTGAGTTTATGGAATTTGTGGGATCCTCTATTTCGCCTAAGTTGTTGGGCCTTGCAAAACTGGATCGTTTGGGTATACCTTATGTTAGAATTTTTTAGTTTTGATTCTTTTGGTTAATTTTTGTATAATTTTATTGGGGTATTTGTTTATATGTTTTTTTATGGACCAATTAATCCTGTGAATTTTTTGTTTTGCTATCAATTTTAACCTTAATTGTAATTGCTGGATTGAGTCTGGTAGTCTTCTGACTCCTTTGTTTGCAGTTTTTTTGGTTCTATCATGTACCAATTTGTAATATTAATAGGTCAGGTAATAATGTTTTTTGGCTGATGTACTGTAAGCATTTTTTTGGGTATCACTTCAACATCAATCTAGTTTCTTCTTTTGTTCCTAACTGCTAGGTTTTGCTTAGTTTTAGACATGTTTTGAGAAATAACTATGATGTTCATTTCTTATAATGCTACTTATTTACTCTTTGGATTGATTCAAATTGGAATTCTATCTTTTGGGTTATTTCATCTGTTTCTTGTATGTAGCATCACGGCTCTATTCCTATGTTGGTTATCATTATAATGTCGGATTGTATGGCTTTTGCTTAGCATACTTAGAATCAATGTTGGGGGATTCAGGGTATTTATTATGTAATTGTGTTTTCTCCTACTTATGCTAGAACCTTGGGGGCCTAGGTGGTTGGTAATGCCAAGGATACATCTTGCCAGAGTTGGAATGGCAATCTTTTTTTATTTTCCATTGTGTGCTATTTTTGATTTTAGTTGGCTATTGGATTAAAGGAGGATTATTACTATGTGTTTAAATTTAGAGATTATATGCGATATGGGCCTTATGTTGCTTCTTATGTTGGCATTTGGTATGTCCTGCTAATTAGCATTTGTCTCTTTATTGTGTTGATGAAGTGTTCTGTCTGGCTACTAAAAATTCAGTATCCTTTGGTTTTTTTAATGTTGATTAGTTACAATCTTGCATATTTAATGTTATATAAGTGATGTTTTTGTAGTTTGATTTTCTTTCAGATTGAAGGGATCAAGATTTTTACGGATAAGCTGGATTTTTTTTGGTAGGAAGACGGTGTTGAAATTGTTAACTATTTTCTTCCTTTTTGGGCTCTATCGTGTGGTAGATCTATAATGTCATTTGGTTATTTTGTAAATTGTAGAATTTGGAACCATCAGCTCTTAGGTATTCTTTTGATTTGTTTTGGAGCTCTTTCAAGCAATAGCGAACTAAAGGTTCACTTTAAGGAGCTTGTGTTCTATTTTTCTATTAACACGTAGGCCCCATAGCGGGTGTTGGTGGAATTTTGGAAAACAGGTTTTGAAAAATATTAGTCTTCTTTGGGGATTTTAAGATTAAGGTTAAGTTCTAATTTTAAGGTTGAATCGACTCGTTAGAAAGAGTATATCACCCCGAAGGACGAAAATAAACTTTCATAACGGTGTTCAGCCTTAGAATTATGTAAACTCATCTTGAATACTATGATCGGGTTCTAAGAAGAACTTTATATGGCCCCGAGGGGACAAAGTATAGTTCAACTGAGTACCCAATTACAATATTTAAGAAACATGATCATCGCATTCGCATCCAAAGCCTTATCGAAGAAGGATGTATCTCCCCAAAGGGAAATGACACCATTCTACGATAATTCTTCTAATGCGACCATGATGATCATTATTTAACTTTTCCCAAAGAAATCTAATGAAGTTTTAGAAATTGAGTTTTCTTTAAAACCAGGTGTATGTGGGGTTCCAAATCTCCTACGAGCGCAAGCCCTCGTAGTTAATTACATCGTAGGGAGATAAAATCTCCTACGAAAACTCTCGATTGAAATAATGGCAGAATTTTGTTTAGAATTTCTAGGAGTGATATCAAAGTATGAATAGAATTATTGGAAAATCAAAAGGGAATGGATCAAAATTGAACAGTTATTAACGGAGTTAAAGAATGAGAGGTAGGAGACACTTTGAGATTCCAGAACCGTCCGGAAGTGTCCCAACTTAATCTAAGTGTTGGGCTTTATGTTTTGGATTTGAAATGATATTTAGTTAGAGTTGAGCATTTTATTAGAAATTTGGGATTAGATTCCCAAAGTTTGGGGTCTTATAATCAAAGATCTGCCCCGGATCCTAAATCTATTTTGGACACTGGACCACAGTCGTCCGATCCTAACTAATGCAGTGCAAAACCTGGACTTACCCCGGCCTGGATTGGGGAGCCAGCTAACCACCTAATCGATTTAAAATATATGAATCCGGTCTTTTATGAAAGAGTGGTAGGGACGTTATATTTAAGGTTTTGGAAAGTTGGGGCCGACATCTAGAGATTTTCCTATTTGGCCCCTTTGACTTATGTTGGGTGCTAAAATGCTAAGGACTATGAAATTAAAATTTAGACTCTTTAATTTGTATCTAATGCAATGCATGCTGGTTAACAACCTCAAATCAAATATGCTTGAAATTTTTAAAAACAGGCTTATAAAATAATTTTTTAGAAGACTGGACTTCCCCAGGTCCGGCACCTCGTCCTCATAGGTCAGACTATCCGGACTCTACCCGCAGGCGGGGAAGGGTCTAAAACAAGGAAAGAAGAATGCAAAAATATGCATGCGACCCCGGGGTCGATCCCCGGCTAATTCCCTAGATTCGTTATCTTTCTATGTTATTTAGACTCACTAAAATTTTAGACTTTTAAAATTATGAGTAGAAAAATTTCACACCCTCACGAGTCTCACGTATCCAGGCGAAAACAAAGAGCGGCATGCAATCGCCAAAAAATTAGTAAAAACAAGTAATCCTAAAGGCAATCAAATCATTACATCAAATACAAATTAATTAATAAATGTCCATAGGCAGAATTGCCTTGCTTATTACAAACCAGAATATTACAAAAAGTAAAGTGGCCGGGCACCACTGACAACAACCCGGATTCTAAACCTAGTAATGATGCAAGTTATTTTGAGTGGGATACTCTCAATCTTCAAATCTTCAAATCTTCAATTTCATTCTTCTTTGGACTCCTTTTCTTCAATCTTCTTGGAATCTTCGTAGCAGATTACCCAAATGGATAAGAGGGCACTTCCCTCCAAAGGGGAGGCCACTCTTTCCTCTTTGGGTAAGGAAGAGGTATGATCCAAATTTGGATTTCCAAATGGAAAAGGAGTGTTCCCCAAAGGGGTATCCTTTCCTCTTTGGAATCCAAGCTTTGGATCTATGTATCCCAACTCAAAATAAACTTTCACAACACTTGACACTTGCACAAATTACATTGATATCAAAATAAAAATCTAGACTCACCTGCAGGGTTATCCTAAGCAATTAATATATAAAAAGGCAGTTATTCCCAAGCAGTTGTATATGAGCAGAAAAGAAAGTAAACACACTGGCCACGCTCTTTTTATTTGGGGGCTTTAGCAGCTGAAGCACCTGTGCAAAGAGTTTATAATATTTATGCATTTTTTTTGATTTGCCCCCTTTTTATATTGCCCTGCACGAGCGTGGCCACCTGCAGAAAACTGTGTCAACATTCAGATCGTACCTAACCTAAGGGTAATCTAGTCGCCAAACACATCAATCCATCCACAGAGTACAGAAAAAGTAAGCAGACACAGCAAAGCAATTTCATCCACAACATGCAGTGAAAACTACGAAAAACCCGGCACACGGCAGTAAAGTAAACACCGGCCTAACCTAGATCTAGAGTTGGTTGTCCTAGCACATCATCTAAAGTGTGTGAGAAAGGTCGTGTGGTTGGGATAGATCCTAAAGTAGGTTATTAATTGAAGTTGTCTAAAAGTCTGGGTTTGTTAAAGCTTAAAAGGGGATTTAGATTAAAATTTAAATATTAATGAATTAAGAATTTTAATTAAATATAGTTTAAAAGTTAATTGATTGCTACCTTTGTTTCACACCGAGGCCGTGAAGTTTATTTCACCTTCCTTGGGGCTAAGCTAATAGCCTCGTAGGCCTGGGTTACCCAGTAGCAATCGGGGTTAATTAAGTTATTTAAATTGGTTAGAATTAAAAAAAAGGTGGATTAATATAAAGAAATGAGTTAATTACTGATTTTTAAAGCTTGATTAATTTAAGTTTGCCATTAATTGATTCGTGGCGTTGTGCCACCAGGCTCGAGGAACCAGCCTCCTTAGGACACTTAGCCCCGCAGCCCGGAGTAGTCCAGCCGATGAACCAAATTAATGTAATTGAATTAGAGATTTTTAAAATGTTAAATAATTAAAGATTAATCTATTTTAAGATTTAACACCCCTTAGAATCCATTCGTGGCGTTGTGCCACCAGGCTCGAGGAACCAGCCTCCTTAGGACACTTAGCCCCACAGCCCAGAGTAGTCCAGCCAATAAACTTCAACTTTAGGGTGGTTGTTGTGTTTTAAAGGATTTGTTAAGTGTTTTAAGCATTAAACCAGTATTTTCTGAGTTTTAGAATGATTTTGAGCTTTATGAATTTTTGAATATTTTAATGATTTAATTAAAGGGTCAAAAGTTGAATTTTGATTTAGCTCAAATTCTAGAATGCTTATATTTTATTAAAATATTAGACTTACTACGATCAGTTAGAAGGTAAGTACGTTAAAATTGGATTTTTCTGCATTTTATTACGAATGTTTGAAGTTTTGAACTAGTTTTGACTACGGTTTGACCAATTTGTTGACTTTTTGAAATATTGCAAATTTTTGGAATTTAATATTTTTAATAAATACTAGACATCACTATGAGTTGAATGCAAGTGAGTTTGGGTAATTTGGATTTTTCTAGAATTAGTTATGGATTATCGAAGTTTGGGCATTTTAATGAATTTTGGGAATTTCTTAATTAGAAGGCCTCTTTGGTGATTTTGCTTCAAACAAGTTCCCAATCTCTTGAAAACACCTCCAAAGGTCAGAAATAACCTAAGGAGGGATCCCCAAGTGTTTGGGAGATTTTAGGATTTTTTAATTATTATTAATTAATTATCTTAATTAAAAAATGATTTTCACTTAAAATTAAATTAGGGTTTAAATTGCAGTCAAATCAAGGGGCTTCCAATTATCATGGATTAAGGACTAGATTCTGGTCAGTTTGAGGGTTTATATGTAATTTTTGCATTTAAAATGAATTTATTACAATTTTTAGAAGTTTTAAAGGCTTAATTAAGGGTTTAAGACTTAGAAAATTAATTAATGGTCTTAATGATTTCAAAAATCAGTAAAATAAATTGTCTAGGGCTAAGAATGTCACTAAGTTTGAATGGTTCAAATTTCAAGTCAAATGGACATCAATTCTAAGCACAATAAATTTTCTAAGTTTTCTACTCAAAGTTCCTAATTATTGTCCTTAATTGTGTCACTAGTTTTGAATAGGTTTAAATCAAAGTTCCTCTAACCCTTTGAGTAAGCATGGCATGCATACTTAAATAGCAAGCAAACAAGTCCTTAGATCTAGGAGAACCTAGGCTAGGTGGTGTGTGCACCTTAAGCATGCAATTAACTAATTAACATAATTAAGACAAAATTAGTGAATAATCAAGGAATGATTATCCACTAATCATCCCCTTTATTTCTATTCAAACATGGTCATCCAACATTTAAGATCTCAAGTGACTTCTTAAACACTTAAAGATTTACATATATATAGTCCAAAAATAGGTTTTAAAATGTATATATCTATAAATGGATATATGTATATTTATATATATATATATATATATATATATATAAACATAATAAAATAATTAAAAATATCATTAGAATACATGTTAATGAGTTGAAAAGACCACTGATCTCCAGGGAAGTTTGATAATAACAAAAGATTTTCCTTATAATTTTTAAAATATTTAATATTTAATTAAATATAAAAAAAGGTTAATATGCTCCAATAATTCTAAATACTATCAAAATCCAGTCAAATAATATTGAAAATTTTTCTGAAGATCAGCCATGCACTCAAAAACATGCATGCCAAATTTCAGATAAAAATAATTTATATATAATTAATTAAAAATAAAATATACTTTTATGTATTTCTTAAATTACTAATAAAATAATAACCAAAAGAGTTTGATTTTATTTTTAAAATAAACTAGATGAAATTCTAAAAATTTTGATATATTATACTCATTTTTTGACTTTGTATTTAATTTACTATGATTTTTTAAAGTTTCTGTAATTAAAACAAATTAAAAACACATTTTTCTTAATTAAACGGCGGCGGTCGGACACGCGGCACGCGCGGATTCGCGGGATCGAAACCGCGTGACGGCGGGGACACGCGTCGGCCGCGGGCCGCTTCACGCGGTTTCCACTTAACCACGTCAGCGGCTCATGGCAGCCGTTGGATTAACCGCGGGTTCAATCTAACGGCTGAGATCAGATCCCGCGGTTTGATCTCACCAGGAGAAGATCAAACGGCGGAGATTTGATCCCGCTGTTCCGAATGGACGGCCCTGATCTCGCCGGTCGATCGATCGAACACTAAACCGAATACATGGTCGAACCAAAGCGCGGAACGGCAAGATCTAGACCGTTGATCGCGTGATCAACGGTCTAGAAAACGTACATCTGCAGCGAACTGTGAATGACGCCCTAGGATCCGTTTTTTGGTTCGTTCTTCCGATCGGGTGGACCAAATCACTTGAAATTTTAAACACAGAGAGTAGGCATGAACAGAAATAATGGGGAAAGATTTGTTTCAGCCAAAACCCTAAAAACATAAAGCTATTTAGATCTAACTAATGTGAACTAGATCTAGGGTTTTAAGGAGTTATACCGTTAGATCTTCGAAATTTCTGGATGGATGAGCTTGTAGACTGTCCAAGTGAAGATCCCCAGCACGAACCCGAGCTCGAACACGTCTGGATCGACTGCTATAGGCTTGGGACGGTCTAGGTGGTGGGCTCGCCGGAGAACTCGCCGCCGATGACGTGCAACCACTTGGATTTTGTAGTGGGGAGGTAGAGGAGGCTCTGGAGATCCAAACCGAACTAAGAATTCGCTCTGGGAGGCTAGGGTTAGTGAGAGAAGATGCTTTAATCCAATGCTTCAAAAATCACCTTTTTCCCTATTCAAGTGGCCTGGGCTGGATTGGATGGCTGGGATCTACTCCTGGACTCTCCAGATGATGCCACCTGTCCCTGGGAAAGCTGGAAGGCTGCGGAAAGGGCTGGACATGCCTCATTCCCATTGGGTGGACTTGGGATGAGTGGAGAGGGGGTGGAGCTCGGTTAGGGAGCCTATTAGAGGGCTTTAGGTCACTAATAGGTCGGCCTTGGGGAGTTAAATCAGGGAAAAAAGGTATAAAAGGCTGATTAAGACCTTTTAAAAGGGTCTAAACCCTTGGTTTGACTAAATTGACCAGTCAACTGGTCAATGGGGCTGATGTGGCATCCAAGCAGGTCATGGAGCCCTTTCCAAATGGCTGGATGGGTGTGGCTTGAGCTAGGTTCAATGGGTTGAAGGGTTTGACCATACAAATGGTCCCTTTAAGCTTTGAGTTGACTGGTTGACCAGTCAACCCCATCAAGGGTTATGGAATTTGCACCTAGGTAATTCAAATGGGCTGATTAGGTGGATTGGAGGGTGATTCCAAGAGTCATGCTTGTCAATTGAATTAAGAAAGCTTAATGGGCCCTTAATGGGCTTTTAGGCTAAAACTAGTTGACTTGGTCAACCAGTTGGGTTCAGGGGCTAGAAATAGATTCAACAAATTCAGAATGTCGTCCTGAGTCTACTGGATGTGGTCCCAAGGTTTGGAGGGATCAATTTGGTCAAAATCACTATTTGAACCCTTAAGGGCTTGTTTGGTCAACCTAGGTTGACTTGGTCAACCAGGTTGACCCAGGGTCTGGGTTTGGGCTCAACAGGTTTGAAATGATACTTTAAGGTTAATGGAAGTGGTTGGATGACTTAGAGAGGTCATTTGGGTCAAAACACATGTTTGGACCCTTAAAGGGCCTCTTGGGTCAAACCAGTTGACTTAGTCAACCAGGTTGACTCAAGGGTTGGAAATAGGTTCAAAAGATTTGAAATGAAATTTGAAATTTGTTAAAGGTGGTTGCATCCAATTTGGAGCTCATTTGGTTTGAAATCCCTATTTGAGCCCCATAGAGGTATTTTGGTCAATTTTGACCTATTGGTTAACTATGGTCAAAAATGGGTCTGAAAAATGTCGTTTACTGCTCAATGGGTTAAAATCAAGGGTCTGGAAGTGATTGGAGGCTTGGATAAGGGTTCCAAGGTCAAGATCTCAAAGGGGTTAGGTTCAGTGGCATAGGCTGTAAATATTTGAAGGTTTTACAGCCTTCGAATTTTAATTCAGATTCTGGGGTTAGAGACCTCAGAATGAGCTCAAAGTTGGAGGGTAACCTCTAGAGACATGTCTTATCACTTTGCAAGTGATAGACCCTGGATCATAGATCACTTGACTGGGTTTTGAAATGTTTGAAAAATCTCTGAAAAGGGTGATTAGGACAGGGCCTCTAGAGTTTGGATTTGAGTCTGAATTCTGGGTTTGGATTTGATTTGAAGTTTGAATTAATTTGGACTTGAATTGGATGGAGTTTGAGATTCAAATTGATCACAGGTAGGAATCAAATTGAAATTGGAGTTGATCAAGGGTGGAGTTTGATTTGAAGTTGGAGTGATCCTAAGGTATAGAAGAATTCTAAGATCTAGGATTTGAAGGGAATCCTAGGCTCTAGAATAGGCTCTAAGGTCTTGGATCTAGAAGGATCCTAAGGTCTAGAGTGGATCCTAGGGTCTAGGATTAAATCTGGATTCTGGATGGGTCTTAGT